>CAMRHE010000081.1:5129000-6335000 GCA_947044405.1 Leptodactylus fallax | reverse complement strand
CAATAAAACATAAAAAATAAAGATGTAATTATTATTATTAGCAGTATTATTATTAATATACTGTGTGCACTATTGCAGCTTTTTAATAAATAAAAGAATATACTACAATGATAAAGAATAATACATGCATACATATGTATGAGTAAACCTTCATTATTTTATAACACTAGGATGATAACGATTATGTAGCTCATGTGTGTATCAAATATGCAACGTTTTCCATGAGAAATTGATATTGTCCTCCATAATATATTTCATTATTATTCATAATTATAAGATTAACCCTATACTGACACTGTGCACCGAATTCTGTATCTCTTTGATGGATAGGACAAACTGTTGCAAGAAGTTTCCAATTGCTATCTATCTATCTATCTATCTATCTATCTATCTATCTATCTATCTATCCATCTATATTTTTATCTGTGTTAGTAATAGTAATACAATTATCACTCAATACATCATTTTATTCTTTTTTAGTCATAAATAAGGCAATGCTATATCAGCTCAGCGACACTAGAGTGTACATTATATACACGACAGCAACAAGCAATGTACAATGCCATTTTGTCCACATGTTACATTTTACATGAGAGACACCGAAATCCAGACATCAGCATTATAATCAGTGAGAATGGCTTCCAGGCAATCCTACTATATCCAGTGCCAATAATAACCAGTGTGATCTCTTACTTACTGGATCACAGGCGCCCATTAACCCCATCCCTGCCGGCAGTGCGCAGCCCACAGCTTTGATATTAGAAAACATTAACTGTTTCCGCGCTACAAAAAGGCTCGTCTTGGCTAAATAGGTGACTAAGGTTATTTATATTTATGTATAGCACATAAAATTTAACCCATTCTGGGTTTACTATTATTGGTATTAATTCGTTTGAATTGTATTTATCACAAGTTACAATGCCATCAATGGAAAAGTCGCAAGAATATAGAACACGCAATTTAAAGGCAATGAAATATAAAAACTGATATATATGTCAAGGAGCTAACAATCTAATTGCATGTTTCTTAATAAATCAATGTTTTACATGGGATATGTATATATATATATATATATATATATATATATTTTTTTTTTTTTTTTTCAGAATTATATGATTAACTCTTTACTGCCCCTAGGACAAGAACAAACAAGCAATCAGCTTTACATTGATCTATCTATCTATCTATCTATCTATCTATCTATCTATCTATCTATCAGCTATCACTAGCAGAGGTGCATTTGCTGTATTCTATAAGAGAACATCAAGATGAGGTGCGCCAACTTACCAGCTCTTATTACATTGACAACTGCGCCATGTGTTCACATTGCGCAGAATTGACGCACACACCAGTTGGTCGCTAGTTAAAGTATTTTCTAGCTACATCAGATATTTCAGTGAAAAACAGAACGATATAAGTGACTGAAAACGATTAATTGTGGCAGCCCATCATTTAATTGTAATGGAGGCAATATATGTCTCTTAACCCTTGCAGTCCCACTACGTGACCCTATAGCTGTCAGAAGTTAGATATCAATGCTGTCTCCTATATGAGAATATCTCAATTACTACATAACAAAGGTAGGAAAGAGAAAAGGAGATGGAGAGGGGGGTCATTGTGTAGCCAATCTAGTCATCTATTTCTTCTTGATTAACTATTTAAGTTCTGATTCCAGCTCTTCTGACCATTGCTCCTGCTCTACCCTTCATTACCCTGAACTTTATATTTCTCAAATCATTTTATTCCTTTTCTGTCCCTTTTATCAGAAAAAAAGAAATGAAATGTTCATTCTTAGATTAGGCGGTCTGGTTTCTCTATCAGTAAAGGGGATGAGGTTCCTGGGACTATAATGGGCCAATTGTAGCTGGTATGTGACCCATAAAATGTGGAGGTGACTATTCCGGCTATGGTATGTAATTATGCAAAACACTTTCTATACAGCCTTGCCATCTGATCTAATGACAGTCCCCAAGGTCTCTTTCACAAGGGGAGGGCCCACATACAACAGAAACAAGCACTCACTAAAAACTACCCATTGTCTTAATACCATCTCAGCCCCAAATGAGGAGCATAAACACTGATAAACACCATGCAGGTACCTTCCAATTACACCACATCTATTAGAAGGAACTTCATTTCTAGAACAACAGGTGCAAAGTCTGAACACAACGCAACTAATTGCAGCAAAACTTTGCAACATTGTGGGGGTCTAGAGCCCTCACACATCCCACCCATAGCACCAATACACACACACACACACACATACACATGTCTAGTGTATCAGCACTTTCATTAATCATATTTAAAAATGAATTATGCTTTTTCATAAAGAACCCTCTGCTTATTTATAGCACACTGGATATGAGGTCAGAGTATGATCTTAGGACTATGTAATAGAAAGCACATGTTATACCCTCACAGTATAATAACAAGTTTAGCAGAGAATGCTGGGAAGGTGGGCCTATAATAACTATAGCTACAATACATGTTTGGCAAGAGGTAGTGCCCTATCTCTATCTATCTATCTATCTATCTATCTATCTATCTATCTATCTATCTATCATCTATCTATATATCATCTATCTATCGCAAAGAGCTTTCAATGGGTAAAATCTATATACAATCTATCTATCTATCTATCTATCTATCTATCTATCTATCTATCTATCTACCTATCGCAAAGAGCTTTCAATGGATAACATCTATATAAAATCTATCTATCAATCTATCTATTTATCTATTTTTCTATATCTAATCCTTCTATCTATTGAACTATCTTTCTTTCTATAATTATTATTATTATTATTAGACGTGTTTGATCATTTTTTAGCATTTTAGAATATACATGCATAAGCTTTCTTACACACACACAAATACACACATATACACAAACACACACACACACACTCACACACACACACATTAATATATCTGGGAGGATAAACTATGAATTAACGCTTTGCAGATGGGGTATACAACTTTGTCTAGTGTCCAGCATTAGAGGCTTGTCTGGTATTGGAAATAAAAAGTCCATATTTGCATTTTAATGCATCTCCCCCTCCTCTTGTGCTTAGATCATCACATAGAGGTGCAGGAGCTATATGAAGAAATGAAGTGCTGCCAGTGGCACAGATAGACAGATCTGCTCTTGTCAGGGGTCAGGATGCCTCAGATTGCTTCTAGAGATCTTTTGAACAATTCACACGACTGAAAGCTTAGTGGTATTACTTGTTCTGAAGCCCCAGTACTAGGATCACATTCACAAATAGAGGTCTGCGGAATTTCCATGCTAACTTGCTCACAGGCTCCAACCATTCCCTTTTTTTCTCCTGGTGACACAATTCTGATCCCTGAGATGACAAGACTTGTGAGGAGAGACAGAGAAAATTGCATCTCGCATTGTAGCTACTTCCCAATCAAAGGGGGCTTTATCCTTGTCTGTCAGGGAGAAAGGCACAAAATACAAAATGAGTTTTGTGTTTCATAATTAAACATCCCCACCCCCGAATCTTTTCACATTTGTACACACTAAGCCCCCCTCACACAGAGAATTTACTTTCCCCCTGCTGCTGGGCTCTCTCATCTTCTTCCCCCTCTATTTTATCGGTTTAAAATATCCAGAGTGATAAAAAAAACACCTGGGTGTGCCATTGGCATCGGTTGGCATAGTTAGGGTTAATTCACAAGACAAAAATGGTGTGGAATCTTGCATATAAATAATGCAAAATTGTCGTTTGTATGCGATCTTTGCTTCTGTCGGGAAAAAAGTTGTGCGACATTTTATGCAATCTTGACAGCTGGCAATGGCACCGGGGCATATGTAGGCTGCCCTTCATGTACCCCGTCTGTGAGCTGAAATAACGGAAGAAGAATGATAAATATGTCGCAATTTTGATACCAAGTCTTCAAAGTAAGAAATCTACAATAACATTTGGAGCTGCTCATTACTGATTAAAATGGCATTAAAATGTATGCGCCATTTTAAACGATATATATATATATATATATATATCTATCTATGACTATCTATCTATCTATCTGTCATCTATATATATATATAGATATATATATATATATATAAGTATCTATATATATATATATATATATATATATATATATATATATATATGCATACCTATATACTGTGATCTGATGAGTTTCAGCAGGTTTCTGCTACTTAATCATTTTAATGAGTTCATCCTTTAGTTTTGTGAAAATTAAGAGCGCTTTTCCCCAACAGAAACAGTAAAAGGTGATATGGGCAGCCATCTAGATGAAGATATTATTTCTTAATTAGCTTGGTGTCAAAGGTTTAGGGAGCCCGATTAACTATATTTTACCGTAATTACACACTCAACTCCACTGAGTATCTTATGGGCGCACACTTCTTCCATTTATTACCAAATAATGCACAAAACACTAAATATTCATTTCAATACTTTCATTAATTCTTTGTAATATTAATTAATTGCAGGAGATGCTCACGTGCAGGTAAAGCAATGAGCAATCTCTTCCTGATTTACAGAAGGTGGAAGGGAAGAGAAGATGAAATTCGCAAAATGAACATTTATTATGCAAAAGGGATTTATTATTATGTACACCTTCATATAACATGGGAGAAAACGAAATAATTGCAAATATAAATATATGAAAAAAAGGAGGAAAATCAAAATACTGTGAATTGTAAGACATATTCTATCTATCTATCTATCTATCTATCTATCTATCTATCTGTCCACCGATTATTTATTCATTAAGTCATTATCTATTTATTTATTTACTATCTATGTATTTTTCTATTTACTCCATGTCTATCTATCTATCTATCTATCTATCTATCTATCTATCTATCTATCTATCTATCCTTCCTTCCTTTCTGTCTTGCATCTATATCTTATCTATCTGTTTATTTCATATCTAGGTTTCTATCTGTTTATCTATGTATCTATCTATCTATGTATCTACCTATCTGTCCACTAATCCACTATCTATCTGTCCATAGTATTTTAGACGATCTATCTCACATAATTCAGCAATATATCTTACATTTTAAAAGAAAGGGGTACTGTCTCTAACTATATCTAAGTATCTATCATCTATTATTTATCCACCACTTTTTAATCTAATAATCAATTATCTATCTTTCCATCGATTATTTAACTATGAGTCAATTATGTATCTAGTATCTCTATCTATCTATCTATCTATCTATCTATCTATCTATCTATCTATGCATCTATTGCCCCTATCTATCTATCTATCTATCTATCTATCTATCTATCTATCTATTTTTGATCACCTATTCTTCCACCAACTACTTATTTACTAATCAATTATCTATCTATCTATCTATCTATCTATCTATCTATCTATCTATCTATCTACTTCTATTTATCCATTCACTTATCTATCTATCTATCTATCTATCTATCTATCTATCTATCTATCTATCTATCCTTATATTTATCCACATTATCTATCTATATTTCCATCTATAACCTATTTATCCACCAATTATTTATCTACACATCAATAATTTATCTATATGAAATACATTTGTTGCATCTCTTAGAACTTACTTTAGAAATTCGTAGACAAGGCTTCTTCTGCAGTAAGCAGCATGACACACACTGGTGATCACAGTCTCAGACATGTGGTGACATAAAATGTTACTGTGACAATTCCTGCTTACCAGCAGACAACTGCCTTTCAAATGTGAATAAAAAAGACAAGACTGTTCAGTTTAACAATGAGATGTGGCCAACATTTACCACATAGGTCATCATTATAAAGGATCTGCTGAAACATCACTTTACATTCAGCTATTTACTCTTGTGAGAAGCTCAAAACTCTTTTGCCAGTTAGCACTCATGCAGATTTGTCAGTGTGAACTACTTATTTTACTGCACATTCCCCCTCACAAGATCCCAGGAAGGAATAGTGTACACTTAAGGTTAGCCCTGACTATGAGGGCAACAGGGTTTTGAACTGTACAGTTGTCAATGATAATTGTTGGCAATAATCGTTATGATTGTCATAGGGAAAAAAATAGTATGTGATTGGCATTAACTCATTGACACATTAGTAAGATTATCTGATGCAATTGGGGGTCATGTTCTTGTTTTAATATGTTCTCATGTACATTTAAAATGTTTTGTCTATCCTTGAATAAAATTCAGAAACTCTAATATTAGTTATTATTATTATTTATTGTATCCATTTTTTGTTGCTTGTAGATTGTAAGCTAATGTGGACAGTAATATTTTGACACTGTAATTGTATTGCACTTGCTATGATATTTGTACATTACAGTGTTCCTATATACTCATAGCAGAGTTTACTACTTAGCATAACCATTTGTGGACTGCAAAAAATGACCTGTGATCCATTGCTCAAAGTAGAACCAAATTGTTTGCCAAATTGTGTCCAAATGGCTGGATTTCCAAACATTACCTATGTCTGCACAGTTGTTTCATGCCTAAGCAGGACAAAACTGATGAAAATTTGGCTAGCCTCAAAAGGGGCACATCACTGTGCTAGCCTCAAATGGGGCACATTGCTGTGCCTGTCAACAAGCCAGTTCATAAAATCACTGCAGTCAACTTTTTGCTTAAAGGGGTATTCTGGGTTTTCTAAAGATGACCTATCCTTTGGATAGATCATCAATTGAAGATCTGTGGTGACCCAACACCTGGGATCCCCCAGACCTTCAACTTACTCTAGGTTCAAACTAGCGCATGGGTTTCTGTTCTTAGGGTCCGCTTGGGGACCAGAAAAACGGAAACCCAATCCGCTTACAAAGTGGTTACCCGCAGAAACCCGCTGACCCCATAGACTATAATGGGTTCCACCAGGTTTCTTCCTGGTTTCCGCCTGAAAAATGCAGAGAGAAAAGTCCTGCTTGCAGGATTTTTCTCTCTACATTTTTCAAGCAGAGTGGGCAGTGGAATTCCCCAACGGAGACTGAGTGCTTGTGTGAATCCAGCCTGATATGACATATCCCCATATTCACATAGCCTGATCACAGCTCAGTCCCATTTAAGTGAATAGATTGAGCTGCAATGCTCTGGACTGGCAGACATATGTGAACACATCCTTATTTTGAATTGAAATCCTGAAGAAGCACAGGACTCAGTGTTTTTAGAAGTGAATCCAGTCCAAAATGCCATCCGATGGAACATAGCGTGCCTTGAATTATGCAGATTCTGTATGGAAATAGAACATAATTACAATAACACAGAGTAAACAGACATACTAAACATGAAAACTACAGCTAGGAACCCTCGGGGAGTAATCGCAGCTACAGTAGCAGCATGTAAATGAGAGTTAAAGGGTTCTCATCCACATGCTGCAGCTAAAACCTGCAGCATGTCAATTATTGCTGCGGGTTGTATCTGCGATCTTCAACCTTTGCAAGGTTGAATGCTGCAGGAGACCTATAGAGTTTCCATGGTGCAGCAAAAAACACTTGATTTTAGGTGATTTTTGCCATGGCGCCATTCAGTAAAAAACACGTTGCTGAATTTCCCTAACTGTGTGTGTCCTCCGGCTCAGGGTCTATTCACAGGGTACAGTCAAATTATGTTATTATTATTTTTTTTTAATAAAATTGTACCAAAAACATTATTTGACCACATTATATGAATAGACCCCATATACATTCTTGCACATGAGGCCTTCAATACATGACAATGCTCAGCAATGCAGCTCCAAATAGTCAAATCACAAACTTATCACTAATATACAGAGCTATAATGGCTTTGTATAAATGATTTTGTACAATATTTCAGATAATAAGTGCTGCTGTTACCACTGCTATACAGATAAATCAGGTGTTTTTCCTTTCTTTAATCAAATTATCAAGAGAAACTTGATAAATGGCCCCCAAGGTAAAGAGCTTGCCTTTGATTTCTATGCAAATCTCACATACAGGGCTTCTTAAAATTCAAGTCCATAAAATGACTGGGGAATTCGAACATTTATCATTTTCAAAGGTATTAATTCAAGATGCATTGCCTGGCGGCTTTCTGCGAATATTATCTGAGAAAGGCCAGGTCATCTCTATGAACTATTGATTAGAAGTCATATCTTCCCATGTTGGGAGAAGCTGCATTTGCCTCCCTGACAAGGTGAGCCTGTTTCCAGCAAGGCTGATTGCCATATTATTTAGTTCTATAGCCCTCGCTCTTTTAGAATTTCCTTTGATTTTAACTTGTGACCCTGAGAAACTGGTAGAAATTGTCCAAATCTCTACCTTATAGAAAAGGTAACAGGCTATGAAAGATTGTTGACTGGCTATGGAATGGGAGAACATTTGTGATGCAGGTTCTTCTAGTTACTCATCTCCGGAAGTCTTCGTCATAATACTGGTTTCTCTAAAAATTGTCATAGACATCAGAGTCACAATCGAATAGATATGGGACTACTAACAGATTTGTTACTCTATAATGGAGCCCCCACCATGTTCTATCTATAATACCAGTGTCTTCTTATATTGTAGAGAGTACTTTGGGCCCTCTTCATCTCTAGAGCCCAATAGCGATTGCTATCTCTGCACTGCCCCTGACTACTAAAATCCCCCCACTTGCTGATGATAGGAAACAGGACAAGCCAGAGGAGTGTGGCAACTATTCAACTACCTGTACCCCCATAGTATAAGTTGCATTGCAATGGTATCCATGAGGTAGAAGCCTATTGGAGAGACCTGGTGCTGGGAGTAGTAGTTCTTGAAACAGGACTTATCACAGTAGGTAGTAAATCAACCAAATCCTCCATCTCTCCTCCTGGGCTGGTGCAGAACTGAGGGGGTCTGCTGTGTACCTGAATTTGGTGATAGTCTTTCCCCCAGGGAACATCTTCAGCCCTCCTGAGACTGATGGGCGTTGAGTGCTCATGATGGTGACGCAGAAATGAGACTCATGGTTGCAAAAAATAGATCACACATAACTTTACTTGAAATGGAGCAGTAAGGCAACTAACAGTTTCCATCAAATGGATGTACAATTCTTATAGTATTGGACCACTGTGAATATGGGGTGAGCTGTTAGATGGTCGTTCCTCAACACCCAACACTTATGTCTCTTCTCCTAAACAGAGGATAATCTTTTTCTCTTATTGACTCTTTCATTAAAGTCCCAATTAAGATTCACCAGAATGTATTGTATGTCCTATGGCTTGGGCAGGGTCAGTGCTCTGAGGCCCTTGTTCAACTAATCCTCAGACTCCAGGAAAGGCACTCTTAAACTCCAAAATTTCTCTTGCTCGATCTCTATGCAGCTATATATTTCCTGACTCTGGGCTGCAGCATGGCTACAATGTGTCACTGGCTCTACACCTAAACACTCTGTAACCTTTCATCTTGAAAACTGGTCTCCTCCCAAACTCCAGAACTAACTGGTTGGAACATGACAATCCCCAATCCCCGTGCCCACAGTGGTCCAGTCCATTTAAGGGAAAAGCAGAAGCTACATATGAACTATTCACAAGATGGTACAAAACCATCACATATGCATCAGTGGGATGCTACAATATCAAATAGGAATTCATGCCATGGCTGTATTATGGATCTGTACAAATCCATAATATTCCACTCTTAGATGGCTATAGACACATATTATACCTCTGTGTGCACTTGATATAATATGGGGTGATAAATGGAGATAAAAACCATGCTACGTTGCAGGCCATATTACAGAGGTAACCCACAACTACAAGCATATTATACTATTCACATGACTTTCTAATATGTTAACAATCTGTTAATGTTTCCATTGACTACACTTCTTGAGAATATTTGAAGTGCATGGTTTTTGGTTTCAGTTGTAGAGTCTTTACTGAATGATGTACAAAATCGCCTTGTGTATGACTGGCTTTACATCAAACATTTTACACTACTGTCCCCATCATCTCCGCTAATCTTATTGTCCAATCCATGCTATGGGTGGAAGCAAGGTCTCTAGCTAAGTGCACACAGCCGGCTGTCATTATTTTCACGAGTTATCTCTGCATGATTCTATTTTACCAATTGGGTGAACAGATAAGGGAAAATGTTCTCTTATAATTCTATTGATTTTAGAGCATCCCATCCTGAGAGAGAGATCAGCGCTCCTGATCAATGAAATCAACTTGGATGACAACTTAAGCCTCAGTGGCTATTACATAAATGGAATTACCCAGCACATGCTTATACAATACTATCATATGATACTACTGAAATATCTCAGTGGTCTAATACTAAAAGAGCATAAACCAATTCTGTCTTCTCTTGATGGCTTCATGAATTCCTGTTTAGAAATAAAAGCAACATACTGATTTATTACGCACTTTCTTGGACTCATGTGCCCTCACAGCTTGTGCAAGTTTATAGATCAGGTCTAAATATTCAATAATTTCATCATTTTTACTTTTTAGACTCATAAAAGAACCCAAATGACAATACATTGATGAATTTTCATTGTTGGAATGCATAGGATGTGCCTGTAGATAATATTGTCCAACCTATCATACCATCATTTCTGGTTCTTAATACAATTAGAATAATGCTGGCACCAACCTGTAGATCTTGGCAGGACTGGATGGAGGGCTATCTAAAGTATATGCCAGTGGTGTCTTGCAGCATCTTTCTCCCCTCTCTCATTCAGAACATATGTATGTTTGAAGGGCAGAAAGTGGATATGTATAGGGGAAGTGTGGTCAGGAGGGAAAGCTGTCAGTCTGTTTTATTTTACACATTCCACGAATAGATCAATTGAGAGACAACACCTCTTAATTTGGTTATTTGGTATAGAATATACTGTATTGAGAAATTCTGAGTTACAAAAAAGGGATTTAGATCCCTATGATCAAATATCTACTAGCTACAGTGCTGGCCAAAAGTATTGGCACCCCTGCAATTCTGTCAGATAATACTCAATTTCTTCCAGAAAATGATTGCAATCACAAATGCTTTGGTAATAATATCTTCATTTATTTTGCTTGCAATGAAAAAACACAAAAGAGAATGAAAAAAAAAGTCAAATCATTGATCATTTTACACAAAACTCCAAAAATGGGCCGGACAAAAGTATTGGCACCCTCAGCCTAATACTTGGTAGCACAACCTTTAGACAAAATAACTGCGAACAACCGCTTCCGGTAACCATCAATGAGTTTCTTACAATGCTCTGCTGGAATTTTAGCCCATTCTTCTTTGGCAAATTTCTCCAGGTCCCTGAGATTTGAAGGGTGCCTTCTCCAAACTGCCATTTTGAGATCTCTCCACAGGTGTTCTATGGGATTCAGGTCTGGACTCATTGCTGGCCACTTTAGAAGTCTCCAGTGCTTTCTCTCAAACCATTTTCTAGTGCTTTTTGAAGTGTGTTTTGGGTCATTGTCCTGCTGGAAGACCCATGACCTCTGAGGGAGACCCAGCTTTCTCACACTGGGCCCTACATTATGCTGCAAAATTTGTTGGTAGTCTTCAGACTTCATAATGCCATGCACACGGTCAAGCAGTCCAGTGCCAGAGGCAGCAAAGCAACCCCAAAACATCAGGGAACCTCCGCCATGTTTGACTGTAGGGACCGTGTTCTTTTCTTTGAAGGCCTCTTTTTTTTCCCTGTAAACTCTATGTTGATGCCTTTTCCCAAAAAGCTCTACTTTTGTCTCATCTGACCAGAGAACATTCTTCCAAAAAGTTTTTGGCTTTCTCAGGTAAGTTTTGGCAAACTCCAGCCTGGCTTTTTTATGTCTCTGGGTCAGAAGTGGGGTCTTCCTGGGTATCCTACCATAGAGTCCCTTTTCATTCAGACGCCGACGGATAGTACGGGTTGACACTGTTGTACCCTCGGACTGCAGGACAGCTAGAACTTGTTTGGATGTTAGTCGAGGTTCTTTAGCCACCATCCGCACAATCTTTCGTTGAAATCTCTCGTCAATTTTTCTTTTCCGTCCACATCTAGGGAGGTTAGCCACAGTGCCATGGGCTTTAAACTTCTTGATGACACTGCGCACGGTAGACACAGGAACATTCAGGTCTTTGGAGATGGACTTGTAGCCTTGAGATTGCTCATGCTTCCTCACAATTTTGCTTCTCAAGTCCTCAGACAGTTCTTTGGTCTTCTTTCTTTTCTCCATGCTCAATGTGGTACACACAAGGACACAGGACAGAGGTTGAGTCAACTTTAATCCATTTCAACTGGCTGCAAGTGTGATTTAGTTATTGCCACCACCTGTTATGTGCCACAGGTAAGTAACAGGTGCTGTTAATTACACAAATTAGAGAAGCATCACCTGATTTTTCAAAGGGTGCCAATACTTTTGTCCACCCCCTTTTTTATGTTTGGTGTGGAATTATATCCAATTTGGCTTTTTGACAATTCTTTTTGTGGTTTTCCATTGAAGACAAATTAAATGAAGATATTATTACCAAAGCATTTGTGATTGCAATCATTTTCTGGAAGAAATTGAGTATTATCTGACAGAATTGCAGGGGTGCCAATACTTTTGGCCAGCATTGTATATGAGGTATCCTCATGTTCTGAGGGATCTAGTGCATTAACTAGGCAGCAAATTGATTCATATGTTCACAAACATTTCCACAAACTCTGCATAAACCAATAGTACAAGTAAGAAATGTTGTAATACATCTTATCAGAGGAAAAAAAGTGTCTTTCTCCACTTATTTGACACTTGTCCTGTCCCTCCACCTCCTAAAGTGACATTTACTCTGAAATCTCTGTTTAACTTGTCTTTCTATAGCAACACGGAACTGCAGCTCACAGAGGTATCAGACTACAGTTTACAATAGAGGTCTATAGAAAGGGGAGAAGGAGTAAGCAGGAGCTGAGTGAGACACAAATAGGCAGAGGCTTCTGGAGAATAGGAATTCTATATCATCCCAAGTAATTTTTCCACATCAATACAGGTAAGTACTTCTCTATAAAGTCCTATATGATCTTGCTGATGCTTTTGAGTGAAAGAAAAAGAGAGACTAAGGGTGGGTTCACACTTGCGGCGGCACTCCGTCCGCTGCAAATCTGACCTAAATGTAGGAAAACTGGATAGGCACTGGATAGGGAAAGGTTTGCGACGCTTTGCTTAAAACCCCATTTTTAAAGCAAAGCGTGGGTGTGCGTTTACACCCTCTGCGCCGCGAAGCCGTTTTTTTCGCTGGAAACAAAGTCAGACATGCAGGACTTTGTTTCCGACGAAAAAAAACTGGCTTCAGGGCGCAGAGGGTGTAAGCACACACCCGCGCATTGCTTTAAAAACCCATTCAAATGAATGGGGTTTTAAGCAAAGCGTCGCGAACCTTTCCCTATCCAGTTTTCAGACATTTAGGTCAGATTTGCAGCGGACAGAGTGCCGCCGCAAGTGTCAACCCACCTTCAGATAAGTCTTATTTTATTTTGCTTACTGTATAGTGCCATCATATTCCGCAGTGCTTTACAGACATTGACAGTCACTGTCCCATATAGGGCTCACAATCTACATTTCCTTTCAGTATGTCTTTGGAGTGTTCGAGGAAACCCACGCAAACACAGGGAGAATATATATGCAGATGTTGTGCTAACCACTGAGCCACTTATCTATGGCAGAGGTCATTGCAGCTGTTCTCCCCCCACCAATCTTGATACATGAGCTTTTATCAAACTCAAATCTGTGACAGTGGGAAACATAAAACCTTTTAAAGTATTGACAAAACTCAGTGTGAATTTAACCTAACAAAAACATATAGTCCACGTGTCACTAAATGTGATAATTCACAGATCATTGTAATATGAAATATTTAATGCATATTAACAATAACAACAAAAAAAATCTATGGCTGAGATTCATCCGAAAAGTGGATCATTTGCCCAAATCACCCAGACTCCATTTTACATTTTTCAGAGGAAGTTTGGAAAATTAATGCAGCCACCTGATCGGCTGCCATGGTAATGCCTTCATTTTTTTTTTCCTTTAAACCTCCTTTAATAAATCCTACCTAATATGTTCTTTATTTTATTTTGCTTTCTTATATAGCGCCATCATGTTCTGCAGCACTTTACAGATATTGTCAACACTGTCACAAGTAGGGCTCCCAATCTACATTCCCTATCAGTATGTCTTTGGAGTGTGGGAGGAAACCAGAATGCCCGGAGGAAACCCACGCAAACACAGGGAGATTATACAAACTCCTTGCAGTTGTTGTCCTTGGCTGGATTTTAAACTAGGATTCCAGTAATTTAAGCCTACAGTGTTAACCACTGAGCCACTGTGCTGTGTCAGTTTGTGCCAAAGACAAATTCCACCTGCTTAAAAAAATAGGTATAACTGTATCCCATGAGGTTGGTTATGTAAGAAAGATGAATAAATGATAGTCATCTATCTATTTTACATTTATATTCCCTATTTTCTATCTATGCATCTGCCACATAGTTAGACGGATAGTCCAAGATAGATAGTCTGAGATAGATATTACAAGTAGTAAGTGGTAATTTTCTAAGCAAAAAAAAATTAAAATCACTAATTATTCAGAGCGAAAAGTTACTTTGCATACTATTTGCATATTTTTCTGTAGCTTGTCAGATGGTTTAAACAGGAGACGTATGTATGCCAGGTACGATTAATGTTTGTTTCCACTTATTTTAGTATACAAATAACATTATTTCAGTTAACAAAATACTAGTCCTCAAGAGTTATTCAGTTAATTCAGTCGGTGATGTATTTGGCTAAGGCTGGCCATAGATACGCAATATCTGCCAGACTAAACATGTTTGGCCATCAGTTATATCCACAATCACCTCATTAACATATTAATTTGGCCCAACCATGTTATTCCTATGGAGGGAAGAATGACCGCCGACGTTTCTGAAGCTTCTTATTTTGGGAAAACTCAATAGACAGCCAAGGTGGAAAAAAATCCATTATGGTCAATCCTTTACTCCAAAAGGAAAAAATGGCCAGAAAAGTCTGCCAACCTCCACGGACATCTGCCAACTTGAAGCTAAATTCTATAACAAGCTATAGATCATTTGCATTAAAGAGAATTGCTGGATACCCCCCCCCCCCCCAATAAACATTTCTGTGCCTGCGACTCCATAACAAACATGGATTTTGGCAATGTCATGCGCCATCTCTTTATTTCACTGGTCTCTACCTCCTGGTTCTTCTCAAGACACAGGAATAATCACTCAGCCAACCACTAGCTGAAGTGATGTCTGAGAGGATATTCCCTGTGTTTCTAGAGCACTGCTTCTCAAGCTGTGAGGCAGCCTCATTGGTAAGATATAGTTCACTGGCTAGTGGCATAGGTCCTTGCCAGCATTATCTTTGGCACAAATTATGGACTCTAAAGCAGAAACTGCATTGATGATGCCAGCCTTACATTATCAGTGCTGTCCCTGGGGCTAGAAAGGCTGAAGGACCTATGATCACATCATCACTAAGAGTCCTTGTGCAGGCTGAATGCTCTAATCTGAAGGCAGAGGCATCATACACAGGCTACAGCAGGTAGAAGACTCTTCTTGTACTACCTCTTCTAGGGATGCTCCTAATAGGTGTGGGGTTGGGGAAAGATTTGCAATTAAAGGTTTTATTTGGGTAGAATGTTGCTGTCATTGGGCTAGAGGTGGATGCTACTTTCAATGGGCTGCCATTAGAAGAGGCAGAAGTTGGAGGACAGAGCTACTACCAGTGATGTTGTTATTTGATGTTTGGAACTTCTCCTTCGACACTTTGTGCTGCTCAGTGGTATTTATTTGATACTGCTGGATTTGCGCTGCACTGTGGTACTTGGCATTTCTGGGATGTATTTTCTGATGTACACTGGTATTTAGCACTGCTGGGGAGGTTTTTTGTGTTGTAACAAAGTATTTGATGTTACTACAGGTTTTAGGTGTTGCCACTGGTGAGGGTATTATGTGTACAGCACAGTGGTATTTCTGGGAACTCTTTTCTAGAATTTCCCTTCTGGTGATGTCAATCAGTACAGATTGACTGGTGATGCCTGAGTCAAAAATGTTTGAGAAGCCCTGGTTTAGAGAAAGTAGAGATCAGCAGGGACCTGCAAAGGATTGGAATGTGACAGGCAGGAGATCAGTAAGGTCAGTATCACTTTTTTTGCTATTTTATATGGCACTAAAACATTTTTATTTAAAGAAAATTTATTATTGTTAACTTTAATGGCACTTCTTGGACCTGTTCAATTGTTAAAGGTAAAGGTGACAGGGATTGTCAGGTTTGTCAAAGGATATGATGAGAAAGAGTAGAAAGGAATTTTTCTCCTGTAAGGCATATTGATTTATGTTGGGTGGCTTTTGCAGTGCTTTGGATCATCTATAGTAAATCTACAGTTAGGCTGCAGCCACACCTGTGTTGGGTGAATGTTCGGGGACCACTTCCCCCTTTTCGCTTAAAATACGCTGAGAGAAAAGACCTGCAAGTGGGACTTTTCTCTCCGCCAATTTTGGGTGGAAACCGAGTGGAAACCCTGGTAGAACTCAGTATAGTCTATGGGGTCCCCGGGTAACCATTTCTTAAGTGGATAGGGTTTCCGTTTTTCGGGTCCTCACGCGCACCAGAAGAATGGAAACCCGAAAGCTAGTGTGACCCTAGCGTAAGCGAATTTACTGTAAGCATGCCTGGGATAAACATATGTCTATCCTAAGACAAAATGGTCATAATAAAATCTTCTATGTTTCTAGGTTTCTATAAAACAATAACTTTATAAACTTATTGGGGTAGATTAAGACCCCATGTGTACAACTGAGTATGCATTTGATGTGGGACCGAATTTGCAGTGGAGTGCACTTGGATGACACTTTTCATCCGAGTGCATTCCGTTATGCCTTCACGTCTATGGGGGTTCCAATTAATTCTGTTAAAATGACATGGAGCAGGATAGGACCTGCTCTATAATCATCGAAACGGAAAGAATCTGAAGCCCCCTCGAGTTTCATCTGAGGGTATTCAGCTGCAACCTCTGCCCACATTGGAAGCACACTCGGTCATGTGCATGGGATCTTTTAAAGGTTGGAGTTTCTGATACCAGTCTTGATTTAGTCTTTGCTGCAGTGAGATGTGTCTAATTTATTAAGAGGCCTATGCATCATCCCAGAACATTTCAGGAAAATGGAGTGCAAGCCGCAAATCTGTTTACGTCACAAAAACTTTGGTGCAAAGTCAACTGTGCACTAAAATTTTGGACTTTTTGATTATTTTTTCTTCCACTTTTTCATGAAAAAGCTTTAATAAATTCGCCTGAGTACCCATAAACAGCAACATTACACAAGAATATTACTAAACCTCTAGATCACCAGGGCTGACCACAGGATCATATAACCACCAGAATGAGAGGTCAAAGTGAATGACAGAAAATATCCATGGATTCATTTTACCTTATTAATTCATCTTAAATGATGGGGGTTCACTACAAATTTTAGATTGAACATACTAAACCATCAACCATCAACCCTGAGGAAAATACAGAAATATATTGGATACAATATTACAGTGTCACTTTTGATATTTTATGCTATAACAATGAGGTGAATATTATTCTTGAAGATTTAATATCAAAGACTAATTGTTCACAAAAATGGGCTTATTAATACTACTTCACATGCTTCATCTTATACGGTAAATGCTTCAAAGAAAAATAGCGAGCACCTTTGTATGTTCTGTATTCAGCTAGTATCTTCAGCCTAAGGTCTAAAATCATTGGATAAGTCTGATTAATCTTTTGAAGGTCACTAAATGGGATTACATTTCACCATTCAACAATCAAAGGAGATACTTTATACTGATACAAAATTACATGTGTAACTTACCTCATAGAAAGCACGGCATGGCAACACCTGAGAAAGCTGATAAAATAGGACTCCAGGAACATTTTTGGACATAATATTAATGTATCAGCATTATTCTAGCAGTGTAATTTCTTTCATTCTAGCTCAGTGGCACCCATACATTTTGGACCCTTTTATTATGGGGAGCTGAGTCATGTGATCGCAGATAGCCCAGAGTTTGCTCTTCTATGTATATAGAATGTCAGTCTTGCCTGAGTGGAGGCCTTCCTGTGAACTACAGGATTACATAATCATCTATCAAAGTACCCCTACTAGATATTATAGCCCATGTATAAATTGTTGCTATAGATATCATATATAGATATCATATTTAGAGATCAGGACTGAATTGCTATAGTAGGTGAGTAAATATAGTCATTAAATAAAAAGTCATACTACTCACTGTCTATACTATCTGTGTGTGCTTTGTGCAGAAACTCCAGTGTATTTTATGAGATGCAGCTTCACACTGATTTCCCTACCTCCTGCTTGTAATATCTGACAGAGGGAAATCTATCAATCACACACAGGAGACAGGGAAGCTGAGATTCTGCAGTGTGAATTAAAGGACAAGAGTTCTATGTGACTGATCAATCACTTTCTGCTTTTAGATATGGCTTAAACAAAAATAAGTGCAAAGTGATGATTCTGCCCCTCTGAAGTTCCAGAGTCATCATAGAAAATATAGGCTGCATTAGGGGACTATATATAAGGGAAAAAAAGGAACCAAGATGAGACCATAAATGAGAACCATAAATGCTACTTCAACTAAAACTAATATTTACAAGGCATACACAAGAGCCTGTATATTGTTCTTTATTAATAGCCTGTGCACTATATAGGAAAAACTTTTTTTTTCTCTGCTGGAGTTCTATTATTCAAATATCTAGATACATGGTTATGGTTACCTTATGTCATGAACAGGAAAACTTAGGACACTTCTGTGTTACATGTAAGTGATGATGGATTATTTATGTATGCCTGTTCTAAGAGTCGGTTTATACCATGATTGTGTTGCATATTCTGCACATATTTCAGCAAAATATTCTGGTGTAACATGGTCATAATGACAAAACAGAAGCCAAAATAAGCAAAAATTAAAAAGCACATAAAGTTATGTTTTATATTAAGGAGGAGCTTCATCCCTGATGTATTGATGTTTTTAGGGTGGATGTTTGTGAAAAAGAAAACAAAAAGGACTCCGTGGTAGTGAATGTAGCAATATCAACCATACATTCACCATTTTCAGCCTTTGGGAAATGTTGAATATATATGTTAGGGTAGACACATACTAGTCTAAAACTGAAAAAAAAAATGGAAGCATTCGTCCCAAATGATCATCTATTGGGTGAAATTTAACAACAATCACTTTAGCTAACCAATAAACAATGTGGGACAGATTCATTAATATCAGATTTACTAATAGTGTCTATTATTTAGACCATCTAAAGTTAGGCTATCTAGTCAAACTTTATCACTATTTGTTGGCTTAGTTCAAACATACAAGAAAAAAATGCAGCAAAGTTGTGGTGTATGATGTTGGGTCTTAAACCAAGCCCCTTGCCCATTAGATGGTGTTCTCAAGCTTGGCCATAATGACCATTGTTACGTTTGGAGGAAAAAGGGAGAAGCTTGCAAGCCTAAGAACACCATCCCAGCTGTGAAACACGGGGGTGGCAGCATCATGTTGTGGGGTTGTTTTGCTGCAGGAGGGACTGGTGCACTTCACAAAATAGATGGCATCATGAGGAAAGAACATTATGTGGCAATACTGAAGCAACATCAGGCAGGAAGTTAAAGCTTGGGCGCAAATGGGTCTTCCAATGACCCAAAGCATACTGCCAAACTGGTTACAAAGTGGCTTAAGGATAACAAAGTCAATGTTTTGGAGTGGCCATCACAAAGCCCTGACCTCAATCCTATTGAAAATTTATGGGCAAAGCTGAAAAGGCAGGTGCGAGCAAGGCGGCCTACAAACATGGCTCAGTTACACCAGTTCTGTCAGGACGAATGGGCCCAAATTCCTACCAACTATTGTGAGAAGCTTGTGGAAGGATATCCAAAATGTTTCACCCAAGTCATACAGTTTAAGGGCAATGGTACCAAATACTAATGAAATGTATGTAAACTTTTGACTTTGCAGAAAGTAATAAAAATGCCTTAAAAATTCTCTCTCATTATTCTGGCATTTGGTAAATATAAATAATTTTGGTAATCCTAATTGACCTAAAACGGGAAAGGTTTATTCTAATTTCATGTCAGATAGTGACAAAAACATGCATATGTCTTTTTATATAGTGTATGTAAACTTCTGGTTTCAACTGTAGGTCAATTATCTGAAACGAGCATCCCTAGGACCGCTTATAATTAGTCCTATCATTGCCCCGTAATTGATCTGTCGTGTGTGTATAAAATATCTTTTAAAAATCTGATAGCTATCACATACAACTCTCTTGTAGGGAATAGAAAGGTTTTGTCTTAGGAAGATGAGAATTAGTTCTATCCTAACAAAATATCTGTATGTGTAAATGTCAACTCACATTCATTTCATATCTAAAGAACTGGATTGAATGGTCAGAATTTTTTGTGCAAACCCAGCATAAAAGCCTACAACATAGCTACATTTTCTCTTTGCCTCTGTTTGTGCTGTATTTCAGCATATACCCAAGATGTATGTAGTATCATGTTGTATTGAAAGTACAGTCAAGTTTTCCCATATGTTAGGCAAAATACTACTCTATGGGCAAGTTAGAAATATACATTAAGAGCATGCATGACATATTTATAAAAGATTGTTATACTAACTTATCTTACCAGGGAAATGTGAATAGACTTTGTATGGCAGCTTCACTGTTCAGATAGATACTGCTCGTATCTAATATGGTTAAAAAAAACCCGTCAAATGTGGTGTAAACAGAGCCTGATATATTTTTCCACTTTTAGCTGATTTAATTATTGCTTAATTTCCATAGGAGTCAGCCCCTACAATGTACATATAGTGAAGGCTTTATATAAAAACAGCAGCAAATACAAATATGTAAAAATGGGTATAAAAGTGGGCAATTTTATTTTCTCAATATAACATTTTCTCTCTCTACATATATATGAATAACCATTTAAATGTAACCGCATTAAGACATTAGGGATCGATTACCCTTGTCTGCAAAAGTGTACGTTGTTGGTTCTTCATAACGCAACATGACAGCCAGGAAATGCTATACAGTGGATTTCAGGAATTTATTTCCAAAATTAAAAGTGACAACTGTTAACCTACACGGAGAACTGGTCACCAAATGATTA
This sequence comes from Leptodactylus fallax, assembly GCA_947044405.1. NCBI lineage: Eukaryota > Metazoa > Chordata > Amphibia > Anura > Leptodactylidae > Leptodactylus > Leptodactylus fallax. Next base: position 6,313,890 of record CAMRHE010000081.1, on the reverse strand, counting down.
ACTCTACTCACTGTGCCTATTTACTGGTGGCATAACACATTCTACACCAATTTCTCAATGTCCCTACTTAAAAATGTGTTATCAACTGTCTAGTTTTGTTAAGGAAAAAAAGAACAATTATTACACCGCCAGTCTAATTGCGCATCAGTGCAAAAAAACTATTAAATTGACACCTCTTCTGAGACAGTTCACACTTAAAATCTATAGGTTTCATTATACACTGGAAAAAAAAATCAGTTTTCATTATATGAAGTGAGTAAATTTCTGCAGTATATTTTACAAGGTGCAAGTTCTCTTAGTCCTTACAAGACGGGTGATGCGGGAAGTTTTAGGAGCAAATAATGTCATTAATTTAATGGAAGAGAATATTTTGAGAACAACGTTCTGGAATAAGCCATCTTGTAGGGATATTGTAAATAGCTGAAACAAAAGGTTAAACACCAAATTAATATCAATTACTTGATCCTAAAATCTGTAAAGCTTCAAACATTGCCATGAAAGATATATCAAGTCAGCATTGTCAAACATTCTATATCTTTACGCGACATGCACATGACTTGAGACTCTTCCAATGCTCCATTCCATTTCGACATTTTAGAATGGGGCCCCACGTGGCATAAACGCCACAATTTTTTCTGTGGTTTTACAGTAATAGCAAAGTGGATGGGATTCTAGCGAATCCCATGCTCATGTTGTGGTAAAAACCACGCTGTGGACACGCGTCGATTTCCAAAACTGGCGCGGTTTTGGAAATCACAGCAGGTCAATTATACCTATGGAAACGCCGGCAGTTTCCCCATAGGTATAATTGAAGCAGAAAGTCTGCAGAGGAAACCTCTGAGAGCTTTCTGTCTAAAGTGCTGTGGGAAGAACCGTGATGCGTTCCCGCCGCGGTTTTTCCTGCAGCGCTTTTTTTTGCAGGACGCCACATGGGGCCTTAGCCTTAGAGTATCAACTAAACCTACAGAACCAAAGGCATATATAAGAACAAAAACCACCTTCTATGGTGGGAAAAGCCAAAGCAGTATTGAAATTACCAAACCAACAGAGCACACACAGTAATTATAATAATAATAATAATAATAATAATAATAATAATAATAATAATAATAAAATCATACTTTATTTAAACCAAACATGGTAAAAGTATCCAACATTAGTAAAAACAAATAGTACACAGAGAAGGGGAAACAATGTCCAATGTTATATAAGGGAGTGCTGAGACTGTATAGATATAATCATCCTAAACATCCCAAGTGGTATAAAATATATATAGGGGAGGACATGCTGTTAATAAATATCAGGGTAATTTATAAAAACACATAACCATATGCAATAGAAAGCTAAACCCAGTTATAAAAGTAAACCATAGAAATGGAGGACAGAAGAAGAAAGATGTATACAGACCAGCCACACCATACTCCTACTGCTTCAACAGGAATGTGGCTGGTCTGTATACATCTTTATCCTTGATGTCCCATTGAATGTTGTTTTCCCTCTCTGTGTATTATTAGTTTTTAGTATTGTTGGATAATTTAACCACATTTGGTTTACATAAAGTAAGATCTTTTTTATTATTATTACTATGAGTATAGTAATTTTGGTACTATTTTATAGGATTTGCTCTATAAATATAAGGAATAGAATGCAGCATCGGAACACAAGTTGGAAAAGCATGTAGCTTTAGACTTGTTGTTATATTTTATTTTAACCACTTCCATTCCAGATGCTTTACCCCCCTTTCCAGACCAGAATCATTTTCGGGTTCTTTTGTATATGCGCTTTTGAGGGCTGCAACATTTTCATCATTTGCGTTATTCAGCTAATTTCTGCGTCTTTTTTCGGTGACACATAGGGCTTTATTTTTATGTTGTTTTTATTTTTGCATGTGCTTTAATTTTTTTTATATCTGGGAAAATCTAAACAAAAGACAAGGGAAAACCTCTCTGTTTTTCACTTTTCATTTTTAGTACTACTAAAAAACTTTTTGAGGCTAAGGCCCCATGTTGCGGAAATGCAGCTTTTTTTGTTGCAGATTTTGTTGCGTTTTTTTGATACAAAGCCAAGAATGGCTACAAAAGGAATATGAAATATATAGGAAGCTCTTATACTTCTCCCTTCTGCTCAATCTACTCTTGGCTTTGGCTCAAAAAACGCAACAAAATCTGCAACAAAAAAAAGGTGCATTTCCGCAACATGGGGCCTTAGCCTAAAATAGTTTTTACTCTCCGTTACGGTAATCTTTATTTTTTATGGGGGTGGGGCTATAACCTGTAATAAGGGCGTGTTATTGGGGTATTGTTTTATTTATTTTTTTAATTATTTTATTTACATTTTTTTTTTTACTTTTCTATTAATTTTTTTACATTTTTTTAAATTTTTTTTACATTATGTCCCCATAAGGTCATAATAGACCTTTGGGGACATCTGATCACTTTTTTTTGTTGCTGTTGGGGAGGTTGATTTCCCCTGTAACTGGGGCTGGTACATTTAGCCCCAGTTTCAGGAGGAATACAGCCTCCTGTGCATAACTATAGGACTTATAGAGCTTATCTGGGTCCTGTAGGACCCAGCAGCTCTTACAGATGCTGCACCCGACGGATCACGTGACCCCCGGGTCAGAGGGGAGCCACAAGATGGCGGCGCCCATAGTGGTGCATACAGCGTTCATTGAGCACTGTATACATAAATTTTTGTGTGGACAACACAGTACCCACAAAAGTGGTGAGGTGCTTCTCCAACAACAAACCATGGATTAACTCTGATATAAAAACACTACTTAAGGAGAAAAAGATGGCATTCAGGACAAGAGATAAGGAGGGGTTGAGGGAAGTACAAAAGTAGCTGAGGCATCAAATCAGGCAGGGAAAAGCCAGTTATAAAGAAAAAATGGAAAAGCAAATGGAAAGAAAAGACATAAGGGGGGTCTGGGAGGGGCTTAAGTCAATTTCGGGTCATAAACAGTCTGTCTGCCAGATTGAGGCAGATGTTAATTGGCTTAATGAACTAAACCTATTCTTCAACAGATTTGATCACACACCAGCTCCTCCCACCCCAGTATGTCCTTCAGCTTCCCCCACCACAATGACTTCTCCCCATGCGGCCACTTCCCAATAGACCAGTAAATCCAGAAATCCGTCTTTATCTGGCCACAGTCTGACCTTCACACGGGCCCAGGTGAGGAAGGAGATGAAAAAGATCAAGGCGAGGAAAGCCGCAGGGCCAGATGACATCAGTGCAAGGCTAATTAAGACTTGCAGGGACCAGCTGTGTGGTATAATTACATATATGTATAATATGAGCCTGAGGCAGGAAATAGTCCCTGAATTATGGAAATCTTCTTGTGTGGTACCAGTTCCAAAGAAACCCCACCCTATGGACCTCAACGACTACAGACCTGTAGCACTGACATCCCACCTGATGAAGATCTTGGAGAGATTGGTTCTCACACATCTCCGCCCTCTAGTGAGCCCCGCTATGGACCCCCTCCAGTTTGCTTATCGGCCGGGCATTGGGGTAGATGATGCCATCATCCATCTTCTGCACAGGGCTCTGTCTCACCTGGAGAAACCAGGGAACACAGTGAGAATAATGTTCTTTGACTTCTCCAGTGCTTTTAACACCATACAGCCCAGGTTATTGAGGGACAAGCTGGGCCTTGCTGGAGTGGACCACCACCTCTCCAACTGGATCCTAGACTACCTCACAAATCGACCTCAATACGTGAGAGCCCGAGACTGTGTGTCAGGTACCGTGATCTGTAATACGGGGGCACCTCAGGGTACGGTTCTCGCCCCTTTCCTCTTCACACTGTACACTGCAGATTTTAGGTGCAACTCATCCAGCTGCTACCTACAGAAGTATTCTGACGACTCTGCAATAGTGGGTCTCATCACAGATGATGATGACAGGGAGTACAGAGAACTGAACCAGGATTTTGTGGACTGGTGCCACCGGAACCACCTGAAGATTAACGCGGGGAAGACCAAGGAGATGGTGGTGGACTTCCGCAAAGGCAGAAGCCCTCCTAAACCAGTGGACATCCTGGGGACGGGCATCGAGATTGTGAACACCTATAAGTACCTGGGTTTGCTCCTTAATAATAAGCTGGACTGGGCAGATCATATGGAGGCCCTGTACAGGAAGGGCCACAGCAGGCTCTACCTGCTTAGGAAACTGAGAGCCTTTGGAATCCGGGGGGCACTTCTTAGAACTTTCTTCAACTCGGTAGTGGCATCAGCCATCTTCTTTGGAGTGGCCTGCTGGGGGAGCAGTATATCAACCAGGGACAGAAATAAACTTGACAAGCTGATTAGAAAGGCCAGCTCTGTCCTGGGGAGTCCACTGGACCCAGTGCAGGTGGTGGGTGACAGAAGGATACTGTCCGTGGTGAGCTCCATGCAGAAGAAGAAGTCCCATCCCATGCATGAGACTGTGATCGCGCTGAGCAGTACTGTCAGTGACCGACTGCTCCACCCTAGGTGTGAGAAGGAGCGCTATCGGAAGTCTTTCCTCCCCACCGCAGTTAGGCTGTACAACCAACACTGACCTAAGCGGAGATCATTACACACAGAGAACTGAAATATCTCTCTGCCTGTTAAATCCCCCCCCCCCCCCTCTGCTACGTCCTATCTGTCTGTCTGCTATTAATGTAATGCCTCTCACCTTGGAACATTCCTGTACATGTTGTATTTGTATTTGTATCTGCTTATCTTTGCTGCTGTAACACACTGAATTTCCCCATTGTGGGACTATTAAAGGACTATTATTATTATTATTATTATTATACACGGTGATCGGGATGGCAGGGAAGGTAATTTCATGCAGCTGCTGAGTTCTGCTTGGACGTACTGGTACGTCCTTGCTGAACTAGACAACCACCTTCCGGACGTATATACCCAATGGGCGGTCCGGAAGTGGTTAAACAGGACACAGGGGGTTAGATATAGACGATGTACCATAATAGTTGGGTCTGTCGTAAACTATACTAGGAAAAGTTTAGGAATTAAGAAGAGAAATCTTAGCCAAAGATTTTCACCTCTTAGATCACTTTTATACTTCTCACTAGACCCATGTGGATGTTTCTTCAAGAAATCTTTTTTTAATAATCTATATATCTTAAGAGAGAGCACTAAATTACTTTGTTATAAAAAAAACTTAATTCCCTTAATGTTATTATGTTTTTAACTAAGGCGCAGATTAAAAATATATATCATCATCATATATCAGAAAATTAATTTTACTTGGCAGTTCTAACACACAAGTTAGTCACAATCACAACCAAGTTTTTTTTTGTTTTTTTTTTCAATAATCATAGTTTATTGTGCTTTTTAATACAGTGGATGATGTGGCGTGCCAATGTATACTTTGGAATTGGAGTATACCGTATGTCAGGAGATTTGCCCAACTTGTACCACAGTAGTGAATTCAGCATTATTCGAGATATCTTGAAAACATAACTCATTTCTATCGTACAATCTTGTTTTCTTAAATCGGAAATAAAACCACAGGGAAAAGAAAAAAATGCAATAACCAGTGTGAATATCTATAGACTCTGGATGCTTTCTTTTACTCCCAAAACACAGGAGATTATTGTGGGATTTTTATGTAATATAGTGCAGTCTTCTCCTCCCAACCCCACAATCCTTGGTTGTAAATATTACATTTCTCTTTCTGTCTTGGGAAATATTATGGAATAAGCTGAAAATCTGATTGAAACCAATTACTGCTGAAAATCTCAGCGCTGGACATTAAGTAAACAGCCTGTAATAATTAGTACAATGGATTATGGAGTCTGTATTACCTCAGAAGTCCAAGAAAAATGACAGATCATTGTCATGAGACATTTTCCTGTACATTATTTTCTCATAAACTGTTTCCTTTATTTTAGTATTGACTAGTATTTTTGTAGAATCGCTCGCTGGATTTTATATCTGGCTATCTAGAAAGTAATATGTCCCTTTTATAATAGAATATACATTTGTTTTCACATCAAGAAGCTATAAACATATACATGGAGACTTAGGCTAAGGCCCCACGTAGCAAAAAAAACATGTTTTATTTCTGCAGCGTTTTTCACTGCATTTTTGCAGTTTTCCTCTGCGGACTTTCTGCCCTTATTATACCTATATGGAAAACTCCAGCATTTCCACAGGTATAACTATCTTGCTGCTGGCGTTTTTGAAAATGCAGCTTTTCTGCTGCGGATTTTTTTTTCTGCAAGGTGTGGATGTGATTAGCCAGAATCCCATTCACTTGGCAGGTACTGTAAAATGTAACATTTTTGCAGTGGAAAAAAACACTAAGTTTTTGCAATGTGGTGCTTCAACTTTAGAGACTGTCTTGATGGCAGATATAGGGGGAAAGAAAGACTGAGCAGCTGGAGCTCAGCATGCCCAATCATTTTGTTCTCAAAAGAGAGGATCTATAAGTACTAGTAGTGCTAATAAAGTGGTTTTCCCATTTGGGACAGTTATGGTATATTTACAGGATATGCCATAAATGTAAAATAGATGTGGATCCCTCCTGTGGGACCCACACCTACACACGTGGACAAAATTGTTAGTATCCCTCGTTTAATGAAAGAAAAACCCACAATGGTCACAGAAATAACTTGAATCTGACAAAAGTAATATACAAAAATTCTATGAAAATGAACAAATGAAAGTCAGACATTGCTTTTCAACCATGCTTCAACAGAATTTTTTTTTAAAAGAAAACTCATGAAACAGGCCTGGACAGAAATGATGGTTCCCTTAACTTAATATTGTGTTGCACAACCTTTTGAGGCAATCACTGCAATCAAACGATTCCTGTAGCTGTCAATGAGACTTCTGCACCTCTCAACAGGTATTTTGGCCACTCCTCATGAGCAAACTGCTCCAGTTGTCTCGGGTTTGAAGGGTGCCTTTTCCAGACGGCATGTTTCAGCTCCTCCCAAAGATGCTCAATAGGATTTAGGTCAGGGCTCATAGAAGGCCACTTCAGAATAGTCCAATGTTTTCCTTTTAGCCATTCTTGGGTGTTTTTAGCTGTGTGTTTTAGATCATTATCCTGTTGCAAGACCCATAACCAGCGACTGAGACCAAGCTTTCTGACTCTGGGCAGCACATTTCTCTCTAGAATCCCTTGATAGTCTTGAGATTTCATTGTACCCTGCACAGATTCAAGACACCCTGTGCCAGATGCAGCAAAGCAGCCCCAGAACATAACAGAGCCTCCTCCATGTTTCACAGTAGGGACAGTGTTCTTTTCAAGATATGCTTCATTTTTCTGTCTGTGAACATAGAGCTGATGTGCCTTGTCAAAAATTTTGATTTTTGTCTCATCTGTCCATAGGACATTCTCCCAGAAGCTTTGTGGCTTGTCAACATGTAGTTTGGCAAATTACTATTGTCAGATTCAAGATATTTCTGTGACCATTGTGGGTTTTTCTTTCATTAAACGAGGGGTACCAACAATTTTGTCCAAGTGTGTATGTCAAGAACAATGCATGACCCTCCCAATTCATAGATATGGGACTTCTGAGAATAGACAAGCCTCCCTGCTTGTCTATTCTTGGAGCCCTCATAGAGATAAATGGAAAGAACTATATATGAGCAGCAAGACATAATAGTTAGGTTCTTGAGAAAGGTGAAGGTCCCTGAGGTGGAAACCCATCTATTGGGCATTGCATATGCCATAAATGTTTCAGATGGAACACACCTTTAATACCAGGGCTGCATCGCCATAGTGACTGATACTATTCAAAGAGTTTATCATTGTACGTTCCACCAGAAACCACATTGCAAAATGTTGTGGCACATAAAGGGATCAGGGATCTACAGGTGGCCATACACATTACATTATTGTCACAGGATCCTGCCAATTTGACAGATCATCTTTTAATGTGTATGGAGACTGTCCAACTCCCCCTCATCATCACGATGGATTGGGTATGTTGAATTTCAACACCCAATACTTTTGTTCCTTGGAAATATAAGCAGCCAGTGGTGTCTTTATCTCCATTCCCCATTGAGAAAACATGAATGCTCAACTGAGAGTGCCTGTATATAGGAAGATTGTTAGGAATAGCTGTTGACTGATGGTTATTGAGAATGTATGACAATGTCTATATAACCACCCAAGACTGCATTCACACACACAAGGTTTTTTTAAAATAACAGTTTAATGTTTTGCTATCATTTGAATAAAAAAAGCTTTAAAAATGTACAGGAAATACTATGCCAAAAGTAATATGTGTATACAGCCAAGTCCTGGAGTCTTTCATAATCATGTATTATATGACTATAATAGGTTGCAATGAAAATAGATCACTGAACAAGCTATGTAGCAAAAATTATTAATAACTCATTATATACAGTTGTTATTATTAATATAATCATCAGATCTTCAAATTGGAATCTATAGAAATGAATACGATGTTTTGTCAATGCAAGGAAGCAGAAGAGAGGGATTTAGTTATAAAATATTGTGGGGTTTTTTGCATTTATGGAAATATGTTATATAGATGTGTAGATTACACAAATGGAAATCTGTCAAAATAAAAAGAAAATGTGTGATTTCTTAATTAATAGAGTATTACTTTATTGTCTGCTGAATGGCAGTCATAAAGAAGGAGTGAAGGTATTATCTTCAGTATTCTAATAAATAGCTGTGAATTTGCATCATATTGTCTACTGCTATGGTTAGCTTCAAGTGCCAGAAAATTAACAACTAGATATCTTGTAATATATAATATGAACTGAAAATGAAGCTAAGATAAAAAAACAAAAATAGAGTGAAATAAATAAATGTAATTTATCATCATATACATTAATACATTAAGTATTGCAATTTGTGGTCATAACTGTGTGTATATATATATATATATATATATATATATACAGTATATATATATATATATATATATATATATATATATATATTCTAGTTATTTTATTATTTATTATTTTATAAAGGCCTGTGCATTTTACAGAATTACTGAGGGAAATTTACAAGCTCACAAAAAGGTCTGCTTACTTTCCAGAAACAGCACCACTCTTATCCATGGGCAATATTTGGTATTTGCTAGAGATGGGCGAACCTCTCCAGATTTGTTTTGTGTTCGGGTTTGGCAGCCCGGTTCCCTTATTTGTTTCGGGTCAAATAAGTTTGGTACAAGCCACACCTTAAATTGGCTTAACCCCTTAATGACCGGGCCATTTTTTGTTTTTGCATTTTCGTTTTTTCCTCCCCACATTCCAAGAGCCATAACTTTTTCATTTTTCAGTTCACAGAGTCACATGATGGCTTATTGTTTGCGAAACAAATTGTACTTTGTAATGTCATTATTCAATATTCTGTGCAATGTACTGGGAAGCTGGAAAAAAATTCAGAATGAGGTGCAATTGGAGAAAAACTGCATTTGCGCCAAATTCATATGGGTTTAATTTTTACACCATTCACTGTGTGGTAAAAATGACATGTTACCTGTATTCTGTGGGTCAGTACGAACACGGCGATACCAAATTTATATAGTATTTGTAATGTTTTGATTCCTTTTAAAAAATTAAAAACTTTGCTAAATAGAAAAAACATTTTGCATCGCTATATTGTGTCACCTGTAACTTTTTCATATTTACATGTATGGAGCTGGGTAAGGCGTCTTTTTATGCGGGACAACATGACATTTTTATTGATACCACTTGGGGAAATATCTGATGGTTTGATCACTTTTTATTCAATTTTTTATAGGAGACAAAGTGTTGAAAAAAACGCTATTTGGCCATTTTGATTTTTTTTTCCCCGCTACGCCGTTCACCGTATGGGATAAATATTTTAATATTTTAATAGTTCGGGCATTTTGGAGCGCGGGGATACCTAATGTGTTTATGTTTACTTTTGTTTATTTACTTTTATATCTGATCTAGGGAAAGGGGGGTGATTTGAACTTTTGTGTTTTTTTTTATTTTTACATACTTTTAAAAACTTTTTTTTTTATACTTTTACTTGTATGATCAGACTCCCTAGGGACCTTGAAACCTAGGGAGTCTGATCGATCATACTATTCACTGCGATACTACTGTATCGCAGTGAATAGCAAAATGCCTTCACTGCTATTAGACGATGCCTCTGGCATTGTGTAATAGCTATACTTAAATGACAGGCCTGGGAGCCTTCAATAGGCTCCCGGCTGTCATAGCAACCAAGCGCCGCCCTCCGATGACGTTCTGGAGGGCGGCGATGAGGTAAAAATGGCGGCGCCCTTGTCGGCTCCGCAATTTAGACGCCACGGTCGCGTTTGACCGCAGCATCTAAAGGGTTAACAGCCGTGATCGGTGCAGGCACCGATTGCTGCTGTTAGCTGCGGGTCCTGGCTGTATTATACAGCCGGCACCCACGGTGTATGGCTTAGCGTCAAATTCCTTCGAGTAAACGGCCCCTAATACTTTCGCATCTTTACTACAAGGCTGATATGTCTTTATATCTTGCTGTGTTTTATCAAAACCCTAACCAGGTTCCAAGGAAAAGCATTGTTCCATCCTGGTTGGAAAACATTAGTGTAAAGTTTTATGTTTTTTGTTGCCAAACATCCAAATATCTTAATGCAAGATGTTTAATACATTACCCTATAACTGCTTTTAGTTATTGTATGATAGCATTAATGTCCCCATAGACAACATGAGGTCTGAAAAATTAATAGTAATATGTCAAGAAATATAATGTTAACTATGGAATTTACTTTTTGAGAATATACTCAATATTGGTATTTTATGAAACATAGGTTGTGGGTCCATTAATGTATTTTTGCCAATCAGGGGGCTATAAATGACAAAAGCACTTAGGCCAGGGTGGATTTTCCTGGATAGCCAGTCCCAGATCTTTTGAGCAGTTAGATAAGTATCAAGTGTTCTTGGTGGAGCAGAATATACCTGTTATTGGAAGAGCTGGAGCTGATAATTTGGCTGACAGCTATCTAATGTGTATGGCCGTCTCAGACTAATATAATTAAAACCAGATAAGGTACAGGCTTGAAATTGCTCTCATTTTTTAGTGGTTATACGATAAGTGTGATATGTCTTTTTATGTATGCAGCTGAGATAAAAGTGTGCACCATGTGAAACAGAATAACGTCACAGCAATTATTAACCTAAAAGTATCTTCCGTGCATTATGATTAAGGAAAAGGGGAAGTAGAATATGTGGTCAAAGACAAGTGTTGCCTTTCTTAAAAACTGGGAGTTTTAGGCTGACTCCAGTGATTGGGACATGGCTTGATTGAAGATGACCCAGATAGCTGATTGCAATTTTTTTAGTGTCATTCAGTCAATTATGGCAGAGAAATCGGGCTCTGTCTCACATGCATGCCACTGTCTAATGAGCCTGCATCTAACTTGCCGAGACCTGACATTTAAAGGGAGGCTAGCTACTGTGCAGTTGACAAGCAATAGAATAATTTAAAGAGGTACCGTCATTATCTATCTATCTATCTATCTATCTATCTATCTATCTATCTATCCTCTATCTGTCTGTCTATCTACTCTATCTATCTATCTATCTATCTATCTATCCTCTATCTATCTGTCTGTGTATCTACACTATCTATCTATCTATCTATCTATCTATCTATCTTTCTATCACCTAGGATGTTAAATCTTCACAATATTCATCCTAACAGTTCAGTTTCAAGGAAAAGTTAAAAAACAGATTATATTACTGCCACAGTGGACCATTACCCATGGAACAACAAAGATACATTTTTGCTGAGATCCAGGGCTTTGATTATTCTACTTTACAGTTTCTACAAGGGTTCTTTCTACAAAGTAGTATTTACAATATAAATAAAACTAGACTGACCGGATCTTCACTTTGAAAACAAACTTATTTCACTTAGTATTGTTTTTTGGCTATTATTCCCAGATTATGCCCTTAGCTTTCTTTAAAAAACAAGTATTAATCAATAGGTAGCTACCTTCCAATAGGTGGTGCTAGGAGCAAATTTGTCTTTTTCACCATTGAGGTCTTATTTGAATATACCAAACCCAGAATTCTTAGCAGGGCATGCATGGTCTAATAAGTCCCTGTACCAGTCTCTCCCTAATGAGAGACATTACCCGTCCTGACCTACTGTAGAATATAAAAGTCTCTGACCTTGCCATGACCTTTAGTATTGGTACTTATCCCAAATCTACTGATTTGTATAATATGTAGGCATGAAGATGAATCCAATGATACCAAATAATCATAGGTTTGGGCATATTGATGACAAAATCAGTGGTTCACAACAATCGATGTAAGCTCTTCCTATCTGTTTTGCAGTACTTTGTTAAGAAGATGACGCAAACTAGAAAGTGATGTGTATTGTACAGTTCTGTACTTGGCAAGAGAATTGAAGTTTAATGTTTTGGTCCATCCTGTTATAAACCTTCTTGAAAAAACGCCATGAACAACGCCACTACATACTCTTCAAAAATGCCAAAAAAAAAAAAAGAATCAAAATGTGCAATCAGCTTTGCTGTATAACTGGGTTTTTCCTCCTACAAGCTCGGCCTTCAGTTTCTAACACAGAAAGAAGCTAGTTCCTGACAGGCATATTACTCCTCATGGTGTGAAATCTTTGGTTTTTGGGAGAAATTCTACATCCCTCTCTGTAGTTCAATGATGACATCACTGAAGTTATATGAAGGAGAGATAGACTGCATGTGTAGCCTAGGGCATCTGATGATCATTACACTCTCATTTGTTACCCATGTGATCCACATCAGCCAGTCAGCAGAGAGTGACATACTGCTCAATCTGCAGCATGCAGAATCGATACCTCATAAGCACAATGTTAGTAGGACTTCTCATAGATACCCTAGTGTCTTGTGACAGAGCCTCATTAAAAGGGTTGTCCAGACCTACAACATTTTGCACAAACTGCTATAAAATAAAAAAAATTAAAAAGTAGTGCTATTCACCTATCCAGTTCCCTGTCACTCTCATTCTCAGACTCCCTTGGTACCTCATGAGCCTCTGTTTACCTGGCTTAAGCAATGCTGGAGTTGACACTCTGCTCCTAAGTGGGGATGCACAAGGTGGTGTGTCACCCATGGGGTGAAGTCTGAGCACCCATGCTTAAGTAGAGACTCACAGGCACTAACCAGAATGCACAGACACAAGTCGAGGCGATAGACTAAATATCAGGAGATTTCCTGTCAAGGCATGTGAGGGAGCATGCACAATTTGGTTGTAGTCAAGGTGGTGGTATCTTATAGCATTACAATCAGTCCTGCCACATGCCAGTAGAGCTTGTATACAGAATAAGAGTAAGGAAATTGTACAGCTATATTGTTTAGCAGCTGGATGTCTGTGACACATACTGGGGGTGATTTATTAAGATTGGCATTTTGAGTGCCAGTCTTAGGGATTGTCCAGGTTTTAGGTTTTTCTGGCCTATCCTTAAGGTTAGGATGTAAATATCTGATCGGTGGGAGGCCAACAGCCAGCCCCCTCACTTCTGGTGCCCATACTATATACAATACAGGGTCAGAAGCCATGACTAAGAGATGCATGTCTCAAAACGCAGTCTTTTTTTGTGACCACCAGCTTGTGGATGGATTTTTTACATGAAGATTAAAAGTTATATTTTATAATAATGGATTATTTTGTGGCTTGGTGCTGAATAGCTTTTTATTTCAGGGTCAGAAGCAGTTGCCCTGTATAGTGACTGGGTGCTGGTTCAGCAGCTCAGCTACCATTGAAGTCAGCGGGGACCTCTTCCAGGGCATATAGATATCATGGGGGGCTATAGATGTCTCCATATTTGACTAGCCAGTTTATTTGACTTTAATGCCTAGTGGGCATTACAGTTGAAATACATGACCAGACATTGCCACCCTGTGCGTTACCTGTCGATTGCCTGGTTTCTTGAGAGAGCAGCCTTAACAATTGTTTATGTTCAGTCAATGTCATTGTCAGCATGCATTTACCTAAAATGACTTGTTATGTTGTACTTTCCCCACCCCTATCCGCACATAGTATACACTTTGATATGTGCTGGTAGAGCTGTCTTTTTAATTTAATTGTAAAGAGAAGAAATGCCTTGACACATTTTTAAGACAGATTCCCATATCTTACTCAAATATAACAAACCTGTTAACATTTAGCTGCCATATGATGCAGCTGCAGCGTAAAAAGTACATTGGCATAAAACCCAGTGTCTTAATACAATCTTGAGCTAATGATGCAGTCGTGAAATCCATACCCTCTGTCAGTCTTTCAATATCTGCATTTAAAGCCTCATTAAGAGAATGCTACCCATAAACTAGAGAGCTGTTAGCATATGTCACTTATTCATTGCTACTCTTTCAGATTCTGTATGTGGGTGGTTTCTGAATGTGTGGCATTCAATTATTTTGCCCATCTTCTATGCAAATCTCTCAAATGTAAACGTTACATAACGGCGGTTTTTGTTTCTTTGCACAATTTAATTAAATTTGACAAGGAGAATTGATACTTACTCTTTAGAATTGCCAGTTACTTATCCACATCATTTTAATGTATTTATATATTTGCTGAAATGCCAACATGACAAACACTGTGATACGTGCATGTTTTCCCTGCTACTGAATTACATAGTATGATGTTATCAGCCTCAGATCTGGATTACAGATAAGGAGAAGTAGAACAGTCAAACCGTAACGCGCTGGCTAACTAAGTGTGCATAGACTTTGATCAGACTGCAATGACATTTGTCAAAAATGTTTTTCCTACTCTTTATTCAACCTTCTAAAATGAAAGTATATTGTATACACATCTGGAAAGGACATCAACATTATAACATATCTCTTGAAGAAGGGCTCACTTGGGGTGCACTCACATGGTACAGATAGGTGTAGATAAAACTCCAGTTAAGAAACTTTTTACATGTGAAGCATGATAAAGAGAGATAAAATTAAGAGACAGCATCAAAAACTGCATCAAAAGCACGTGCAGTTTTTTCCAATGCAGTTTAAGGCTCAGGCCTCACATTGCAGAAAAGCTGCTTTTTTGTTGTACATTTTGCTGCGTTTTTTGAGCCAAAGCTAGGAGTGGATGCTACCTAGTAGTTTAAATGCTACATTTTTTTCCATTCCATTCCTCCAAAATCAACTTTTAGGTCATGGATACATGGCAACTTTGACCAAGGCTCCTGTCACACCTAAGACTGTGATATAGTGCTGCCGCTCCTTCACTAGTGTAAGTAAGATGCTGTGCCTGCAACTTCTAGTCAGAAAAAGATGAAGCACTGCTGGATCATTTGCAACTAGAAGTCATAGTTGCAGCACCCTCATGGTCGTGATGCAACTCCATTCACTTACATTGGTAAAGGAGTCGCAGGGCAAATCTGCAATCTTTGGTTGTGTGAGGGGGAAACATGGTCAAGGTAGCCATGAGGCCCTAGCCTTGACCTGTATGCAAATTAGTTGTTTGTGCAAAAAATATAAAGTGTGGAAACGTATCCCTTTTAAAGTGCCTTCTGGTTTACTTTAAGTAAATGAGATGTGGTTTCACTACTCACAATGGACATTTTTTTATTGTAGTATGCCTTGTGAAAGGTGTCTAATTATATTTCTATGTGTATATATTTCATGGCCATATGATATGTGTTATTTATTTCTCTTGCTTGTATAGTGCAGCACTTTACATTGTTAGTCACTGTCCCATATAGGACTCAGGTGATACCTTTTAGAGGCTAACTGAGCATATTTGATAAGTAAGCTTTCAGAAGACTAGCTTCCTTCATCAGACATGGTGTTATACCTGATGAATGAATGATGTCTGATGAAGGAAGCTAGTCTTCTGAAAGCTTACTTATCAAATATGCTCAGTTAGCCTCTAAAAGGTATCGCCTGATTTCTTCACTCTTCCACTACTTTCAATGGCTAACACAGTACAACATTATACTACCATATAGGACTCATAATCTAAGTTCCCTATCAGTACGTGGGAGTAAAACCATTCAAACACGGGGAGAACTTACAAACTTCTTGCAGATGTTGTCCTTGGTTAGATTTGAGCCTAGGACTACAGCGCTTCAAGGCTAAAGTGCTAAACACTGAGCCATGTGTTTAATTATATTTCTCCTATAGGTGTGCATAGGAGAAAACAGAACTGCTGTTTGAGCAGTGGCCATGGACAGGGCCCTAAGGTGAGCATGTTCTGCGGCAGTGACCCTGCATAGTGTGGAAAAACGAGGAACACATGCTCTAATGCTGGGTATGGATACTCCATATATAGGGGTAACATTTAAGTTTGGACCCCAGCAGCGTGACATTTAGGGGAGTGTTCACACATTGGATTTTGACGCTGAATTTGTCAAGCAGAAAATGTCTGCTTCAAGAATTTAAAGCATGTTTTTTCTTATTGACAAAAACTGATGTGGAATTTGACACAGATTTTTAAGCAGAATTTGGAGAAGAGTACCACTGTATTTTGAATATTTTGCCTTTCTTCGGCAGAGCCAAATTTCAAATTCTGCAAGTGGATTATCTTGCAGAATTTATCAAATTCGGAGCCTAAGGAAAAGATATATTTTCTGCCTCCCATTCATTTCAATGGGAGTTCTGCCTGAAGAGCGAACAAGATGCTTACTTTTTCCTCTTCCTGTAAAAAAATCAGTTACTGAGGTGGAATACACCTCAAATTCAGCCTAAAATGTCTATATGTGAACACCCACTTACTTTGGTCTTTGTTCTGCTCTCTGAAATGCAACAGTTGCATTATGTTGCTTCAGAATGTGCCTCAGTTAAGGTTTATCTTGCAGTTGCTGGTCAGTACCCAGTTTTGGTGAATAGACATTTGTATATGTTGAGTTAAATGGGTTTTCCGGCCCCAAATCTATTTTTTTTATTACTGATGATTGACATGATAGGTCATCACTATGTGATCTGTGGAGGTCCAACACCTGGACCCTGCACAGATCAGCTGGGCCTTGGAAGAAGTGGATGGGGAGTTCATGCAGGCTTTCCTATTCAAGTTATAAGAGCGGGAAGTGCAGCTATTACTTGAATAGGAGAGCCTGCACATGCTTCCCATCCACTGCTATACCTTCCAGTGCCCAGACACTGCTGGAATAGCTGATCTGTGTGGGGTCTAGGTGTGGCTGCATGTGACTGTAATATCAAATCATGTCCCTATAAAGTAGTTGACCCTGCAACACGTTGAAAGTGTATTTTATCAGCCTACACAGAACATGACTATACTGTTAACTGAGCAAAAGCACCCCCCTTCACCTGGAGTATGGCCGAGTCTGCTAGGACGCCTGTTGTTGCTGCACATCAGCATCTGTCAATCTTTATGTTAAGGGGTGGTGCTAAAATAAGTGATTTACAGTAGAAGCGGTTTTGGTGGTAGGCTCCCTTTGACTGCAACTCTTTATTTCAGAGCCGTAACGTGAAGCTCATGGGACCCAGTGCAAAATCCTTAAAGGGGTTATCCAGGGTCTTTAATTTATCTTACCTGGCCCAGGAATTTGTTCAAGCTGTACCTGGGGGTTCTCAGCTGGTTTCAACTTCTGGTCATGTTACTGGTACCAGCCCCAGTCCCCGGGGCTGCTAGAACTTCTTCTATAGTAAAGCCAACCACCATAACACAGCTAACAACTAGTGCAAACTGGAGAGGAGGGAGGAGACTGAGCGACCCAGGGGACAGCGATGTTCCGAGTGTACATTACTTTTTCAACATTAATAGAGAAGAATGTCAATTGATTCCAATAATCCTAAATCCAGTATTAGAGGTGCATGATGATATCAGCAAGCCTTCAGTGTTTCTTCCAGTAGATATAAAATCAGTCCTGGTCATGTGATGGACATGAAGGTTTACAGCTTGTTACAGTACAGTTTCTGGAGCTGTGTCTTCTGCCAAAGTCCTGGAAACTACAGGGAAAAGAACAAAGCAAGTAAAATAACAATAAACGCTCATGTATTACAGTGTATCAAAGTGTATTTATTTTTTTATTCATTAAATCCATAATGCAGGTGAAGATAATCATTTTTGTAACAGACCTCATGAATGAAATTTGCCCATTTATGCTAGGTTCACACTAGCGTAGGTCTTTCTGTTGTTTTGGTCTGTCGGAGGACCAGAATAAAGGATAGGCGGACCGCTACAACAGGAGTCACATATGGAGTCCGACGGACCTCATTAACTATAATGAGATCCGTCGGGTGTCTGTTCTTTAAAACATTAACTGGGATAATTGTCTCCCCTAAACTAGGGTTTTGAGTAGATATCCCCCTTATGTTCTCCACTCAGACCTCACTCAACAGTAAGTGTCTTAAACATTCTTGCTTGTTTATCTAATGCTTAATTTATGGTATATAGAAAACCCAGAGTTTCCCTGTCTTTGAGGAGGACGTAAAATGCGTTGGTAAATGGAGTTAATTACTTAGGATGATACAGGGAGAGTATTGGGACTGTCCTTGTAAGGACAGGAGTCTTTCTTCTGGGGGTTATGGTATATTAAGGATGAGACTTTATCCTTCCCCATATGAATTGATGCCTAGGATTGGCTCCTGTCCCTTCTTCTCTCCCTAGAACCAGGTAAGATGGTTCCATATATATGATCACCTATACGGACTTTTTGAGCGCCTGTTAGGCCTTTTTGATATTTAACCACACTATTTATTAAGCCCTATATAGGGCATTTTTAAAGTATTTAGTAAAAGTTATGTTTTATAATATAGATCCTGTGATGAGTGGCATAGATTGTGATCTAGATCAGTGGGGGACCAGTTGGCTTTTGTATGTAAAACTGAAACCACCACACGAAAAAGTCGGACTTGCTTGATTGTGGACGCACATTGCGACAAAGCCTCCAAATGGAGACACCAATCCAGAAGTGAAAGTAGCCTTATTCCCTTATTTGTCTCCTTTTATAGAGAGAGGATCGGGAAGGCAAAGGAGAGCAGAGAGACATACAGTATATACTATAGGAGATAGTTTTCTTTCACAACAAACTGTGTTATCAGGAATTACTATCCAGCCTTCTCGTGATTGACTCATTTAATACTGTAGAAAGCCTCATATCTCAGCCTCTCTCCTTCTACTCCTCCCCTCTCTATAGACTTCATTGTAAACTTATCTGCTTGTATACGGAGTACACACTGAGATCATTCAGAAGTAAAGATAGGAGTAATACTTAAAGACAGCGGCACTTTTCTTTAGTAATGTAACCTTACTCTGCATCTAAATACATTTCCTGACAACCAGCACTTGGGACACAAGGCCCTGTCACCCTCGACTTGATTAGGACATTGGAAACTGGCACAGGGGCCATATACCTGGAAACACTGGTATGGAGTTTGTACAAGAAGGCATGTATGTAGAATGAGGACTGAGACAGATAAATAAATTCTATGCTGCGGAATATGTTGGTGCTATATAAATAACAGGAAATAAATAAAGTCATTTGGATTTATATAAATGGTATTTTCTCTTAATTCAGACTCCCAGGTACATAGAAAGGATGATGTAAAACATGCTGATGCTTTATAATAAAAACACTTCTGTGGGCGGAATTCACTAGACTTACCACTTCATTGAATAGAAATTAGATGGTGCAAATTGAGACAAATTCATCAAATGAATGATATATATATTTTGGAAAACTGTATTTTGGAAACTGATGTAATTTATCCAGTCAGTCAAAGTGTGCATAACTCCAGGGGTGGGATGGGATAAAAAAAACCTCTCACCATTCTTCATCACTGTCATTTATCATTTGGCACAAATCTGTGGTGTTTTAGGGTGAATTTGTGTATATTGTGCTTCTTAAAAGGTTTATGTCAGGATCATGATGGAGTGATTTTGTGTCTAGAAATGTGATATTTGAGTTAGTGAATTTGGCTAATTTCTCAACACCATGCAGGCTATGCCCACTTTTACGAGAAGTTGGAAATATTACTAGACAGGCGCAGAATATAAGGTAAAAAGGTTAATGAATATGGCTAATAGTAAGTATGAATGAAATTAGGCACAAATTACATCATTTTTTTCATGTAAATCATTTGATGAATTCCCCCAATGATGTAGAGATATGTAAGAAATGACCTACTGTGACAAATCTTACCGAATCTGCATTGACTAAGAAAACTGACTTACGCAAGGTTCATACCAGTGTTCGGGTTTCTGTTCGGGGGGTCCACTTAGGGACTGCCCGAATGTGAACCTAATCTGCTAAAAAAGTGGTTACCTGGGACTATAGACTATAATGGGGTCCGCCGGGTTTCCACCCAGTTTCCGCCCAAAAAGGGTGGAAAAATACAGAGAGAAAAGCACTGCTTGCAGGCCTTTTCACTCCACATTTTTAAAGCGGAATGGGGAACAGAATCCCCCAGTGGAGAGCAGGCGGAGGTGTGAACCTAGCATTAACAAAATAAAATAGCAATAGACTAGAAAACAATGAACTATCTAGGTATCCACATTTATGAGAAAGTAAAATATAATTAGATGCATAACACACATTTCCTCCTAAAGCTTGAGGATATCTTGGCATTAGGAAAGGATCATATGACAAGTATATGACCGGATATATTTAATACCTGGTGTTCCCATATCATTACACACCTACTACAAATGACCCAGTATATTATGTATAGTTACTTAAACAAGATTATTGAGATTACATCTTGGTGAATCCTTCACAGCTCTGGTGTTGCCACTCTGGTGGCTCCCGGAGGTGTTATCTTGGCGGAGGGGATGATGAGCCCATCTACTAACATGACCATTGTAGCCAATGACAGCAGGATACAACATGGGAGGCCAGAATTAGCAGCAGTGCTAATGTGGATAGATGGGCACATCACACCTGCATCAAGTATACAAAGATCACAGGAGAAAAGGTGGAGCAGCAGGAGATCTAACAGGTAAGTATTTTGTTATTCTACTCCATTCCCTTCCTTTGGCAAAATTTCAACAAGCCATATTTATATGGTTTTTCATATTTTTATATTGATGAGTGACAATGGCTATGGATATTGAAAAAAATGCCACTAAAAATGGACACCAATAAAAATTCCACATCTGTAATTTCAAAATATTCTCCAAATTTGTATCAAAGGTCTTCTCCTATAAGATTGGCCATCATTCATTGGTTATGTCTGAAGTCCTTTCCTTATTCTTGTCATAGAATTAGCAAACATTTGTCAACTGCAAAAGGTTTCCCTAAACTTGAAAGGACCAGAAGAAATTTAATTTATAGGGTAAATTATATGCCTCTAGCCGAAAAAAAAAATACAGGGGCTGAAAAATGACTGCCTGAAACTTTCTAGTTTTGGATTAGCTTGGGTTAAAGTTCTGAATTGGACAGAAATAATCCAATTTGTCCAACTATTTTTATCTCAAACTCATGAGATCAGTGACTTATCCTCATGTTCACACATCCTTTCGGCAGCCTTTGATTGATCTTGGCCATTCCATTTGGTCTAGAGCTACCGGTAGATATAAACTTTATCTACATGCCTTCTATAGGTGTGTCCTGCTGACAGTTACTATATATATACACTACCGTTCAAAAGTTTGGGCTCACCCAGACAATTTTGTGTTTTCCATGAAAACTCACACTTTTAGTTATCAAATGAGTTGAAAAATGAATAGAAAATATAATCAAGACATTGACAAGGTTAGAAATAATGATTTTTATTTGAAATAATAATTTTCTCCTTCAAACTTTGCTTTCGTCAAAGAATGATCCATTTGCAGCAATTCCAGCATTGCAGACCTTTGGCATTCTAGCTGTTAATTTGCTGAGGTAATCTGGAGAAATTTCACCCCATGCTTCCGCAAGCCCCTCCCCCACAAGTTGGATTGGCTTGATGGGCACTTTTTGTGTACCATACGGCCAAGCTGCTCCCACAACAGCTCAATGGGGTTGAGATCTGGTGACTGCGCTGGCCACTCCATTACAGATAGAATACCAGCTGCCTGCTTCTTCCCTAAATAGTTCCTGCATAATTTGGAGGTGTGCTTTGGGTCATTGTCCTGTTGTAGGATGAAATTGGCTCCAATCAAGAGCTGTCCACAGGGTATGGCATGGCGTTGCAAAATGGAGTGATAGCCTTCCTTATTCAAAATCCCTTTTACCTTGTACAAATCTCCCACTTTGCCAGCACCAACGCAAACCCAGACCATCACATTACCTCCACCATGCTTGACAGATGGCGTCAGGCACTCTTCTAGCATCTTTTCAGTTGTTCTGCGTCTCACAAATGTTCTTCTGTGTGATCCAAACACCTCAAACATCGATTCGTCTGTCCATACACTTTTTTCCAATCTTCCTCTGTCCAATGTCTGTGTTCTTTTGCCCATATTAATCTTTTCCTTTTATTAGCCAGTCTCAGATATGGCTTTTTCTTGGCCACTCTGCCCTGAAGGCCAGCATCCCTGAGTCGCCTCTTCACTGTAGATATTGACAATGGCGTTTTGCGGGTACTATTTAATGAAGCTGCCAGTTGAGGACCTGTGAGGCCTCGATTTCTCAAACTAGAGACTCTAATGTACTTGTCTTGTTGCTCAGCTGTGCAGCGGGGCCTCCCACTTCTCTTTCTACTCTGGTTAGAGCCTGTTTGTGCTGTCCTCTGAAGAGAGTAGTACACACCGTTGTTTTCAAGGGTTTTCTAAACATCCATTAGCCTTCTTACAAAGTTAGCAAGCACAATGTACCATTAGAACACTGGAGTAATGGTTGCTGGAAATGGGCCTCTATACACCTATGTAGATATTGCATTAAAAACCAGACGTTTGCATCTAGAATAGTCATTTACCACATTAACAATGTGTAGAGTGTATTTCTGATTCATTTAATGTTATCTTCATTGAAAAAACTGTGCTTTTCTTTCAAAAATAAGGAAATTTCTAAGTGACCCAAAACTTTTGAACGGTAGTGGTATATATATATATATATATATATATATATATACTGAGGTTGGCTCAACATGTAAGTGTTCTTACTGGGGACAGTGGAGAAAACTACTGCCTTCTCTGGTTATCTCCTGTGAGAACAACATGCCTGACTCAACATACTTGATCCTTTTTCCCTCAGCAGCATCTGTGAGGGGGCAGTCGGGACTCCTTCATATACAACATAGTCATCTAGTTCTGCCAAAGTGAGCAGAATTGATGGAATTTACTCCTGTGGGGATGATCACCTTAGTTCATCGAAAAATAGGACACAGAATACTGATTTACAGTGAGTGTAATCTAGAGCCCACTCACTTAATGCTCAGAAGATATCTTGTAGATACCCTGTTTAAAGGGAACTTCCTTCTACCACTACAGATATTGTTCTTGGAGACAGTAGAGATTGACGGATCACACTTGTTACAAATATCCATATTCTTGGCATCTGTGACACCTCAAAAAACTTATGACATTTCATACATCATTCTACCTATAGAGAATCTATAGGTAGAATGATCCAAGACTTCCAGTGACCAGCAGAGATGTAGATATAGATGTAGTAATTGCTATTGGGCCTTCGAGACTCAGGGGCCAAATGGTCTCTCTACAATATAAGAAGACACCAGTATAGACAGCATATGGTAAGTGCTACAGATTTTGTACTGGGGCCCGGGACCTTTAGGTCATACCTCTGGTGACCAGCTATAAGCAGAATTTACAATCTTTCTCTCATCATCTCTAAACAAAATGTTAAGATAGTAAAATATATATTTTACCATAGCAGCTAAAATATGGGTTATTCCAGTGGAATAGCTATAGAGGTGGCAATCGCAAAGCCGTCTGGTACCAAAGGTTCACCTAGCTGTATATGAAATAAGGATTCTAAGTACAATAGCTGCCAATTAAACAATGATATAAGCACCCTAAACACTGCTCTTTACCTTTACAGATATATTCTAGAGATTCTATGTAACATATCATCATTGGTTAGGAGGTCATGTATAGTTTCAGCACCAGAACTTGGGACTTCTAAGCTATTCCAGTGTCAAGCCAGTTATTCCAATGCCAGGCTGTTTTTTACCCATCATCTGCGCCACTCTTGACAATAGGCTATGTCGAGTATTACAGCTCAGACTCATTCATATGGATTGAAGAAAAATAGATTTTATGCAAAAGGTTTATAGTTCAATGGACACATAACATTATAGCCTCAATGAGATGCAGCAGGTGTAAACAGGTGGTGTTAGTCGCTCAGTAGAAGGTATGATTCAGATGTTAGCATCTCTGTCCAGGATCTTTTATTTAGTGTATTGTATGAGCATTTGCTTTTATGAAAGGTCTTCCAGCATGTATTGGCGTTTGATTCAATTTCAATGGTTTCATGCTTGTTGCTTCTAATCTCTTAATTCTTTTTAATATCATCTCCCTGTATTCATTTCCAGCATCTTTTTCAGAAATCACAATGAGCATTATTTTATTTATTGACATTATCTCCAACCTGGCAACTTCTGGGTTTCTCCATTCCCTACTGAGTCTCCAGACTAAAAGTGCACAGAACTCACGGGGATTTAAAAGGTATGGACAGATGTCCTTGAATGACATGCAGCCAGTTTGGCAATACTGCATAGGGATGAATGTTTTGTTGTATATTGAATTTTATTAGCAGAATGAGCCTATTTTCTGACTGAGCATCCAATCCTCTTTGGTCATTGACGCATAGGGATATCTAGAAACTTAGCCAATGTCACAGGGAGATGACATTTGGGCTTCGATAAAATGGCTTGTTTGTTTTTCGAGGCTTCTGTCTTCACTATGGGAAGGTATAATGCGAACTGATTACTCTCCTTACTTACTTGGGTGTATGGCACAATATCACATGTTTACAGCTGATGTTCCACTAAACTCACTCATCTTCTTAAACACTGAAACATTATCCCTTGGTATGGAGGAACTCAAAGACCACTGTCTTTGTAATTTTGCAATGAGTGCTATGGCAGGGAAGCCTAACAATATCAGTCTGTTGGACATGCCGTCTGGCCTGTCATGTTTAATTTGCGCATGACCTCTTGGCCAAAAAATGGGAGTGAAGTGGCAGAATGTGGGACTGAAAGCTCATATCATTGCTTTGACAGTTTCACTCATCTAGAAGTAATGCAAAATGCAATTTATATTTATACTCTCTGACCTTCTGTATAGTGAGTGAGACTATCTAATGATGCAGAGAGGTAGGAGAAGAAGAAACAGATCTCGGCAGAGATGGGGCTTGTCTACATGTTTGCTTTTCAAACAGTCAATTAAAATAAAAGTGAAATAAATGAAACGTGAAGAGCGCATGGGTTTGCTAGTGACACAATTATTCTTCCGGTGACTGGGTTTCAACCCCCACAGGTTGGTGCAGTCTAATGGTGCAAGCCTTGTTCTCCTAGATATGGATCATCTTCAAGTTACTTATGGGGGGGGTGTCAAAACTTTCTCCTTTGTAGGTGTGTCATTACATCCTTTAGGGAAGAAAAATAGACACCGCTGACTCAGTAGCATATTCTCACTATACACTTGGATTTTCTAAAGAGCGCCTGACACTTTAATCCTATTAGTGGTCATGAATAAGCGCAGGCCTAGTTGTAACCAATTTCCCAGCTTAGTTTAAAAAAAAAAATGTCTGTCTGAATATATCACATTCTTTTTAGTGAACGCAATGTTTATTTCTTTGCAGCCAGGACTTTGGCTAAAACAGATTAAGGTTAACATAATATCCAAGAGATTATAAAGAAGAGGGAATTCTTAAAATAAACAGTGGCTCCTTTGAAAATCTCATAAAGGCAAGGATGTGATGATATTACAGTCACCGGATTATTTCATGGAAAGGAAACAAAGCAGCGAGCGGTGGGGAAGTGTTTGGCGTGTATGGGAGGGGGAGCCGTTCCACAAATATGACTTGTTAGACATAATTAGAGTTGTATCTTAAGACTCAGATATATAATTATGTTGTGATTTGCTAAAGCTCGGGTAATGGACCATATGGCAGGAAGTGAACAGTTGAACTTGTGAACTTAAAGATCAATTAAAAATAACACAGATAAATGTTCATGTGTAATATGTTCAACCTCACCTAAAAGTTATACTGAATTGCAGATGAAAGTATGGTTGAATTATGGACTTCTTAAACAGTAAAAGTATTCCCTGTATATCCATTAGGAAAAGGTTACTAGTAATTCCAAGGAGAGACGCAAAGATCTTTCCAGTTTATAATCCAGCAATTATTCCAATATCAAATCTGTAATTGTGAAATATACAGTGCAAACAGACTAGACAGATTTATCAAAGTGTCTAATGCTGTTTCTAAAATTTGGCATGCCTTTAGATTGTCTAGTCTAACTTTACACTACTTATTAGTTGGAAACATTTTGACGCATTTTTTTTGGCACACATTGTCACATATTAAGCCCCACACCTTTTTGACAAGCCCGATACCTTTCCTTATAAGCCATATCCAGTTCTTAGACAAAATCAGAAACTGTTGGGAAGTGTTTAAGGCTGGGGCCCCACTTTGCGAAAACACTGTGGCAAAAACCACAGCGTTTTACAGTACCTGCAATGTGGATGGGATTCTGGCTAATCCCATCCACACATTGCAGAAAAATATTCACAGCAGAAAAGCTGCGATTTCAAAAACTGTTGCGTTTTTGGGTAAGTCGCACCATGTCAATTATACCTACGGAAACGCTGGCGGTTTCTGTATAGGTATAATAGGGACAGAAAGTCCGCAGAGGAAAACTCTGCGGACTTTCTGTGAAAAGAGCTGCAGAAAAAAATGCAACGTGTTTTTTGGCTGCGGCTCGCTCCATCGGGCCTTAGCCTAAAACTATTTCAAAATAAGGCGTAAAGCATGTATGCCAGTTTTTTGGCACAAATTATGATAGAATTCTGGTGCATTCTCATTAGTTTATCTGTTTTCACAAGTTAAGTGATATTATATGGAGGTATCTTAAACTATGGTTCATCTACAAACATTGCATATAAAAAAAAAAAACTAAAAGGTTTGTTTACACTGATTTTTTTTTTTACGCTGATTCCAAATGAGAAGATTTGTCCGAATCTGCCTGGAAAATACCATCAAACTGCCTCCCACTGTTTTCGGTGACAGACACTTTTTATTTAACACCCATGTTGCGTGGTCACGAGCCTAATAAAAAATGGCAAACCATAGTTCGCAAGCCACAACAGAAAAGAAAGACTCGGTCATGGCAATAACACGTCAGATATTTTTGTTGTGTTTTATTGCCATGACAACAAACGCTAAGCAACCCACCAGACTTGCATGTTCTACTTGCAAGACTTATGTAAACTAGTTACCATGTAAAGTATTTAGGACTGAAGTGACTTCTGGGCATATACAGGACCCCCAAATGTCCAGATGAATCAGCAATAACCTGGCCTATCTTTGGTTGATGTGAATGAAACCTCCTACATCACACACCCTAGACAAAGTCTAGTTTGGCACATTTGTAGAAAGAAACTGAATCCACAGCCTACTGCAGGGATTGCACAATATGCATGTATCGAACTAGGTTTGGAAGAAGACCTGAAGGTCCTACATACACCCGGTGGACAGCCCTACACCGCCCCTCACCGTCCTAAATAACATACAGTGCGGGAGTTATCTGACTGTGTTCTAGACATATTGTCATAATCTTAAAAACATTTTTACACTTTCTACAGCATAGTGGGATTTTTGCACTGAGATTCCTTGCAAATAAAAACTGTTTATCCAGCCTAAAATGTAGAGTCCTATTTCAGACTGTGGACTTGCCAACACATTTTTAAAAAACGATTTCCCAAAACTCTGTCCATCCTGGGATCAATCCTTGTCTTATAGGGAAAGTCTGATAACTATAAGTTATCCACAGGATAGGGGAAAGCTATCTGATTGTCAGAGTCAGACTGATGGGACATCACCGTTCAGGAAAACAGGGGTCCCATGTGTGCCATATGAAGGAAGTGGCAGGCTGCATGTGCATGCTCCTTCTCCATTCACTTCTGTGGGATTGCTGCCCTGTAGCACTGTGCTTGACTATTTCTAGTCATTCCATAGAGATGAATGAACCTGTTATTCTATTCATATTAGGTACATGGGATTCCCATTCTTGAGATTAATGGTGATCTCAGTGGTTGGATCTCCACCAATCAGGTAACTTACTGGAATATCCCTTTAATGTCTTCAATTTTTTATTTTAATGTTATCCTATTTTATCTATTAAATAGGAAATAACTTTTAGATAGGTAATCCCCATTGGTGCATGTTTAGTTTTCATTTTTTTCTTGATGCTCTTACCATCCCCCAAGCACTATCTGAAAGACCTGCTCAACATACCATTAGATACTTTTATATAAAAAGACATTGGTTATCCTGGCAGGTAGAATTCACACTGAGCAGTATATTTCCCTGCTTTCCAGGAAGAAAGTGTAAAGCTATATTTTCGACATGACATACAAGACAAATATCTTATAGTGAGAAGGTAGACATCAAATTACATTTTGATCTGGTGCCATTGAGAGGGGTCGGTAATTGAAATGGGGTGCTAAAGTTGTTTGAGTGTCATCTTCATCAGCATTATGGCAAGGAGCGTCTTGAATATCTGCTTTAAATGAGAGGAATGAAAAATGAGAAAGCAAAGGTACTCTGATGAAGTCATGGCAGCAGTCGCTGGAAGTTCTCCTCAGTAATTGAAGTGATAGAGGGCATTACATTTTTCATCCACCTCTTTTTTTTCTCACTAAAGGGCCAGACAGTTAAATGTTCTACAATGTGCTAAACACCCTGTGTGCCAAATAGACATCTGTAAGATGAATGACAAAGTACTTACGCATCTACTGCTTAGTAAGTACCTTGTCGTATAAAATATGCGTCTGCTCTTTGTATGTATATCTTGGATTCTCTATATATTTTTACAGTTTCTCTACCTAAATTAATTCTTAAAAACAGTTAATAATGGCAGGGACATGACTGTAGTCAAGCTGCTTTCCCGTTCTCTACTCTTAGCATTGTGCCAATCCATTATCTGGGCAGTTGAGTAAGGTAGACAGCTTCCAAAGTAGCCTAGACATTATATGGCCAGGGCCACATGGGTAGGGGTTGCAGTGGGTTAGCCACTAAAAAACTCACCAGCAACTAACCCATTAAACAAATTTCATCCGTATGCCAAAACTTATAGTGATTTTCACCCATGGGTTTAAACATCTGTAGTGCAAAGAGTCCCTGCACTTCCAGCCTAAAAAATATAGTCCATATATAGGACCTATTTTCTGGGCTGCACTGTGTTCAGAAACCAGGACTCACTGCCTTACCACAGGACTACTGTCCTGTACTGTAATAATGACGGGACATGGGGGCATAACAAGTAATCATGAGGCCCCACAGCAAAACTAGTAATGGGACCCAACTCTACAATGACCACCTTAAGCTGCAAGTTCAAAGCTTTAAAAGTGTACAATCATTTTGGTCTCCTTTACACACAAAGATAATGCATGTAATGATTTTACAGTACAGATAATATACACAGTGATGTCACAGTAGAGGGATAATGTACACAGCGATGTCACAGTGATAGAATTATACATACAGTGACGTCTCAGTAAAAGAAAACTGCACACAGTGAGGTCACAGGTAAAGAATAATGTACACACTGATGTCACAGTTTTGGGGATAAGGCACACAGTTAGATCACAGTACCGGAATAATGTACATAATGATGTCACACTACAGTGATGTCTAAGTACAGGGATAAGGAGCATAGTGATGTTACAGTACATGTATAAGGTACACAGTGATGTCACATACAGGGATAATGTACACAGTTATGTCACAGAGGATAATGCTCACAGTAATTTCAAGATATCACAGCATAAAGAGACAATATGATGTCCCAGTAAAGTAATGGAGGCACATTCAGTTTTCCTCACCCTCTTCTATTATCATAGTTATTATTAATTGCACCTTAGGTCTTAATAAGTATGGGACCCTTTGTTGTTGGACTTCATAGCAACTGCTGTGTCTGCTACCATGGTAGTTCCGCTCATGTCTTGCAGTGACTGACTGTATCATAAGTAACTTCGATATTGTGAGTCTGGATCTCTGGACAGTGCGCAGTAATGGGAAATACGGCTGATATACGGAATGTATTTTCTATAACGGAACTGTCCATGTACAGGAACTCTAAGCATACATTCATATGACTGTAGTGCAAAACGGGTCTATTTTTCAGTTTTGCAGTGAATAGAGGGATCTGTGAAAACGTAGAAAAATAGAGCATGACCTATAGCTTTACCATCCCTGACAATGGACCGTCAAAATATCAGTCATGTGAATAGCCCTCATTCACAGATAGGTAAATTAATGTGGCCGCGTGACAGCTGTTAAAAAAAAACAGCTGTCACACGGCCGAATTTCACTGTTGTGAAGAACAAGGTTGACAAGTTGCAAATTATTAGTTTGGGGCTTTGGGCCAGTTCTCAAAAGTGGCTAGAAAAGTGAGTGGGTTAAGGCTAGGTTCACACCTGCGCCCAGTCTTCGTTTGGGGATTCCGTCCCTGAATCAGCTTGAAAAATGTGGAGAGAAAAGTCCTGCAAGCAACACATTTTTCGGGCTGAAACCAGGCAGAAACCCGGCAGACCCCATTATAATCTGTAACCGCTTTTTAAGTGGATTCTCTTTCCATTTTTCGGGTCTGTGAATCCAAAGCGCAGGTGTGAACCTAGCAGGGCCTCCCGCAAAACAGCAGATTTACTATTCCTTGCTATGCCAAAAATTGGTGCAGATTGCAGAGCAAATCCTTGCTTATTAAGGGACATATACTGTACTTTTTAATAATTATGTTTTATTGTATTCCTATGAAGATTAGGATTAAGATTGGCATAGGATACGCTTGTGTATCTAAATGGAATAATTGTACTATACTAGATATAAGGAATTCCTGTTTTATTACATCAGGGGATGGTGGTCCAAGTTGTAGTATGGGATTAAAAAATATATTGTTTGTTTTTTCCCCTCTCTTCCTTAATGGGTATAGGCTGGGAGGGTTGGGTGCTCAATTTACAGATGTAAGCATAGATAAGTTCTGTGAAAAGATCAATATGATTGAAAAAAAAGATTGGTATAGGAAATGCCACAATGGACCCATGATATGCTACAATCTCATCCTAGCCCGCTGCTTTAACCTATGATCAAGTGGGAAAATGACCTATTGAATTATTTACACCAATATAATAATACTATATAGCACATTTGCAGTTATACACAATCATTTATTCTCACTTTACCTTTCTATTCGGACTAAGGCCTTATTCACACTTCTGCATATCATGTATGTGTAGTGTCCTCTTTTTTCGCAGATTCCATATGCTTCCATTCATTTCAATGTGCTTACTCAGATGTTCATGGAAGCACGTCCTTTTTTTTTCACTGATGCTGATGCACCATGGATGCATCACATCAATGGGTCTATGGGTCTGTGAAAAAAAAAGATGACATCATCTGCTTTTCATGGACCTAAAGACATAATAAAAAATATAGAAAATTGTAAACGAAAAAAAGTTGCTCTCCTTTTCACAGACGTGCAAAAGCAGATCAACCACAGACCGTACACCACCCACAAATGAGCAAGGTGGGGTGCAGTCCGTGAATAGCACAAATCTAAGGTAAGTCATTCAGGATATATTAGCAGATTGAATGTTTGATAACCTGATATACTTGATATGCCTGCCACTCATTCTAGAATGATGATACTTTCCCCCATACTGCACCTGGTTCATAGACTTGGTGGTCATGTACGTAGCTGAGGCCCCTAGTTCTACTATAGGCTCTTTCATCACTTTTGTTTTCTTTGTAGGCTGCTTTTGTGAATTACATTTCTGCCGCACTTATGTTATAAACTATCACATTATTGCATTTGCTTTATTGTTACAAGCTGTGTTGTTTATTAAAGTATTTTAGACAAGTGCTGGTAGCTGCTTTATGTTTTTACATCCACTTCATAGAATGTAACTGACTATATATTGGTTACCATTACAGATTAACAAGATGCTTCTTTCATATCACAACATATATTACATTAGACAATATACTATGGATCTATTTACTTTCATTGTTGTGCAATAGCAAAATAGAAGAAATATTTTTATATTTGTCGTCAGCTTTAGTTTCTCTAGTTTCCATGTGTCACACTTAGACTGCACTCATTTATTATTTATTTATTTATTATGCTTACTTGTATAGCGCCATCATATTCCGCAGCACTTTACAGACATTGACAGTCACTGTCCCATATAGGGCTCACAATCTACGTTCCCTATCAGTATGTCTTTGGAGTGTGGGAGGAAACCGGAGTACCAGGAGGAAACCCACGCAAACGCTCACATCACGATTCCACCCTCCATTTGACATATACAGTGGGAAAAACTCCTGACGCTAGGTTCACACTAGCATTCGTCTCTCCATCGTTTGGGTCCACATAGGGACCCGAAAGATGGAGAGTCTGCCCTCTAAAAAACCGGTTTCACACGGACACCCATGGATCCCATGAACTATAATGGGATCCGCCGGTTTTACACTGTTTATATACTGAAACCGTGCAGGACTTCATGCAGGACTTCTCTCTCCGCCGATTTTAGACAGAATTTGCAGCGGAGTCTCCTATGGACTCCAATGCAGATGTGAACCTAGCTACAGTTTTTACTGTATACATCTCTATGGTATGTATTCATCTCTAATTGTCAAACAGTATATCAATGTATACTGGCCCCGCTAATTTCCTTCACCTGGAAGCCCTATGGAGATACTTCACATGTACGGTACATTAGTAGTTTTTCCCAGTGTACACCAGGGGCTTGCTGAACATAGCACTGACTTCTAAGCAGAGACATAGCTATAGGGGGTGCAATGTTGGCAATTGCTACCGATCCCTGCAGCCTCTACAACATAAGAAGACACCAGTATTATATACAGCACATGGTAAGTGGGGGCCCGTTATAAAATTTGCATTGGGTCCCAGGAGCTTCACATGGTGCAATTTTTGCAGCGGAATCCATTGCAAAATATCCGCCTCCAATTTGTTTCAATGGGAAGCAGATGTTCTGCCCTATCTTTTGGCAGATTCCGCCCGAACCATTCATTAAAGTGAATAGGAGTAGCCTAGGAAATCTTACTGACATTGGCAAAAAGATTACTGTGGTGGATTTTCCATGATGGGTCCCGCTGTGTGAACTTACCCTAAGATCTCATTCCCTTTTTTGAACAGTTGTTACACGGCCGATTTAAAACCCTTGTATGTCCATGGTCTATTCACATGTCCGTTTCTTTTTTTTTTTTTTTTTTTTTTTACAGACTATTTTACACGTTTGTCTATAAAGATAGACATGTAAATAGACTCATAGACATTCATGGGTTTTAAAACAGCTGTTATCCACTGTTATGTGAATAAGGTTAGGTCTGTGAAAAACTGCATGGCTGTGTGCATGAGGCCTAACAGTTCATCTGTTCTCCACATCTACCACATCTATGTGTTAGTCTCCTGTAGTTGCTCACAATTCTTCCCTTACGGTCCATTCACATACAGTACATCAGTTCTATCTGCCAATGTCTTTTCCCTGGGCCAGACTCAACTGAAGGAAATATTGTGTTCTATGGCACCCATAGCTGGAGGGAGGAATGTTGTATGCAATGTTACTGTATGCTGCTTGAGGAGAAATACACACGTGGACAAAATTGTTGGTACCACTCATTTAATGAAAAAAAACCCCACAACGGTCACAGAAATAACTTGAATCTGACAGACTAGAATTTGCCAAACTACATGTTGACAAGCCACAAAGCTTCTGAGAGAATGCCCTATGGACAGATGAGACAAAAATCGAAATTTTTGGCAAGGCACATCAGTTCTGTGTTCACAGATGGAAAAATGAAGCATATCTTGAAAAGAACACTATCCCTTCTGTGAAACATGGAGGAGGCTCTGTTATGTTCTGGGGCTGCTTTGCTGTATCTGGCACAGGGTGTCTTGAATCTGTGCAGGGTACAATGAAATCTCAAGAAAATTAAGGGATTCTAGAGAGAAATGTGCTGCCCAGAGTCAGAAAGCTTGGTCTCAGTCGCAGGTCATGGGTCTTGCAAGAGGATAATGACCCAAAACACACAGCTAAAAACACCCAAGAATGGCTAAGAGGAAAACATTGGACTATTCTGAAGTGGCCTTCTATGAGCCCTGACCTAAATCCTATTGAGCATCTTTGGAAGGAGCAGAAACATGCCGTCTGGAAAAGGCACCCTTCAAACCCGAGACAACTGGAGCAGTTTGTTCATGAGGAGTGGCCAAAATACCTGTTGAGAGGTGCAGAAGTCTCATTGACAGTTACAGGAATCGTTTGATTGCAGTGATTGCCTCAAAAGGTTGTGCAACAAAATATTAAGTTAAGGGAACCATCATTTCTATCCAGGCCTGTTTCATGAGATTTCTTTTTTTTTAAAATTCTGTTGAAGCATGGTTGGAAAGCAATGTCTGACTTTCATTTGTTCATTTTCATAGAATTTTTATATATTATTACTTTTGTCAGATTCAAGTTATTTCTGTGACCATTGTGGGTTTTTCTTTCATTAAACGAGGGGTACCAACAATTTTGTCCACATGTTTATGTTGTCACAGTTGATGCCACCAGGCACAAACTAACCCCAATGAAAACCATTGGATATATTGTTCCATCAGTTTTCTTCTGATATTCTTGTATTGAGCTGAAGGGTAAAGTGACTGGGGCATTGCACATATGTGAATGTGCCCATAGTCATTACCTTGGGGGTGGTCATCTGGCTCTCAGTGAAAACAACTTGCTGTATGTTATGCATTTCCATCTATTATAAGGAAATATTGTCATCATACATAGATACAGTATGTGATACATAAATACAGCATTATAGGCTTTGAGTTTCATATTTTTTTTGTTTTGAAAATTAAGAATGACGAACCTTTGTTAGAAAGTGACAACGATTCTGGACACATGCAATGGTGAAAAGCACAATTGTCACTTCCTCGAATTACCCTGAAATATTACTTATAAAGTGCAGTGTAAACCATAGTATGTACTGCCTTAGGTATGCTTTCATGGGCCACAAAGCAGGTAGTTGTTCTAATCTATTAAAAAGTTACAAAGATGACAACTAATATATATATATATATATATATATATATACTGTATATATATAGCAATACAATGAGTGACTGCACCAGTAAAATATGCACATAAATATGGGTGCTCACCACTGGGAGAAGGTAGTATCCCGTTCAAAACCAATTGTAAAAAACAGGCAGCACACTGTAGTAAAGTGAAGAAAAAAGTGGGTTTATTGCCCCATGCGACGTTTCGGCTGGGGGCAATAAACCCACTTTTTTCTTCACTTGACTACGGAGTGCTGCCTGTTTTTTTACAATTTATATTCTGTTAAATTGAATGTTGTACTTAGAAACTGTATATGTCACGCTATGGTATGCAGCACATCTCCTTCTACATGTTTCCTTCACTGACTCAGAGCATTGTTGCTATGTGTAATGCTATGTGCTGAAGTGAACTAGTTAACAATGTTTGCAGTAGTTTAATCCACAAGTCTGTCCCTTGCCTGCCCTTATAATCTCCTGGCATGTGCTGGTGACATCACAAGACACCAGTTCCTAGTTGCCTGCAACTGTCATGAAGTGCTGCAACCAAATGAAAAATGACTGGGAGACACTCTGGCTCCCCACAATGACCTTGGGTATTATTAGAGTGACCTTTCCTTGGCTGGACCAAGAAACAAATCTTTCTGATATCATCACGCAGACTATGCAGCCAATGTTTGTTAGCCTGATAAAACAGGAGTCAGTGCACAGAGCAAACACCATGCAAACTCCCGACAGCTCAGCTATGCAGAACCACACCACATACCCTAACATCATGTAATAACAAATACCTGCCTCCTTCCAAGCACTTTGCACGCTAGCTCTCAGCTATTAATTATGGTAGGTATAAAACAATGGGATATACTGGAATAGACATAAAAGCCGTAACTATAATGGAGGATGGCATAAGATTGGGTGTGGGGCAGGGAGTATATCTGGCGTATGGATAGTGGAAACATCAGC
Organism: Leptodactylus fallax; assembly: GCA_947044405.1. NCBI lineage: Eukaryota > Metazoa > Chordata > Amphibia > Anura > Leptodactylidae > Leptodactylus > Leptodactylus fallax. The sequence continues at coordinate 6,277,829 of CAMRHE010000081.1, read as the reverse complement.
AATAATGAATATCAATAGTACAAAATTACTAAATGAAGATTAAAGAGATGTCCTGCAATGTCTCTCATTTACTAAATGTGGCTTAAAAATAAAGATTGCACTGGTGACCATTGTTGAGCATCATCCTCTTGTCATCTTCCTCTTCATCCACCAGACCTTTTGATTTATTATGAGAGATTATTACAAGGAAACATGGAGATTCATCTGCATCATTCACTGACAACAACGCCTGATGACGGCATCAGACAGGATCTGTTTCTTATCTCCTATTATACATCCAAGGCATATTGACTTTAGTGTGGACATCATGACCATATACCCAAGCATAAAGACACTCCTTACATACAGTGTCCTTGAGATCACCTATCACAGACTTAGTTTAATGAGAAAATTAGAAAATGATCTTCTTTCACCTTATCCTTAGTAAAAGAAGCAGGGATGTAATTTAGACTGGAGAAAGGCCAACATGGGTAACAGTATTTATGACAGTAAAAGGTAGATATCCTGAAACAGACTCCAGAGGGAAAGCAAATAGATAAGCACTTCACCTCTCCATACTGCTCTGTCCTGAATGATAATAATAATCTCAGTCCCTGGTAAGGAAAAGCTTATTTTACTGAGGATACAGCAGAAGCTGTACTGTACTGTACTGTTCTGTAGAGCAGGCATGACTAACAGAGACTCACTAGAATGACATGCATAGAGCTATATATCCTGAACACCAGGGGTAATTGTGATATTTCTGCAAGAAATATTTTACAATGTTACTCTAAAAAGCATTTCAAGTTTACCTATTGCCATTTGTATTGATGGTACAACTTCTTTAAGTAATGGCCTAAAATCTTGAATTTTCTCCATCATCCATTTCTATTGTGTTGATATTTTCAATGTATACCTCCCAGGATCTAAAGTGTGTTTTTATGGCTTTAAAGAGAATAGTTGCCAGGATGGATTCCACTTGTTAAATGTCCACAGCAAAACAAGTTGCTGGACCATTATACCAACCAAGCCCTCTTACCTCTTGTATTCCCCTATCTCCTCATAGAAGCTCTCAAGAGCAGGGCCCTCACTCCTATTGCTTGATATGCTAATTTTTTTGTCACATTGTGATGTTAAACATTGTCTGTTCATGTATCCTCTGACTTGTAAAGTGCTGCAAAATATGTTTGTGCTATATAAATAAAGTTATAGGTATTCCTTCTAAGGGCTACAATATGGTCACATCAATGGCATCTTACATATTTAAAGATGTTGTTATGGACACTTATCCCCTATCCACAGAACAGGGAATAAGTGTCTGATCACTGGGAACATGATCGCCACTTCCCCCAATGATCAGGAGGAAGGGGTCCTCCTAAGGTCTCCTTGTGAATGGAGCACCAGTGCGCTTGCATGACTGTCTCTATTCACTTCTATGGGGCTGCCAGCACTGCTGGAGATTACAGTCCTGGCAACCCCATAGAAGTGAATGGAGCACTGGTCACACAAGAGCACTGGCGCTCCATTCATAAGGAGGCCTTATGGGGACTTTAAGTACCCCATCCTCCTAATCACTGGGGGACCCAACAATTGAAACCGCAGTGACACTTATTCCCTGTCCTGTGAATAAGTGTCCATAATTGGATAACCTCTTTAAGTGCTATAGATGTGGACACACATGGTCAGGATGGGTGCTAAGCTTGCTAAAAAATGTGCTTTTTTGTGGCACCACAGAACTTCAGGAGACTTGAAAAAGGATTGAATTTTTCCACAAATGGTTGCCCTCATAAAATCCTCCAAGAATACAGCACTATCCACTCCCAGAAAACATAAACGGTCCTAGAACTGCAAAAGAACTATAGGACCCTCCAATTACAGCTGAAGTCAGTGTTCATGACACCTTATTAAATCAAGAGTTAAATTTATAGACTATAACAAGGTGTAAACCACTACTGCCCAAAGGTAACATGTGCATCTCCATTGAAAATCCGAAAGTATTTGGCCCCCTTGAACTTTTCAACCTTTTGCCACATTTCAGGCTTCAAACATAAGGATATAACATTTTAATTTTTTGGTGAAGAATCAACAAGTGGGACAAAATTGAGAAGTGGACCGAAATTTATTGGTTATTTTAAACTTTTGTAAAAAATAAAAAACTGAAAAGTGGGGCGTGCAATATTATTCTGCCCCTTTACTTTCAGTGCAGCAAACTCACTCCAGAAGTTCAGTGAGGATCTCTGAATGATCCAAAGTTGTCCTAAATGACTGATGATGATAAATATAATCCACCTGTGTGTAATCAAGTCTCCGTATAAATGCACCTGCTCTGTGATAGTCTCAGGGTTCTGTTTAAAGTGCAGAGAGCATCATGAAGACCAAGGAACACACCAGGCAGGTCCGTGATACTGTTGTGGAGAAGTTTAAAGCCGTATTTGGATACAAAAAGATTTCCCAAACTTTAAACATCCCAAGGAGCACTGTGCAAGTGATCATATTGAAATGGAAGGAGTATCAGAGCACTGCAAATCTACCAAGACCCGGCCGTCCCTCTAAACTTTCATCTCAAACAATGAGAAGACTGATCAGAGATGCAGCCAAGAGGCCCATGATCACTCTGGATGAACTGCAGAGATCTACAGCTGAGATGGGAGAGTCTGTCCATAGGACAATCAGTTGTACACTGCACAAATCTGGCCTTTATGGAAGAGTGGCAAGAAGAAAGCCATTTCTCAAAGATATCCATAAAAAGTCTCGTTTAAAGTTTGCCACAAGCCACCTGGGAGACACACCAAACATGTGGAAAAAGGTGCTCTGGTGAGATGAAACCAAAATCTAACTTTTTGGCCACAATGCAAAACAATATGTTTGGCGTAAAAGCAACACAGCTCATCACCCTGAACACACCATCCCCACTGTCAAACATGGTGGCGGCAGCATCATGGTTTGGGCCTGCTTTTCTTCAGCAGGGACAGGGAAGATGGTTAAAATTGATGGGAAGATGGATGGAGCCAAATACAGGACCATTCTGAAGAAAACCTGTTGGAGTCTGCAAAAGACCTGAGACTGGGACGGAGATTTATCTTCCAACAAGACAATGATCCCAAACATAAAGCAAAATCTACAATGGAATGGTTCACAAATAAACATATCCAGGTGTTAGAATGGCCAAGTCAAAGTCCAGACCTGAATCCAATCGAGAATCTGTGGAAAGAGCTGAAAACTGCTGTTCACAAACGCTCTCCATCCAACCTCACTGAGCTCCAGCTGTTTTCCAAGGAAGAATGGGCAAGAATTTCAGTCTCTCGATGTGCAAAACTGATAGAGACATACCCCAAGCGACCTGCAGCTGTAATCGCAGCAAAAGGTGGCGCTACAAAGTATTAACTTAAGGGGCCGAATAATATTGCACGCCCCACTTTTCAGTTTTTTATTTTTTACAAAAGTTTAAAATAACCAATAAATTTCGTTCCACTTCACAATTGTGTCCCACTTGTTGTCGATTCTTCACCAAAAAATTTAAATTTTATATCTTTATGTTTGAAGCTTGAAATGTGGCAAAAGGTTGAAAAGTTCAAGGGGGCCGAATACTTTCGCAAGGCACTGTATCTTGGGTAAAGTAATGGCAGCATTAAAAGGAAAAAACATTATACCAGCACTTACACATGGTAATAGTAATGTGATGGCATGGGGAAGTTATTATTTTTGATATATTTAAAGGGTCCACAAAGTCTGCCCTGCAACAGACAATGGAGGGAATTTATAAAGACTGGCGTTGTCTATGGCAGTCTTAATAAAGTCCCTGGCTGGCGGGAGGTGTGCCTGAAATATTAAGAGACTTCCATGCGCCAGAATGAAAATCTATGCTAGTGAGGAGTTGACATCCTACTTTACAGTTTTCTGGTGTGAGTTCTAATAAATTTGTTAGGCTGAGGCGTCCCCACCCCACTTCGCCTACTTTTTGTAAAAAGTGGAAAGTGAGGTCCAGAACAAGGGATGAGGTGTATCTTTTGCACAAGAAAGGGTTGAGCATCAAAGATGCCCCACATTAGCAGAAAACTGGTGTAGATATGTTAATAATCTCCCCCAATGTCTGTCAACCTGAAGTATTGCAGATTCATACAGATATACTACACCTGAAGAGGACACACAGACTAAACAAGGTTAGATTTGGCCACTCCAACACAGATACTGAACTGAGCAGGTGACATATAAGCACCTTAATGTCCATTCTTGAACCTGAAAGTGTTTATGCCTGAGGTGCTTATGGCACTGAAAGAGTTAATATGAGATAACTGTGGAAGAATCCCTCTCTCTCCCCTGTAGTTGTATATGGAGCCGGTGCCCTGTGGACTTTAACTCCCCACAAAAGGGCATTTATTACAGGTTATGACAAGTTGCAGAGAGACATGGAGAACTCAATAAGTAGAAACAGCAAGTGGAATCACAAATGCTCTGGATGTTTTGAAGACAGAAGGAAGATGACTGGAGATGACTGGAAATGATAGGTGTTAGCAGAATTCTTGATATAATCAGTAATCTAAGGCAGGACTTGAAACATGGCATCTTTAGTGCTGCTGTATAGAGAGAGACAGAGAGATGGAGAGAGGCTGCAGAGCCAGGGAGATGTGTGCCCCCTCTAATCAGATCAGCCACTCAGAGCTGCTTCACTATTAATACTGCTAGCTGCTCTTCATATACAGGCCTGCAGTGATTAGAGGACTGGCTGCTGCCTCTCTACTCAGCCTACACTATATACTTCTGGACACATACATCTCTTTATCATCTCCAAATAACTATCCCTCAAGACCTGCCCAACTTTAGATAGACTGGTAGATGATTATATATAGACAGTAGAGAGATAGATAGATAGATAGATAGATAGATAGACAGACATAGATAGATAGATAGATAGATAGATAGATAGACATAGATAGATAGGCTTGAGAAAGGTCCTATGTAGTGGGGACTGAAATGTTGTTTTTTTTTGGAATAAATCCATGTGTTTTTCTAACTGAAGCTTTTGGAGTGCTGCCTATTTTTTTTTTGCTAACAGAAAGTTATATATAGACGTTAGATAGATAGGATGGATGGATAGATAGACAATAAATAAATATATAAAGACAGCAGATAGATAGATAGATAGTTATGATAGATAGAGACTATAGATGGATAGATAGATAGATAGATAGATAGATAGATAGATAGAAGAGATGGATAGATAGATAGATAGATAGATAGATAGATAGATAGATAGGATAGATGGATAGATAGACTATATATATATATACAGTATATGGAAACATAGATAGAAGATAGATAGATAGATAGATAGATAGATAGATAGATAGATAGATAGATACGATAGCTACGGACAATAGATGCATAGATAGGATAGATGGATAGATAGACATAATCTAAATAGTTATATACTGTATATACAGTAGATAGATAGATAGAATAGACAGAGACAAAAGATGCACAGATCGATAGATGGGATAGATAGATAGATAGATAGATAATAGATATAGATAGACATAATATAAATAATTATATAAAGACGGTAAATAGATAGTGTTTCTAGTCATAATAGAGATTATATATATAGACAGTAGATAGATTTATAGATTTACTACACAACAGCTAGATAGCAGAGTAGTTTTAGTTCATAATATTTATATTTGCCAAAAAGATAATAAATAATAAAAATAAACATGATCCTGCATGATAATAGAAACCTAAAAGATAGACATACAGTATAGAGATAATGCTACATACATGACTGAAAAAATCTGCAACGATAAAAACAGATGGATATTTATATGTTTGTTTATTAATAAATAGATAACTAGCTAGATAGATACAAATCCAATTACTTTTTTCTATTGATCTGCAAAGTTAAAAACAGATAGATAGATAGATAGAAATATCAATTACAATTCATTTTTTTATTGATTTGTATTACGAAAAACTAATAGATGATAAGCAGACAGGTACCAAAACAACCAACAGGTATATGCATTGACGTAGAAAAAGACACACACAGGTAGATAGATAGATAGAGATAGATAGATAGATAGTGACAGAACCTGTAAAGAAGTTTAATGATAATGTAACATTTTGATTTTTTTCTAGGACGTATTAGATACCATAGTGCATCAGTGTCTTTTCTTCCCTTCCGTTGTCGACAAGGTGGCTTATATTGTATATGTGATGTATCTATAAAATGAAGCAGGAGTTACTATTAGGGCACATATGGCACTGGCAACGAGAACAGCAAGGGTGCAAATCCAGGACAACAGGTGACCCTCTTCTTGCCCATCCGAGTTTCCTTACAGTAGATCTGACTGTACACATAGTTTCAGGGATATATTACTGTGTGTGTATTCTCAGGCTCACCTGTTGTGTGCGACCACCGACACAGACACAAGTGCTTACAAAACGTTGTGCACTTTATGTAGCGGTCTAGAATCCATAGCCGCACAGAAAACGCTGCATGTAACAATTTTCTTTCTTTCTCAGTGGGATGTCCAGCATTACAAGTGATGCCACTGGACGGAAAAGTGGCCCTATAGAAAACCATAGGATCAGGTTTTTCTTCAGTTTTAATGAGAAACGAGTGGATAGATGACATTTATAGGATTCCTGTTTTCAACACATACACCAACATGCATTACATAGAAAATTAGAAATGTATCAGTGCCTGTATGCAAGTGTCTAATACATAATACATATTCTCAAATATTCCAATAATATATACAGTCATGGCAGATTATTGCAACAAAATATCTATCATTAATCTGACATATCTATAAATCTGGCAGCTATCTATCTATTTACCTAGGTGGTATCCATTGCTTTGCTTGCCTGCACAGTAAAGGTACTATAGGTATATGTAGCAGGTTGTACACTCTGCTTATTTTCAGCCTATATAGATGTAGACATGAACATGCACCTCGTACATCAGTCACTGAAGACACATAATCCTGCTCTTTCTACTCTGCATGCACTGTGCAAAGTGTATGGTGACAGAGTCGGCATCACAAACTAAGAACGAAGCTGCTGCCTGCTGTGAGCTAGAAACACATTCTGCACAATATTATAAGCTACAAATAAATCACTTCCATTGGAGCAAATCTGATTAATGTCATATCTATATCCCCATTATCATTAACATAAGTGATATATATAAATATATATATACACACACACACACATACACATATATATAGCATTTGTATTACATCTGTTATAAATGAAAATCTTCATTGATTTTACTATTTTTTAAATATATTCTTATCTCATTTGTCAAAGGATTTTACAATCTGTCTGATCTCCAGTCACAGACCTATAGGGTTCTCTTCTAATAAATTAATATTTTCATTTTCCTTATTTTAGATCATCTGAACTCGTACTATTACATAGTACAGAACGAATAAGGGACAGATAAAGATAGGTTGCACTTTCTGAAGGTTGATACTGCATAATAATGAATCCCTAAATGTTCAAGATTTCATGAAGCCCCCAAAACTGCAAAAATTTCCACAGAATATTTCCGTTTTTTTTTCTTTATCTTTTTGTTATTTAATCTCTGTTTCTTAGTTGTGTGAGACCATAATATTTACATTTTCACACCTCTATCTACCTATCTATCCATCTATCTATTAGGTTGTTAGGAGTCTATCTATCTATCTATCTATCTATCTATCTATGTATCTAACAACCATCTATCTATTAGGTTGTCTATATATCTATGTATTTGTCTATATATATATTAGATTGTTATTTATATATTATATGTCTATAGATCTATTTATAAGATCATATATATCATCTATCCATCAGATTTTTATTATCTATCGATTGTTATCTCACTATCATCTGTCTATCTATGTAATCCAATTACAGAAAATAGATTCATTATTTTGCATGAAAAGTATATATTATTACACATATTTCATATAGTTAAAATTTGTATGCATGGTATATTACTACTAATCTACATAATAAAATATACATATACATAGTACATATTTTTTACATGAGATACAGGTTAAGTTGTACCTGATATGACTTGCACAATTATGTAGACTGAACAGACTGTATTCACTTTGTATAATCTTTTTTTCACTGGTAACATGATGTCCATTATTAATGGCTGCTGTGATCTTCTATAATAACCGCAGTAGTTTATCTCCACATGCGATATCAGAGTAGTATGTACAGAATACAGGAGCAGAGGAGCCACATACTGAGTACTAATGCATACCTATTTATTGTCTGTAGCAATGAGATGGAGCAATGTGAATCTAAGGGCTTAGTATAAGAAGCTCTATGTGCCCCTTTCTCCAAAGGGGTAGACATATGAACTATACATTTTAAGGAAAGGGCAGTTGTCTCTTAATCCTTGGAGCTTCTTGCAGACCTCAATTACTAAAGAGTTTATCTGTAAAAGATGCCACCAAGAGAATGGTATCTGAGCTGAAAGAGAACTCATTAACCCCATGGAACTGTCATTGTTCTCATCCCAGCCTCCTAACAACTAGTTAACCTCCTACTTACCAGGGTCTTCTCTTTCTGGTGCTGCCTGCCACCCCTGGCTGTGAAATGGTTAAGCAGCTATTTGGGGAAATACATTTTCCTTTCTGTGTGATCCAACCTTGTAATGATGGTAACAATCTGATGGATCTTTAACGTGATTAACAATGGACAAATTGAATCAGAGGAGCAATAGCCAAACTCCTGCTGTATAATTTACTATGGGTGAACCTTAAATCTCTGGAGTTTCTGTGTGTTTTATGCACTGACACAGTATTTCACTGGCTGCTCATCAGATACTTGCAAACAGTGGATTAAGTAAGGGGAGATGATTTGATGGGGAATGCATTAAATCTGGCTGTGTTATGAGTCCATATACATAAATAATGCATTAGTCTATGCATGGCTTGGCATGCACTGTAGCTCTTCTGTAATATAATGATGGGATCACTCCCATATTCGTCTGATTGTCACAAATGGCTTCATGTGACACCCAAGTCATGAGACGAGTGATGGATACCATTGTCCAGAAATGACCCTCCATTAACACCAGCTCTCAGCATCTGTATCCTGTCAGCAGCTTTCATCTCAGAGCCAAGAGAGGCTTCATTGTGAGAGTGCCATGCTGAGCCCAACCTTGGATCAACTAGATGGGTGCAGGGGGCTGCCCTACAGCTTGATGATCTCCCCCTATCTCTCAAGCAGTTGATATGCAGGTGACACTAATCTCTAATGTGTTTTATGAAGGATTTAATCATAACACAATAGGGGAATATGATTAATATTAATTAAGTCAATCCAATGGAGGGGATTTTTTGGAAGAGTCTAAATGAAATGAGCTCATTCCTTGCCTGATTAGGAGCAGGGTTGGAGGAGAGAGAGAGAGAGAGAGAGAGAGACACAGTTGACCTGGTGGGTGACAGGCACAGGTTGGAAGGGTGACATTTTATTGTAAGGCTGACTGTGAAAGGAAGAAAAGGGAAGGACCAGTCAATTTAATGCGGGGACCAAGAGTGCAAGAGCGTTGCTAGGAGACAGGGATGCTGAAAGTTCTGTCAGAAGCTCTACTCTGACCTTATGCAAATACAAGCTCCCAACTCTTTGTGGAGAGGCTGAAATTTCCACCCACTGTGTCACCAATACCTGGCATAGAGCCTTTTATTCAAATGCTCTCAAAAAACACACACAGAGCATGTGACAAAGCCTGACACGTTTAGGGCTGGAGAGAAAAACACAGGGGAAGCAAGGAAGGAAGGATGGAGGGGGAAAACAGTGCAGAAATGTCACCCCCAGCCCATCATACCCAACTCTCCCAGGACCAGCTCATCCTCACTGTAACACATGGACATAGTCACAGAAGAGGGGCTGTCTAGACACATACACACATCATACACATATTACATACACACATACAAATACTATTTATCTACTGTACAGTCTGCATTGTACACATCTATAAACAGATATATATTACAGATTTCACATATATAATATGCAATAATATATCTATAAATGTATATACTGCATAGCCTGTATTAAATACACTTCACGTACGCACACAACAGTCACATAAGAATAATATTTATCTTCTGTACAGTCTGCATTATACACTCACACACAACTATTAAGATAGATATATCTGTATCATTATATATAGACTGTATAGCCTGTGTTATTCACACTTCATCTATATAAACACATGCACATAACATAGACACATATGAATAATATATATCCACTGTCTATATTTATGTACAGATTCACAAAACATAAATAGGAATATTTATATAATTATGTAAAATATTTACTATATAGCCTGATAGATAGATAGATAGATAGATAGATAGATAGAGAACCTGTTTGAAACGACCACTAAAAATTCTATTAAAAAAGTGGTCGTATCAAAAAGATAGTCTAAAAGATATATATATATATTAGTTCAAGAGTGATATTCCTATCTATTACTGTGTTGTATCCCTTTAAACAGAGAGATTATACTAGAAGAAAGGATAGTAAATGAGATACAAAGGTGTACTAAGGGGCAGCTCTGAGATAAAGGACACTGACCCAAGGTAAAGCTGTGAATCCTGACTGCTGCTGCTGCTGAGACTTATCTGAAGGGTATTCATTTCTACATTAAGGCAAATAATCGTAAGGAAATCGATATTGTCAAATCTGAGAAAGTATTTCATACACAGCTGTGATTTGTAGATAACATCAAATAGCAAAGGGACGATCCTGTCTTCTGTTCAGGGACAAAGAGCAAAAATGCATCCTCTATACTGCCTATACACACTGCCTACAGCAAATCAATGTTACAACTGTCTCTAGAAATAAACGCATTACATCTACAGAGTGAAACCTCAGGCATTTAAGACTGCAGACGCGTTTTTCCCGAACCAGTACTCTTCTTATCTTATTACAAGTAATAATATTATTATTTCATTGATATTCTGTATTATCAGAGATTAACAGAGGATATGTAAAAGACGAATCAATAGATGCTGATAGATAGACAGACACATAGATAAATAGTTAGATAGATATTACATAGAAATACATAGATATACATATATCACAGATAGGCAGATGCAGTAGGTAGATAGACAGATAGGCAGATGATAGATAGAAATAGATAGAGAAAATATGAATATGTTCTCCTATAGAAGAGAAAGATAAATGATAATTAGATATAGATAGATAATTGATAGGCAATACAGAGATACAATACATAGCTAAGAGACAGACAAAGATAGATAGATAGATAGACAGATAGATAGATAGATAGATAGATAGATAGATACATGGATAGGTAGATAGATGGATGGATAGATAGATAGATAGATAGATAGATAGATTCTACAGAAGAAGATAGCTATGAGGCAGTCAGGTAAATATATACAATAGATAGATTAGATAAATAGGTAAATATATACAATACATAGTTTTTCTTGCTAATTTACCATTGCTGGAATAAAAAGAAACATGTTTTATTTGCCCTATTTTCATGTAATTGAACTGAGTTCATTGTAGAGCTGGGCAATCCATTGTCTTGCAGGTCTGGCACTTGCAGCCTCCTAAAAATGAGGTCCTCTTACTAGGTAAACTTGTTGCAGTTAATATGGCCCAGGAATGAATTGCCTGCTCCACTACTCACCCCACTCTCCCTGGTTTGATAATGTTCCCTGTCCCATTAATGTTTCATAGGAGCAGTTCTATCCTGAACTTTGTGATGGGGAACTCAATAGTGGCAGTAAATATTAATGGAATATGAAATGAAGTCACAGCTATGGTGCAGTGACAGTAAAAGGGAGTAAGCATGTGTTGGCCCTGGGGCAGGCCTGGCCTTTCCTCTTGTCTACTCTGTTTCATTACATTAAACTACAGGCCAGAGCTGGCAAGCTGAGGCTCATGGGTCACTGCAGACAAATGTCCCTGTGTCTCGCCATTACATCCACACAACAAGCCTCCAGAGAGCATTTGAAAGTGTCTATTACAGGTAAAGAGCCTATTAAAGCAAGTCTAGGTTGGAGCCTGTCTTAAGTACATTGGGAAGCCATTAAGACAATTCTAGGGACTTTTTCCTGGAAGTAAATAATCACTTCTGTTTCAGGCAATAACATATGTAGCAGAGCTGAATGTATGGCTTAACCCTTTAGGGATGCATTGTAAGTGCATTGAAGTAACTTGCCAGGTTAAGATAATCCAGAAGGTTTCCTGTAGCTTTATGTAAAGCCAGGAATAAGGAAACTTCTACATATAACTCCTGCCCTGACTGAAACAGATGACAAAATTGATCTCATAGGTTTGTAAGGGACATCAGTATGGTGTGCAGGGTTTACAACTTTGTCAACAACCGACCAGACACCCAGGGCGTAACAAATAACCTTGGGTCACTATAGCGAAACTTGTAATAGTGGCCAACTTAAGAACATGAGACGCTTATGATTATTTGGTCCCATTAATGGGCAGGGATAAATCACACTGTGATGTCACTGTACGGTCGTAATGCTCAAAGTGTTATGTCACAGTATAGAGATGATAAACACAGTGATGTTATTTTATATTGGTAGTAAAAACAATGATGTCACAGCACTAGGATAAAAAATACAGTGATGTCATAGAAGAAGCATAATAAACACAATGATGCCACAGCACCAGGATAATAAATGCAGCGACCTTACAGTACAAGTATAATAAATACAGTGATGTCTAAGTACAGAGATAGTCTCTATTTGAGACTATGGAGTGCTACCAAACGCAGGATGGCTAAGATGTCATCAGTTATGCCGTGCTTAGGAATAAGACAACTGGTTAGAAAACTGATACATTATATGTAAACCCCCTCTAAGAGTACAAAAGTGTAAATTTAGAACTTCATTTGTCATGCACCATGAAAAAAACTACCTAAAACATATTCTTATGTTATTACACTTTGAAGGGGTTATCCAATATCAGATATTGATGGCCTCTTCTTAGGATAGATCCAAAAGTGGCGGGGTTATGTACCCCAAAAAATACAGGCGTACCAGAGCTGGTCCTGTCAAGTACTTTTATTGAGATCAGACACACTACGCATTTCGGGCAGCAAAAAGTCCTCTTTCAAGTGTATAAAAATGACATCTAACACATGTACAAAACATGCCGGTATTTAAAGGCATAAAACAAACAAAAAAACTGGGCGGTAGCCCCGCCCCCTTTTTTTTTTTTTTGTACATGTTTTAGATGTCATTTTTATACACTTGAAAAAGGGCTTTTTGGTACCTGAAATGCGTAGTGTGCCTGATCTCAATAAAAGTACTTGACTGGACCAGCGCTGGTACACCCATGTTTTTGGGGTACATAACCACGCTGTCTTTTGGATCTTTACGACGTGGGATTCATACCACATGAAGGAGGTGCCCAGCTGCTCTAAGAGTCCGACTTCCAGTTGGAAATCATCTGATATGCCCTCTAAGCAGTTGTGAGCTTATCACAACTGCACAAGGTGAGAACCTTTACATCATATTGACCATATTTGATTGCCTTAACAATATTACACTATTGGCGCTTGGTGCTGTGTTTTTTTCTCTCTTCAGTCTTCTTAGGATAGGTCATGTATATCAGAACAGTATGTATCTGATGCCCAGGACCACCACTGATCAGCTTATATCTGCCCAGTGCACAGCCTGGATATTCCATTAGCATCTTTTCTTGGACAACCCCTTTAAATGGGTTATCCATCTTTTAAAATTGATGGTCTGACCTTAAAATAGGCCATCAATTTTAGATAAGTGGGGCTTAAGTTGTACTTTTGGGCCCCTGGAGATCAACTCCTGGCATTGATTACATGCTGGGTGCTCCACTGCTTACTTGTGTACTTTTAGCAGTGCTGGTTATTGGTACTGCAGCAGGGTCAAGTCTAATGGACGCCTCTGCGGTTCCGTCAACCATCACTACTGAATGTATAGCAAGTGAACAGACCAGGTACACTGTAGTACCAATAACTGCTGATACTAAAAGTGTTGCAAGTGAGCAGATCTGCGCCCAGCATATAAACGATTCCAGGAGCTGGGAGCTTTGTAAAACAGATAATCTGCGGGTTTTCCCATCATTCGGACCCTGGCTTACCTTAAATTGATGGCCAATCTTATGGAAAGACCATCGATTTTTTCAATCTTCAGATGACATGCTCCAAATTTTGTGCCACATTTACACAAACCTTTGTTAGTCTGATCCATGTCTAGTAATTTCGGACACAAGACTTTCATGAACTGTACGTACCATTATTTAAACTGTACCAGCAATATACAGAGGCATCCAACTTTATTGTAGACCGTTGTCATCATAATGGATATGGAGCTGCCAATCCCTTGTCTGACATCATATTCAATCCATTATGATGGAGTTCCTTAGTTAGCTCTGCTGTGTGCATTATCCCTTCTATATAGCATTTATTTTTGTGTAATTCCTGTGGTACGACATCATTGCTTTATCCCTGTATTAGGATATTATAATGCCTGCATTTGACTCATTTTATGTTTTTCATTTTATGTTATTCCTGTACCATGACACTGTTTGTATAAACTTTATGCTTTGCTGACGTCTCTGTGTCCATTATCACTATGCACATTATACCTGTACTGCATATTATTGAGGTATTGTGACATCACTGTATGCATTATTCCTCCACTGTGACATCATTATACCCATTATTCATATATTGTGTCATCACTGTGTACATCATTACTGTATACATCACTGGAAATATTATCCCACTACTGTGACATCACTGTGTGCATTATTCATATGGTGTGACTTCTCTGTGTCCAATATCCCTATACTGTTAGATCACTGTGTGTCATTTCTATGCTGTGACATGACTATGTGCATCATTCCTGTCCTGTGACATCACTGTGTGCATTTTCCCACTACTGTGACATCTCTGTGTCCATTATGGCTATGTTATGACATAATTTAGTGTACTATGGCATCACTAAGTGTATTATTCCTCAACTGTGACAACACTGTACACATTATTTGTGCATTGTGACATCACTGTGTGCATTTTCCCACTACTGTGACATCTCTGTGTCTATGATCACTGTGTTGTGACAACACAGCATGCATCCTTTCTGTACTATGACACCACTATGTGCATTATTTATTTTCTTTGATATCACTGTGTGCCTTATCCCGATACTGTGACATCACTGTGTGCATTATCCCTGTACTGTGACACCACTATGTCCATTATTCCTCCACTTTGATATCATGGTGTGCCTTATCCCTGTACTGTGACATCACTGTCTGCATTATTCATGTTCTGAGACATCACTATGAGCATCATTCCTTTACTGTGATATCACTATGCGCCTTATTTTTGTGCATAACCGAATATAAATGGTTTCAAGCTCTTCATGTTCTGAACTAGCTGCTGTAGATGACCAAGTTGGAGTGGGGCCTTATTACAAGATTAGCTATGGTCCCCATGGTTACTTGTTACGCCACTGCCTATGTATGATTGTATACATGTCCTCCGCTTTTTTTTTTTTTTGGTAGCTAGGACATTATCAATTCACCAGGTCTGAGCTTAGCAACATCAGAGTAATTCCCATCTTGTAGAAGTTTCCTATCAGTAACATCAGCAGGTATAAGTATGTGCTCACCTGAACAAACAAGACAGTAAATGATCCAGGCTCCGCACCGCACATTTTTGCATCACATATATTCATCTTGTGATCAAAGCAGTGCTGCATACAGAGAGCCTGATGCTGGAGAGTTGCTGAATTGTATGAGAAGAGAGACCTTCCTCAATTTGATACCACTTAAGTTCTTAACATGTCTCCTGATTTCCTGCAGCTCTGGCAGGGCTCGGTGTCCCTTTCCAGATGTACTTTTACAGTTTGTGTGACTTAATTTAAACCGACTATTGCACCCAGCATCAAAGCGCAGAAAGCCATTTCTTTCCTATCACTTGAAAGGCCATTTCTTTCAAAGATTTTTTTTTTTTGTCACTGGGAGAAATAAAAGGGACGCAGGTTTTGTAAGTGTTAAATAACTTGCCCAGCGTGCATTAAAGCAAGATTGTATTTTATCAACAGCTGATTGAAGCAGCTATGTGATCCTCCCTGCTTGTCTATGGTATCATATTTATTTAACCTGCTGGGGGACCATGTCCTGGGTCAGTCCTCTCATGCTGTTTAGAGCACACACATTACACACTACCCCAGGTATTCTGATTGATTGTCACCACCCAAAGCCTTTGGATCATAATTTAACGCAGCAGGTTCTACATCACAAGCTCAATTTCAAAAACTCTAGTAAAAGAGTTTCATTGGAAGGAAGGGAAAAATGAGACTGCAAAGCAGTGGTGGGATTTAGTGATACAGCAACCATATTAAAAGTGATACCACAAGGGCTTACATGGCGAGGGGGTGTAGAATGGGTTCTGTTTGAGGAGGGCACTTAAAGGGAACCTGTCACATGGGGAATACAATGCAGGTAGCATGTTATAGAGCAGAAGGAGCTGAGCAGAATGATACACAGGTCATAGCATATTTGAGACTGTTATAACATATGAGTCTGTACATCATTGTATAATATTGGGCACACCTTTGGTATTTATTGGGGGAGATTTACTAAGTAAAATGTGCCAGAATTCTGGCAGAATTTGCACCAAAAACTGTCTAACATGCTGTGCCACATTTATCAAGTGTTTTATACTAGACAGTCTAACAGCACCCAGATTTATCAAACAGCATCAGACACTTTGGCACCGTGTGTATAGGAGTCACTGCATCATAACTGACTATGAAACAGTGACTCCTATACACATGGCCGAGTTCAGTCCGGATACTATAGCCCATACATGGACAGTCTAAGTTTGCACTAAAACTAAGACACCATTAGTAGATCTACCCTATTATGTTTAGTTTCCATTTGCAGGGGAATAGTTAAAGGGGGTTAAGAGGTAGCAGAGGTCTACTTGGCAGTGTGTATTTCTGTATATATTTTATGTGGACCGTTCTCTATATTTATCAGCTTATTTTCTGATATTATAACTGGTTTATAACGCTAGGTTCAGACTTGTGCTCGAGTTTCCATTCTTCGGTTCGTCTTCGAGACCCAAAAACGGAAACCCAATCTGCTTAAAAAGTGGTTATCCATGGAAACCTGTGCACCCCAAAGACTATAATGAGGTCCGCTCTGTTTCTGTCCTGCTGGCAGGACTTTTCTCTCTGCATTTTTTCAAGCTGAATGGGGGACAGAATCCCCGAATGGGCAACAAGCTTAGGTGTGAATCCAGCCTAACTTGTTTACCATTCATATATTTCTATTGCGTAATATTGCTTTGTTATTGAGAGTCCCATGTTCACTGCTAGCTATTTTTTTTTATCACTGTGACCTCCCTCCACAGTCTGGTTGTAGTTTTCTGGCTGACTTATCATGTATCAATAAAAAATAATTCTTTGTAATTCCATTTATGCATTTCCTTCATTAATGTCCTGGGGAACATTTTGGAGTTGTCTTTGTGGCGTAGCACGGGAGTCTACTGGAGATGAATATTTGTTGGTCAAACCTTGTGAGATTCATTTGACATGTCTGAGCCAGAACTGCTATTATTATACTCTGGGGTCTCTTCAGATGGAGGCCCAGGGGAGGAGCGTAAACATAACAAACAGTGTTACTCTTCTCCTTGGGCTCTGGCATGTGAGTCTTCATCCCCTTCGGGAATCTTCCAGCCTCCTAAATGATGTCAGGGACTGCTGAGGCCTGTGATTGGGCCTCATCGGTCATGTGGGTCATGACAGCAGAATGATGCACAGATGCCAGTGTTGTTATGTTGGCGTGAACATTGTAATTGCTGAGGCAAAGTTACAGACCTCAGCAGTCCCCAGGGACACCCCAGAGCATAATAGTAGTTAATGGATGGCAAACCCCAAAAACGTCATATTTGACTGAACCTCAAATTCTTGGAATATTTGTAATGTGAACCAACTCAGTCAACCCTATGTATGTGCCACTATGGTACATTATACTCTATGGAGGGGCTACTGTGGGATATTATACTGTGGAGAGGGGCCACTATGGAACATTATACTTTGTGGTTGGGCTGCTATAGGACATTATACTGTAAGGAGTGCATTATGTGACATTATACTGTGTGGAGGGCTGTTATGGGACATTGTTCTGTCACAGGGATCTTTGTCTTAAATGGAGCAGGCACTGTGCATTTTAAACAGCCCAGGACCCATGGTACCCCTAATTATGGCAACAAATACATCTACAGAACAGCTTTTACTTCTTATTCTGCTCATAAAAATTAAAGCTGTTCTGTAATTGGTTGCTATGAGCAGCAAAGACAGTTTTGATTTTTGACAGTACCACCAATCTTTAGGCTATGTTTACATTGTGTTCAGAGAACACATTTGGCATATCTACCAGATAAAATACAAGTACATATGCCGAACATAGTCAAAAGCCCCTGTGCACCCAATGGTGACCGAAAGGATACCAGAAAAAAAAATCTCAATGTTGCATCTCA
The DNA here is from genome assembly GCA_947044405.1 of Leptodactylus fallax. Taxonomy (NCBI): domain Eukaryota; kingdom Metazoa; phylum Chordata; class Amphibia; order Anura; family Leptodactylidae; genus Leptodactylus; species Leptodactylus fallax. The sequence continues at coordinate 6,259,288 of CAMRHE010000081.1, read as the reverse complement.
TAAACCTAGTAACAATTATATATATATTGTATTTTTCAGGAAAGACATGTAGACCCTTCTTGAAATTGTAAAATGAATCCACCATTACAACATACTGTAGTAGATAGTTCCATAGTCTCACTGCTCTTACTGTAAAGAATCCCAGTCTGTGATGATGGAGAAATCTTCTTTATTGATTTCACTGCTCACGATTGGTCAAATGTGCACAAATCTAGAAATCAATCATTCAACATCTTAAAAACATTGTTCTGAAATACAGAGTGTGACGTAGCATGCCATTTTTTTAATACAAACTCTGCATTAGGTTGCATAGCCCCACTCACATCCAGTGACAGGGATTTTTGAAATACAGATCCAACAACAAACTTGTACACAAGAGATGTACAAAAATCTGTGTGATTGTGATGAAATATGTATATATTATACTGTGTGATGAGTTATGTGTCTAGTTATGTTTTAACTTTTGAGTTCATTGTTGTAGTGGGGATTTGCTTCAATGTGTCAGTAGATATGTGATAAGACTGAGGGTTTCCTGTTTAATTTGTATTGTGATTTCAATCTATTAACTAGAATACAAATGGTCAACTAAGTCTGAGGACTTGCATTCAGTGCGGAAAGCCACTAATTAGCCAGTCAGTGTGTGTGGAGTGCAGCAGACATCACAACTCCATTTGTCAGTCTGGAAGCCAGCTAACCCAAAAACTGATATCCAACAAAGTAAAAATTATGACATCATAGGTGGTAGGTTCCAGAAAGTGAGCAGAGCTCAGAATCCTTTAAAAATTGACGAGGCACATGAACTCTTGGCCAGATACTGAAACAGCAGCCCTTACTTCTACATTTGCCCAGCTACTTCCTGCTGTGCTCCCACCCAGGCTTAGAAAGAGGTCTGTTTATTTTATTCCCATTTTATTTTACATTGTTTGTATGTACAATATATATCTTTCTTGTTACATCTTTTTTGTTAAGCACTGTATTTTTTGTGTATATTAAAACTCAAATTTAAAAAGGTTGTCCTTGGCTCTAAATGTCCCCACAATTCCAAAGAGAGTAAATATCACTTAGGCTTGTTACCATTTTGTTTGCTATTGTTGTGAGTGGTGTGAGTACATTCTCACCTACCATAAAGTGGTGGGTGGTGGCAATTACCATTTAAAGATGCATTCAGGATCAAGGTGTATGGACACCTGACAGAATTGGTGTACAGCGAGTTGGATACATCTACATGAGAACACTATTTGTGACACTGATGCCATAAGAGGAGGGCTGGAAAACAAAAAGTATATACAATACAAAATGTATTCTAAAAACATGACAAAAACAAGACACATTCACACATTTATACACTTTTGATATATATAGTAGTGTAGTGTAAACTTAAATATATCTGTCATGTCATGGGTTAAATGGTTTTTTCAAATGTGGAAAGTCTAGGTGCTTTTAAAGAAGAATAAATACATCCAAAGGTCATTTTATATCATAAATACACTAATGGTTGGCAAACGCAGTCTCCATAGAGCCACGTCCCCTTGGCTGATAAGTCATTGTTGGCCATTTGATTCAGTGGACTGGTTGTTTGTACTGCAGCTAGTGTTAGATGACAAAAATGTTTGCAAGGCACCATGGGGTCCATCTTTCTGCTAAGAAAACACGTGTTATCGGAGTGAGTACACACAGGGTCCAAAGAGAGAGAGCGGCCTGGCATAGAAAATATTTACTTATGACTCAGCTGCGACAGGGGGTACAAAGTCGTACCAAGGTGAGCAAGAGAGCATTGTAGGTGGCACTTAATAGATCTCTCATAATCATATGGGTCAAAGGATTGTTGACAGATCATGTTAATCTGTAATGTTGCTTATTGTCCTGCACAGGCTAAAATGTTTAGGTATCATCTTTATTCTCCAGTGCTTGCAATCTCTCTTTTTCCACCCTTTCACCTCAGCATGTATTTTGCTTACAGGGTAAATACGCAAAGTGACATGCAGGTGAACACAGTGTATAGTGTGCTTATGTGAAATAGCTTGTGCTTGTGTGCCTTATCTCTGTGCTCACACATTTTACACAGTGCACATGAACTTTGAGGCTTTAGGTTATGACTTATGCCTGTAAAGTGCTTAGATGTATTATTATATTTATAAATGGGATAATATAGCCTGTGCTGTAAATTATAGGGGTATATATATATATATATATATATATAGTCAGCCAGGAGACAAAGACAAGCACATCAGTGCTTAAATATAGGCAGTACCATACATAAAGGTTGTGGAGTACCACAGCAAGGTAAAAATTAGGTTCCTTTTGGGTGCCACTTGACATCTCTACACTCCTAATCACCAGGATTAGGAAGTCCTGGCAGTAGTGGATTAGAATATGGGTTTTTTGGGTCGACATCTGGGGCCTAGGGCTCCTGGGGGCCCATGGTCACCCAAATCTCTCAGTAACTTTTCAGACAACTTAGTCTGATTTAATAGAGCATGTGATTCTGCTTTCTGCCTGATAACCTCTCTAAAGTTCTTTCCACTAGGTGTCTACCCTCTAGCTAGTTTTCTGTTCACTCCCTGTTACTAGGAAAGTCACATCCATAGATACCATTAAAGGCAAAAAGTGAGTAGAAGGAGAAGTTACTGATCTCTTCACACAGTGAATTCAGGGGGAAGAGGTTGTCTTTCTCACAGCACATCTGCAAACAGTTTTTTCTGTACACTGGACTGAATATTCTGCGCATCTAATAGCTTACAGTGTAAGAAAAGTCTTCTATGTACTTGTATCTACTTCTGGTTGCTTTTGTGTACATATCAGCAGCTTTCCTGACTGTGTTCATAGATTGCTCTTTTCCTGTATCAGGGTTCTTTTTAACTGCATTATACCTGTATGTATTGCCCTGTAGTTTCCATTCAGTGTTTCTGGGTCTCTCACATTGGCTTTTCTCAGCTATTTGGTTGCTATTGTACAGTTACTTCTGGCAGAAGTACATGTAAATAAACCAGAAGTACATATAATCAATAGGGGAGAGGGCAGAATGATCCTTATTGTACATACCCACAGCCTCAGACTGGGTTCACATCTGTGTCAGAGTCTCTGTTGGAGACTCCATTGCAGAAACCACCAAAAATCGGTGGAGAGAAAGGTCCCTGAGGGAGGACTTTTTCATTTGCCCTTTCAGTTTTGAAACGGCAGACACAAGGCGAACCTAATTACAGTCAATGGGGTCCACCAGTGCCCTGTGTAACCAGTGTTTCAGCAGTCTGACTCTCCATCCTTCGGGTCCCCTGGCAGACCTGAATGATGGAGACCACGGCGCTAGTGTGAACCTAGCATCATAGACAAATGTGAAATGTGCTGCAGCCATAATAAGGATATTAGCAGAAAAACTGATTGCTCACCATGTATGAAGGCTTATACAGTCATAGAACAAATTGCCCAGCAAGACCCTACAGATATTTCAACTATTCATGAAAACTCAGGCACACTTTAACAATAGTATACCACTTAAAAGTCGCCTACGTACGTAGTAGAATTTTACATGTACTTTTAAATACACATATAGCTGCAACTAGTCTTCCCATAAACAGCATCATATTGCGGGCAGTGTATGCATAGCAAGGGAGCCTACAGCTCTTTCAAAGTGAAATACCCCCTCCTGTACACCATGGCCATTAAAATTAAAATTGGCTTCAGTTACCATCATCTTATCCCTGGGTTTGGCAGCATCCTGGGTGCCTGTTGTACACATTGCGTGCACACACATAGTGGTGTAACTTGAGGCGGTGCAGAGAGTGCAGTTGCACCTGGGCCCAGGAGCCTAGGGTAGACTAGTAGTATAAACAATACATTATAAGTTGGGGGGGCCTCGTAAAGATTTTGCATTGGGGCCCAGGAGTTTCTTGCTATGCCTTTGCATGTGCAATGTATAAACCCAACCACTGGGAATTGGTTGAGAATGAGCATGCCTATGAATGAGGTTCTGATAGTAGAGGATGTTAGTCTTAGGTCATTGAGTGAACAGAGAGTATGGGTTGGGCGATAGACAGCCTAAAACGTACCCTCCTCTGTTCACGCTCCCGCATTACCTCACAGGATATGATGCCGTATCAGACTAACTTTATATGTCCAGGCATCATCTGCACATTAAAGGACACGACTGGTGATGGCTCATACAGCTTTATATATGTGTAATGACAGTAACCTCTATCACAAAATTGTCCGACCATTGTATAAGCAATGCTACCTCCGATGCCGCCCTGATACCTCTTGTGTCACCCCCTCTACCTCATAGATTGTAAGCTCTTGCAAGCAGGGCCCTCAGTCCCATTGTGTGACTTGACTATTTCTTTGTAATGTATCTTTTTTGTCAGTACTTGAACCCTACAAATTGTACAGTGCTGCGGAATATGTTGGCGCTATATAAATAAAAAATTATTATTATTATTATTATGTTCATTCAGCAGATAATTACCCTATTAAAAACGCCCTGAAAACGTTAGCCTGGTGGGGGCCACAATTTTAATACAACTGATAGTTTTAATCTGCCCCTGAGACCCGGCGGTCCTATCCTATCTCATTTTCATGACTCAAATACAATTTTCCTTTCTTGTTTGGTAATTTTCACAGCACCCGTGGAGAAGACATGGGGACATCACATGACCAGTCTCGAATGGATCCCCTCTCATCCAAAGACTTATAGAAGATACATGGTGGGCCTCTGTGGCATGGAGTTGGACTGTTCTCTCTGTGTTTGTGTGGTTTTCCTCTGGATACTCTGGTTTCCTCCCACACTCAAAAGACATACTGATAGGGAAATTAGGTTGTGAGTCCTATATGGAACAGCGACTAGCAGTGTGTGTAAAGTACCGTGGACTTTATATGTTAACAATATATTACCAAAATAAATAAAAATGCATGCCCATTGACTTTTTTTTACTATTTTTTAACAATTTGAGAGATATTCTGAATGCTGCTATAGGATAGCATGACTCTGAACCAGCAAAAATTGGGCATATTGCAAAACTATAGTTTTTATATTTATACAACAATATATTAAACAAAAGAGACAGTAACACAAGAATATATCTATACATTTGACACTTTTTGTGACTCCTCTTAGGTTATGTTCATATCTGTGGTGCAGGCTCTGGTCGTGGGCTCCAACTAAAATAAAAGAAAAAGGAATAACAGACACCATAACAGATACCTGACAGGCCTCATTATAGTCAATGGGGTCTGTTGGGCTCCATTGGTGTCTACTGGTGTTTATTTTCACAGTTCACATGCATCAGGTTTCACAGAGATCAGTTTACACTGCTCTTTCAATTCTTCTCTTCCTATATTGTAACAGAAAACTTGAAAAAATAACACATACGTGAACCCATCTTTTCCCCAAAACTGATGAGATATAAACAAAGAGTTTGTCTTATATTAGACATTTTTGGTACAGTATATCCAAAGAATTTGCCATAAATGTCCGAAAGATGTGGGTCCCCCCTTCAGAAAGGGAGTCTCCGATCCGTTCCTCTCACCTGGTGCAACAATTGCATACTTCCAACTGTTACAAATTTACTGGGATTGTTCCAAATGTTCAGAAAGAATTGCAGTAAATTTCTCTCTTCCTGGCCTGAAAGGGATGCATTTTATGCATAGCCGTTCCAAGAGTTCAAGGGTAGCTCCAGTGGTGGAACTTCAATGGTCAGCTTTCTCCACTCACTTTTATGGAAGTATTGAAAGCAGTCAAGGTCACTTGCTCAACTCTATTCAGAACTTCCACCTATTCTCTCACAGTGGCTGTGGGTTGCGGAACCCTCATTCTGAAGACAGGTGTGGGTCGTAGAGGTGGGATTCACATCTATCAATCATATATGACATATCAAATAACAATATATAGAAAATGGCAGACTTCCAGAATCCAATGGAGCTGACAAAGGCGAAAGAACAATCCACAGTTCCTTTTCAAAATAGTCAGGATATCCACATAATATGCTATAAACGTCTAAGATAAGAAAACCCCTTTAAATAACATAAAAACCTTAGGGCATGTCAGGTATTCCATTTTTGCCACCATTTGCAATAGATTTCTGGTTAGTAATTGCCCACCACATTTGTTACCCTCTGGGTTAACCTTATGGCAATTAATCAGTGATTGACATGAAGCTTCCCCTACTTCAAAAAGAGGTTCTGCAGTAGCTAGGGTGTGCTTTATAGAGTAGATTACCCCAGTTGCTGCAGAGCCTCATCAAAAAGTGTTAAGTACCTTTGATAAAATTTTATAAATTTATTTGTATAAAATAAAGGGATATTACATATTCCTGTATAGATATCACTGTATATCATTACATACTGATCTGCTATCTGGAAAATGATGTTCCAAGCTATTTTTGGTCCCAAGTGTTGATTGTCTAAACTATATTATTATTGCAGAACTGTCTGCTGAGTAACTTTCTATGATTCATTTTCCACCCTCTCTAGAGATAAAGCATCCATGTCAAGTTCCTGTATTATGGACATATTAGGCAATTCTCACTTTTCAAGGATATCATTGATTCAATACTGATCCACACAAATGAGAATAAAAATAATAATAAATGAAAAAAAAAATCATAAAATAAAATCTATAGGCAGGATATTCATGTGGCTGGTAATGTGATATACACTATGATGATGGTAATAATGAGTTAATTTATGTTATTGGAAAGCTATAGAGTACGTGGATATGGTAGGAAGTTTTTTTTTTAATTTTCACTTAGATTTACGTATATATTATGGTCACATGTTTATTTTATAGTTTTATTATTATAGCTCCATTTTTAGAATCAGTGGCAGCAATGTATCAATAGAAATGCATGAGCCCTATCATTGAGAATTGTGGCATGCCCTGTACATTTAACACCCATCTAAGTATATTATAGTGAATTCCCTGTGGGGTGTTTTTTCTGCTAGCTAACTGCTGAGGCCAATGTCCCTTTCCACACTCTGACGGAGTAGGAAGTTCTGTGTGACCTCCCATTCTGCTCACAGAATCACCACAGCTGCTATACAGTAGATATGAATATAATTTTTTGCCTCCCCCAATGAGCATATCTGTTTATGAAAGTCTGTCCAATTAAAAAGACATGGACTGAGACTGCTTGGATCACCTAGTGGTCAGGGAATGTGCTGCGATAGCACTATGCACTGGGCAGGGTTCATGTTTGTATATATGTAGTAGTTGCTGAGTAGTTGAAAGGTCTCACAGAGGTGCCCGGCAATTGCTTGTGTAGCCTTCCAAGTACTGCCTAGGTGGAGCACGCTGTGCCAGGTGGTTGCCTTCTAGAGAGATATCTATAGCGACCAAGAGGGTCCAAGCACCAAATGTATTCTAGCAAACCTGCCAGGTGATTTTGCTATGACATGATAAAGGGAAGTAAATTAATCTCTGTGACACATAGGTTTATGATTTGGAGCAGGATTTCTGAGTAAAAAGCAGAGTATATCCCAACAGGACTCCTAGAGGAGACAGTAAGAGTCCTGATTACTCCGCCCACACGCTGATAGACGGAGAGCAATAACTCAGCTAGTGTGGACAGGGTAAGCAGAGCTCTCACTGTCTGACAGTTGAAGCTTTGTATGTGAAAAGAGTAAGATCATTTCTTATTCACCAAAGTTTTCTATGGGGTGCCAGCCCCTTACACACTAACATGAATGCTTTCCTTCATTTTGAGTAACCTATACAAGCTTCAAATTGTGTGCCATTTCTGCCTTCCTCCCCCTCTATGCTCCAGTCACCTCTGGTATCCAGAGAGCTGGAATAATCTATATCAATGTTGGTTTATAGACGATTTTAATGTCAGCTATGGATTAATGTGTATTAATTAAATTGACTGTAACTCCCCTAATGAGCAGAAACGGATTTATTTTTAATACAGATGATCTTAATAAGGCTTTTAACTGCTTATGTGTATTTTCTTTTCAACATAAATATACTCTTACATATCCAAGACGAAGCGTTTAAGCATATTATATTAAATTTTCCTGTATTTCTGCTCCAAGAAGTTTATTAAATTAGAACTTCAGGATAAAACCTGCAGCCAGCTTAATATATGTAATTTACACAGCCTATTATCTATCAATCCTGAGACACAGCATGTAAAGTGCTGCTAATTCCATCCTAAACTAGATTAAAATGTTACACCAATACTGGGCATCAATACAGTGTTACATATTCTCATCACCCTTAGGCTTATGCATCAATAGCCAAAAAAGATTTGCGTAAATACCGTATGAAACACAGAGCAGAATAAATGCCATAGCCATTGAGTGGTTACCCCAAATGCCAAGGGCATTGTTCAGTAGCAGGCAACACATTCCTCCAGCAAGAATGTATCCTGTCGGAGAATGAGTGGCATGAAACAGTAGTTTGTCTCTGAGGTAAGGCTATATGGCATGTGTTTGGCAGGCATAACAGAGGTAATGGGGTAATAATAATTTTGCAATATTATGACTTATCAGATACATATCTATTAAAGTTTTCTAATAATTTGTAAAGTGCTGCGGAATATGTTATATGCGCTATATAAATAAAATGTATTATTATTATTATTATTATTATTATCTACATTTATCAGTGCTTGGCTATAGGGGTGTAGCTAAAGAGGGTACAGCGGTAGCAGTCACTACTGGGCCCTGGATTCTAAGGGGACCCCAAATGTCCCTTTGACAGACAAAATATACCACTATTCTAAATGGCACAAGGTAGGTAGGGGCCCCATTACAAATTTTGCCCTGGGGCCCAGTAGCATTGACAGACAAAATATACCACTATTCTAAATGACACAAGGAAGGTAGGGGTTCCATTACAAATTTTGCCCTGGGGCCTAGGAGCTTTCGGCTATCTTCGTCAGTCCCATAGACTTTGTATGGCGTGGCAAAATATGTACTCATCTGCTGCTCCATTCTAGCTTTACTGCACAGTGAAGTGTATAGTGAGTAGGAATGGGGTACATGGGTCCCCCATTTTTGTGATCAGAGGGGGATCCCAGTGATCAGGAACTTATCACCTATCCTGTGGACACGTAAAAAATGTTGATTCCAGGAAAACCCTGTTAAAGAAAGATGAATAACTAAGGGAAAGGGCTGGGGTATTGTTTCTTCTTCAGGAGTGGTCAGGAAGTTGTAAGGAGTCCTATAGGTCATGCAGTGCACCTCTAGGTATGCAAAGGGCTGGTATGAGAGGACTGCATGTATTTAAGGCTGATTTACAAGTAACAATTTTGTCCATAACAATCGAACAAAACTCATGCCTATAGTTGTGCACCATGTGCAAGTGTCCACAATCTTTGTCTTAATGGGTCTTGGAGATGTCTGTGCCCAGTTTAATGTATACCTTTCAGACAACCAACCACACAAAATTGTATTGGAAAGTGATCTTCAGGTGGATCTACATCTCTCTATAAGGTGTATATATATATATATATATATATATATATATATATCTATATATAGATATATATAGAAATAGATATTAATGTTCTGTATATTAATTAAGCAATTTTGAAAGCAATAAAAAGAAGGAAAATAACTCTTTTCACTACATAAATCTCATTTGGCTGTCCTATGTGTCCTATGACAGACTTGGGGTTAGTTTGCATTTCTTTGTGTCCCAGGCTGGTAGCAGGTGGGGTACTGACCTTGGAAGCCTAAACCCCAATACGGGCACAGCTTTGTCTCATGTGAATAGACACCAAGCATGAAGTCTGTTTGTTAAGACTCAGCTCAAAGGTTTGCTATTAGCAGATTTTTGCCTCAGTTCTGCACCACTTGTGCAGATAGAGGAAGAAGGAGGGGGAGGGGGGGGTATGTATTTGTGAAAGAGAATAAAGTTAGTATCAGCAAAATCTAGGATATTGAGTAAAGAATATTAATGATGATGCTATTTTGTAATAATACCTCCTCTTCTCAGTTTTCAAACTATATACCCAGTGTACATGAGGAGTGATTGCAGATATTTTATGCTCCCATCTCTATGGATTAGCTCTAGTGTTGATTGAGGATTGGAGAGATGAGATTGTTCTCTGACTCCTGTGATGAGATTTTAAATCCAGGAATATAGGGATGACCCATGTCACAGACTATACCTTGACCCATCCCCTATATTGTCTATTCTAAAGAACTCTTAAACAATTGAAATCCACGACCTTGCTGATCTCACATATATCTATGGAGAACCCTGATCACAGGGATGGAGGCTCCTATTGTACTCGTCACCATGAGAGTCACACTAATTAGGGGAAGATCACAGTCAAAAAGGATCCACCATCAGCAGCCATTGGAGATAGATTAGCTAGTGATGCCTTTCTTATTAGCAGGTAGCAAGAACTGTGCCAGGAGCTACAGTCCTATACTGAGAGAACTGGGAACACAGATGTTACATTTGGAGATATGAGCTAATGTGCAAATAAATATATGTAAATGATAGATAGAAAGATAGATAGATAGATAGATAGATAGATAGATTAAATAGAAACCAAAATATGGCAGCACCGGAAAAGAAAGGCAGGGTGCAAGCCCAAGGCATACTACTTCAAATAGAACAAAAATCCAAGCAGCACTAGGTCAAATATTTTTTGCTATTTTTGGGTGTTGCCTGGATTTTTGTTCTAGATAGATATACAGAATAGACAGACTAGATAGATAGATAGATAGATAGATAATAAATATAGTTGAAATATGAGAGAAGATAGAAAAAATATGAAGGAGATCGATAACTAGAAAGATAGATATATCTAGATATGACAATCTTTCTTTCTCTCTATCTATAGTACATATACAGAAAGAGGGTGTATTATATAATAATATAGAGAACGATAGTTTCCTAGGTATCAGCAGATAGTAGATGTATACATTTCAGATAGATATCCGATAAAAGAGCTATAGATGAAATTGATACTTATGAGATGGAGAGGACTGAGGATAAATAGATAGATCTAGATAGAACTAGAAGATAGAGTAGATTGTAGATGTATTACTTTTTGATGGATAAATAGACATGCGATAGATTAAAACATATAGACGAGGTATGAAAGGTAGATTATATACATAAAAAAACAAGCATATAGTGAAGTAGATATGAGCAGATAGAGTATATAATAGCTATATAGATATTTTCAGATAGATACCTAGATATGCGATAGATACACAGATATAGATGAGATATGAGAGAAAGACAGATACACAGAGAGATAAATCCATAGATATGAGTAGATAGAATACATAGAAAATATATAGATATATTTCAGATAAATAGACATGACATAGATAAACAGATATGGATGAGATCGATACATATGAGAGAGAGAGACAGAGAGAGAGAGAGAGAATTTGAAGAGAGAGAGACAGAGATGGGATAGATAGACGTGTAGCTAGATAAATACAAATAGATCAGTTAGATAGGTATAGATAGATGTAGGGATAGATAGATAGATAGATAGATAGATAGATAGATAGATAGATTTCAGATGGATGAATAGATGTTAGATAATTAGATAGATAGATAGATGAACACAATTGGATGAGATATGAAACGTAGATAGATTGGATAGAAAGATCAACAAAGAAACAGTAGATATGAGTAGATAGAGTGTATAGTAGATATATAGATAGAGGTCAGATAGATATGCCATAGATAAATAAAGAGATCGATACATATCAGAAGAAAGAAAGAAAGAGAGAGAGAGAGAGAAAGAAAGAAAGAAAGAAAGAAAGAAAGAAAGAAAGAAAGAAAGAAAGAAAGAGAGAGAGAAAATATGTTGCTCATATTTACCATGATGTTACCATGTAAGCTAGAGCATTGCCTGGTGAAAATTTTATCCACAGTATATTCAGTATTGTGCCCGATATATACTATATGATATTAGCTAAACATTTCTTTATCGGCAATACATATATGTATTACATATGTGACTTTCAGGACATTACAGTTTTCCTTGGCTCTTCATTGCAATACACATATGAACCCAGGAGTCAGAGCATCAAATACTGCTGTAAGGGGACTAGTGGTGTGACTGCAACGAAAATAGACGGTATATTCTATTAATAGAAGAGAGTATATAGAAGTAAATGAGGGAATCTTCTAAAGGACATACAAGATCAGGATACTAGTTTTATGACTGATATTCTCATTTATAACAAGAAAGAGATAGGTTAGGAAAGAGAGAGAGATCTAAGGAATAAAAGACAGAATGATAGAAAGGGGGATATATTTAAAAAAAGAGACCAACGAATAAAAGAGATAGAGAATGACACATATAACTGGACAGAGAAAGGAGCTGAGGGAGAAAAAGGAGAGATGGAGTAAAGATACATGAAAAAAGAAGGGGGGAAAACAGCAAGATGGGCAGTGAGTGACAGAGAAGTAAATAAAAACTATAATAGGATAAAGGCAGTGATATATGTATAGAATATAGATAGCCATACCTGCACAAAACTATAAGAAATCGATAGAAGAAACATGAGCATGAAGATAGAACAATGCCTATATAAAGAATGCTTACAGAAAACGTATAGTAAGAGAGATACATGCATAGAAAACTACAAAAAAAGAGAAAAGAAACTGTCAATGAAGTGAAATAGAGAAAAGAAAAAGAAAGAAAGAAAGAAAGAAAGAAAGAAAGAAAGAAAGAAAGAAAGAAAGAAAGAAAGAAAGTCTATGTTGTGAAATGTGTGGGTCAGCACAGCACCCATTCTCTCAGGATATAGTTTCCATCCCTACAGAATGATAAATCCATTGTGTCAGAAATTAATGAAACCTCAAGACTGTCCCATAATGGCAGCTAATGAAGCCACTAGCATCCATTACAGTAACAAATAGCAGTTGTTTGTCACCATATGCCAGTACAGTGCACACTGAGAGGTGCTGCAGTCACTTATTACAATGTCTGCTCCTGGGACCATGGTGGGAAGTTATGCATGAACTTCTACGTGTTTCTCCCCAGGTAACCCTGCAGTTGCTGCACACATAGAAGCTGTGGATGTGATGCACACATAGCCATGTAGTTACTGTGATGTTTTTATGTTGTCTGGTGAGGTGGAACAGACAATGACCAGGTTCTGGTGTCACTATGTCAGTAACCTGACCTGTTAAATGCTCTGCTCTCAGATATGAGCAGTCTGCCCTATAGACTCTGGAGCTGTATTTCCAGGCAGCACTACTCCAAGGCTCCTGAGAAAGATGGATATCATTTACTCCTGGCATCTTGAACTATCAGTGAGTCTTCAGTCCCTGCAGTAATTAAGCCTGGGATTATGCTTGTTCCTCACATAATGCTGCACATATACATTGTACCTTTCATTTACTGATTCCCAGGACGCCTCCCATACATCTCGATCTGAAGCTATTTAATATCAGACGGTTGCCTAGAATAGAAAGGCAAATATCTCTACAGTCCTTATCAATAAATCGATTGTTCTCAGCTTCTCCCCCTCAATTGTACCATCTGACAAGCTGTAGAAAATGTGCCTGATGTCATAATATAGCTGCAGCTGTGCAAATCTTCTAAGAATAAAGTTCTATAAAAGTGCTCTGCGGTATTATATTGTGTGGTACCAAATAAATAATACTCATTTCATATATTATTTCTCTATCTGTCTATTCATTTAATCTATCTATCTATCTGCCCATCTCCTTCTCTACTAATTTTATCTATATGTGCTAATTTGATCTCTATCTATCTATCTATCTATCTATCTATCTATCTATCCATGTATCTGTCATTATCTATTTTTACATCTACCTATTACTTATTTATCTAATTCAACTACATGTCTGTTATATATCCAAATACTATATTTCATTATCTATTTATGTACCCATCTCTTTCACTACTAATTTTATCTATATGTGCCCATTTCATCCATCTAATCTATCTATCTATCTATCTATCTATCTATCTATCTATCTATTGATCTCTACTAATTTTGTCTATTTATACCAATGTGATCTATCTATCTTATTATCTATTTTTACATCTATCTATTACTTATTTTTCTAATGTATCTATACATCTCTTTCTCTACTAATTTTATCTATATGTACCAATGTGATCTATCTATCTATGTATCTGTCTATCTATCTATTTATTAGGACCTATTTTTGCATCTACCTTTTACTTATTTATCTAATTTAACAATATATCTATATTATATATCCAAATTTTATCTACCAATCTATGCATCTCTTCCTCTGCTAATTGTATCTATATGTACCAATTTGATCCATCTCTCCAATTCTTTCTCTACTAATTGTATCTATATGTATCAATACTCTTAGTATTTATCTCTGCCAATGTTCTATCTGTCTATCTATCTATCTATCTATCTATCTATCTATCTATCTCTCTATCTGGTCAGAAAAAGATAACAATAGGCAGATGAAGCAACCAATAATGTCATATTCCCAGCACCCATAGTTTGCCAGTTTAGCTTATTACAAAGTACTAAATCTTACAAAATGACCCAACCTTAAAAAGCCAGGATTTGTCTGTTATAAATGAATCATTATGCTTCCGCTGACAAATAATAATGAGGATGTTTAGAGTTTTTTCTCCCTCTCTCTCATGCCAGTGTTATTGTGCTGCTGTAATGTAGTCAGTGACTGAGCTCACACTGTGATCCAGGGGGGTGGGATGCCTGGCCTGCAGGGGAAGGGTTAGCCTCTAGTGCTCTTTCTCAAGCAGTCTCTCTATTTATTTTGCTCTTCATAATGAAAGACCAAGAGTTCTTGCTTATTATCTTATTTTTCTTGATTCTTCCAGTAGACTTTAGCTCTGACTCCTTATGGATTAACGGGGAGATCAATAATAAACTTACTGTCTATTTCACTGCAGGAGAAAATGAACTAGAAATGCAGTCAAACTCTTATTGATCAGTGATCTAGGTCTCAGTTTCATTACCTTCCTCATCCATGATAACCCATAACTAATGTGATGAGTTACTAATCTCTTTGATTTTCTGCCCTCCTCCCTCCCATACACTTTGCTCACTGAGGCTTTGACTGTGAGATATTTTTCTCTATTGTAGTCAAGGAGCAACATATGACTCCTGCTTGTTTTACAAGCTGTTACTGTATACATGTGCACAGCAGGGGCCAGTAACTGGTATGTCTACAGGTGAATACTGACAAAATGATATATAACTGTATATCCTGCCAGCTTCCCAGCCTGCTTTAGTAAATACTTGCATCATTCATAAAATAACATTTCTACAGCATTTCTCTCAGCTCATTGCATTCCTCTATTTTTCCTCTTGGAAATGTTTGAATAAATTGACAACTGGGTGTTGCTGATAGGGGTGTGTCCCTACACAGACTAAACCTACATTCATACAAACGTCGTTCATAGCCACGTGACAGCTGTTTTTTTAATGGCCATCACATGGCTGCTTTAAAATAAATGAAAAGGAATGAATCCATTCGCATGATTGTTTTTTTTTATGGTCTGTTTTAATGTACCTTCAAAAAATAGGACATGTTCAATTTTTACCCGTTTTCAATAGACTCAAATCTATGAGGGATCCGTCAAAACGGTTGCCAATTTTTCACTGCCATTTTATCCTTTGGTCCTATTATTTTAGGCTAACACTGCTCAAGCAGAATCCCTTTGAGGCCGGGGCCCCATGTGGCGTAAATGCCGTGGTTTGACTGTGGCGGAAACACTGTGGAAAAAAACAGTCGCGGTTTTGGAAATTGCAGCATGTCAATTATACCTACGGAAATGCTGGTGATTTCCCTATAGGTATAATTGAAGCAGAAAGTCAGCAGAGGAAACCTCTGCGAACTTTCTGTGCAAAGCGCTGCAGTTAAAATCACGATGCATGGCCGCCGCAGTTTTTCCCGCAGCGCTTTTTTGTTGTGGCCCGCTACGTGGGGCCTTAGCCTGAGAAAGGGAATGATAACACCCAGTTGTCAATTTATTCATAAATATTAGTAGGAATAACCAGGGCTGTGGAGTCGGAGTCGGTGCCTATTTTGGTGGAGTCGGAGTCGGTATAAAATGGACCGACTCCGACTCCCAAAATATATAATAAATTGGTACAGTTAGTAGTACAATGCAGTATGTGTTGAATATATTTTCATAAGAATTTGGGAAAATGATGAAATGTTGAAAATGATGAAATGTCCTGTAAAGGTCTGTTCTATTCCTCATATAATGATGGGACTGAGTTCTGAGTGAACCTATAAGGTTTAGCACCATTATCTGGAGTAAGCAAAAGATACAAGTGTTGTGATTGTGAGGACTGAAAAGCTTGACTTTATCTGTAATTGTGCTGGAGACCCACCCACAGCCCGAGGACACAGAGTGACTGCTTGTCAGCAAGTGAATCATTGTGCTGAGACTGAGAAAACTGTTTTTGTTGAAAACTGTTTTTTTACCACTTACTGCAGCGTTTTGCATATTTGCAATTTATTAAAGTTTTTTGTGTTCTAAAGTTGTATCCAATAAATATATTTTATGTTCTACCTAAATAGCTTGATTATTGTATCATAAGGATGATAAAAAGCTTAAATTAAGTTATCTCTTAAACATGCGCCATGTATGTCGGAGTCGGAGTTGGAGTCGGAGTCAGGGGAAATTGAGGAGTCGGAGTCGGAGTCGGGGCTTTGGCGTACCGACTCCACAGCCCTGGGAATAACAGAGGAAAACTACTCTGAGAAAAAAATCGAGCATTATTATTTCTTGAGAGAAAAATATTTACTGCAACAGACATGTCATGAGAGATGATCATCTTTTGGGGGGCTGTCTGAGAATACTAATTTTTTAATCAAAGTCATAAGTGGTCATTTTACTACAAGTACGTTTTAGGTCTTTATTAAACATGATCCCCCCTTATCTCTCCTTTCTTTAACACCCCTTCCCCCTCTGGTCACAGTTTAGCCTGTACATGGCCTCTTCCTTTGCCACAGAACTCTTTACAGCAGCCATGTGGCCTTGTCTTATGGCTACTTAACCAAGTGGACTCATATCTATAGGATGAAGCTCCCATGTGATAAGGTCACATAGTCACTGTGTTGAGCTCTGTGGGTGCAGAAGGAGCAAAGTATGGACTAAGCTGTGTTACCAATCTTTTTATGCAACATCAGCCAAATGAAAAGAGATGTAACAAATAACAAAAGGGGCATACGATGAATTATTAAAGGTCAATTACAAACATAATAGATAATAATAATAGATTTTATTTATATAGCACCAGCACCTTCTGCAGCAGCGTGCAAATCAGAGGGGACTTGATCAGACAATATCAGTGTAATAACATATTTAACATATCAAAAAATAGAAGTAAGGGCACTGCTCACAAGAGCTTACAATTTACATTTAGGGGGAAATTTATCAAGACTGCTGTATTGTCACCAGTCTTGATGTCACTTGCGCTGACGCAGGATTCACTTAATTTATGACGAGTCGTATACCTTGTCATGAATTAGGCGTATCCTCCAGTAGTCTGTGCACCTTGGCTGAAATCTATGCCAGATCATACATTTATTTTGTCATTCACAATGATGGTGAATATGGTGCGGGTGAAAGGCCACCCCACGCTTGTCCTTGCCCTGACCACTTTCAGAAAAGTAATGAGGCTAGTGCAAAAATTACACAAGCAACTATTTTTTGTAACTATTTTACCCTCCAAAATTATCATAAAGTATTCATGTAATAAAAAATACTCCTATAGTTTCTAGTAAAACAGCCACTAACTATAAAATTTGAATCACAAATACTTCAAAAGCTATCAACTAAAGGTAAACAATAATTGTGGCTCCAAATACATCACAGTTATCATTACCATAAAGGTTATGATTTTTGACCCTGTATACAAAACGATTTGCATTTTTTTTCTCAAAACAAAACAATTAAAAAGTGCAGGGAAATATAATTTTATAGTGATGTCATTGAGGAGGACGGCCCTGGCAATGCAGTACATAG
This sequence comes from Leptodactylus fallax, assembly GCA_947044405.1. Classification (NCBI taxonomy): domain Eukaryota; kingdom Metazoa; phylum Chordata; class Amphibia; order Anura; family Leptodactylidae; genus Leptodactylus; species Leptodactylus fallax. The sequence continues at coordinate 6,241,346 of CAMRHE010000081.1, read as the reverse complement.
ATTTCCCATATTACAATATTTTCAGAAATTAGGAGAACTTAAAGGGATATTTACATAAACATAATCATATCTATATTTGTAGATAATTAAATGTTAAACATTTTGCTAATATAAGTAGTTAAAAATTCTGCAGAGTTTTAAATATTTTCTCTAACCATCTTAGTGATGACAGTCTGTTGTCTTGATCAGTTGCCAATGGATACGACCATGAATGCAGAAACTTTCTATGGTCTGGGACTTGACAGGAATCCAGCTATAATTTTCTTATTATAGCTGGGTTATCAGGCAGGGACATTACATGTATCAGAAGATATCCTGACCACAATAAGGAAATCAAGGCCGATTTTCTGACCTTAGAAAGGTCCTGCATTCATGGTCGTATCCACTGGTAACCGATTAAGACAACATGATATTTAGAGAAAATCTATAAAACTCTGCAAAATGTTAAATTACTTATATTTTCAAAAATGTTTAAGTTTTAATTATCTACAAATTTAAAAAAGGTTATGATAGTGGGAATACCCCTTTAAAGACTGGAATAAAAGTATGTGTCAGCTGAGTTATATAAATAATAGTTTTAGGCACTCCTAGGATATAATTGGACCAATAGCTTAAATCCAATAGTTTGCCAAAGCCTAAATGTCTATCATGTCTGCCCAGCACCTCCTGCCTTTTTTATAATAGCATATAAAAATTACACAGAATCTGCTGTTTCGAGCAGGTGGACAGGATGTCACAATAGTAGCGCATAGATGCTTTATCACTGACAGATTTTTAAGAATGAAATTTCTATACTTGGTTACAGAAAATGGAATGTTTAAGCAAAAACATATGTATGTGTGTTTTTATTTTATACTATACCGCCTATTCAAAAATAAAGGTTTGGGCGACTTTTATGGCATTGCAGTTATTGAGACCCACCACCGAAGTAAAAGTGGTATGGGGACATGGACTGGATAACAAGAAGCAATAGTAGAACACTGGAACAGAAGATATGTAAGAGATAGAGTGAGGACTAGGATCATTTTAGTTAGAGGTTTAACATGAAGCTCCGGTGCCGGAATGCAAAATCTGGACCAGGCCCCTAACTATAATGTAACATATATAATCCTGGTATCCTCATAGTGGGAAGAGGCACCTTATGGGGCCCCTAATGCTCCTGGACCTGGATGTGACCACACCTCTGCACCTCCTCAAGTGATGCTCCTGATTTTCCATTTCTTGAACCTTATTGATAGTGGTCACTGAGATGAGTATCCCTAGTCTCTGTTTTGCTCTCAGGTCTCATGGTTACTCGATATATTCTGCCACTGTTCTATTCTCAAAGCAAACCAAGAAGCATTTCAGAAGCATCTCTGTGGAGGGTAATAGTACCTAGATAGCTAATGAAGAGCAATAATAGCAGCAGTTGAATAAGGGAGACAAATGGAGGCGTGTTAGGTTGAAAACACAACATTTAGGAACATTACTTCTTTTTATACGTAGTAAAAGAATACTATGTATGATATAAAAGCCACAATGAAAAGTTAGGTCCAATTTTCCGAAAAGGAGAAATGTTAACATTTAAGTTTTCTGGCATGAATTATAGTGAATCTGATGTGCCAAGGTGTCCCAGTTCCAGCCCACCTAGATTCCCACTATGTTCCGCCCATTTTTTTTGAAAATTGATGAGCAGGGCACAAACTGGTAAAAGTTAATTTTTTGCTCAAAAACACATGCATACGTGACAAAAATGGTGACTTTTCATGACATTTTTTAAGATATGATAAATTACCCCCTATGTGTTAAATCACATCCCTAAAGTTAGGGATTGAACATCCTTATGAACTCACCCTACATTGATCAAAGTACAGATTCACATTTGGGGCCGTTGTGGCTCTGCTCAGCTTATGTTATTGTCCTGATATCTACTAAATGTCACAATCAGTTCAAGCTATAAATTTATTGTTCATGGCATAAGGCTGAATCTAGTGGCATGGAGTTGAGCTCACTGCCTGGCACCATAGAGCGGTATACTTTCATGGGCTGATTGGACACAATGTGAAGATAATATACTTTATCCTTGTTAACTTCCCATTAACCATCCCCTTACTACCTACAAAGTCCTAACAAAGGCTTGAAATTGGTGTCTTTGCACCAGCCTAGGTGACTATTTTCCTTTTCACAAATGGACGTACTTTCTGTTAAAAAAAGATTATGCATTATGTCTTGTTATTTGTGCAAAGTAAATGACCTTCATTGTATTTGTGTGAAAATCAAACAAAGATGCATGGATTATACTTGCTTGGCCACAATTTTACAATGAAGAGGGTTTTACAATGTGGCTAAGGCTGTTGATGTGAAATGGGGCTATGTAATATGGTTGTAATGAAAGGTTGATGATGAACGTCTATACCCAAGATTATTGGTATGGGCCTTCAAAGCTCTGCAGTGCTGCCCAGTAATCCCTCATTATGTTCCCCTCTGCTACGTCGAAGACACAAAAACAATAGATTAATGAGTCATTAAGAAATCTAATTAATGATCTAATTGATGTGGCTAAAAGAATGCACAGAAGAGGAACAGATCTTCCCATTATAGTTTTCCATCTCTGGGTAGACTCCTCACCCAGTTTTGGCTTACAAATATGGATGCAAAATACTGCGGAATGAAGGTGGCCTTAGAAACAATCTCATTATATATAGCATGATAGGTATTATAGGATATATTTATAGTTATCATTGGATTTTTGATTATACATGATCAAATCTTAAAGGGGTTGTCCAACTTCAAAATGTCCTTATGCAGGAAGTTGTGTGAAAAACTTTAACTTTTAATGTTTTCCAGTTGACATCTGGTTGGCTGACTGGGCTCAATGTTCACATGTCTTTATTGTGTACAGGCCAGTGATTTTCTGCAGTGTCATTTGATCACAAGTAGAACATGATAACACCCAGTTGTCAATTTATTCATAAATATTAGTAGGAATAACCAGGGCTGTGGAGTCGGAGTCGTGGAGTCGGAGTCGGTGCCTATTTTGGTGGAGTCGGAGTCGGTATAAAATGGACCGACTCCGACTCCCAAAATATATAATAAATTGGTACAGTTAGTAGTACAATGCAGTATGTGCTGAATATATTTTCATAAGAATTTGGGAAAATGATGAAATGTTGAAAATGATGAAATGTCCTGTAAAGGTCTGTTCTATTCCTCATATAATGATGGGACTGAGTTCTGAGTGAACCTATAAGGTTTAGCACCATTATCTGGAGTAAGCAAAAGATACAAGTGTTGTGATTGTGAGGACTGAAAAGCTTGACTTTATCTGTAATTGTGCTGGAGACCCACCCACAGCCCGAGGACACAGAGTGACTGCTTGTCAGCAAGTGAATCATTGTGCTGAGACTGAGAAAACTGTTTTTGTTGAAAACTGTTTTTTTACCACTTACTGCAGCGTTTTGCATATTTGCAATTTATTAAAGTTTTTTGTGTTCTAAAGTTGTATCCAATAAATATATTTTATGTTCTACCTAAATAGCTTGATTATTGTATCATTAGGATGATAAAAAGCTTAAATTAAGTTATCTCTTAAACATGCGCCATGTATGTCGGAGTCGGAGTTGGAGTCGGAGTCAGGGGAAATTGAGGAGTCGGAGTCGGAGTCGGGGCTTTGGCGTACTGACTCCACAGCCCTGGGAATAACAGAGGAAAACTACTCTGAGAAAAAAATCGAGCATTATTATTTCTTGAGAGAAAAATATTTACTGCAACAGACATGTCATGAGAGATGATCATCTTTTGGGGGGCTGTCTGAGAATACTAATTTTTTAATCAAAGTCATAAGTGGTCATTTTACTACAAGTACGTTTTAGGTCTTTATTAAACATGATCCCCCCTTATCTCTCCTTTCTTTAACACCCCTTCCCCCTCTGGTCACAGTTTAGCCTGTACATGGCCTCTTCCTTTGCCACAGAACTCTTTACAGCAGCCATGTGGCCTTGTCTTATGGCTACTTAACCAAGTGGACTCATATCTATAGGATGAAGCTCCCATGTGATAAGGTCACATAGTCACTGTGTTGAGCTCTGTGGGTGCAGAAGGAGCAAAGTATGGACTAAGCTGTGTTACCAATCTTTTTATGCAACATCAGCCAATGAAAAGAGATGTAACAAATAACAAAAGGGGCATACGATGAATTATTAAAGGTCAATTACAAACATAATAGATAATAATAATAAATTTTATTTATATAGCACCAGCACCTTCTGCAGCAGCGTGCAAATCAGAGGGGACTTGATCAGACAATATCAGTGTAATAACATATTTAACATATCAAAAAATAGAAGTAAGGGCACTGCTCACAAGAGCTTACAATTTACATTTAGGGGGAAATTTATCAAGACTGCTGTATTGTCACCAGTCTTGATGTCACTTGCGCTGACGCAGGATTCACTTAATTTATGACGAGTCGTATACCTTGTCATGAATTAGGCGTATCCTCCAGTAGTCTGTGCACCTTGGCTGAAATCTATGCCAGATCATACATTTATTTTGTCATTCACAATGATGGTGAATATGGTGCGGGTTAAAGGCCACCCCACGCTTGTCCTTGCCCTGACCACTTTCAGAAAAGTAATGAGGCTAGTGCAAAAATTACACAAGCAACTATTTTTTGTAACTATTTTACCCTCCAAAATTATCATAAAATATTCATGTAATAATAAGACATCTGGTTGGCTGACTGGGCTCAATGTTCACATGTCTTTATTGTGTACAGGCCAGTGATTTTCTGCAGTGTCATTTGATCACAAGTAGAACATTATCAGCAGACATCACCAGGGTCTTCCATTTGCAGAAAATGGTGCAATGGCTGTGCTGGATATTATGGAGGTCTGTGCTGTCTGTCATGGAAATCTGTGCTGGCTGTTATGGTGGGCTGTGCAAGCTATTATCTCAGGGGTATAATGACTGGTATAGGGGTCTGGGATGGTTATTTTGGGGGCAGTGCTGGCTATTTTGGGGGACTGTATTTGCTATTTTGGGGTCAGTTGTCCTGCCTATTTTCGAGGGATACTATGCTGGTTATTATGAGGGAGCTATAGCTGACTATTATGAAGGGGCTGTGCCTAGCTATTATGGGGGCTGTACTTAGCTATTATGTCGAGTCCGTGCTTAACTATTATGGGGGAGACAGTGCCTAGCTATTATGGAGTACTGTACTAGCTTTTATGGGGAGACTGTGCCTAGCCATCATAAGGGGCTGTGCCTATGTATTATGAGACAGAGACTGTGCCTATCTTTTATGGGGAAGGCAGCAGAGCTAATATGGGGGGAAGTGAGGGCGTCGCATTGGCTGGCTATTATGAAGGGGGCTAGGGCACTGCAGAAAAGAATGCAATTTGCACACATCTAAAAAATTTCCTGTGGCTTATGATTGTCCATAGCTGGCTGATCATGTCATATTTATACAATGTTAGCAGACAACGTCTGAAAATTTCAAACATAGCAGAACAAGATTGTAAGTTCTTGTGAGCAGGGCCCTCACTCCTACTGTGTGAATTGATTTATTATATTGTAATGTCTCATTTTGTCTGCACATGAACGCTATGACATGTAAAGTGCTGCAGAATATGCTGGCACTATATAAAATAAAAATGTATTATTATAAATCATGAATTATGGTTTACATAAAGTTTTAAAGCAATGGTCAGTTGAAATGCTAAAAATTGACCATTTTGGACAACTTTACCTTACATGTACAGTATGGCCAAAACAACTTCAGGATCAGACTTAGACTGTACACTGCGCCATTGTTATAAAATTCTGACATTATGAACCCCATGAAACTAATCAGATTCGTAATAAAACATAGTAATAATAATAATAATAATAATAATAATAGCAGTGTTTTAAATCCTTCATTGACTTATATGTCTGCAGTGACTAGACATCTATCATCGTCACCTCAGGATGCCTCATACAATGTATTATCACTATCATAATTACTTTTTATCATTATTCAATGTAAATATTTGTTATACAACAATTATAACAAAAACAATATAGAATAAACTCGCTGCAGTTTTTGTTGCTAAGAATTGGATGTTCTTTCACCTTACTCTGGGGGTTATGGTGAGATGAATGTTTTGCCATATATATCATACCATACCCCTTGGTTAGAAAGTATGGCTCACTTTCCGGCACTGACCACAGTGACATTATTCAAAGGTGTCACTGCTAGGAATGAAACCATCTCTATTTCCATAACACATGGTTGGTATAACCATTAACAGTGAACGGCTGCCTTTATGTTCCTTTTCAAAGTGAAAGCTTTTATTTTTGTCAATAAACTGTGTCATTTAAGGGAGTAAGAAAACTCATGTTGTTTGAGGTCTTTATCAGAGTTTCTGCAAATCAGGTTAATTGGTGATCAACAGAGATTTTCTGGCTCTAATGAGGCCCGCTAGCCCAAGGCAAGGCCTGCGACTTGATAAGGGACTTTCGCTTTCCTTCTGCTAAACTCTTTGATCACTTTTTTTGCTGGGAGAACAACCCCCGGGAATGTCATTGTTTTTTAATTGCCTGATTACCAAATGTTGGAGATAAAAGATAGATGTTCTCAATTAATAACATTTACATAGATTAGCATCACTAACAAGCCTCATTAGAAGCTGCTGACTTTGTATTTAGGAGAAGTCTCCTGTCACTTCTACTGTCTGACTGTTCAATAAAAGTGACCTCTGTATAAGGTAATATATGACAGATAGGTCAATGGATATAGGGATACAGACAAGATACCCAGATAGCTAATCGGGAGAGGACAATGGATAGATAATAGATAGATAGATAGATAGATAGATAGATAGATAGATCAGAGATTTACATTGATCAATCACTACAGTAAAATTGCATCCTCAGATATTTGCATTGAGACATATATTATATTGCATGATATATAGAGAGTCTGATGAAGATTAGGATGCAGAGATAATCATTTTATTATATATCTAATATCAGTGTTGGACTAGGGTTGCTTGAACACACCAGATGAAATAATTCTTGGGGTCCCAGGAAATAGGCCTTAGTAGCCTCCAAATTAAATTGTCTTTCCTAGACACCCAGGAGCCATAATTGTATTAGAGCCTGGGCCCACCGGAGGGTCCTCTGCTATTTTGGTGGGCCAATCCATCCCTGTCTGTTATGCCAGTGCAGGGGTTATTACTGAAGAGAGAAAGTCCAGATACCTGTTAAGAGACCTTTCTTACCAATGAAACATTTCAGTTCTTAAAGAGGACCTGTCACCTTTCTGTGTCAGTAAATACCATTAACTAATTCTGTAATTACCCTTAGAGGTCTGCCTTGTGATGTTCCTCTGTTATTCCTCCTAGAAATGTCAGAAAAGATATTACATTTGAGTTTTAAAGGGAACCTTTCAGCAGGCTATAAGACACAAAACTGCCTGCATGTCCTTATGCAGTGGTGGTTTAGCGTCCTGCCTATGTTAGCTCTCTCCACCCCCAGGTTCTTTACCACAGCGTTTAGTACATACTGAAAAATAAGTTAGGGTGGGTTCACACCTGCGCTTCAGTCCATCCGCTGCCAATCCGATTGAAAATCTCGGGGAACGGGATAGGCATCGGATACCGACAGGTTAGCGACGCATTGGTTAAAAACCCATTCATTTGAATGGGTTTTTAAAGCAATGCGCGGGTGTGCGCTTACACCCTCTGCGCTACGAAGCCATTTTTTTTTCGTCGGACACGAAGTCCTGCATGTCCGACTTTGTTTCCGACGAAAAAAAGGATTAGATTTTCACTCGGATTGGCAGCGGACGGACTGAAGCGCAGGTGTGAACCCACCCTTAACAGTTTTTAAGATCAGTACAATGGATGAGGGCAATAATGTGAATGTACCCTTAGATGAACATAAAGCAGTGAAGTGTGGTGTATCATAGGAATATAATGTCTGCCACTGATAGCTCTATGGAAAATTCAATGTTATTATTTTAGGCTGCTGTTGCCTTGGTAATTCTTCATAGTGGCCATAATGGTAAGTGCAATTCAGCGTGGATGATATTGTTGTGCAGGCCTATACTCCAGTGTGGATACTGTAGTGTGGACAGGGAGGGTATAGGTAGTAGAGCAGAAACAGGCTGCAATGAGTTGTATGATTTAGGACAGTTCAGGGGTGCGTATTGTATAACTAGACAAGGATATTCACAGAACAATAACCAAAATGTGTGTTTCCAAAAAGTCAGAAACTACTGATAAACTACAGCCTATTGTATTCTGACATGTACTACGGAGAGTCACACCAAGTGCCCTGATTCATGTGCAGAAGGCTCATGCTGCTAGTAGTAATAGTTCTATATACTTAGACAAATTTACCGTGACAAAATACAGAAATAGCAGTGACTGTTAGAATATACAGTAGTATAAGGCTTTGGCCTAATAAAAAAGGGTGTGTTTTTGATGCCTTAGTTAAAAGTGACATGGTGAAACAGGGAAGTGCAGAAATGGACTGTGTAAAAGTTAAAGTGGTTATACAGTTTTTAAAAAATATGGGCTAAATAACAGAATGCATCAATACAAAACACTTCCAAAAATATATCCTGTTTAAATTTGCCACTATTTATCTGTATTATTTTTGGTCATTGACCACAGCTGTGATGTTTCGTTTGCAAACTCACTACCTCCCCATGAGCAGTTAAGCCAGCAAACAAAACATCACAGCAGCACGTGACCTCCTTGCTGCTTGAAGCCACTCTTGCTGACCTCGGATGCGTGAATGATTTATTACATGATCAGATATGTGGCCAGCGGAACTGCAAGACTGAATAAGAAATGTGACACAACACAGACCCCAGGGTGGGAGTTTTCACACAGGCAGTGTGTGTGTGATTTCATTCCAGGGAAGAGTGTAGAAGGAATGGGTACACAGAGAGTGAGAGCAGGAAGATGAATCGTGGGAAATGTAGTTTTCAACAGATTCACTGCATGTAAATAACTAAGGAGCAGCAAGTAAAATAAAGCCAAGCAAAGGCTGCACAAGTGAGCATTCAAAACTATTGTTTGCAGATAATTTTGGAAGTTGGATAACCACTTTAAAATATTGCTCTCTTCCTGCAGTCTCAGAAGGACGTCATATGAAGTAAAGTTCTCACCTGGCTTTATGGTTTGTTCACCTTAACATATGAGCTTACATTCCACACCATGTAGTTCACTATCATCATGTATGCCAATCCTATGAGGCATGGAGATTTTTCTTAGATTGGGCTCACATTTGTCAATTGCATATCACCAGTTGTCTAATTTCTGAGCAGGATACAACTTATAGTAGCTAGGTCATCCAGAAAAGCACTCTGCCCAGCACTCCATAGCCTTGAATAGGATGCAATACTGGACCTGCCTGCAGACTACGTTTTTTTATCTAGTGCAACCATGCTAGAAGGAAACTATGCCTGATTGCCCAACAGATGTGAAAGCACACTTAGTGATTATTAGCATAGATCATATAGGCATACATATAGTATATATATGTGTTTGGCAGAACATTTTGGCATGGTAGATCAGTAGTCAGAAATATTCCTTTGCAGTACTGGAATGTTGGATAGGAACATCTGCATAAAGCTTATATGTCTCCTGGTGTTTCCATGGTTTTCTTTCAGGTACCTTAGTCTCTTCCCATACTCTAATTCCCTTTGTTGTGTAAGAGACAGCCAATGTTGTCCTAAGCTTTATTTGTCTGTATAAACTGTTAATGTTGAATGTATTTCTGTGATTCTGTTCCTTTAAGACAGCAGCCATTGTAATTGTGACATGATGCTGGAGTGACCCCCCCCCCCTTTTATGTCAGCCTGCCTGTTCTGCAGACAGAATGTGAGCAGAGAAGCAGGAAGTGACGAGACAGAGAGCAGCAGCCATCTTAGCAAGTGTTGTATTGAACTGGTGTGGAGATTTTTCTGTACAGCTAAGCTGTATCTTGGTCCAGAGACAAACCGAGTGTAAAGAGACAACAGGACTAGTGAGTCCACGTGAAAGGAACTGTGCTCAGTGGCTGATCAGTGAGACTGACATTGTGACTGTGTATATGGATACCACAGATAGAGACTCGCAGTGCTGTTGATGTACTGGACAGCACCTGCTAAACCCCGGCTTACATCCCAGCTCAGTGTATGGATTCGGCAGGACTGTCAGTGTGCTGAGTGGAATCTGCTGTTGGATTACATTGCATTCATTGGGTTTCCCTGTTAAAGAGGACTTCATTTCTCCTGAGATCCTGATAACAGTGAGGAGAGGACGCTTCACTATAAAAGAAAGGAACGACTTTGGGCCCCACCGCGCGCTTCTACGGACTGTAAGCGGTCCACCTGGACCACTGGGGAAAAGGGGGTGCACCCAAATGTGATGTCAGGGTCAGTTAGGGATAGTTTTGAGTATATTGTTCATTCAGTGTCCATACTGCAGAAGTGGACAGAGTAAAAGTAGAAACCATTGCAGAATTTGCCTTGAAATTGTTCATGCTATATTGTATATTTTGCTTGTCTTTATCCCTGTCATTTTACCTTCAAATAGCCTTTATTAACTTATAGTAAATATATATTCTTTTCTTGAACTACCGCGTGTGCGTTCATTTCTGGTTGCGGAGACCAAACCACCTGCCTTGCTCTCGGTTCACAAATTGGCGTAGTCGGCAGGATCCGCTTACCAGAATGGACGGTGACGCACCCGTTCGGGAGAATGGTGCTGGAGGACGAATGCCAGCAGGGGCTATAATGAGTCAGTTAGCTAAATTTGATGGCAATAATATGTCAGTGAGTATGTGGGTGGAACAGATACGAATGATACAGCGAATGTACCAGACCGCACCAGAAGTACTAGTAGAGCTAGCAATATTGACATTACAAGGGGATGCTAAGACCACGGTGATATTGAGGCCATTTGACCAAAGGCAGACATTTGAGCAAGTAGTCCAGATTCTAGAAACCATTTATGGAGAAACTGCATTGCTGGGGTCTCTGCAGGCTCGGTTCTTCCAGAGGGTACAACAGGAGAATGAAAGCCTTCCCCAATATGCAAATGCCCTACAAGAACTGCTCCGAGATATTCAAGTGAAGGAAAGAGGGGGCTCGCCAGCCTTCTGTAACCCTGATCGGACTCTCCGTGACCAGTTTGTCCTGGGGATACGTGACGGCAGTTTAACTGTGACTATGCAGGATTTTATACGACGAGAGACTGATGCTAAATTCCATGATGTACAGGTAGAGGCCATCTCCCGTGCCAATAGTATGTTCCCGAAGCCCCAGACCGCAGTTGGAGTTACTTTGTCACAGGGGGCTAGTTCTGGCTCAGAGACAGTAGAAAAGGGGACGGTTAAAGAAATTCTCACAGTAATGCAGAAACTGCAAGAGCAAATGGAACACTTGCACACCCGTTGTGATGAACATTCTATGAAAATTGCAGACTTCCAGAAAACTGGAGGTGAAAGGGTGAGCCGTCCATACCCAGAAAATCAGAATCACCCACCAACCCGCTGGAGGGATGAGGATAGGACCTACCGAAGGGGTCCAAATCAGTTAATGCAGTGCTCAGGAGAAATCGAAGGGGCTTACCGAAGGGGCCCAAACAGATGGCCAGAACGACGGGAGATATGCTGCTGGGAGTGTGGACGGATGGGCCACGTTGCTGCTAGATGTCCAGCGCAGCGACAAACTTATGAGAGACCGCCGTTAAACTGAAGTCCCCTGCTGCTGTAGGGCGTGTAGTAGGGGAGACTGACAAGGAGACTATGTGGGGAGAATGCCCTAATGATGACCTGATCGCTGCAAGTCCTGTTATACAGGTGGAAATGGAGGGTATTCCGGTTACCGGGATGATTGACACGGGTTCCCAAGTAACGACCTTGTGTAGAGACTGTTATGAACGGTACTTCCAGCAACATGTGAAATATGATCCCCATACATTCGTACGAGTGGTCACAGCTAACCAGTTACCAGTTCCAGTCGTGGGAGTGGCCTGGATGAATGTCCGGGTATGTGGCCAAGATCTGGGTAGGAAAGGCATTGTGGTGGTACAGGAGTCACATGAAGTAAAGGTCCCTGTCATTTTGGGGATGAATGTGTTAAAAGAATTAGATCAGATCCTCTTTGAAAAGAAAGGTCACGGTTATTGGAAAGAAACCACCACCCATCGGCCTACTCAAACAGCTTTCCAGCGGCTGATCCGGACATGTGGCTTACAGAAAAGTTCGGATGCGCAGCGTCCTCTGGCTCGAATTTCAGTTCCTTTGCATACAAAAGTTACACTGCCACCCAGTCGGGAGACAATAGTGTCTATGCCCGTAGGCACCTGTCGGAAACTAGAGGGCATAGCTGTGTTGGTAGAACCACTGCAGGCAGCCGAAGGAGGTGTTGATCCGCTAGTGGCCCGTTCCTTGGCAATAGTTCGCAATGGAAGAGTACCACTTCGATGTGTAAACACTCAGGACCAGAGTGTGGACCTGACCCCAGGGAGGCAGCTGGCTAACATCTATGTGACTCCGGAGGAAGTAAGGAAAGTAACTCCAATGCAGCTGAAGCCGACTGAAAGGGATGAGTGGACCGTAACTGTGTCCATGGGAGAAGATGAGGAACCCACCTCTGAATGGAATGGCCGTGCAATTCGAGAACAGATGAAGATGGATGCAAGTTCATGTTCTCTGGAATGTGTGCAGAAGGTAGATGAACTGTTGTGGGAGAACCGAGCCGCCTTTTCACGGTATGCTGAAGATTTTGGATGTACCACAGGGATCTACCATGAGATTCCCACAGGAGACACCCCTCCAATTAGAGAGCGCTACCGACAAATTCCTCCACAGTTGTATCAGGAAGTAAAAGAACTGTTAGCTAAGATGCTACAGGGTGGGATCATCCAAGAAAGCCAGAGTCCCTGGGCAGCTCCTGTGGTGTTAGTAAGAAAAAAAGATGGGTCCATCCGATTTTGCGTAGACTATCGGAAGTTAAACGCTTGCACCGTACGAGATTCCTACCCCTTGCCACGGATTGAGGAGTCCCTCTCAGCGCTGGGGAGAGCCCGGTACTTCTCCTCACTAGATCTGGCTAGTGGGTATTGGCAGGTGCCGATGGCCACAAAAGACAAGGAGAAGACGGCATTCATCTTGCCCATGGGACTATACGAATTTAACCGGATGCCCTTCGGGTTGACAAATGCACCCGGAACGTTTCAGCGGTTGATGGAGAAATGTCTCGGTGACTTCAACTTTGAGTTCACTCTCATCTACTTGGATGACATTATAGTGTATTCTGCGACCTTTGAAGACCATCTCCACCAGTTGGGGCAAGTATTTCGAAGATTGCGGGAACATGGGCTCAAATTGAAACCCAGTAAATGTCGGTTGTTCCAATCTGAAATTGATTACTTGGGTCACCGCGTATCAGGAGAAGGGGTGAGACCATCAAGAGACAAGATAGCGGCTGTTCAAGATTGGCCAATACCGACTACCCTGCGAGAAGTGAGGGCGTTCCTTGGAGTAGCCGGTTACTATCGACGGTTTATTAAGGATTTTGCCAAGGTAGCAGCACCACTTAATGCTCTCCTACGAGGCACATCCGGTGGTCCAAAGAACCGGTCCGTGAAGTGGGGACCTGAACAGGAACAAGCCTTCCAGGCATTAAAGGATGCACTGACAACAGCCCCAATCTTGGCATATGCTGATTACCACTTGCCGTTCCAGCTGTATACGGATGCAAGCCTGTATGGTCTTGGAGCAGTGCTTTCCCAGCTTCAGGATGGCCAGGAGAGGGTCATAGCGTACGGCAGCCGGTCTTTGAGAGATTCTGAAAGAAACCCCGAGAATTATAGTTCATTTAAGTTGGAGCTGTTGGCACTGGTATGGGCCATGACCGAGAAATTCTCTGAATATTTGACCGGTGCTGAAGTTTTAGTACTGACTGACAACAACCCACTAGCTCACCTGGAAAATGCCAAGCTCGGGGCGTTAGAGCAGAGGTGGATAGCCCGAATGACTAAGTTCAATTACCGCATTAAGTATCGGTCCAAGACAGAGAACCAGAATGCTGACGGGCTTTCTAGGGTAACCGCCCAGACCCCCACAGTAGACGTGGATCATGAGTTGGAGCATGTGGAGGTGCCCGACTTCAGCAGATTTTCACAGGCCTTGGCCGCCGCTAATCAGTTTGAGTTGGAGGGGACTGAAACGGCTCCTTTCTTTGGTCCCTCACGACAGGAATGGGCACAGATACAACAGACCCATGAGGGGCTGGCACAGATGATCAAGTGTGTTGAGAAAGGCCAGAAGCCCTGTAGAGAGGAAAGAGAACGACTGACACGTGAGATATTATCTGTTCTGAGTCAGTGGGAAAAGTTGGAGATGAAAAATGGAGTGCTATGCCGAAAGGTCTATTTACCTTCTGAGATCGACATTCGATACCAAATTGTGGTGCCTAGTGAACTGGCTCGCTCGTTGGCAGTTGAGGCTCATAATAAGAATGGACATTTTGGTCATGAGAAGACCTTTCGTTGGTTACAGCGACTGATTTACTGCCCTGGTCTTCGTCAAATGGTCGAAGAAGTATGCCGCAGCTGTCGAACTTGTGAGATCCATAAGGCAATAGAACAGAGAGCTCCCCCTGCAAACCATCGTGACCCAGGAACCTTTAGAAATCGTCATGATAGACTATCTAATGGTGGGCCCATCCAATAGCGGACACCAGTATTGCCTCGTAATGGTGGATCACTTCACCAAATTTGCGGTGGTAACCGCCACCAAGGACCAGACAGCTGAGTCAGCAGCTCGTGCTCTGTGCCAAGATTTCTTTCGAGTATATGGGTGCCCTAAACGCATCCACTCCGACCAGGGTGCCTGCTTTGAGGGACACGTAATGAAAGAAGTTCAACGTATCTACGGGATAAAGAAGTCGCACACGACTCCATACCACCCTCAGGGAAATGGGGCCTGTGAAAGATTCAACAGAACTCTGCTACAGATGCTGCGGACTCTGGAGGAAGACAAGAAGTTACAGTGGCCTCAGTTCTTGTCTGAAATGGTGTGGGCCTATAACAATCAGGTCCATTCTACAACGGGGTACTCTCCTTATACACTTCTCTTTGGGCGGTCTGGGCGAAGTGTAGGAGAATTACAGTTGGATGATGTGGATGGGTTCCCTCCGAGGGATCCAACCTCTTGGGTGCGGGGCGCACCGGCAGAGACTTGAGACGATCCATCGATTGGTGCGGCAGCGCCTGCAAGAACATCCCCATCCTGATAAGACCCCAGTGCAAGAAGCACCATTGCAACCAGGCGACCTGGTGCTAGTTCGTGTCAAGAAACCCCAAGGGAAATTGGAAAGCCGATGGGAGGCTTTGCCGTATCGTGTTGTTGGCCGCAAGTATGCGAATGGGCCAGTGTACCAGGTCCAGAAAGAAGGAACTGATTGTGTTCGAGTACTTCACCGAAATATGTTGCGCCTGTGTCATTCTGAAGGGACAAATCATGATGGGCTTGCCAATGTGAATGAGCTCCCACAGTCAGAGAATGGAGGTGCGGAATGGGCCTCAGACGAGGAGGATGATTGTTGGCCGATCCCTGCTCCTGGGGATGTTCCACCTGTGACTACTGTATCTCCGGCCTGTGCCCCCTCTGGTGCGGAATCCGCTGGTCCTTCTCAGCCCATAGCTGCAGCACCCCATAATATACCACCGGTCCTCAGACGGACCACTAGGCCAAATGCTGGTATTCCCCCTGTTCGGTATGCGCAGGATGAGTTTGTTTGGCCTGCCATACATCGGTATACTACCACCCTGTGCATAAAAGTACAACCCTCTGGATATACAGTCATAGGCAGGGACTGCCAATCTTAAAGTGGGGGGGAATATGTAAGAGACAGCCAATGTTGTCCTAAGCTTTATTTGTCTGTATAAACTGTTAATGTTGAATGTATTTCTGTGATTCTGTTCCTTTAAGACAGCAGCCATTGTAATTGTGACATGATGCTGGAGTGACCCCCCCCCCCTTTTATGTCAGCCTGCCTGTTCTGCAGACAGAATGTGAGCAGAGAAGCAGGAAGTGACGAGACAGAGAGCAGCAGCCATCTTAGCAAGTGTTGTATTGAACTGGTGTGGAGATTTTTCTGTACAGCTAAGCTGTATCTTGGTCCAGAGACAAACAGAGTGTAAAGAGACAACAGGACTAGTGAGTCCACGTGAAAGGAACTGTGCTCAGTGGCTGATCAGTGAGACTGACATTGTGACTGTGTATATGGATACCACAGATAGAGACTCGCAGTGCTGTTGATGTACTGGACAGCACCTGCTAAACCCCGGCTTACATCCCAGCTCAGTGTATGGATTCGGCAGGACTGTCAGTGTGCTGAGTGGAATCTGCTGTTGGATTACATTGCATTCATTGGGTTTCCCTGTTAAAGAGGACTTCATTTCTCCTGAGATCCTGATAACAGTGAGGAGAGGACGCTTCACTATAAAAGAAAGGAACGACTTTGGGCCCCACCGCGCGCTTCTACGGACTGTAAGCGGTCCACCTGGACCACTGGGGAAAAGGGGGTGCACCCAAATGTGATGTCAGGGTCAGTTAGGGATAGTTTTGAGTATATTGTTCATTCAGTGTCCATACTGCAGAAGTGGACAGAGTAAAAGTAGAAACCATTGCAGAATTTGCCTTGAAATTGTTCATGCTATATTGTATATTTTGCTTGTCTTTATCCCTGTCATTTTACCTTCAAATAGCCTTTATTAACTTATAGTAAATATATATTCTTTTCTTGAACTACCGCGTGTGCGTTCATTTCTGGTTGCGGAGACCAAACCACCTGCCTTGCTCTCGGTTCACAGTTGTACAGCGCAGCAGAATGTTTTGATGCCATAAATGAACACTGACTTAGAAACAGATCTTGATAGGCCATAAAAAGATATATGCTGGAAACCCCTTTAATGCAAGTGTTTTATCATATGTAGTTTTGACACCTATCTTGTCAAAAAAAAAGACTCTTGGATAGATGCTATTCATTTCTATGAGCTTTCAAAATGCAGCAGCTTACACCAGCTTGTGTCAATGAAACACCAATACAATAGTACGCATCAGTTGATCAACCAGTATGGATCATTTGCTAAAAATGAAAAAATGCAAGTGTGAACCCAGCCCAACAAGTCATTACTGTTTTGTAGATGTGACCTTAAAGAACTGTCCTTTATAGCCTCCAGTGACAGTGTTGAGAGTGACCAAAGCATCTGCAACAGACTGGACAGCATGAGGTAAGACAGAGGTTAGGCAGACTGCCAGGACCGTGTGTCAGTAATAGGACATGAGATCTCACACAGCTTTGTCTCTTCACATAGGGAAATCAATAGAGATCAATATATCCAAGTGCACTAACAGTGCCATGAATAACCCGAGACATGAGAACTGGAAGCTACAGGACTTCACAGTCCCTTTCAGTGGTCTCGGGAGGGTTGTGGCATGTTAACTGATGCAGAATTACAGCTTTTGTTTTAATTGTTGTACACAGGTTTAACAACATATGTTTTGCCAGAACTTATGGGATAATGTAGCTTCATGTAATTAAATGTAAATCACAGTGTAGGCCAGCTAAACACCGCGCTAAACTGGAAGCCTTAAAATGCAACTAATGCTCAGTCCCGTATATTTACTTTCTAGATGTCAAAATAATATACATCCAATTTTCTAGATTTATTTCTGAAAATGAATATTTTGGGATAATTAATTCCTAGCCATATGTATGCTATTTTCTGATTGCAAGATCATTTTTGAGGATTTCAGAAATCATTTTTGTTGTTTTGCTGTCTAAGATGAGCATTGCCAAAGACTATACAGTCAAAGGAGTTTTCCTACAAAGTACATTTATCACCTGCGCAACAAATAGGTGAATGATAGTAGATCATTGGAACCCCATTGTTTTGTCACTTCCATACTACTGTATACCAATGCTTGACTTCTGCTATATACAAACTCCTCCTAAGCTTGGTCATGGTGGAGTAAATGGACAGGGCATTTGGGATTCTGTGGACAGTTGATTTGTGGAAAAACCTCTAGAACAATTTCCCTCTAGAATTTACCATTCGGTCTCTACTAGGATTCAGAATGCTTCAGTAGCAATGCTAGCAACATATACAGCACATGACTATTGAGGCTAGTGATCGGCTGTAGTGGTCAAGTTGCAACATGGCATCACTCCAGGAGAATAAACAAAGACCATTTGGAAGCACTGGAGCATTGGCACTAGATGTGGTGGAGGATTAGCGGTGATTCCACTGGAGATCTTCTTTAAAATTGGTGCCAAGGAAAAATGGATGAGTTGTCCAAAGCAACCAGAGTCCAGCTCTTATTTTTCAAAACCCTTTGAAAAGTAAAATTGGTGATCTGACTGGACAGCAAATGCAACTTTTCTACATTTGCCTTTCACCAGTTTTGATAACGCTTCCATGCTAGATATGTAGAACTGTCCATACCCAGTAGTTGATAAGACATTATTCATGTATTCTAATTCTCCATTCTCACCTATACCACTGACACAGTAAAGTGCCCTTAATTTCTATTTGGACTTTCCAAAATATGATCCAGTTCAACTTCTGTGAGAACTCTGTATATTATGCATGCAACAATTTACCTTATGGTATCTGTCCTTTCAGGCAGTCACAAGAAAGTATGTACTCAGTGAGGTAAACTTATCAATATTGTTGCAACTGGCATTTTTCTGTCATCTACACCACTTTCCCAAAAAAGAGGCATAGCAAGGATTTACTGGTATAAATGATGCTCGAAATCTATAACAGCTATTGGCATGGCCCAGTAGAGAGTGCGCCTTCTGAAAAATGAGGTACACCCTTCACGGGCACAAGGGATATGAAAACTTGCATTGAAAACGTCAATCTTCATAAATATCCCCCAATATATTCAAGTGGACTGCTAATGTGCTGTATGTCTCGGACTTGAAGTGTACCTCCAATTATAAAACAACTTTTAATAAATGAATAATATAAGTTCATATAAGAAACGTTGTAATATATCTTACTAAAGATAAATGCTTCATTCTTCATTTATCATAATAAGTTACAGTACTCCTAATCTAGAAGTCTACTGGGGGGAAGAAAACCCACATACATTCTGCTGGTGCTAAGCTCAGCTATATGCTGTAGCTAACGCTAGGTTCACATTAGTGTTCGGGCAAATCCTCCCGAGATTCCACTTAAATTGGCAGAGAGAAAAGTCCTGCAAGCAGGACTTTTCTCTCTGCCGATTTCAGTATAAAATTGTCGGAAACTGGGCAGAAACCGGTTGGACCCCATTATAGTCTATGGTTTCCACGGATAACCGTTTTTTTTAGGTGGACAGGTTTTTCTTCCTTCAGGTCCCCATGTGAACCCGAAGGACAGAAACCAAGCGTTAGTGTGAACCTAGACTAACATAGCTCTTTCAAATACACTACACACGTGGACAAAATTGTTGGTACCCCTCGTTTAATGAAAGAAAAACCCACAATGGTCACAGAAATAACTTAAAAAAGCCAGACTGGAATTTGCCGAACTACATGTTGACAAGCCACAAAGCTTCTTGGAGAATGTCCTATGGAAAATTGAAATTTTTGGCAAGGCACATCAGCTCTATGTTCACATACGGAAAAATGAAGCATATCTTGAAAAGAACACTGTCCCTACTGTGGAACATGGAGGAGGCTCTGTTTTGTTCTGGGGCTGCTTTGCTGCATCTGGCACAGGGTGTCTTGAATCTGTGCAGGGTACAATGAAATCTCAAGACTATCAAGGGATTCTAGAGAGAAATGTGCTGCCCAGTGTCAGAAAGCTTGGTCTCAGTCACAGGTCATGGGTCTTGCACCGGGATAATGACCCAAAACACACAGCTAAAAGCACCCAAGAATGGCTAAGAGGAAAACATTGGACTATTCTGAAGTGGCCTTCTATGAGCCCTGACCTAAATTCTATTGAGCATCTTTGGAAGGAGCTGAAACATGCCGTCTGGAAAAGGCACCCTTCAAACCCAAGACAACTGGAGCAGTTTGCTCATGAGGAGTGGGCCAAAATACCTGTTGAGAGGTGCAGAAGTCTCATTGACAGTTACAGGAATCGTTTGATTGCAGTGATTGCCTCAAAAAGGTTGTGCAACAAAATATTAAGTTAAGGGAACCATCATTTCTGTCCAGGCCTGTTTCATGAGTTTTCTTTTTTTAAAAATTCTGTTGAAGCATGGTTGAAAAGCAATGTCTGACTTTCATTTGTTCATTTTCATTGAATTTTTATATATTATTACTTTTGTCAGATTCAAGTTATTTCTGTGACCATTGTGGGTTTTTCTTTCATTAAACAAGGGGTACCAACAATTTTGTCCAGATGTGTATATCTTGTAATATAATGCTTTACCACTGTACAGATTGAGGCAATAAATCAAACAACCTCCCCTCTCTATAGACTTCTATGTCTGAGGCTAGATACAGGAGTTATTATAGATAATAGTCTAAAGGGAAGGAGTAGGATAAATTGCTGATTGCTGAGAAAGGGAATGTTTTATCCCTTTTGTGAAGAAAAGCGGCGGACCCCTGTTGGATGCAGATGCGCCCCCTGTTCCCACTCACTTCATTTAGATCACTGGTGATAACCAAGTACTGTACTTTGGCTATCTCTGGTGCTCCAACTGAAGTGAATGGGAGAGGGGGCACATATATATTCTCAGAGGGTTTTACCCCGTTCTCAGGATTAGTGGGGTCTCAGTGGTCAGACCCACCGATGAGCAATTTATCTTCTATTCTATGGCTAAATGATAAATATGTTTGGTGGTATAATTCCTTTAAACACATTTCATGACATAGAAAAACATGTTGTTCGTTCACCACTTTTAATACATAACACTCAGTATTAACGTCTTATGCATTGCCGGTATCTAAACAGGCATGTATGATTTGAAATGCTTTCCTAAATAGGCTGTAATGGTATGGTTATCCTAAAATTCGAGCAGGGAATTAAGATCCATGTCATCTGCCTGGGTCCGCACATTACCTATCATTACATGTGCAGAATATTTTTTTCGTGATTAGTTATAAAGAGACCCTCATTAGTAACACATCCCATAAAGGGAAGAATACGCTGTTTGTTCCTGTCCTCTTCCACATCTACTTTATTGTGCTTGGCAAATGCGGAGGTGTGAAAAATTGATGGATTATCATCTGTAATAGTATTGTTATTACCTTGCATTTATTCTTACTGTATGACAAACAGTCATCTTTATTGCTGCATGATATCTCTTTTTGAGGTTTAATCACGAGCTTTGCATCATTATAAAGTACATTTTTCAAGAGTCAATGCTAGTCCTTGTTCATAGGTGGGGTGTACCAAGGACTCATTAAAAGATTTACAATTTTATGTTTGATAAACATCTTGGAAACACAAGCCAGCCGCCTTAAAGACTTTGAAACGTTGTAGAACGTGCAAGTCATACCACTGAAATAACAAATTAGAATTTAATGAGAAGACCACACATCCTATTGTTTCTGCATCTGAAAGGCACCCTGTTGTCTATAGTTGCTGGCTATTTTCCTGCTGATCATTAGCATTCTTTTCTCCTCACTAGCTTCTCAGCTTGAAAGCCTGTATTTGAAGGTCTGGGTCTTATGCTTCATTTTCTGAAATGTGGGTTGGTGGAGAACTCTGTGAAAGAATTTATTTGCTACTAAGGGCCGGGGCTGACACAACCCACAGCCAAACGATCTTGCTCACACTTGCAAGTTCATATGACCACTCTATAGCTGGGTGAGAGATCAACAAGGATTTAACTTCAATGCGAGAGGCCGTATGAAAATGAAGATTAGGAAGGACTTCCCATCAGTACAAAATCTAATTAAAATATCATTAGTACTCACCAGCCGTGTCACTCATCAGTCAGGGCTATTCATGCAAAAATCTAAGTTATTGATATAGATAAATGATAGAAAGAAAGAAAGAAAGAAAGAAAGAAAGAAAGAAAGAAAAATCTGAATAGAGTTTGTCGAGGTCATATATGAATGCAACAATGTCAGGAGTTACATTGAATTTCCCACTTTTACATTCACAAACTAATTTTTTGTGAAAAGAAATCATGACCTACTAGCACCATGTTGTCATCTTGAAGTTATATTCCTTTATTGTTTTATGAAAAAGGTATTATATCCATCAGATATATTTTTATATTCCTTTAAGATGGAGAGAGGAAGAATACAGCAGAACATATATGGTTCATTGCTCTTCAGTCATAGAGATCTTTATCCCTTTTATACCTCTTCAACAATGCCCCAGTAATTGTAAGCTATGACATTCACTAGCTTGGTCCTCTTAGTGTTGGACCTATAACCTGCTGGCCTCTGCACAGGTTGCACATATGCTATTTCCACCACTGCTTCGAATGCTATGTTCACAACTGTGCCGGGTTGTCCGTTGTTCTGGTCCATCAAAGGACCACAATGGACACATGAACTGCTAAAACAGAGGACACCAGCGGTGTCTGAAGAACCACATTGACTGTAATGGGATCTGTTGGATGGCTGTTGGACTTTTCAGTTCAGCAATTTTCGTCAGTCACTGTGACGGAGTCTCCAAACGGAGACTCAAAACAGATGTGAACCCAGCCTTAGTCATATTGCTCCTTTTCTATTTTTTAGCCTTACTCTAGGTTTACACTTGTGCTTGGGTTTTCGTTCTTTGGGTCCGTTTAGGTTCATTTGGGGATATGAAAAACGGAAACCCAATCCGGTTACATGCGGAAACCCACGTACCCCATAGACTACAATGGGGTCCGCCGGATTTCCGCCCGAAAAATGTGGAGAGAAAAGTCCTGCTTGCAAGACATTTCTCTTTGCATTTTTCAAGCGGAATGGGGGATGGAAACCCCAACGGAAAGCGAGCGCTGGTGTGAATCCAGCCTTATTACCTAATATATGTCCAATAGTTTATAATAGTGCTATCTTCTTTGTAACCACCTTCATACTACTCAAGATCATGTACACAGAACTAAAACTAGACAGATTTTTGGAGCTTAATGTACTGGTATACCTAGAACGTTCCTGGAACATTATAGTCTATTTGATATATTCATTTACAATCACGTTGACAGTGCATATTACATCATATAACTCTACATAGTATTTGTGGTTGTCTTTTGGGAATCACAACTACCACTCACACTATATCAATGTACCACATATGTGGTCACGTATTGATGAGAATTTGGGCATTTCACTGATCTCACGCCTTATTTGTCCCTTTTTAGCCCTCTCAACTATTGAACACTATAAGGCTTTAATGGCTGGGTAACAAGCACTCTAAATCCTCGCAAAAGTGTTAAAAAGAGGAGTATTGATCACTCTGTTTATTCCTTTGGATGATTTCAACACCACAGCGGACAAACTAGATTAACATAACACCGAGCAATAAATCAATCTGGAATATATTATGGATATTAACCTTGGTCTCATTGCAGCCTTATGGATGTGAACTCTCAGATCTTTCTCAAGGCAAGAAATATTGGTAACTCAAATGAATACAAAAGAAGAGGAAACTATTTTAAACTGCAATCTGTTCTATACAAGTATTTAGTAGAAGAAAAAGGTGGCCAATTGTCTAAATATAGTAGCCAACACCACATCTCGGTGTACCAAATTTATGAAGATGAAAATAGCACAACATGTCATACAACCAAGAAGATCAGGCAACATCTAAAAATAATGGTCAGTAGATCTTTAGGCATGGTCATAGGAAGGCATACAAGGAGGACTTTGACAACAACAGCTCCAAATGCAGTTATATTCTACTGGTCCTTGGGAGCCCATAATTTTGGCTGGCAAAGGATGCTCTTGTTGGTCATATAAACCCTGACCACAGCTCATATATTTTGGTATTAAATGTAACAGAGCAAAATAATTTTCTTCCAGTATTTCAACACCAAATGCCAATTGTTAACCCTTTCTTTTTATGACAGGATAGGGGATAAGTGTCTCATTGGAGAGAATCCAACCACTTGCAAGAGTCTGACCACCAGTCTTGAGAATGAAGTGTCTCTTCATGAATGGTGCTATGGACGCATATACTCATTGTGCTCCACTCAATTCTATGCGATTGCTTGTCTACTGCTAAAAGAGCTTATCTTTCTCTGGCAATTCCATAGAAATTAATGGAGCGCAGTGGACATGCGTATCCATGATTCCATTCATGAAGAGGAACTCTGGGCTGCTGTTATGAAACCAGTGGGTGTCTCGGTGTAAATAGGGAACAAGCATCTATTGTGGCAGAGTCCCTTTGTAGTGGCAATGTTAGTGAATAATGCTGAATATTTGGATCTTGCACAAATCCATCAAAATTAAAAAAGCAAAACAAAGCAAAAACATTTAATCACCTTTCAGGCATCCTCTGGCATTCCGCTCTTCTTCCAGGGCTGTCCACTATCTTCTTCTTCCCCAGTCACCACTGAGGCTTAAGATTTAGCCTTAGCAATTACGGAGTGGGTGTAACGTATGCTGCAGCATAAAAGTATGATGAAGCTGATGCTCCCCCACTTCACCATTGAGGTCCAATTACAGGCCTCAACAGTGATCTGGAGGAGAAGAATAAGGCCTAAGAAGAAGACTGGAATGCAGAAGGTTGCTGCAGCGGAGTCCAAGAAGGAAGAGTAAGGCTAAAGCCCCACATTGCCACAAAGGAGCTTTTTTTGAGCCAAAGCCAAGAGTGGTTACAAATAGAATGGGGAATATATAGGGAATACTTATATTTCTCAATCCACTACTGGCTTTGGCTCAAAAAACCACAGCAAATCTGCAACAAAAAAGCAGCTTTTCTGCAATGTGCAACCTCAGCCTCAATGTCTTTTTTAATTTGACACACCCAGGCCTCCAATGAGTTTAGTCTGATCCTAATTTTCCTTGCTAAAGTTTTGAATACTTGCAAAATAAATCTTGTGAGATTTGCCCATCGCTACTACTTACGCTCTTTTCCATTCTAACAATACATGTCCATGCAATTGAGCTTAGTGTGCATATATACAGTATGAAGTAGTCAGAAGGAATACCTGTTGGCTGATCCAGGGTTATGTGTTTCTTTAGAGCTTCCACTTTTTGTCCTGTATATTCCTTGCTTATTCAAGATGAAAACACCAGTAATGGTTCCATTTAGTCCAATTTCATTATTAACGTCCTCAAATTGTGTGCTAGGGTTACATTTCATCTCAAAAGAAACAAAAAGGAATCCAGCGCCGATATTAAAAAAAATTGTCAACACAGTTTAAACTAGATAGATTTATAAAATAAAAGCCACACAAAGTAAGGCAACAGAAAAGATAATATGTTAATTAAATCTAATTAAAATAGCAGGCTAATAGGTGTACAACTATTTCATTACTGCAATTATTTTCATACCGAGCAGCATCTAAAAGGGGTTAAGTATATTTAATTTGGATAGCACGAGAATTGCAGAAAAAAGAGACACTAGAATGGTGAAATATAATCGTCATCATCATGTTTAGGTTCAGTCTTTTACAATCTTTTGTCACTATCGTTTAATGAAATGTCACATTATGTTATTTGGATGTGCTAAGGGCAGATACTATCACTGGATAAACCTGGCGCCGAACACAGTGCTCAAGTTTACAATGAAAAACCCAGTAAGGCTCTGTTCACATCTGTGAAGGTGCAAAACAAAGAAAACGATGGCAGTCAAAGGGGATAATCAGGTTTCTGAAATGGTACTGTCATTTTATTGGACACAACAGTGCAGCTTGCTGTTTTTTTTTTTTGTCTGCATTTTTAGGGTGCAATCTGCCTTCAATGCAGATGTGAAACTAATGTTAAAAAAAGGGATTGGATGGTAAAAATTTATGTAGAGACAAGAGGATTGGAGTACCCACAAGACTGAAAAAAGGGCTGGGCTCAAATTATAAAGGTAAGTATACATCTTTGAACTCAATTGGTTTTTAAAACTAAGAAAAACACTTTGAATACTGTAAGTGCATAGGTATGCACCAATCTTATCCCTACATGGGAAGTTTGGTTCGTGTCGCTTCCTGTACCAGCATTGTGACATCACACAGGATCAGTCAGGAACACAGCACTTTGAACTACTTTGGCTGGGGCTTTCTCTACTTGCTGTGTGGAATTTATCCAGCATTAAAGGAACAGCAGATTTAATACCCTGGGACGAACAGGGCACCAACTAATTGATGAAATATATACCAACAGGTATGTGAAGGTCAGGTAATGTGACTGGATTCTATGCTTGGATGTTCTTAATCTGTTTTTACTTTCTGCAGAATTTATTCTATTTTTTTTTTTATTATTCTATTTTCTATACAAGTTTACTGGGGCTTCAATTTTCCCTGAGCTGCTGTTAACAGCAGTTACAAATATGTTTGACAGCAATCACATGGACTATAGTCTATGGGAGTTTTGTAGACGTGCTGCAACTTGTGCAACAAAGAGGAATAGATAAGCTTTGTCAGTCACGGATTGTGAATGATGGTTCCTATGTTATCTATATATAGATGATAGATGATATATAGATGATGCCTGTTTATGCTGATAATGTGGTGACTGCTTTAAAAAAATATCTTCTTTTTTGTGTACCAACTGTATTTACTGGCCTGATCACAGCTCAACTGAACTAATGGGGTGAATTTATCATACCATCTATGTCAGTTTTTTGGTCTAGATGGGCGATAATGTTGCTCATCTTTGGTGCAAAGTCCTCTCTTGTGCCAAAGATGCGACACAATCCCCATTCTGGAGCCCACTCACCACTTTCTGTGAAAGAGGGGAGTGGAGACCAGGGCGAACTAGGGTGGAGGTGCCTCGGCCTTACATATCTCTTATATATATAAAAATGAGTTTCTGTCTGTCTATCTGTCTGTCTATTCTTTATGCGCGACCAAACGACTGGACTGATCCTCGCCAAATTTGGCACACATGTACATCAGGTGTCCGGGAATATTTTAGACTGGGTCTCAGCTCTCTTGGACGTACTATTCCTGAGATACAGTATTCCCAAAAAATGACCAACATTAGCTAATACAAGCCTACAAGTCTTTCACTCATATTCCAACTGCCATACACATGGTCACATGTCCCTTATCAGCCAATAAGAGCTTGCAGGTGCTTACCCGCCTCAGGCACACAGGTTTCCATAGCAACCAAGCTATGTATGACCTGTATTAGTCAATAGCAGTTTGCAGGTCCTTAATTATTCAGTCATATCACGTGTATCAGCCAATATAAGTTCACATTTAATTTACCAGGTTTCTATAACAACACAGCCATAAATAGACTGCACCTAAACTGGACTCAGTGGCGTAACTAGGAATGGCTGGGCCCCAAGGCGAACATTTGACATGGGAACCCTACCCCGCACAAACTGCATTCCTGCACACACTATTATGCCCCATAGTGGCCTCTGCACACACTATTAGGCTCCATAGTGGCCCTTGCACTCAATATTCTGCCCCATAGTGGCCCCTGCACACAGTATCATAGTGGCCCCTTCATATAGTATTATGCGCACTCCCCGCTACCTCTTCAATGTTGGACCAGATGTCACGTGAGCCAGGCATGCATCGCGACGCATAATGACATTGGACTGGCCCATCGACGTCTGGGATGTCACCAAGGATTCCCGAAGCCTGCTTAAAAGACCCCAGAGTATAATGATAGCAGTATTTGTGGAGTTCATGGCCCGCAGGCCTTACTTACCGATCCCCACTCCTGCTCACAGTCGCCTCTGCAGAAGGTGAAGCGCAGATGGCCGTGAGCAGGAGCGGGGATCGGTAAGTAAATAGGGCCCGTTACCTGCTGGTGTTACACCAGCAGGTAATGGCCTATTAAAAAAAAAAACAAAAAAAAAACAACAGGGGCCCGCTGGGACCCCTAATGTCCTGGGCCATGTGGCAGCCGCTACCACTGCTACCCCGATATTTACGCCACTGACTGGATTGCCATACTGGATTTCAGAACTCTTATAAATTGAAACATTTTTAAACTGCTCATGCCCCCTGCAGCAAAACGCATGGCTGCTGCTCGAGCTAATGAAAACTCTCAGCAGACCCAAGCCTGTCTCTAATCTGACAAGATATGTCACAGACAACAGCGAGCTGCTGAAACAACCCAGCAGACCCAAGCCTGTCTCCAATCTGACAAGGCATTGTCAGCCACATGCACACAGCTGCACTCCATGTTTCCATAACAACCCAGCCATTTTTCTTCACTGCTGTAGGTCAGCTTTAAAGGGGCAGGGCACTGTGGATGACACTGTTACACAAGGTCACATACACACAGCTTTACTCCAGGTTTTCCATAACAACCGATTGCAGGTCTTTCACTGATATCCAAACTGAGATACACATGATCACATGACGCTTATGGACCAATGGAAAATCGTAGGTTCTTCACTCTTGACATACACACAGCTTTATACCAGGTTTCCTTAGCAGCCAAGCTATTTATGACCTGTATGAGTCAATATCAGTTCGCAGGTCCTTAAATATTCAGTCATATGATGTGCATCAGCCAATATAAGTTCACATTTCATTTACTAGGTTTCCATAGCAACACAGCCATAAATAGACTGTACCTATACTGGACTGCTATACTGGATGTCAAGTGCAAAACTAGCCAATTCTTATGGGGTCACTACTCAAACAAAAAATGAAATATACCCGTGCGAAGCCGGGTCCTTCTGCTAGTTTATTATAACTCACATCAGTTTTCTGGCTTGAGTTATACAAGAAATCTATGTCAGTTCCTGACTAGCGTAGATCTCCAAATATTGTATCAAACACAAGACGTAATATATCTTCCCCTATCTATCTCTGATAGCACCAAACCCAGGGAAAAGATCCCACAACCTGTCCAGTTATATTCCAAACTCTTCTTCAGGTGTGATCAAGCAAAAAAATCATCTGTCTGCATCTTGTAAATGGATGGAATACTTTTTATTGGAGGCAGTCCATCCTTTTACAAGATGCTGGCGGATACATATTATTTTATCTATCTGTCATCGATCTGACCTGTTACATTGAGATATGATAATATAGGATGATCCTTTGTATCTACTGTATATGTGACTCTACAATCATTAGGCAAATGCAACCTTGCTATGTGGATGGAGTTAGTCATTTTTTAATAATGCACTTAGGCCAGCGATGATATGGAGTATTTATCAGGTTCATTGTGTGTTCATTGATTAATGTCAAGTGGTTTAACATCAGCTCTATGGAGACAGAAACAAATGATAGGTCTGGACTGAGTCCTGTACATATTCCCTTCAGTGTTTACATCCTATTACATCTGATCAGTGTACACAATGCTAATATTAATGGCAATTATATACCAAGCATCTCTCCTCACATATTACTACAAACTCAGAAGTTATTGAGCCAATAAAGTCTGCTCTGCTGACTAATATGGAACATCAGTCATTCTGTGCCGCGTATTTGTGAAAAATGATATCCTGGTACAGTAAAGGCCATTTCACATTGAGCTAATATAATCAGTAAATGTCAGGCTCCCTCCACAATTAAAGTGGTCATTCCCTAAATCTCTAGTTATTACAGTCGAAATGAGACATTTTCCCCTTTACTAAACACACAGAAAGTGGCTACTAAACAATGAGACATCAAAATCCCCTAATAAAAGTGTAGCAGCTGAAGGATATATATTTTTTTTATCATTTTTTTACATTACAAGGCTTACCAAATTTCACTATTGAGATGTATCTCTATATTATCTAATTTTTATCCAGTAGCATATAGTGCCAGCATATTCAGCAGTACTGTATAGAGTTTATAACTTTTCACATCAGTGCTATACATATTTGGACTCAATATACATCCCTGTTTGGGGGATGGGGTACTAAAAAGTATCTGCATAAGTGGTATAACATTTACTATAAGATGCCTATCAGCACATCATGAATGATCCATTGGTACAATACAGGCAGACATACATGTTACTTGGTGTTCTGTTGATGGTTAATGTTAAGGAAGTAAAGGATGTCACAGTAAGTTAGCTTTGTAGGGCCCTTCTGTACCTCTGTATATTTTGAACTCATAGGGCAATCTTAGCACTCCCCATTGTATTCTGTATTAAGCTCTATTCACAATACCAATGATGTATTTGGGTGAGTTCTGCCTGTGATCTGTAAAAAAGTAGATCATGATTGGAAACACAGTCCTGTTTCTATGAACCCGTTCCCATTGAAAGACCATGGGTCTGTGATAAAAAAGGATGCCACAGTGATGCTGTCTGGGCCATGGAAAAATACAGCCGGGAATCAGCATAGTTGTGTGAATATAGCCTGACAGTAATGTTCTCCATTGGAAGTATTGTTTCTACGGGAGATTGCAAAATTCTGAAGGCACCATATGTCAGTGCATAGAATTCCTGCGGCTCCACAGTACAGAGCTGTAGGAAGTCTGTGTGCTTCCTCAAAGCTTCATACATGTGATTTTGATTTGTGTATGACACCTTGTACACAGATATTTCCCTAGTCGTATTGAAACCTACTGAGCCAATGTATTACCAATGGACAAAGTCAAAATACCACTGTCAGAGCACAGCAAATTTCACATTCAGAATATTGGATATTTTACACATAGAAATGATTTCTCCGTACAGATCATGCCACTACTTTACACATTTCCATCACGAAAGTCTAAGAAATAGCAGCAAATCAGCATATTACTAAAAGGAGCCGGACTAAAAATATCTGTAGTCTGAACTATTGACCTGTAAAATCTGCAGGATGTAATCTGGCTAAAGAGGAGCTTAGAGAAGACAGCAAATGCTGAGCAGGAATTATGCCAACATTTACACTTTATACTGCTTGTCAGGATGTTTATTTGTGTATACTCTTAGTAAATGTAATGTGCGATTCTTTCAGATGTCAGTAAGTGACTCTCCGAATGGTATCTCTGTATGCAGCAAGGTGTATGATCTGCGTGAAGCTACCGTCATTTCTAAGTGAATTAAATAAATTGTAAAATGTATGTTTCTGAGTCCCCTGATAACTGACCTATAACCAGTGATATTTCTTTTGATTTAGTGACAAATTAGCTGTAAATTTCATGGAAACTGTTGTGCAGAAAGTTTATATTTGTTATTTTCCCGAAATAATGCCTATTATTTGATACTTAGATTTATTTATCATCATTAGAGATGAGCAAAGTATTAAAAAATTCGATTTGGCAACTTCACAGAATTTCGCGATATGATTCTATTCGATCCAAATTAAATAGTGGCGAATTGCATAACAAAAACAGCTATTTATTGGCTGCAGAGAGCCGGGGTGAGCGGCAAAATGGCGTTCCCAGAGTTCCTTGCCCCATGTCCTAGCATGTACAGCAGCCATTTTGAACTAAATGCGATTCATTACCACGAAGTGTGAGGAAATTCAGATTCGATGTGAATCAAATATTTCCCAAAAATTCGGATCGAATTCCACTTCTGCAGCTTCGATTCGCTCATCTCAAGTCATCATCAACCTCTCATTTATATAAACATGAGCTAAAGTTTAGCTTTAAAATATTTTTAGTTTATCTGCTTTAAAATATATTTGTTAGATAAAGTGCCCCCCAACTGTTTTCTCTAGGTTGGGCTACATGCACACAACCATGTGCTGTCTGTGTTATTTCTGGATAGCACACTAACCCATTCTTTTATAATGGCCGCATACACATAACTGTGTATTATCACAGGTCCGTGTCTAGGGCTGTGAGCCCAGAGGCAAAACTCACAACAGGCCTTGTTTCTGTCCATTTTACAAGTCTGGGCTCATTAATTGAACTATATGCATCTGTGGAGGGTTTAGAAGGCGCACAGATATCATATATATGTCATCCCTGCCGTTTTCTCAAGTGCATGTAACCTAGGAGCTGTACCCACCATGTTTCATCTGAGAATAGCTTGGGACAGATATCAAACACATGTAGTCTGTGCCTTTACACAGGTGCCCAGTAAGTAAGAAGCCCTACTGTGCCCTATAAATCAACTTCCTACTGTTTACAGAAATGTATGCAAGGGAACAAGCTAAAGAATTTTATGGATCATAGTTAGTCACAATGGATTGTTAGACATGGAGGACCTTTAAGAGCAAAGGGCCTACAAGCTGTTTTTGCATAAGGACCCTCTGCTGTCTTTGCTCATCATACACAACCACACGTGAGAAATAGTACCATAGCCTCTAATTTAAAGTGGTTATTCAACAAAAACTGGGGACCCTATGCTGTGAGTCTCACAACTAATAAAAATTCCAAGTTCCCCATTCTGTAGGAGTTTGAATGGTTTGGTGATTATGCATGAGTACAAAACTTGGCTATCTCCATTAGTCCCATGAATTTTGAATGAAGAAGCAGGGGCATGTTGACATCGTTGTAGTGTCCCACAAAGACATTCCTTGTGGTAAAATATTATACTTAATTGCTATAATGATGGTTTGTATGCTTTACACAATTTTGTGGTGTTTATTGCACTTTATGCAGCTTTACGCTGGTTCCTTAAGAGTTAGTCAATCATTTCTATGCTCCTGTGTAAATTGGTGTGGCCTTTGCTCTTTGGTTTCTACAAAATGGGAAGTGTTATCCATTTCTCAAACAGTGACTTAAGCAAAGGACCAAGTCCTGGGGTTGCCCCATATTCTCCCTGGTGGAATGGGATAAAGGACTAGAGGAAGGAATGAAGAGCAAATACCAATTAAGTGTTTATAGGGTGCACACTTCTTACTAAGAGAACTGTGCCTCCACGTTACTTTTGACATGAAAGATCTGACTAACTATGCCATGAACATCATCTGTCCAACTGCTGCTGAGTCTTCTTTGCCTCCTTCACATCCAACACCAAAGGAACCCCCAAATTATACCGGTCAGGAGGCCCCACTGAGGCGAGTGCCCTGGGGGAAGCTTCTACAAAGACCAGGTGTGACATCACTGTTTCTCCCTAGGGTCTGTAAGCGAATTTGCCACCAAAGCCACTGTGACACAAGGAATGAGTAGCCACCATCTTTGGCCTTCACCCATTGCATCATTTCCACACTACTTGCCCCAGGACATTGCTTCTCAGATTCCTCTAGGCCTTGGAACTTCAATTATAGTGACTGGTGGGGTCTTAGTGATCATAGGTTAGATTTCCATATGTCACATCCTCTTCACCATATACTTTTGAGAAATAATTATAAAGCAGATATTTAGACAACATTTATGGTTTTGACCTTCAAATGAAGACAAACCTTAAAGCTTCCTACTAAAACATATATTTTTTCTGTAGATAATTAGTCATTTGCTGCAGAGATGAGAAATACATTGAATAACCCTTACATGAACTAGAAGAATAGACTCCACAATGTGAGAACAGTGTATAAAAGTGTTGCTGGCACTATTACCAGTGCCACCAATGCTCAATAAATGTTATAGATTAGCTGATGTTGGGTGTCTAATGCTAATAGCTTATCCCTGTGTATCCCATATGTTCTACTGGATAAAGATCTGCTGATTGGAGAAGTCACTCCATTAAATTAATGTCACTGTCACGTTTCTGGAGCCATTCCAATATTCACATGTTATTGTGGCATGGATCACTGACATACTGAAAAATACATTCAGATGGATAGATAAGCACCAAAACCATGCACTCGGTCATCAAAAATACAAGTCACTCATTCATTTAAAGGAGTTGTCCAGGGGCATAAAAAGTTGGTTGAGTGATTTGTAAGTATAAATGAGTAAACTTTGCTCTTATACTTTAATTGTAACTACTGCTCCATTGGCTCAATTTGAGACCTCCTCTCGTAGTCCAGGAAGCTCCACTTCTGCTTTAGGTCCTACAGAGGTAGAAACTTTGCACTATTTCCTCTATATGTTGGTGATGTCATGAAGGGAGCTGACTGTCTAGCTATGTTCAATATCTAAGCCAGCCTTTTCATTGCCTCTGCCATAATGAAGAAGGGGGTTGACTTAGCTATTATACTGAGCCAAGTCCCTTCATCACATAACCAACATATAGAGGGGGTGTAAGCTTTTTACCTGTGTTGAACAAACGCAAAAGTGGAACTTTCTGGAACACAATGCGCTAGGGTAAAAGCACTTGTTCTATTATGATGTGAAGTGATATACCTCAGTCCTCAATGTCCATAATTGTGTTTAGAAGACCCCTGGAAATAGGGGGAACTGCATGCACTATTATTAATAAGTTCCCCTAGCAATGTCCACAGTGTTAGACTGGCCTAGTAGAGTACCATTAGATCCTCTGGTGGGTACAGGCTAACATGAAAATAGTACATCCAAAGTTGAATGGTACTATTGACTGTCTTTTAGGAGTTGTTGGATCTCGTCCTACCAGAACCCGCTTCTGGCACATCTGAGATCGCTTCGATTACCTCACACCCACTTTCTGTGAGTGGGCTGGGTCAACAGAGGATAATACGCCAGACAAGCCTTCTAAATTTTATATATTTATTAACTCCTAAACGGGTCGGTACTAGACACTTAACATATACAGAGAATACAGACAGCGATTAGCAAGCAAATACAAGTGAAAAACAGCATAACACGGTACATAAAATAAAAATGGGAATGACAGAAAGAAAAGAATATATATTACCAAGACCAGCTTGTGATGGTTTCTCTCTCCAGAAGATGAGCCAGGGCATGTATCTTATGAATGTCCAGGAGCAGATGATCCTAGCAGAGCAAAGGGCAGAAGACCATCTGGAACAAGTAGTTAGTCCATTTCTCTGAGCCCATGTGGCAGGCTCAGGGCACCGTCTTGGGCAAAGCATGTGTTGCTTACATGCGGTTACCCCTCGTTCAGGTTCATCACATGGCCTCAAGCCTCGCTGCTTAGGCCGCATGTCAGCCACATGGTCATCACATGGTTGACTTCCCCCACACCTCGCCTCCAGGAAGCGCGCATCACCAAAGTCACAAGACAAAAAAGACTGGTTCAGCCTGGGCAGAGACCATTTGTCTCCCCTGGTCTCCTCCCTGAGTGAGGTCACCAGGGGGAGGGAGCCCCGCCCCTTCTCTACATCTCTCAGCATAATTTTTCAGTATAATTCTATGCATGATGTTTATAGAGTCAGGCTGGTAGTATAATGGGGTTCCTGGCAAGATCCCCAACACATAGACTCCAAGATAGACACTCCATCTCTCTTTGGGTAAGGAGATCAGTGCCTGGACCTTTCCTGGGCTTTGAACTGTGACATGTGTATATTCTGAGCCTGCGTCTTGACCTGACGCATCTGGGGAGTTTATTGGGGCGACTGTAAGATGTTCCCCAGGCCAGATATTGTCATAAAACCATAAGCCCTTTGAACTAATGGTGGCACCAGTGTGTCTACCAATGATATGCAGATCGTTTGCACAACATATCCTGTCTAAATGAACCCCCACTGGGTTAATGAGGGTTGCAGTCTTATGCAGATACAGGCTTTTGACCAAATGTCTGATTGCTTCAGGGACAGGACAATAGGCCTGCACTAGATAGTAGTCTGACCACATTCCATTTGCCCCACTAGGCTTGATCTCAGGCACCAACCCCCACTGTGCAGTAATATAGACCAATATTGATATCATAAGACCATACCTGCGCCTAATATCATGACAGGGATCTTAGAATCATTTTGTCTGGTGGGCTTAAGGAACCTCAGTCCACTGAATGTTCAGCCTCACTGGTCCTTTCTTCAATTACAGAACCACTATTGACTAGGCAATTTAGTTAGTAGCTATTTCACTAGCTGTTCTGGTTTAAGTAGGTTTAAAGAGGACCTTTCACCACTTTCACCAACTACAACTCTTTGCATCCTTCAGCAGCCTAATTAGCATATTTGATGCAGTAACTAAGCACCAATTGCTCAGGAATGGTAGGAGCTAGAGGAAAAAAAATCCAAATGTGCCAGATTTAGTGCGGTTGTACTCCCCATGTTTGCGTGGGTTTCCTCAGGGTACTTCGATTTCCTCCCACACTCCAAAGACATACTGATAGGGTAGATTGTGAGCCCTATATGGGACAGCGATTGACAATGTCTGTAAAGCGCTGCGGAATATGATGGTGCTATATAAGTAAGAGAAATAAATAAATAATGAACATTGAAAGATGTGAACAATTCGAGCTAGTGAAGGAGGTGAAATGTCCTCTATAAGCAGAACATTTAAGATCCCACCTCATGGTAGCTGCACAATGCTTCCAGGAGGTACATTAGAACACATTTCACAGAAAAGTATACTCCGGGTATTTATTAAGACTAGTGATGCCAGTGTTTATTCAGTCCTGAGTTGGTGCAAGATGCACCTGAATTATTAAGATGCTCCGAACTCTTAAAAATTTTGGCACATCTATCATTTCCCATGCATAAAATAGAAATCAACACCATTCAGGAACTGGTGTAGATTTCAGGTGGAACTCACCCAAATGAGTTATAGTAAGCCGGTCTTGATCTCCACCCTGTTCCACTTTTCTAAAAATTGGTGAGTAGGTCAGAAAATGGAGAAAGTGGCACATTTTTGTTCCATTTTGTCACAAACTGCAATGCGCTAAATGTGCCTGAAAACTGGTGGACTTATTTTAGTAAATTCCCCCATTATTTACTAAACTTTGGCAAAGCATTTTTAGACCTGTTGCCCTATTGTGCATTTGGAAATTATATAGGAGTGTTTCCCACTCAGGACCCATTCTATCAGCTATGCCAAATATCCAATCCATTCTGTTATTATGTTGGAAGCCATAACATGTAAGGGTAGGTTCGGATTTGGGGGCGGATTCTGCTGCCAAATCCATGGTAGATTCTGCCCCAAATCTGTCTCCCTTTGTTTTCAATGGGAGGAAGAGATCGCAGTAGAATGCTGAAAAAATCAGCGTCCTGCTCGGTCTTGCTGCGGTTCGGTTCGCCATTCATCTGGGCCTAATCAGCAGTGGAAAGCCACAACAGAATTCTGAGGCCCTGCATCAACATTCTGTCACAGCTATACCATGGCCAAATACGGTGGCGGAAGAATTTCTCTTCATTTTCCGCCTTGTGAACTTAGTTCAAGTGTCCACTGATGGAAATGCATGGATGGTCTGATGGAAAATGCATGGATGGTCAGCAGTTGCAGAAGCTTGATCCACAGCAACTAGCTGTTAACCAGACCACTATATTTTCAGAACAGGTTGTCAAACAGGTGAGACAACCACTGAAATTAGTTTACAAAATAAGAAAACAAAACAAAAAGTTAAAAGGATTAAAAGTAGTTAGAATAAAAGGTACTCAACATAATAAAAATATATATGAAAACATATCACATGTGCTTTTTGAAAATATGGTTTGTTCTTTCAAAAGAAGCTGAGAATTACCATTCTGCAAGAAGTAAATAGCTTATCACATATCATAAGTACATTGAGGGCTGCCCAGAGTTACCAAGACGAACACACAATGTATCACTATATCTAGGTGCAAGTAGTACTTTACATTCTCGTATTGTGCTCTGTAATGCTTAGCCTTCAGTGTTGAGATTGTGAAGATAAAAAAATACAATAAGAAGAGTGTTTATAGTGACTGTTCTTCATATTTCATAGTCAGTTTATGGCATGGGTCACTGTACCTTTCTGTTGTCTGCAAATACATCAGAACCAGCAGGTTACATCATCTTGCATTCAGTCTATGATCAGGACCTTGTCATAAAGGCCTCCTAAGACATCTTATATGTATGGTGGCCGCCCCAAGTTTTTTCCCTATAGATAATATCAGGAGAAAGAGGGATTGGGCATGTTGAAGCTGTATGCCTAATCCTTTTGTTCTCAGTGGAGATGTATCTATTAGTGGCTTATTCCTCTCCTCATCCCATTCAGAGCACTTGCATAGTGAACTGTGCACATGTACAGAGTTTCTGGAGAAACAGCTGTTGGCTGAACTAGTGTTTGGCTGACAGCTATTAAACATGTACTCGCACCTTAAGAGTAGACAGAAGAATTACACTTACCATATATATTTTTACAAAGGAGTTCTCTAAAAACATATTAAAAGTGCCTGATACATTAAGTTTTAGTCATGTCTACAACATACCTCATAATATAAAATAACCTAGGATAAAAATAACAAAATCCACACAAGCGTTATCTAGATCCTCCTAACCAGCTCCATATTTTAGTAAGGTCAAACTTAAGTCATTCAAGTTATAATGACAAAATAAGGCCTATTAGGTAGTTAGCTATATCTTTATTGTTTCATTGGTAACACACAGTTGTCAATTTCCATTTACAATTTCCATTTCTTGTTGGAATAACAGAAGAATGGCCAAGACAAATGTATTAGAAAAGTTTCTCCATCATTGGTATTTTATGGCGAATACAATTATTTACTAAAACTGACATGTTAGAAGTGGTGACAGGTTCTCCTTAAAGGGGTTTTCTGGGCTAAAAATATTGATGACCGTACGTTAAGTCATAATTATCAGATCAGTGAGGGTTTAACACCCAGCAACCCCACAGATCAGTTGCATGAAGCAGCTTACACACAGAGAATGGTGAAGGAAGCAGACAGCTCTATTCTTTGTGTAGTGGTCAAACCATATTACTGCAGAGCTGCATCTATTCACTTGAATGAAACCTAAGCTGCTGTGATCTTATTCAGTCACTACAAAGTGAATAGCGGTGTCTGCTTCCTGCTGCATTCTTTGTGCATCAGCTGCTCAGAACAGCTGGTCAGTGGGGGTGCCTGGTGTTGTAACCCCACCATTTACATATTGATGACAAATCAATAGGTCATAAAATGTTTTAGCCTGCTAAAAGTCTTTAGGCTGAGCCACAAATTGCGGAAAGCTGCATTTTTTTTTATTGAGGAGAGATAAGAGAAGTATACAGTCATATGAAAAAGTTTGGGAACCCCTATTAATCTTAATCATTTTTAGTTCTAAATATTTGGGTGTTTGCAACAGCCATTTCAATTTGATATATCTAATAACTGATGGACACAGTAATATTTCAGGATTGAAATGAGGTTTATTGTACTAACAGAAAATGTGCAATATGCATTAAACCAAAATTTGACCGGTGCAAAAATTTGGGTACCCTTATCATTTTATTGATTTGAATACTCCTAACTACTTTTTACTGACTTACTGAAGCACAAAATTGGTTTTGTAACCTCACTGAGCTTTGAACTTCATAGCCAGGTGTATCCAATCATGAGAAAAGGTATTTAAGGTGGCCAATTGCAAGTTGTTCTCCTATTTGAATCTCCTCTGAAGAGTGGCATCATGGGCTCCTCAAAACAACTCTCAAATGATCTGAAAACAAAGCTTGTTCAACATAGTTGTTCAGGGGAAGGATACAAAAAGTTGTCTCAGAGATTTAACCTGTCAGTTTCCACTGTGAGGAACATAGTAAGGAAATGGAAGACCACAGGGACAGTTCTTGTTAAGCCCAGAAGTGGCAGACCAAGAAAAATATCAGAAAGGCAGAGAAGAAGAATGGTGAGAACAGTCAAGGACAATCCACAGACCACCTCCAAAGAGCTGCAGCATCATCTTGCTGCAGATGGTGTCACTGTGCATTGGTCAACAATACAGCACACTTTGCACAAGGAGAAGCTGTATGGGAGAGTGATGCGAAAGAAGCCGTTTCTGAAAGCACGCCACAAACAGAGTCGCCTGAGGTATGCAAAACCACATTTGGACAAGCCAGCTTCATTTTGGAAGAAGGTCCTGTGGACTGATGAAACAAAGATTGAGTTATTTGGTCATACAAAAAGGCGTTATGCATGGCGTCAAAAAAACACAGCATTCCAAGAAAAACACTTGCTACCCACTGTAAAATTTGGTGGAGGTTCCATCATGCTTTGGGGCTGCGTGGCCAATGCCGGCACCGGGAATCTTGCTAAAGTTGAGGGTCGCATGGATTCAACTCAGTATCAGCAGATTCTTGAGAATAATGTACAAGAATCAGTGACGAATTTGAAATTACGCCGGGGATGGATATTTCAGCAAGACAATGATCCAAAACACAGCTCCAAATCTACTCAGGCATTCATGCAGAGGAACAATTACAATGTTCTGGAATGGCCATCCCAGTCCCCAGACCTGAATATCATTGAACATCTGTGGGATAATTTGAAGCGGGCTGTCCATGCTCGGCGACCATCAAACTTAACTGAACTGGAATTGTTTTGTAAAGAGGAATGGTCAAAAATACCTTCATCCAGGATCCAGGAACTGATTAAAAGCTACAGGAAGCGACTAGAGGCTGTTATTTTGGCAAAAGGAGGATCTACTAAATATTAATGTCACTTTTCTGTTGAGGTGCCCATACTTTTGCACCGGTCAAATTTTGGTTTAATGCATATTGCACATTTTCTGTACAATAAACCTCATTTCAATCCTGAAATATTACTTTGTCCATCAGTTAATAGATATATCAAATTGAAATGGCTGTTGCAAACACCCAAATATTTAGAACTAAAAATGATTAAGATTAATAGGGGTGCCCAAACTTTTTCATATGACTGTAAGTGCTTTCTTTATCTTTCTTACTCATTTTGAAGCCACTCTTGGCTTTGTCTCCAAAAACTGTGACAAAATGTGTAACAAAAAATGCAGCTTTTTTGCAACCTATGGCCTCAGCCTTAAGAAAATTTAGCAAATATAATACATGAAAAACTGTGGGCCTGCCAAGGCAGGGATAGAGGTGGGTGCAGGACTCTTAACTTACATCAGAAAACTGGCACAAGTCATAGCTGAAACCTACACCAGCCCCACATTGGCATAGGTTTCAATCACAGCTTATGGTACCTCCCAAGATGCTCCTGAATAGTTAAGAGGCTGGAGTCAAAACACAAAGCACTGGTCTTAAAATAAATTAGTCTCAATGTGTTAACATGACTTGGGTATTTGCTAAACACAATGGAGTAGATTTAGTAATACTGTCCAAAACTTAAACAGCATAAATCTAGACAAGGCAGAAACTGTGCTAAATCACACTAGAGGAAATTCATAAATACTAGCGTACTTACATTATAATCTGACAGTGTCCAATAAGTGCTGTGTATGGACACAACTGTTTTACAAGGAGAATAGTAACACCTACTGTAGATGTCAGTTTAATCAAAAATTTCTAGGAGGAATAACAAAGGAATGGCACTATGTAGAGACAAGACATTCAAGAATTGTTTTATTAAGAACAGTATAAGTATTTACAATCATAAATATCTGGGGAGCGCATATATCCTCTACGTAGACAATGTACACTAAACCACATTAACCAATCCAACTTTTCATACATAAAAAAATATAAACCAATACGTAACTGTTGGTCGGTTTATATTTTATCATTAAAATTCAGTGTTCGCACTTGAGCCCTACAGCTGTTATACACAGTGGTATCAGTATAAACTCTGCAATAAATGTTGCATTTCTAGCAAATATTTAGCAAACAATACATTCATGAGGACTGCAGAACCATACACACATTTTATTTTCCAGACCATAGTATTTACTATATAGGTAAACCGACTACTTGAAAGATTGTGGTAAAGAGACATTTATGAACAACCATGTGAGTTCTTTCCTCATCTAAATCACCCAATTTCAGTTCCTGGGAATAGCACAATAGTTAATAGGAGCTCATTTAAAATCATGGAGATAGGCTGAGCGCAGTTACCACCAGATAAGTAGGACAATCCTTTGGAAATAATGTCTGGGAAAGCGTTGGGTTCAATATGACACAAACCCACAAATCATTTATTCCCCCCAGACTCGGGAACATTAGTGTAATGCAGAAAATGCACAAGGGGTCAGGCACAGCAAAATGCTGCTAATATAGAAACGTAATAAAGTCTAATTCAAGAAAAGAGCCTGAGGAAGATGAACCATGCATAGAAGCACAAAGAGATACATGTGTATCGAACATGTGTAACCTTCACACACGCCTCTTATAAATCATAGGGTTGAAATGGACAAGCCATTAATCACTGCTCTCAAATACGGACTTTGATTTATGACTTCTCATGTCAATCATTGTGCAATATTGTACTCCCTCATCTGTGCGAAGAACACAGCAAATAATTATACAAACCCAAGTTTAGCATGTGTGATTTCTAAAGGCGGCTTTGTCTTCTATGAAATCTCATTACATTGACTTGGGGGTCTAAGAATCTTTCTAGAAAAGTTTAAGTTGAAACAAAGAAACAAACACCGGGCAACACTGCACTGAGTAGAAATTGGCTCTGTGCAGATGTAAGGAGGTCAAATGCTCCTTGCTAATCGGCTAACTACTATATTATACTCTAGTAAAGAATAGTAGATGACATGAAAAGCTTCGATTAGAAGGAAAAGTGTCTCCAAAGATGATTCTTTCAAGTAAAACCACAGCAGATATGTGTTGGTCAGTAGGACCTAGAAGTAATGAGCTGCTCATCAAGACCATCTATGGTATGACAAGTCTACATATTGTTAAATCTTACACAAGTCATCATTTTATTGAATGGAGATGTTACAATGGAGATTAAGTTCTTTCACCAGGGTTCTTCAGTCTTCCTAAACTTATAGATATGTAGGATTTTTTTTGTTTATTTTTGAATTGCATTTTTTATCTCCAAAAGTTATTATATTTTTTTTTACAAATACTTATCTAGTCTAATATTACAGCGCTAAGTGAACTAGTCAAATCCAAGGTAAGTTTTTTGAATGCAGGGTTCTGTAGGAGACAATATGGATGGAGATGGACATGTCATGGGCAGTGGGATGTGAATCCATGGTGCCAAGTATCTGGTTTACCCTTTAGCTCCCATGCAGGGATTTGGGCTGTGCTGTGGGAGGATTACCATGTCACTACCTCTTGGAGTGGTCCCATTGTATTTGGCAGCTGGTGAGGGCCAGAGAGATATTTATGCATAGCACTGAAGTGGCAAGCAGAATCATAGTGATGGACAGGCCAAAGGGTCAGGGCATGTGGCTAGATTCAATAGTTGAGGTAGAACCAAGATCAGCAACTGGAATCCAATGGAACAGAGACATAAACAAGGGGCATGTCAGGGCTTAGACGTGGTAGCAAAGGAGAGGCAGAGAACCATAGTGTGGTATATGCACACGCCTGTGCGCATGAATTGATGTTTTTAAAGCACCCAGCAAATGTGCAGTACTATTACTGTGCGCCAATAGCTTCAGCATGATACTTTTGGGGAAGTTGGATGTGCGGCATATAACACATGAATTGCTCCTCAATCTCCATTGGTCCTATGGACAAGACTCGCTATTTAATATTATATCAATATATAAAATTAAATCAGTGTTATTTCAATGGGCTCAAGTTCTTTAAAATGGGGTAGAACTGCCAAAAAATCCCATGTTAAAGAGGACCTGATAGCTCTCCTGACATGT
This sequence comes from Leptodactylus fallax, assembly GCA_947044405.1. Lineage (NCBI taxonomy): Eukaryota > Metazoa > Chordata > Amphibia > Anura > Leptodactylidae > Leptodactylus > Leptodactylus fallax. Next base: position 6,197,963 of record CAMRHE010000081.1, on the reverse strand, counting down.
CTGTTTTAGTAAATGCTTGTTGGATATATATTTCCTTAGAACACTGCATTGTCCTGTTCCTCTGGGAGCTCTGCAACTGGGTGAAACCATTCCTCTTGTCATAAATGCGTATCTGTGATGTAGTCTGACACTGACAGTACCTAGTGAAACCTCCTAAGTAGTAACACAAAATTATACATTTTTTTTTTAATTTCTAGGAGGAATACCAGAGGAATAGTACAATGCAGATTTATAAGAAAAGATTCAGAATTGTTATTTCATAAGGAATACAATGATTTAGTTTACAACATGAAGTTTCATTGAGTGAGATGCAAGCAGAAATGTAACTTAAAGCTAAGGGCCCCAATACAAAATCTGTAATGGGATCCCACGTACCATGTGTAATTTATAATACTGGTGTCTACAGGTGTTTGGCCCCTCCAAATCTCCAGAGCCTGGTAGCGATTGTTTCCTCTGTGTCTCCTATAGCTATGCCCCTGGAAACGACTAGGTATGTACAGTAGTATGGTTGTCAGTGAAATTTGTGAACTGCTTTGACTGAAATATTTTAAAAGACATTGTGAAAACATTGGAGATTTACTAAGCAAATTGCACCAGAATTCTGGCTTAATTTGTGCCAAAAACAGTCTTTGTGTCCGACGAAAAAAAACGGCTTCGCAGCGCAGAGGGTGTAAGCGCACACCCGCGCATTGCTTTAAAAACCCATTCAAATGAATGGGTTTTTAACCAATGCGTCGCTGACCGGTCTGTATCCGATGCCAATCCAGTTCGCTGAGATTTTCACTGGATTGGCAACGGACAGATAGCAAGCGCAGGTGTGAACCCACCCTAACATAGCTTGTGGCACATCTACATAGTGTTTTAGACTCTTTTACAACTTGTGTGAAAAGAATTGCAGTTCGCAGAAAGGGGGGTGCTTTCATTGAACATGGGCCAAACTACTCAAATTGTGGCACAGTTTTCTGGAATATATTAAGCCAACTAATCAAAGGTGTAAAGTTAGACTAGAGGCCCCACGTTGCGGAAACGCAGCTTTTTTAGTTGCAGATTTTGCTGCATTTTTTGAGCCAACACCAGGAGTGGATTAAGCAGAAGATAGAAGTATAAGTATAAGAACTTCCTATATATTTCCCATTCCTATTGTAGCCACTCTTGGCTTTGATTCAAAAAAAACGCAGCAAAATCGGTAATGTGGGGCCTTTGCCTTATAGTGCAAAACGTTTGTCATTCACCATCAGACACTATGATAAATCTTCCGCATTTTAAGACTGTCTAGTCTAACTTTGCACTGTCTAACTTCTAGACAGTATTAATAAATCTTCCCTATTGTACACAGATGCCACCATTTTTAGTGACCCTGCAACTGGACTAAAGGTCACATACACATGATAAATGACCTCCACCATGTTCAAGGTCAAATACCTATAGATACAAATAATAAAATGAATATTGTAAAATACAGCTGCCACTAGTACTACAAATTCTTTTCATACTGCTAGTTACTAAATAAACCTCAATACATTCTGACTTATAAAAGTGCATAAAACTATGACAGATATATTACACACGACAGATTACAGGGCACTTGTTATGTTAAACATGGTGTCTTATGTGAGGACAACATGCTATAGGGCAGGAGGAGGTGAGCAGATTGATACAGTATATTCAGTATAAGTTGTATTTTATTCATTTACAGTCCTGCTATTCAATGACTAGGAGCCCAGTAGACGGGACTCTACTCAGTGATTCAAAGTCTTCCCTGCATGGCTGTGCATAGAGAGATCACTGAATAGTAATGCCCACTTGACTGCATGACATAGAAAGAAGAAAAGTTTAAATGAATAGATAAAGTTTATTCTGAATTTTTTTCCCACAAAACTATATATCAACCTGCTCAGCTACCCCGGCTTTATATCATGTGCACAACATGACAGATTCACTTTAAAAATTTACATTTATGCTTTTTCAGAATATGTACAGTGTGGTGCAAAAATTTTATGTAGGTGTACAAAAATGTTTCAAAGTATGAATATTTTAAAATATAGAAGTGTTATTAGTTTATTTTTTGTCAACTAACAAAAACATTCAGTCTGTCTGGGATTACATGAAGAGACAGAAGGATTTGAACAAGCCTACATCCACAGAAGATCTGTGCTTAGTTCTCCAAGATGTTTGGAACAACTTCCCTGCCTAGTTCCTTCAAAACTGTGTACAAGAATTGATGCTGTTTTGAAGGCAAAGGGGGTCACAAGAAATATTGATGTGATTTAGATTTCTCTTTTGTTTATTGACTTCATTTTGCTAATTGACAAAAATAAACTATTAACGCTTCTATTTCTGAAAGCATTCTTACTTTGCATCATATTTCCCGTATCTGCCTAAAACATTTGCACATCATGTTTAAATGAACCATGCATAAAGCTGTATGAGCAAGCATACAATGGTTTCAATACAAAGGAATAAATATCCTTTATGATAAGAATCAAAAAATGCAGCTGCATAGAAGCACCATTTATTACATATGCACATGTGATAAATGCATCAGTCTTTAGGGATGAGTCCTTCCAAAGACAATTCTACTAGTTAAGCATTATTCTGGATAAACTGTATACCCTTCTTTAACATATAGAAGGTGACGTCCATAGACTGCAATGAAATAGCTCCCCTAGTGGCCTAATAGCTATTATGGAATGGTCTGTATGTTAAGTGGGTTGATCCATGAGAACATTCAAATAGAGTTTCATCTCTACATGGGTGTCTCTAGTTTGAGAAGCATTAGAGTGATAACAAGAGAAGCGTGACATTGTACATTCTAGCAAAAATAAATAGCTATTTAAAAAAAAATAAAATATCAGAACAGATGATGTCATTAATAAACTCCAGAATTTTTGCACTCAAAATTTGCAGGCACATCTTTCCTGTGTAATTTGATGGAATGACCTTCAGCTGTAACAGAAGATTTGTCTGAAGCTTAAAAAGCTGCCGTTCGATCTTAGCTGATGATTTGCTGAGAGTCACGAAAGCTGGGGGAAGTTGTGAAGATAATAAACAGCTTTTGACCCCGGTGCCAAATTCAGAATAACCGAGATGTGTCACTATTGTTTTATTTCAGCATTTATAAGAAATCTCGCACACTCTTAAGGAATGCATGCTTCCAGTCAAGTTATACATATTTCCCTTATACTTTTTGGATTCCTAGAAGTAATAGTTATTTTCTCAGAAATATATTACTCAAGGTCACTTGGTTTTATGGCGTGCACAGGAAGATGTGTGCAAGATACAAAAACAATAGTTTTTTTTTTTTTGGTATTTTTATTTAAATCCCTTTTATATAGACTGTAATGTAAGATAGTAAGACTTTGATAACATTCAGTGTAAAAATAAATACATAAATATATAACTATATATACATATATATAAATTAAACCATGGAAAACGAGCTTGTGGGAATGTGGTGGTAACTTAAGATGCTTACACTTTAAAGCCGTAGTGGTGATCTGGCGAATCACTGGTAAACGGGTTATACTTACTACCAAACCGACTCATATGTGACTGGCACAAAACAAGCAAAGTAGTCAATATTTGAAAAAAAAAAAAAAAAGGCAGTCAAGGAAAAAAAAATATAAAACAAGCATTTTCTCCATGGTAGCAAAGACATTAAAAGAAGACATTTTCCAATTAACTACTTTCTATTTCAACACACAATCCCTTTGTATGTTCATACAAAGGCAGCAATAGTATATATCTATGCACAGACGTATATTTGCCTTTGTGCGCTACTGTTGGGGTGCATTAAATAAGAGTTTCACAAAGTATCTTGTTTTTGGCAGTGTCTCAGTTATAATGGCTGCAGGCAGCTGAGCTAAGAAATAGTTTTTGCTTGTGTGGCACTGAACATGGATTTAGAAGTCATTGGAAACATAGATCTTTTTTCATGGCTTTGTTGTTTGGAACCTCTGGGCCAACTTCACACATGGGAGACCCTGTATTATAATTTTTTTTTTTTTTTTTGCTGGAGGGTTTATTATTATCTTTGGCTAGGGTATATATGTTAATTATATAATCAAAAAAATATGTTCTCAATTTAAAGAGGACCTGCTGCCTTTCCTGATAATTCCTGACATCTTTTCTTATAACTTTATGTTGGTCTGTTTTCTATTATTCCTCCTAGAAATGCATAAATAAATCGACAACTGGGTGTTACCCTTATCAAAGGGGCGCGCCTCTGCACAGTTTAACACCGATTGGATAGTGTCTCTTTAAGGAAACACCCCTAACTATTAACACCCAGTTGTCAATTTATTCATAAATTAGTTATAGGAATAACAGAGGGAGAAAAGTTTTTTATATTATGGGGAATATAGTTATGTACTAAAACAGACATATAAGCAGGTCTTCTTGAAGTCAGTGGAGATAAATTGCCTTATAAACTACATTAATATTTCTCCAGTATATAGCTTGCAACAAAGTGCATGCTACAAAATGTATGAGGGGTCATCAACAGCATTGTTAAAATAATACTGGGCAAAACTGGGCCAGATTTACTATTGTGGTTACATATTGTGGCGCATCTTTGATGCATCTAGTTTGGGCTAAAATTTTTTGACATGTGGGTATGGATTCTCCAAAAAAAGGGGGCATGGTCATAAATGCACTAAAAATGCACCAAAATTGTGTCAAAAAAAGTCTGGCTAAAAGTAAGCCAACTAAAAGGTAGTATAAACATAGACTAGACAGTCTAAATATATGCCAGATTTATCATCCAGCATCAGTCACGGAGATAAATCTAGTGCATTTTCAGACTACCTAAGTTTACAATGTTTAACTATTAGTTAATCTGGGCCAATGTTCTTTCCCAGATGACCCTGTGCAAAGCGGACAAAAGAGGCACATATATTGTAGGATCTATATGATCCACTCTTTTCCACACACCTAACCACATAGCCTGCCTTAGATTATACTTTTGACAATGACTCTGGAAAAATAACACTTTTAGCAATAAAGAACCTATCTCTAAGTATAGATAACACCATCTAAAGTCTCATAGAAGCAAAGCTTGCTGGTGTTTTAAGACTGATGGCTGCTTGTCAGTACATGTACATTAGTTGCATTTTATGTCCATTCACATTTTAAAGGAGACTTCCTCCTTTGACCAGGTCTGTTGGAATTGTAGAGTTGGAGTCAGGACTGGTTTGGGGTGGAGTTGGAGTCGGAAAAAAAGTTACTGACTTCAGCTTCAAAATAAAATGATTAATTGTTTCTAATTATATTATACAGCTATTGGTATTGTATGATTAGATGCATAGCTTGTTACATATTTACTTTCAATCTCCAGCTTTTTTTGTGAATTAGAGGAACTTTGCATCTTCTGTCTGGCCAAGGCTGTAAGCCATTTGTAAAGGAGTCAGAAAGGTAGTTGGAGTCAGAGTTGGACTGTGGAAAAATAGAGGAGTCAGAGAAGATACTTTGGCCTACCGAGTCCACAGCCCTGCCTTTGACATTTAGTGGAATAGTCAGATATTTCATATTGCTTTTTCACTGACTGTTCCCAATTTTAGATCACAACTTTCTATTTCATGCCAGTATTAGAAAATAATTGTATTCACTATTAAGTAACAATCTTGGAGCATCTTTTCTGATTATTTCCTGTTTTTCCTTCTAGATATGTATGAGTAAATTATCAATTGTTACCCCTGCTTTTGTCAGAGGGATGAGTCTCTATACAGTCTGACACTGTTTGAACCAGTTAGACTAAGTCAAACTCTATAGGGTCATTTATTCAACTGGTTACACCAGTTGTCAATATATCAATATATTCATCCATTTCTAGGAGGAGTAAAAGAAGAATGGCACAATGCAGAATACTACAAAAAGATGTTCCAGAAATGTTTGTTGATTGAGGAATGCAAGTATTTACAACAATAGACATCACGAGAGGTGAAAACTCAGTTTTAAAGAGAATCTTTCAGCACCTCCTACAATTCCAGCTCTTTGTATGTTTAATAAGCACCCCTCAGTGGAATCCAGGGCAGTTGGAATTTTTTCTCTACCCCTCACCATTCCCAAACAGTATTTTCTGGTATTATCAGCACCCAATTACTCTCTACTGCCAAGTGGGTGGTCCCAGGATGTCTGCTTCAGCCGAGAGCTGACCTCTTAATAGACGAGAGCCAAATTAGCATATTGGGTGTCAAAACTAACAAATTTGCATATTGGGGTTAGCCAAAAAGTTTTAACTGCATCAGAGTCAGTAGAGTGGCACCTATTGAAAGGTGGAATTGGTGGAGGTGGTAACAGGTATTCTTAAAGGTTCTAGAAGGTGAGAACTGCAGAGAAGACTATATATTATTCCAGGCAGAATAAAAAAGCAATGCAAATATCTGGTGTGATGAGTCCAAAAAAAGTTTTGCCATGTGGTTAAAAAATGCCCCCCTTTCTCCCACTGCTCAATATCCTATGCCCTAAATAAAAATATTCACTTTGCATACTGGAATGATGAAGTTTCCAATCATTGTTAGTATACAGCGAGAGTGAGACAAGGTCTCTTAGGAGATGTATAATGTGCCACCCTTAGTCCTGAAGTTAAAGCCATCAGATGGATAATCATTTATTTCATTTTCAACTACCAAATATCTGTATTAGGGTTCATCGACTCTTACAGTTCCTCCCAATTCCATCCATTGGTATAACTATCTATCTATCTATCTATCTATCTATCTATCTATCTATCTATCTATCCACCTTAAAGTGAAACATAAGCATACTTCTCTTATCTATACCTCATTTTCTAGAAACTCTACAGAACTGTTGAAGTAGATGTAAAATTTGACAAACAACATAATAACTTGGCACCTGGTGCTTCACTTTTTAGCACAGCAACAAAATTTTGGTGCATTTAGCTTTGTAACTCTTGAAAAGTATTCCCTTTTCATTGCTACACCCCACACACTGCCTGATGCAGCTCAACCTGCTGCACCTTGTCAGTAGATGATTAGAATGAGATGATTTAATAATTTAATACAATAATTTATCAGCCCACATATAACCATATCCATCAGAAGCTTCATGTCTGACATAATGACACCTCCAAAGGTGAAGTCCATACTTGAAACACTGGATTAACTATGCTTGCTGATTGTGGGTTAACAGGGCTCATAAGCTTTTTATACAGGGCAAGAACTGTGTCCCTTGTCTGCGTGCAGCAGCCATTTTTAAAGTTTTGGTACATCTATCTATCTATCTATCTATCTATCTATCTATCTATCTATCTATCTAATCTATCTATTTATCTATCTATTAATCTGTCTATTATATCTCTACCTATCTATTTATATACCTCTCATCTATCGCTTTATCTGTCTATTATCTATCTATCTATCTATCTACTTATCTATCTTTTCATTAATCCAACTATATGAGATTTGGACATACAGGGAATGAATTTTCTATAACTAATTTAGTAAATATAAATATGTGAACATTTGACCCATAGAAATATTTCATACAATTAATGCTATGTATAAATGTTCAGTGTTTCTTCTATCTGCTACCTCTCTTATCCATTGTACGTATAATGCATTTTTTCTCTCTGTGACCCTGTGAGAAGATTCTTCTCATACACATTTCTTGAATCACGCTGAGATCTCCAGTATGCATGTTATAAATGCCTTAAGCTGACTTGTTATGCACAAGTTATTCTGGTATGTCTTATATGTACAGAATGATTTTAAAATATTCAGACTAAAATAATTTGCCATTTTCTAATGCAAAGTTCCCTTACTAGCTCTCGAAAATGATGTATCATTCAAGGATCTTTTTAAATGTCATATCTCATTAAATTAAACATATTTGCGAGAGCATACTCATTACAACATAAAAGTATATCAGAGAAATCACTAAAAATAATAGAAAGAAAGAAAAAGTATATTTGTATATTCTTAAAAGACATTCGAATACAGATGTTATTTTTTGTGTCTCTTCTGTATGGAACAATTTGTGAGAAATGAATCCTTGCTGGTTATCAATGACACAAGATCAGCTCTCTTTGTAACATGGACATTTTTCATGTGAGTGTGATAGTGTGAGTGCAATGGCTTGTATCTACCTTTTATACTGAAGTGGATGTTACACGTTTCACATGATGTGTATAATTAAGAAGACAGATAGATAGATAAATAGATAGATAGATAATAGATAAAATAGATATATAGATAGACAGATAGATAAATAAATAGATGATAGATATATACAACAGATAGATAGATAGATAGATAGATAGATAACAGATAGACAGATGATAGATAGAATAGATAGATAGATAGTTGACTGTTTTTCTTACATATCCATATTTTCTTTGTTACTGATTTTGTAATAATTTTCACAAACTGTTCGATTAAACCACATAAAATGATTTACATATACGGTTTAGACAAAATTATAAGCGTCAAAATCCCTTTTTAAAAATCATAGATATTCATTTAGACAGTAGATATAATATATCATACATAAATTATACTGTATTGAAATAATAATATATGATAAACTTTAAAAATAAATGAATATCCCAAAAAAATTACCAATTTAGAATTAGATTATGCAGAACATGTAAAATTATATCTAAAAATAATTACTAAAATAGAACATGCAGAAAATTACAAATGTCATTTCTTCCTCTCATATACATTTTAATAACTTTACATGTTTTCCATTTTTCATTTTAAAAAAGGTCATATGTTAAAATATACACAGCTCTATTTTATTAACAGTTAGACATCCAGTAACAAAGTAAATAAAAATCTAAAAAAATTACAAAAATAAGAAATGTTTTATTTTGCTTTTTATGTCTAAAATATAAGCAATATGATGAAAATATGAATAAAATATTGTTTGCGTCATTTTAAGTAATCAACTGCAACTGAACTATATGTATTAAAAAAAAAAACTGAAAATAGAAATATCTGCCATCGATGTGTAAAACCCCTTCTTTGTGTTGATTTAGTCCTCCCTTAAACTGGCTATTGCATTTCAGATAGATGACAGAAGACTGGATTAACAAGGTTCGAACAGTCCTCACTATGAGCAGTAATCTATAAAACTCTTCAAAGAGCGCTAAGATATCAAGGAGTCTTTTATGCAGCTAACAGTACCCCCCATGTTCACTTGTATTCACACTTAAACACTCCAGCATGGACAGGGCTATGCAGTCAGCACAGATCACTGACTGCAGCAGCAAAGGTGGAGACTTCATCTATTTGTCAATCATTTAGAAACTTTACATTTTTGTTTTGGCTAATGAAGAAACAATCTTTATAGAAAGCTTCCCTTAAACCCTGTCCTTCAAGACGCAATCTTTTAATTGTGCTCCATAGGTGTCCCTATAAAAGGACAGTGCTCAGTCTTGCAGTGTGTCCCAGGTATCTTAGATTAGAATGTCGCAGTGAAATGTATTGTAATCCAGACAATGTCTACACCCGCTGTGAGGAGTTACATAAAATGGGTCTATCAAGGGCAGCATTCCATCTTTTGTATAGTTTCAGTCTCCACTACAATACATTTCATTAGATGGAAGTTCCTGCTTTGCTTGTGATCTTTCATCTCTTGAATATAATCATCTACAATGGAATGTTTAAAGTGCATGGAAGTGATACCTTAAAAAAAATCTCCATCTCTCTCTTATTCCAATCTCATGACAAAAATCTTTAAAAAAGGGGTCAAGCAGGTGCCGGGTAAGAAAGGCATTTTAATGTTCCATTTTTGGGAGCAGGAAGAGAAGGTGACTGGCTGTCTCAAGGCTACAGAATATAATAAGGTGCTTTTTCAATAGGCAGTTTTAAAGCAAGGCCAGAAGATGCTTTTTAGGGCTAACAATACCTACGCTTTAAAAAATATCCAATACACAAACCTCTTTGGCAGAAACGATTTCTTTTTGTCATGAAAAATATACCGAAGAAGAAGAAGAAAATGACAGAAGTTTAATGGTTCCCTTAAAAAACATCTAGCATTACAGGGATTTTAAATGCGATGATATGATATGTCAGCGAGGAGGATTGTGATCTTGTTTAGAATATTTCATTATTTAATTCCTGCAATATGTTTAGGAATCGGCTAAAGTAGCCATTATATTACATCTTGTTTCTTCCCGTCTCCTGTCATTTTTACACTGCAGATTTTACATCCCACTCTCCCCACCTCCACATCACTCAGTTCATAGGAGAGAATCCAGAAAGCAATAGAGTAGTGAAAAATTCTAAGAAACTGCTGTCTTCTGCCTAAGTAGCCAACACTGTTCAACAATTTTTTTTACTTTTTTTTTATTTTTTTTTTTTGCGCTGGCTAAATAGTTGTCATATGGTTCTCATGTTCCTGTTTTCCACTTCATACATACAAAAATAGGACAGTCTCCAAAGACCTAGAACTCTTGTCTATGAAGCTTTGTATATTAAAGATGAAAAATAAATGGATTACAAGAGTCTCTATTAAGTAATAGGTTGTATAGCTTGTTATTAGCTAGAGAAGATTAAAGAACTTTCTTTAAAGAGTCCCTTTCATGAGAAATAACTTGTGTGTTAATGAAAGAACGTACTCGGAAATTAAGGAGAACCTACATTTTCTCAGGTGTACTTAGTATTGCCGCTTTGTTGTATCTGCTTAGGCAAATTATCTTTAGTATTGTCCCAACTGAATAGAAATACATGTCAGTATAATCTCTATAGAGTATGCTGTGTAGTGGGAGCTGGCCCTTTAAGAAGAGTAAAGTTAAGTTTCATAATATAAATTTACAATTTTACAATTAATGACTACTAAGATTAACACAAATTATGATTTATTATATATATGTTTGTGTGTGTTCCAAACCAAATGGAGCAGAGGTTCTTTAGAAGAGCGACCAGGTTCCTTCATAATAATATACAGAAGATGTGTCTTCATTATATATATATATATATATATATATACTTTATATATATATAATATATATGGCTTTTGTGATAAGATAACATGCTGCAGAAAGTTAGCACGTTGCAGAAAGTCAAGTTAAACAGTGTTACATCTGTGTGTGTGTGTATATATATATATATATATATATATATATATGTTAGAATTGCTGTGGACTCGGTCTATCCATAGTTAGCATACATAGATCCATGTCAAATCATTCATTTAAAGATGAAGTAAAGAGGTTTAAGCTCATTAAAATTATTTTTCTCATTAATTACAAACATCTGCCTTGTGAAAAGGTGGCCGCAGTTTGTCACGGAGGTAGCAGGGTTTGATAAAAAACCCCTTTTGTCACAATTTGAATGAAAATTTAACCTGCTGCAAGCTGAAGTTTTTTTCTGTTTCATTACGTACAAAGTAGCATTGGCTAATGAGTTTAGACACCTTTCTTGCACTGAAGGAGTTAAAAGATGTGCGTGATTTTTTTTTTTTTTTTTTTACTAAAAGCAGATGGTATCTACCACTAAAAGCAGTGTCTGGTTTTTACTTATACGCTTTAATCAAGCTCTGCCTTCCCTATAGATCCTAATAATTCTATATACTAATAGGGTTTAGTTTGCTTTAAAAGAATATTACTAGTGCAGCAGAGCTGAGTTTGTTGCTTGGCACAAGTCATTGTGATATCGTGATATGTGGTTTGACATAGGAATCCAGGTAATCTGTCTGGAACGAGAAACAATAGCTAAATAACAGGTTTGGCTCTGCTACATTTATATATTAGATATACCCTATTGTGGTAGCAAATATCCTGTCTAGTACAAATGTAATTATATCTTGTGTCAGGAAGAGAGAATGGACAACTATGAAGTGGTGTAAGGGCAGAGAAGAGCTCCTGGCTGCCCCTCTCTCTGACATAGTGTCAGGTCCACTCATGGCAGCCACACTTATATGAGAGCAGGAGACTGATCTAGATCTGCTGTGCATTGTGTAAACTGGGAGACGTACAGAGAAATGTAGTGAGACCTCAGTGTGTCTCAAGTCTTCTTGTCTGACACCTGTCAGACGAATAGAGAGAGATGCCCTTATCAATTACTGAGGATCAGTGGCACCTCTGTCACGTCGTGGTGACAGGCATGTCGTCCATATTTAGATTAACCCACGAGCTGCTGCAGAGAAAAGAACCCCCTGTGTCTGACTGCAGCTGTTGCACTCTTTAGGGGTTGGGTTGACTGATTGTAGGAATACAAATAAGAACATAAGGAAGGTTGACACTTTATGTGTGCAGCTTCTATAGTATATTGTACCAATGTTTCATAGCTTCTATGTATAGAAATGCCCTTGGCTCTTCTTTTCTTTCATCGTGATCTTTTGTATTCACTTCTGTAAACTCAGTCCTGGCAGACCTCATGAACTACAAGGATGCCTGTCGAATCTCTCTTTTCCAGTTAAAATAAATGTCTTTATGGAAATAATGATGTAATAAAAAAGGCCGTATTCACACAGGGAAGATAATGGTGCAGTTAGGACCTCAGCAGTATACCCTCCCAAATTCAGGACAAACATGTTTGTACATGATGCTTTTTAACACACATATTGTCAAGGGAACAAAAGACATTGGAGGGTAAAATCTTGTAGAGTGAATATGAACTCATAGATCCCTATTCACTAATATTACATGTCTGGTCACTCTGGGCAGGACAGTTGGGCATCAGGATAGTGCCTGAGGGTCTACAAAAACAAATGCAAGTGCCAGGTGCTCCTTCAAATCAAGTGCATCATGTCTGCAGTGGCTGGTATTGGGCCTGTGATCTTTAGACTAAGGCCCTGCGCTGCAGAAATGAAGTAGAAAAAGGATGCATTTTACAGTACCAGCAAAGTGAATGAGATACCCTTAGGCTGAGGCCCCAAGTTGCGGAAAAGCAGCTTTTTTGTTGCAGATTTTGCTTCCGTTTTTTGAGACAAATCCAGGAGTGGCTACAAAAAAAATGAGAAATATATAGGAAGTTTTTCTACTTCTCCCTTCTGCTCAATCCACTCTTGGCCTTGGCTCAAAAAACAGCAACAAAATCTGCAACAAAAAAAGTTGCATTTCCGCCTAAGTCTAAGGCCCCACATAGCGAGTTGCAGTCAAAAAGCGCTATGGAAAGCACATTGCGTTTTTTTCTGCAGCGCTTTCCCCAGAAAATCCACAGAGTTTCCTTTGCGGATTTTCTGTCCCTATTATACCCATATGGAAACCACCAGCGTTTCTGTAGGTATAATTGACGTGCTGCGATTTACAAAAATGCGATGCAGCGGAAATGCTGATCTTTATCTGCAATATGTGGATGGTATTAGCCAGAATCTCATCCACTTTGCAGGTACTGTGAAACGTTGAAGTTAAATTGCGACATTTATGCTATGTGGGGCCCAGGCCTTAAATTGGTTTTCCCATGAACATAACCATATATTTTTTTTTAGATAAATTAAAAGTTAAACAGTTTAGGAGAAATAAATAAAAATCTTGCTGAGTTTTAAAGATTTTCTCTAATCATCTTAGTGGTGAAAGTCTGGTGTCTTGATCGGTTACCAATGGATACAGTATGACCATGAATACAGGAACTTTCCATGGCCTGGCACGTGTATGAAACCCAGCCATGATTTCCTTATTGTGGCCAGGTTATCTTCTCATGTATGTAGTGTCCCTGCCTGATAACCTTGCTGTAATAAGAAAATCATGGCTGGGTTTCTGAGAAGTCCCAGACTACAAAAAAATTAACTTTTGCCTACAAATTTAAACATGGTTTTGTTTGTGAGAAAACCTTGTAAATGCCCAGGGCTCCGGATCACTGTTAGCCCACTTCTGCCGCTAGTATAAAATATCACAACTGTAACATCAATGATAAAACACAGTAAAAAAACACTGTAAGGCTGGGGCCCCACATGGCATAAACTCTGCAGCAAATGTTGCGATTTCCAAAACTGTTGTGTTTTTGGAAATTACAGCATGTCAATTATACCTATGGAAACCCTGGCGGTTTCCCTATAGGTATAATGAAAGCAGAAAGTACTCAGAGGAAACCTCTGATGCGTTTCCGCAGCAGTTTTTCCCACAGCGCTTTTCCGCTGAGGCCCGCTACGTGGGGCCTTAGTCTAAAACTGTTTTTAGTGGCCATTTGTGGCGCACCTTTTTTTCATGGATCCCTCATACACTTTGCAGAAATGGCACATGTCCTTTATTTTTACAGACCATTTTCCAAAACATGTGAATAAGGCCTAAGAGTGACAGATAGAATAATGAATCAAACCACATAAGAATCTTTTGAACCAGAGCCTCCTACTGCCAGCATTCAGAAGTGCCTCAGTGATTGTGTACCATGGGGACCAGTGTAGTTTCCTGCTATATACTTAAATGACTAGCTATTATTTTATTATTATTTCTGTGTACCAGGGCACAATACTGCGTCACCGTAGCCCTATGTACTGCACCTCATGTGATATGCCTGTTAATGGTGTGTAATACATTTAATTCAGACCATTAGTCAGCTCAGTATAGGATGTGTCAAACCAACGCTAGCACTACATATTATTTTGCCCCAAGCGATGAAATAAATGGCAAATTAGGAGATACAATGATATTCACTTACATGAGTTTTCTGCATTGCGCTGGTGTCTTCAGCTTTTTCAAAGATAATATTAAGATCCCAAAGGGTTTGGGTAAGGAGCAGCCTAACTAATGAATAAATGAGACCATCCCTGTAGGACAGCAGCTTTCACCTTCCTTATACAAGAGTAACTAACTTATACAGTTTAAGGCTAAGGCCCCACATAGCAAACCACTATGTTTCCACAATAGCCAAAAACACTGTTTCTGCTATGTGAAGCTTTAGCTAAAAGGTGCATTCATACAATAGAAGTTTAACTACAGATGTAGCCATCATTAACTTGAATCTGATAAATCGCTGCATTGTGATAATGTACAACAAAATCCATTGAAAGCAATAGAAAAAAGTTTGAGTTAGACCAAGGCCCCACGTGGCATAAACGCTGCGGCAAAAACTGCAACGTTTTTTAGTCCCTGCAAAGTGGATGGGCTTTCTGTGAAAGGCGTTGTGGGAAAAACTATGATGTGTTGCCACCGTGGTTTTTCCCACAGCGCTCTTTTGCTGCAGCTCGCTAGGTGGGGTCGTAGCCTTAAAGTGATTTACATTAGTACATTGACACTTAACACATTAAAAGTCGTGATAAACTTGGCTACATCTGTATCTAAGTGATTTTAAATTATTTTTCCAGGATTTTAATATTGAAGACCTATCCATAAGGTTGACTATCAATATTACAGTACAATATACTGATCTTCTGTCATTGAAAGGTTAATAGTCTTCTGGTAGGCTAGGTGCATGTCTGACATACTGTATCTTGAATCTAATTAAATAGAACCGGGATAAAGCATGTTTGATACTTAGACTGCCAGGCAGCAAAACAGATCAAATAGATCAAAGTGTTGTGAAAGAGGCCTTCAGGACCCCCCCACTAGACAGGACCCAGAGCAGCTGCCTCCCTGCCTCCATGGTAGGTATGACAATGGCATTGTGCACGCTTGACTGCTGCTCCAATCAAAGTGGGTGGGTTTAGAACCCCCTGTTCTACTGATTACTGGTGTCAGGAATCTCAGTTTAGCTGTTGTTGCTTTAAGGTTTCCGTGCAGCTGTGAAGTTTTTGCAGTCTTTAAGCCTCTCCTATGCTGACCCAATTAGCAGCTGAGGCGGGATATTTAAACCGTGTTCCTCCTCTGCCAACTGTCTTCTATTTGCTTTGTACTTAGTGAGGCTTCCATATCCTGATCGTTTGTGCTGAACTGCTGTATATTGACCTTTGCTTTGGAAATCCGTTTGTCTTATGATTTTGGCTCTGATGTTACCTCTCGGACTGACCTTTGGCTTGTTACTGGAAATTCACTTGTCTTCTGATTTTGGTTCTGATGTTACCATATGCCACTGGCTTATGAAGATAACAGTTCAGTCACTCAGTATTTGCACTTTTTCAGGTCTTGTCAATTTCAAGTATGGTTCTGAATTCTTACTGCACCATGAGCTCTCTGACCAATCTAAAAACATATTTAGAATTGCATAAAAAATGGGCAATAATAAATCCTCCACTGACTCGGTCCTAGGCCCCCTGCTCTTCTCCCTCTACACAGCCCCCATTGGACAAACCATCACTAGATTTGGCTTCCGGTACCATCTTTATGCTGATGACACCCAATTATATATGTCATCCCGTGACATCACCCCTGCACTAATACAGAACACCAGTGACTGCCTCTCTGCTGTCTCAAATATCATGTCTTCGCTTTATCTGAAACTGAATCTCTCAAAGACTGAACTACTGCTGTTTCCACCATCTAATAGATCTGTCCCTGATATCTCCAGTACAGTCTCTGGCCTTACCATAACTCCTAGGCAGTATGCCCGCTGCCTCAAGGTTTTGTTTGACTCAGATCTTTCCTTCACCCCCCATATCCATTCACTCACACGCTCATGTCATCTCCACCTCAAAAACATCTCCAGAATCCACCCCTTCCTTACCACAGATACACTAAAGACACTTATTGTTGCCCTGATTCACTCTCGCCTTGACTACTGTAACTCCTTACTAATCAGTCTTCCCCTTACTAAACTCTCCCCTCTACAATCTATTCTGAATGCGGCGGCCAGGCTCATCTATCAGTCTAGACGCTACAGTGATGCCTCTGGTCTGTGCCGGTCACTACATTGGCTGCCTATTCAATACAGAATACAATATAAACTTATCACCCTCATTCACAAGGCTCTCCATAATGCTGCACCTCCCTACATTTCCTCCTTCATCTCTGTCTATCGCCCAACCCGTACTCTCCATTCACTCAATGACCTAAGACTAACATCCTCTATTATCAGAACCTCCCACGCTCGTATATAAGACTTCTCCCGAGTTGCACCACGTCTCTGGAATGCTCTATCTTGGACTATTAGATTAACCCCCAAGTTCCACAGCTTCAAGCGTAAACTAAAGACATATCTTTTCAGACAGGCCTATCACAACTCCTAATGTAAACCCTTCCGTAGTTAGAATCCCTAAAACGTACCCTCCTCTGTTGATACTCCAACATTACCTCACAGGATAAACCTTATATGTCCAGGTACCATCTGCACGTTAAAGGACACGACTGGTGATGGCTCATACAGCTTTATATGCTACCTTCGATGCCGCCCCTGCTACCTCTTGTGTCACCCCCTCTACCTCATAGATTGTAAGCTCTTGCGAGCAGGGCCCTTAGTCCCATTGTGTGAATTGACTATTTCTTTGTAATGTATCTTTTTTGTCAGTACTTGAACCCTACAAATTGTACAGTGCTGCGGAATATGTTGGCACTATATACAGTCATATGAAAAAGTTTGGGCACCCCTATTAATCTTAATCATTTTTAGTTCTAAATATTTGGGCGTTTGCAACAGCCATTTCAATTTGATATATCTAATAACTGATGGACACAGTAATATTTCAGGATTGAAATGAGGTTTATTGTACTAACAGAAAATGTGCAATATGCTTTAAACCAAAATTTGACCAGTGCAAAAGTATGGGCACCTCAACAGAAAAGTGACATTAATATTTAGTAGATCCTCCTTTTGCAAAAATAACAGCCTCTAGTCGCTTCCTGTAGCTTTTAATCAGTTCCTGGATCCTGGATGAAGGTATTTTTGACCATTCCTCTTTACAAAACAATTCCAGTTCAGTTAAGTTTGATGGTCGCCGAGCATGGACAGCCCGCTTCAAATTATCCCACAGATGTTCAATGATATTCAGGTCTGGGGACTGGGATGGCCATTCCAGAACATTGTAATTGTTCCTCTGCATGAATGCCTGAGTAGATTTGGAGCTGTGTTTTGGATCATTGTCTTGCTGAAATATCCATCCCCGGCGTAACTTCAAATTCATCACTGATTCTTGTACATTATTCTCAAGAATCTGCTGATACTGAGTTGAATCCATGCGACCCTCAACTTTAACAAGATTCCCGGTGCCGGCATTGGCCACACAGCCCCAAAGCATGATGGAACCTCCACCAAATTTTACAGTGGGTAGCAAGTGTTTTTCTTGGAATGCTGTGTTTTTTTGACGCCATGCATAACACCTTTTTGTATGACCAAACAACTCAATCTTTGTTTCATCAGTCCACAGGACCTTCTTCCAAAATGAAGCTCGCTTGTCCAAATGTGCTTTTGCATACCTCAGGCGACTCTGTTTGTGGCGTGCTTTCAGAAACGGCTTCTTTCACATCACTCTCCCATACAGCTTCTCCTTGTGCAAAGTGTTCTGTATTGTTGCACAGTGCACAGTGCACAGTGTACAGTGCACAGTGACACCATCTGCAGCAAGATGATGCTGCAGCTCTTTGGAGGTGGTCTGTGGATTGTCCTTGACTGTTCTCACCATTCTTCTTCTCTGCCTTTCTGATATTTTTCTTGGCCTGCCACTTCTGGGCTTAACAAGAACTGTCCCTGTGGTCTTCCATTTCCTTACTATGTTCCTCACAGTGGAAACTGACAGGTTAAATCTCTGAGACAACTTTTTGTATCCTTCCCCTGAACAACTATGTTGAACAATCTTTGTTTTCAGATCATTTGAGAGTTGTTTTGAGGAGCCCATGATGCCACTCTTCAGAGGAGATTCAAATAGGAGAACAACTTGCAATTGGCCACCTTAAATACCTTTTCTCATGATTGGATACACCTGGCTATGAAGTTCAAAGCTCAGTGAGGTTACAAAACCAATTTTGTGCTTCAGTAAGTCAGTAAAAAGTAGTTAGGAGTATTCAAATCAATAAAATGATAAGGATACCCAAATTTTTGAACCGGTCAAATTTTGGTTTAATGCATATTGCACATTTTCTGTTAGTACAATAAACCTCATTTCAATCCTGAAATATTACTGTGTCCATCAGTTATTAGATATATCAAATTGAAATGGCTGTTGCAAACACCCAAATATTTAGAACTAAAAATGATTAAGATTAATAGGGGTGCCCAAACTTTTTCATATGACTGTAAATAAAATGTATTATTATTATTATTCGAACATGGCCTGGTCCCTCTTAAAGCACAAGAAATGACAATCACTGATTGAGGTGCGCCACTACTGAAGCCAGTTATTGGCTGAGAGGTCAGTTCTGTTGTCAACAAGGACCAGAAAGTAGAGATTGCGGATATTAGTAAGGTGAATCACACCTCTTGAGCCATTTTTTTTCCTTAAAAAAAGAATATAAAATAAAATAAATAAATTATCTATTTCCTTTACTTTGACTCCTCAACTAAGTTATTCTCTCTATAAAGATTTATTTTACTTTTTACGCTAGAAAATTGTTTTCAAATATCCTAAAGTAGACATTGATGATAAAAGAAAAGCCACATAGCTTGTGCCCAATTTTTTGAAGGATCCTGACAATCTCACTATGTCTCTTTATCTCTTTCACACATACACACATAAAAAATGTCAGGCAATTAGCACGGTAATCACATACTTTACACCTGGATCATGTGTGGAGAGTAAAAAGTCACACCTACCTGCCCAAGAATTGCCAGTTCTGTCCACAGCAAAGGGACTGGCTAATTTCATACCAGCCTGCAGAATTACATATGTTTCCCTATGTCTTCTGCTTGACAAGTAACATTCTGAAAAGGCAAAACTAAATGTCTGCATTGGTGTATTTATAAATGACAAACCAGAATGAGGGAGATGTGGCTGTTCTTACCCTTTCAACAGTTTTGACAAATGACATGATAACTGGCACCAGATTAGCTAACTGAGCCAATGGCTAACACTGTAAAACGTTTTACATTTTTTTTTCATAGCTGGATAACTTATGCTATTTATAAAGACATATATTGAAACAGACAAACAGGTATGGGAGGATACATCTTTATGTGGAAATACACATCTATAATGCCAGATTTACCAAAATACTAACCTTAGCCTTGTGGAAATTTATTAAGGTTGCTGTTCTGTACACCAGTCTTAATAATGCACCTGAATTCTTAAGAGGCTCCTGCTAAAACTCCATGCACCATAACTGAAATCTACACCAGCCAGGAACTGGAGTAGATTTCAGGTATAAGGATTTATTCACATGTCTGCATTTCTGTACATTTTCTGCATTTTTCACGGACAGCATACATATCTTTTCTTTTCAATGTATTAATTCACACATCTTTCTTTTAACGGTTTGTAGGTCTGTTAAAGAAACCTAAAAGCATGTTTTTTTCACGAATATGGCAGCATCACGAATGGAGTGACCTGCAGAGATTCCTGGAGATGTGTTGCAGCAAAAATTGATTTCAGGAAGCAGCAGAGGCTTTCAGGGGAACGCAATGATGAATTTCCATCAGCGTTTCCCTGAAAGTTGCCATTTTGCACCCGGGGGCACCCTCATAGATTTGACTGTTTTTAAGACATCTGTGAAAATGGACAAAAATACAATATGATCTATTTTTTGACTTGTCATGTGACTAGCCCCATTCACATAAAGTGAATACAGTACAGGCGTGTGACAGCCACTGACCACTGTTCCATTCAAACTCCTCATTACTGCATGACTGCATAGATCATTCTAGGGATCTTGTGTGTCCTAGTGATGGGCCCCCGGTAATCAGACATTTATCACCCATCCTGAAGATAGTTGAAGTAATAAATGTAAGCTGTGTGAAAACTTCTTGAGGCCAAGGCCCCACGTGGCGTAAATGGAAAAAAAAAACTCATCGAATCCCATCCCCACTTTGAGGAAAAATATGTGCAGCGGACACGCAGCGGAAATCACAGCATGTCAATTATACCTACAGAAATGCTGGAGGTTTCCCTATAGTTATAATGGAAGCAGAAAGTCCACAGAGGAAACCTCTCCAGACTTTCTGTGAAAAGTGCTGCGGGAAACACCGTGATGCGTTGCCGCCGTGGTTTTTCCCACAGCGCTTTTTTGCTGCGAGAAGCTACATGGAGCCTTAATCTCAGGCTGCAGACCCACGTTGCGAAAAAGCAGCCTTTTTGGCGTGGCTGAATTTTATAGTACCTGCAAAGTGATAGAGATTTTGGCTAATCCCATCCACACATTGCAGAAAAAAATCCAACCTCATTTAAAACCTGAGCTGCACTACCAAACACAACCCATGGACAGGAGTGGCACTGTTTCTGAAAAATGAACAGACCAATAAGTAGACATGATCTCTTAAACCACTTTAAGGCTAAGGCCCCACGTTGTAGAAATACTTCGTTTTTTTGCTGCAGATTTTGCTGTGGTTTTTTAAACCAAAGCCAGGAGTGGATTTAACAGAATGGAAATGTCTAAGGGCTTCCTTTATATTTTCCATTCCTTTTCAAGCCACTTCTGACTTTGGCTCCAAAAACAGCTGCGAAATCTGCAACAAAAAACAATGTGTTTCAGTAACGTGGGGCCTTACCCTAAATACAATGTATAACAAAGATTCCTTTACAGCAGCAACATGGGCCATATGAACCTTTAGACTGGATATGTTCATGAACTTTTATGGTAGAGTATTGTGGGCATGTTCTGAGAGCTTTGCAGAGGTCATTGTGCAGGGAGTGGGAGAAAGTGAGTTGTAACCATCATCAAAGTGATCTCTACAGAACAGGAAGTGTCAGCCTATTATGTTTACAAAATATGTGTAACATAAAAACTAAACAGTGGATAATTTTTAATGACACATTCCTTTTAATATATGCCCTTAAAATGTCTATAGGCCCACAGACATGAGCACATCCTTCTGATATTGTCAGTACCTTTTACTTTTAGCGATTTTATATTATAACACTGCTGGGATTAAAAGAATAAAAAAAACTTTGAAATACTTTCCCATCACATGCTGCCTGCAAATCTGCAAAAGCAAAGAACCATTAAATCTATATAAAAATATCTCTTACCTTCCAAGATCAGTCATAATATACTGCTAGCTATAAGTACATCAGGGACGTTCCTAGACTCAGCCAATAAATAGACCACAAACTATGCTGTTAGCAGCTGTAGTGATTGTCTCATTTGATATAATTGCATAGAAATCTACTTTTATTCCCTAACCTTGTTTATTAAGACTGGCAGCCGAGGAAATGATATTTGGTATGAGAAACACAGGCACAACTTCTCAGAATGAGCCACATTAAATCGTGAGAGATTGTATATTAGATTCCTGTTTATTTAAATGAAACGAATATAATAAAAGTAAATTATCTCATTAGAAGCGGCACAGCAGATAGTAGCAGTTTCCTTATCGGATTAACAAGACACATCAGATTAAACAGCACAATTAAGTAGCTCTTACAATCTGGAGTAAGTTTCAGTAATTACTCTATGTATAACCTGGTGTACATTTCTCAATGTTTCTCACTAAACTTCTTGAAGTGTCTCCATTCTTTCTTAGAGCAACTTTCACTGATAGGTATTCACTATCGTCTCTATTTTCAAGATGCTCATTATGTCTTTGCAGTTTATTATAACCTCAAGTCACATTCATTTAAGAATTGATATACAACACAGTAATATTTCGCAGGGGTAGTATTTGTCTTTTAAAAAAACGATTCTAGAGTCATTCGAGAAAAAGTTTGAGGGCTAAATTGCAATTCTAGACATTACCATAGCCCATGGACAAGACAAGGGCGGTACCGTTTATGCAGATTTTCTGTACAGATTTACATGCGAAAAATGTTTAATGCAGTAACATAAAAACCAATGAAATTTTATTAATCTCATGTACACAATGTGTTTTTACCACGATGATGTTGACATGAGTCCATTTCCTTGTGCAAATTTTTATGGCAATTTCACCTATTTCAGCATGAGGGGTAAAATCTTCAACAAAAGCTGCACTTTTTGCACGTGCACGTAGACTAAATTTGCTACAGAGTGGTATGGCATTGTGTGCATTTGCATCTACAAGTTCAGCAAGTATCCAGTAATAGAAGGTGTGACCTGTCATATCTGTCATAGTTCCTGTGAAAATGACCGTTATGACAATGTGCACAGAGCAGAGGCATAAAAATCTGCAAAAATCTGCAACAGGACCCCCACATGCCAGGTACCACTTGGTATTTTCTTATATGGCAGAAAGGTCTGTGGGCCAGCAGGACACAATGGCCTCAGTTTGACTGCCATCTTGTCACCCTCCTTAACAATACATCTGTAACAGCACCTAAGACAAAAAGCTCCAAATTTCTCAAACCTCTTAATTTTACAGAGAACCATAGCATGATCATTGTTCAGAATAACCTATTTTTTTCCAAGAGCACAGAAAGATATATCAGATGGATGAGAGACCAATATTAACTCAATATTAACTAGCTATCTATCAATATATAGATATAGTAATTATATTCATTAAAAAGTGTAACCTTAATAAACAAGTGAGACTGAGAAGGCTGGCTCCTTAGAGCTTTGGCATCAATAATTCCTCAGTATCATGCTTGCGAGTGGATGGGGACATTGGCAAATTATTAAGACAACAACAGGATATACGTGTGTTGATTTTGTGGCACAAAGTGGCTTATCCATTTGTGTAATTATGGTAGCTGTGAATGATATTGGTGGAAGAAAGAAGATATGGAGGAATCAGAATGAAAGGAATAAAGAAAGAAGCTGGTTAAGAGTTGTCATGTGTACTAATGAGTTCTGGCTGTATTGGCACATATCAATGTTTAATTATTAAAAACGTGATAATATCACAAAATAAATTTGGGCTAAGCTAGTCTCTACAGAGATTAAAAACTCACATTTTCAATAATTAAACATGTAGCTATTCTTGATACTTGTCAGTAAAGCCAGAGCCTCTTTATAAATCACTCGTACCCTGTGTCAGTGGCTTCCTATATTAAGACTGGCACAAGATACACCAGTCTTAAAGGGAGTTTGTCATCACAAAATTGAGATAGAAACTAATCCTTGTATGGCTGTCAGCACAGTTTACAATGATGTGTTTCTTATTCAGGACTGTTGCTCCATTCTTGTAAAATTATCATGTTATCCCTATGCAAATGAACAGAAAGGGGCTTTAGGGGCGGTGCTTTCCATCAATGGGCTTCACTATCTGCTGCCACTAGCTGCTGCTCAGCTCCACCCCCACTAGTTGACTGATATCTCTCTCCTTTGCCTCAGCACACAGTGCTAACAGTACTGTCCATGTCTGATGATGATGCACTTCCCCTATCTGAAGCCAGCTTCCTTCACTTCCAGGTGCAATGTGACATCATCAGGCTGAGCTGAGCAGCAGTTATTAGCGACAAATGGTGAAGCCTACTGATGGAGAGTAATGTCCCTAAAACCACTTTCTGCTCATTTGCATAGGGATAAAAGGCTGATTTTTACATAAAGCAGCAGTCCTGAATAAGAAATTCATCATTGCAAACTGTGATTAGTTTATATCTACTGAGATTAGTTTATCTCAAGCTACTGTATATACTATATGCTGTATATATATATATATATATATATATATATATATATATATAACACTGTATATATATGTATATACTTATATCTTAATTTTGTGCTGACAGACTCCCTTTATTAACTGCTCCACAGTGTCCAGTTCTGGAGACCCAACCAACAAAAAGACACAGATAAAATAGAATAGGTGCAAATGTGGGCTACAAAACGGTTGAGGGTGTGAAGTTTAAATCATATCAGGAGAGATTTAGAAAACATAATCTCTATAGTCTTGAGTACAAGTATAAATAAGGTTCAGTGGGGAAGTGTTTTTAATAAAAAACTAAACACAAGAACAAGGGGACACAATCTGAAATTAGTTGTGGGGAAAATCAGAAGCAATGTCAGGAAATATTATTTAATTTAAAGAATAGTTGAGATTTGGAATAAACTTCCAGCATATGTGGTTGGGAAATCTATAGTAAATGAATGTAAGCATGCCTGGGATAAATACATGTCTATCCCAAGATAAAATGCAAATAATATAAGGACTGACTAGATGGACCATGTGTTCTTTTCTGCTGTCAATCTTCTATGTTTCTATGACCATCACACTGTGAAAACAGCCTCCTGAGCTGCCTCCCATAACCCCCGATTAGCTTAAACAAGCAGCACTGGTAGTAGCGGCCTACAAAGGAGAAGCTAGTGCTATACCGCCACCGCTCTGCTTGCCCAGTTTAATTTTGAACCTACTCACTGTATACTTGACAGCAGTTAACCAAGCAGAGCAGTGTTAGTGACCTGCCAGCCTTTATCTAACCCATCAGCCCTTCTGCCAGTGCTTGTTCAGCAAGTGGGCTGACAGCAAGGAGGTGAGCTGGCAGAGAGGATGTAGCATATGTGCTGTGCCTCTCTGAGACCAGTGTATTGTTTACTGGTTATAATTTGCCTCCAATTTCTGGATAAAACACCTCTTCTATTAGGTAAATCATATTTGGCCTACACGGTGACAGGTCTACTTTACCACTTGGGTTAGGTTGGAAATGCAACATAACTTCTCGGCATTTGATTTTTTTTTTTTTATCATTTAACAGGACCTGTTACCTCTGTATTAGAAATTACAATGCAGTCTCTCCAAAAGACTATCTCTTTGAGAAGACCACCTTCTTGACACATTTCCAGTGATGGATTTTCAGTTTTCCCTACTAACCATCTCCCTTAAGTGGACCACCTCTGTAGAAGACCACTTTTTCCTGCAATTTTGGGTGATCATCTCAAAGAGCTTTCCCTGTACTTGTAGTCTCCAATTAACAGTAATTCTGGAGCATCTTTTCACATAACTCTGTGGCAGGGGTGTACCTAGTAAAGACTCAGCCCCCCAGCAAACATTTGACTTGGGCCCCCCACGGCATAGAGCCCCCTTTCCTGGTCCCCAAACAGTATAATGCCCCATTTACATACACTGTCCCAAAGTGTCCTCCAGACAGTATAATGTCCCATAGCTGCCCGTCCGTGGTGTCCCTGCATTGTCTGGCACTGAGAGCACTGATTGGACAATGCCTGTCTATCTAAGGACACATCCCCTAACTGGTAACACCCAGTTGTCAATTTATTCATACATTTCTAGGAGGAATAACTGGAAAAAATGGCACAACACAGAGATAAATGCTCCAGAATTAAGAAGAAAACAAATATTTACTACAATAGACACATCAGAAGAGCTGACAGGACCTGTGTATAGGAAGTTACATTGGTTATTATAATATGTGGCCCCTTATTCCTAAGTAGGGTTGCGAGATAAAGTAGGATTTTTTTTTTTCATTTCAAGTGTTTTATTAGTTTTGCAAATGGAAACTTTACAATTAAATGTAACATATGCATACAATTAAAACAAGAACAAAAGGTGATTACTACAATTATTTCTGAATATTATCGCAAAGAGAATCAGTCATGTATTTGTATAGGAGCTGATGGGTTCCCAATCTAATACGGAACAGTAATAGCTCATGTTTTAATGTCCACTAAATTAATCTTTAATTTTTCTAGTTATTTCTTTACTGCTTCTCTGCTATGTAAATCAGGCAATACAATACAATAGCATATATGTTTAGAAGTGTAGCTATATAGGTAGCAGTTGCACCCAGGCCCTGGCATCTTAGGGAAGCACAGGGCTTCTCTGCCACATAATAAGACACCAGTATAATAAATGGCACATGGTGGGGGGGGGGGGGGTCTTGGTACAAATTTTGCATTAGGGCCCTAGAGGTTTAATTTACATTTTTGTCTATGGTCACCTGTCATCAAATTCTGGATGTATGGCCTACGTGACATGCCATACAGAAACATATATAAAGTTTATCAATCAGGCTCGATCATAGCATGGAGCTGTGCATTGTCTTAGTATTAATTTTACAGATTACACATGTATCATACCTCCTAAGGATAGAGATTCACCATTAAAGCCTTTTTAACAAAATGGGTAATGTTTTTTTTTTAATTGTCATCGGTCTTGTAAGAAGAGCTATAATTTTCGTTCCGCTTTATTGAATTGCCACTGCCTCAAAGATTAAATTGTTGAATACTTTGCTAATCATTTTGATGGAGACATGGCCAAATCTTTATATGATACTAATAACTGCAAACACAATCACGTTGCTTTTGTGCTTGACAGTCATCCAGCTGCAAGCTCCATAAAAGATCTATCACAACACGCAATCCATTAATTGTTAATTCAGGACAACTTCAGAACACAGGCCTAGAAACCTTACATGTCAGAAATCTCCTAGACTGCTGATCTCTGGAAGTCAATGCTTAAATTGCCATGTAAGAGAAAAAAAACAAACCCCCTTTTACCAGCTGACTCACCGATTTGTGCACTATGGGAGGCAAATGAGAGAAAAAAAAATGTGCCATACTATTTTAGAGACGTCTTTATGCTGAAGACAAAAGCCCCCAGAAAATATAATTATCAAAACTACCTCTGCCGGTGGCTTGCTTCTTGCCCCTGCCCACCCCCCAACAAAACATATGGGGATTTACCCTCTGATTACATTACCATTTCAAAGATGGGAAAGACTCTGCCTTTTATTTTACTTTTTTCAACCTGAAATTATTATGCTGCTCAATATGCAGATCGGTTCTGGGCGGTGCCACAACAAAGAGAGTTCAATCTGATCAGGACCAGACACGGGGCTACTACTGGAAGAACCATTAAGTACATTGTGTATCATTTATAGGCGACATATCATTGCCAGCTGTTTGAGCTATAGTCATGCCCACTCTAGTACTGCCCACTTTGGTGGAGAATGTATCTATAAATAGGCACTACGTATGGCCAAAATGTAGGCACCAACTCATGAAGACTTGTTTCAGAGGAGGGTTCTGTGTGTTTCCCCCCAAACCATAACAGAGCACATAAATATTCTGTACATAGCATCCAAATACTTAGCTAATTTTTTAACTTGATTTTATTACTTTTATTCATCATTTTAGACAAGTTTTTTGTCGTTTTTGAATTTCATTTTTCCAAAAATCAGCATATTCTAGATTTTAGTTTTTTTCTATTTTTACAATATAAAAAAAACTCTATTAAAATGCTTCAAAAATTGCTAAATAGTGGTGAAAGATACACAGTGCTTTTAACCAGCAAAAAGGATACAAAAATTTTTTAAAAATTGGCATCTAAAATGCCTAAATTTTATGTCCTATGAATTTAAATGGGAAATGGTGCCAAAGCAGTGTTTCAGTTCTGGGCGCATAAACAGTGTGCAGGTAGCCAATGTGCAGGGCTAATCAGCGCAAGGATCCGAGGCAGAATAAATTGCGAAACCATGGCAGAAATCCAAAGGACATCTTCAGATTTATGTCACAGATTCCGCTGCAAACACATCAGAAGTTTCCAATGCCTGTAAACCAGGCCTGAAAATATTAGCTCATATAACATATTTTACAAGCTTTCATTAAGTTTGTAAGTTATACCAAGGTTGGAAATGTACGATTATTCTTGAAGAGACGATTTTGACGCATTACAAAGGAAAACAGATTCTCATCAACCCTCTTGCTTGCTACATAGTTGGGAAACAGTAAAGGCCTAATAGGTTGCTAGGCAACATCATCGTTACAAAGGTAGATGGAAAGCTAATTTATATAAAGATACAAAGCTTGCATCATTGTTCGTGGAGCCAGAGATCGTTTAATAAAGACAGTTTTTATAGTATGTATCGACTATGGCCTCCATAAAAAAGCAAAGGCTTCAGAATTAAATAAGAACAATAAAACAACAGCTGTTTTTTAAGGGTATGAGTAACATTAATGGTTTATAGTTCAGAAATATTTCCACAAGTTTTGGTTTGAGGCATGCTTATAGTAGATTTATACAACACTTGGTATTAGGATATGTTCGTTTTTAAAGGACATGAGAAATTACAAAAATTACCATCTGTAGAATACACTGAAACGTGAACAATATTAACATTGTCATGTCATATCCCATAAAAAAGTGGAGATGGGTAGAGAGGAAAATATAAGGTTAATAATATTAGTTCAGACAGTTGCTTGGCATATGCCAAGTATTTGTAAAGTGGGTAACGTTACCATTTTCCTGAATGCTGGCACTAATAGTGCATATTTTTTTTACATTTTGAACAGAAAATATTTTTAAAAATCTTAAGTTTTGATTAGCAAGAAATAAACCAGAATTTGGAAAAACAACAAGTATATGATACAGAAAGGGGGCATGAGATTTAAGGACACTACTGGTGACATTTGCAAATACATGTCATTCAGAAGTAAGGCTCTATAAATATGATCACTTTAGATTTTTATCTAGTAATATGTTTTCTTAGTAAGGACTATAAAATTTCTGTCCATCCATGGAAATACAGATTATGTCATCCTACCTTATACTGTGCATTCTTCTGTTTCTTTATACAGAGCTCTTCATCACACCATACTTTCATGTAAGTCTTGTGGCTTTTGACAAAAAGACGTGGATTCATAAAATCATACATTACAGAACGAGAAAGAAAATAAGCAAAAATAAAAAAAACACATAAAACAAAAATAAATAAAATCAAAAACAAACTCCCAGAGACTGAGAGAAGGAGATTGTGGGAGAGTATTTTTGTGAGGATGCGTGTATCTCTGTAGTTGTCTTTATTGAGGCCTATCCTCTGTTTAGATGTCCTCTTGCCTTGAAAAGCAGCTGGTCTGTGACCCCCAAATTCTTTAAAGAAAAAAAAAGAGAGAGAATTCTTTTCACATTTCAAGTTGCTTCTTTTTCTACCCTCCCACTGACACCATCCCATTCATCCCTGAAGATAACTTTATTCATCAACAAATCATTGTATCAAGTTCAATGGGAACACTGCATTATCATTCTTTACAGCACGACTAGGCAGTTATATCTTACTTTACTTTTCAGAAAGACAACGCCAGGTCCTTATAACACTTACATGGTCTGTTCAGCACCATTCCTCCACTGTCAGTCAGCGGCCAGGCAGTAAATAGACACTTGTTGGATTGCTTTCCAAAGTAGAAGTTGCTGTCACTTTCAGGGCTGCTTAAAATTTAACCAGTGTATTATTTCGGGAAGAGACGTAAAGTTACAGCATATGTGAATGTTGTCTTCTCTTACCTAACTGCATCTCATTGCAATCAATTAGGAGCAACTTAAGGCGGAAAAATGTCAATGGGACATCAGTGATTTCCTTTATTGCAGTATAGCTGTCAGTTAAAGGTCATCCCTCCTAGTAGAAAATTAACCATGCCTAAGCCTATCTATACAAAAGGCTGACTAGCTGAGAGCTTGGGAGTGATATCAATAAATGCTACTACATTACCTTTATGTATAAGACCCATAAGTGTCTCTTACATGTGTAACTATATCCGTAGCAGTCATAGCAACAGAGTCCTGGGCTAAAGGGGCCTCATTTTGAAACAGGATCACTATTATTTCTGGTGGGTAAAATAGTGATGGCTTGTGCTCTCTAGCTTTACTGTGCGAATTATGCAGAATATCTGAGAGATGATGTTATTGTCCGTTCATTTGTTTGTCCTTTTAGGTTAGGTTACTGTTACTGTTTATAACTTTGCTAAGAGGCCCCTAAATTTTACTAATGTCCCAGGTCCCTTTGATACCTGTTACCCTACCAGTAGAATAATTTCAAAAACAGCATTTTTCAGAAAAAGGCTACAGATTTGGGGCAGTTTTTGATGTGTTTTTTTTTTTTTAGCCAAAGCCCAAATAATATATTTGTTTAGCAATTTATTTTGCTTTATTCCACACTCACTGTCCCAAGTAGGGCTTACAATCCAAATTCCCCAACAGTATGCAGAGTGTTGGAGGAAACTGGAGTATTCCGAGAATCCCCACGCAAACACAGGAAGAACATACAAACTCCTTGCAGATGTTGTCCTTGGTCAGATTCAAACCGAGGACCCCTGCACTACAAAACAACACAACTGCTAACCAGGAATGTAAATATTCAGGAAATATATATATATCATTCCTTATGGATTTGGTTTAAAAATTGCACCACAAACTGCACTGGAGCTTTTCCAAAAATTGTGTGTGAAACCATCTTTATCCTTCCCCAAACTGCAGATTTAAATATCCCTAGAGAATATTGCGATCATGACTTCTGCAGTGTTGATTTTTTGTGACTACAAGTCGAAGTCACAACATCCTTTAGGCCCCCAGGCTGCAATGTGATTCCATTCGCTTACATTAGTGAACGAGTTGCAGGGTGACATGACAATCTTTGGTCACACAAAGAGAGTTGAGACCAAAGTCGCTGTGTAGCCCTAGTCTTAAGATTCATGCACTAACTAGTCTTAGGTGCCGTAATATTGCTTTCATAGGCATGAACTGCATATAAAGAAAATTGTGGCATGCTCCATCTGTACATATGGGGCCAGATTTATTATTGAATCTATGCCAGATTTCTAAGTTTGCCACTTTTTTAACACTAGTTGTGACAAAAATTTTTGCAACTGGTATTTTTGCACCTCGCACACCATCAAAGTGAAAGTGGTGTGGGGGTTGTGCTATATTTAATATAATTTACACCAGTTTACTGGTGCAAATGATCAGTGAAATCTACACCAGCTACAAGTTGGCATACATTTCAAGAGAGGTACAGCCCAGTAGAGGAGCCGCCAAATTTAGGAAGAGGCATGCGTCTCCTCATAGAGAAAATGTAATTTATAAAGAAAATGGACTGGGTTGAGGCAGTACATCAAATGGAGAAAAAAGTCCAACACTATTTTCAACTGTGGCAGGGATTTATCTCTTTACTGCCCCAACATGTTAAAGATAAATTTGCGACCATGCTTTCAACCTCACAACCTGGTATCAAGAGCAATTTCTGGCATCCCCCAATGGGATGAGGAGGGTGAAGTTGATAGATTATATAGAATTGGTGGGACATTTTCTGTGGTACTGTGGTGTATAGGGAGTTCCAGGCAAATTGGATGGGGAGATAATTGAATGCTATGATGGGTGGGAGACATGGGGAGCTTTTGTTTTGTCTTGTTTTGTTTTGTATGTCCTTTTTTTGTCCCTTGGATTCACACTATTTCTGTATAAATAGTCTTATTACCCACTGAAGTATTATTACGGCAGCCAAATAGGGAACATGCCAAGGGGACATGCCCTTTCATAATGTATCCTAGTGTTCTATACTATTGGTTCTAGTGAACTTTTGTTTATAGCATGTACCCGATCTTTGACGCACCACTGTATATGGTCTATCTGGGACTTTCTTTCAAAACCACTTTGGGACTGTGACAGCGGATTTGTCTCATTGAATGTTCGGATTTTATTATCTTGCTGATTCTGATAATGTACTTGGTAACAGAGACGGCCTCATCAGATGTGGACTGTTGCAAGTACAAAATACTGAACATTTTGTTTTTTGTATTTAAATTGAAAAAGTTTCATAAAAACATTATTAAAACAAATAAATAAATAAATAAATGAGGCGGCTGTTTTGCCGGAGAAGGGGATTTGAAGGCTGGCATTGAATATGCTAGTCTTTATTAATTATTTCCCCATGGAGTCCACTTTAGACTGTAAAGCAGTATACAAGGGCTGTATAGCTCTATGCACTGTTGTGAACAAGAGCTGTATCCACTCCTGAGTTTGTCTCAAAAAACGCAGCAAAATCTGCAACTTAGACCGGGGCCCCACGTGGCGTAAATGCTACTGCAAAAAAGTGCCATTTTACAGTCTAGTGAATCCCATCCACACATTGCAGAAAAATATACACAGCGGAAATGCTGCGATTTCCAAAACAGTTGCATTTTTGGAAATCGCAGCATGTCAATTATACCTACAGAAATGCCAATGGTCTCCCTATAGGTATAATTGAAGCAGGAAGTCCGCAGAGGAAAATTCTGCAGACTTTCTGTGAAAGTGCTGCAGGAAAAACCGCAATGTGTCTCCGACTTGGGTTTTCCCACAGCGCTTTTTCGCTGCAGCCAACTACGGGGGGCCTTAGCCAAGAAAGCAGCTTTTCTACAATGTGGGCCGCAGCCTTAGATGTGGTGCAGCATAAAAATGTTGTGTGCATACTTAGTTTGAACATTGCTAACCAGAAACTTCTACCACGTCTTAGGCTAAGGCCACATGTAGCAAAACACAGCTGAAAACGTTGTGGGAAAACAATGCAGCTGATACACAGTGTAAGAAATGCAGTAAAAACGCTTGTGTTTTTCATAGCTTTTCTGCTGCATTATTAATTTTTGCCTTCTTCATATAACTTTATAGGGAAAACACAGTGTTTCCATAGGTAAAATTAACATGCTGCGTTTTCAGCACCTTTTTTTCTGCAGTGTGTGGCTGAGATTAAATGAAAAGTCTCATTCACTTTACAGGGACTGTGAAATGCTGCAGCAACAGCCAAAAAGTTCTTTTCTGTAAGGTGTGGCTTCAGCCATAGGCTGGGTTCACATCTGCGCTTGCCCATCATTCAGGGATTACGTCTCCTATTCCTCTAGAAAAATATGGAGAGAAATATCCAGCAAGCAGGACTTTTCTCTGCTCTTTTTTCGGGATGGACCACATTATAGTCTATGGGGTAGACTATTATCCGTAGGTAACCGCTTTTTAAGCAGATTGAGTTTCCGTTTTTCGGTCCCCAAGTGGACGCGAAGAATGGAAACCCGAACGCTAGTGTGAACCTAGCGTTAGGTTAGTTTCACATGCAGCATTTTTAGAAAAATGGTACTGAAATTTTTTATATAGTTTTTGGGCTGAAAAAATATTGTGCAGGACCACCCTTTAACATATACTCATATATATGGAACTTACCTTAAATAAACATTGATGTAGAAATTTGTATGCTTTCTTCCAGAACTTTTCCATATACTGTGAATCTTAAACTATAATTTGTCATTTGCCATTTTCATAGCATGGAGTCCAGTAATTGAAAGTTTATTTCTGTCCTATTTTTTTTTCCTTTTCTGTTACTTAAGGGGTAAAACAAAGACAAGACTACAGCAACAGCAAGAAGCAAGACTTGAAAGCAGAAAGTAAAAATGCAGAAGAACATAAAGCATTTTGGGGAGAATATGATGGTGTTAAAAAAAATCCAGAAATACTGGTGCAGGTGATAAGCTTCCTCCAGCCATGACAAATTAAGTCAATTTTCAAGGAGTAAACCTACTGTAGATGAAAGTAAAGAGAGAAAATCTCTTTTTCCTTGTGTGCCTGTAATGACTATTAAGACAAGAAAACCTGTGAAAGTCGGCTCTTGCAAATCACAAATTGGACTTGAATTATTTACTAGCTGCCTCTAGCCATCGTGTATATATTTATTTTTTATTATTTTTTTTGTACTTTTTCTCTGGCTGAAATTTGAAGGGAGTTTGAATGTTTTAACAGGGAAGTTTCTACATTTGTGCAGAAAGTTGCACAACACTCTTGTTATTCAAATGTTTATTGTGCAAAATCTGGGATAAGCCCCAGCATCAGAGTACCCTTTAAGTGCCTACATCTATGGCTAATTCCCCTTAGTATTGAGATTCTCACAATGGCCTAATCCACTACCTCTTTTTTTTGTCCAAGCAAACCAGTGCTATTTTCTCTCGCATAAACTAACAAGCCTGTCCCAGCTCATAGCAGCGGAGGTCAAAGAGAGAGACTCTGTGTTTACACATCACCCACACTTTGTGTTGCTTGGCTGAGGATAGCAAAGACGTTAAGTACTTGCCTAGGCCTCAAACCATCTTTAGAAAGAAAAATAAGCTCTTAGATATTGGAAACATAAGATTTTATAGACTACAAATACAAGAAATGCCAAACAGTCCTCTGTGCTTTCTAAAGCTTCTTCTGCAGCCTGCTATCTAGAAGCAAGTATTTGGATTATTTTAACTACTTTCTTAACACAAACAGGTTGAATTTTACTTGTTTTATCATCTTAAACTTATTTTGCTAACCAATCCCCTTGCCAGCTTGTCAGAGCTGTCTATACAATCATGTACCGTTTTACCATAAAAACTAATAACAAGATCTTTTCACGTATGAAGACCTAGTTGTCTCCATGGCTACAGACTACAGACAAATTCTGTGTAGTCTAATCCTTCTGTAATGTGTTACTTTTCTTGCTAACCTACATAGAGCAGTGTAGCACATGCCTGAAGGTTCAGATTACAAATGACATAAAACAATGTCATTAACCATTTTACCTTTGGAGAGGATATATATATACAGCGAATGGGAACCTCAATGGGGACCAGATGTGCACCCCAGTATGCAAATCTCTTTATGGCAGAACTGGAAGGAACATATTTATCAACATGCACCACCAAACCTATGATTTACCTTCGTTATATCGATGATATCCTTGTCATCTGGACTGCAGGTGAGGAGGCCCTACTTCAATTCCATAATGACTTCAATGACTTTCACCCTACCATCAACCTTAAACTTAGCTATTCAGGGAGTGAAATTCACTTTCTGGATACCACAATATACATTAAAGACCACCGGCTACTCACATCAATATACCACAAACCCACAGACAGAACGGCCTACCTGAGAAATGACAGCTTCCACCCAAGCACATAAGACAATCAATTATCTACAGCCAGGCTATACGATACAATCGTATTTGCTCCGACAAAGCAGACCTGGACAAGCACCTCCTGGATCTGAGGATGAAATTTCTCCGATTGGGATACAAACCAAAAGTGACGGACAACCAATTAAACAAAGCGGCAGCCATTAACAGAGACAGTCTGCTCACATATAGAGAGACCCAGAAAGATGCCCGAGTGCCCCTAGTTGTCACCTACAACCCACAGCTGGAGATCCTATGAAGGATTGCCAAGGAGCTCCAACCTGTACTACATAGGGACAACAGACTGAAGGACATATTTCCAGTCCCCCCTCTCCTTTCCTTTCGACAACCACCAAACCTGAGGCGCATTATCGTCCGGAGTGCCCTGAAGGCCCCAACTGAAAATGGCACCTCACCTTGCCTACAAAAAAGGTGCATGACCTGCAAGCACATCCACACCGCTGACAGTGTACCTGTCCCACAGTCACAACAGGTGCAGAGAATTAGGGGGACATTTTCCTGCAGGTCTTCCAATGTGGTGTACCTCATAATGTGTGTGCAATGTCCCACCACAGACCTCTATGTGGGGGAAACAGGGCAGAGACTTAGTCAACGAATGAACTCACATAGATCCAATATTAATAACAGCAGAACAGATCTCCCAGTGGCCGCACATTTCTCCAGAGAAAACCACTCTATTGAAGATTTGCGGGTTGTGGTTTTAATGGGACATTTTAAGACGCAGGAGGAAAGGAAAGAACCGGAATTCAAGTTTATGCAACTCTGCAATTTGGACTTAATATTTATGCCAGCTTCATGTCACACTATGTATGAACTGTGAGGGTCACAAATCACCACTTGATAGTAAACAGATAACAGATCCCTCTGTCACGCACCACAACTTTCCAGATTGTTTTTTGACCTGTTGTAAATAACTTCTCTACTTAGATTGCATTTTTTTTTTTTTTTTTTTTTAAGGACTCTAAAATCCTTTGAAGATCATGTGTATAGAGTATAAATAATCTGTGAATTTTCAGTTCTTGTATAATACCATGTCTGAAGAAGAGAGCCAGTACTCTTGAAAGCTTACTTATAAATATACTCAGTTAGCCTCTAAAAGGTATTGCCTGATTTCTTCACTCTGGAAGAAATCAGGCAATACCAGTTCTGGACAGCCCATAGACTTTATGTGTCCAGACAGTCCACTATTAACTCGGCAGAACTAGGGAGCAGGCTGTAACTCCTATAGAGAAGGCAGGGACAATTTACTGTCCCTGCCTTCCTGAGCACAGTGTAGGGGAGTTAATGGCAGCCATACAGGTACAGTATAGATTTGGCACGTTGGTGGAAACCCACACAAATATGCAAAGTTCATGTAGATATTGCCCTTGGTCGTTTTTGAACCCAGGACCCCAGTGCTGCAAGGCAACAGTGCTAACCACTGAGCCACCATGCTGCCATCTGTTGCCTCTTTTAAGACTGTTCTAAAACGGCAATGTTAGTTGCCTAATTTGAGAATTCTGTAACCAACAAGCTCTTTGTCTTTTTGAAAGTAAGGTTCTATTGTTCACCAGTTCCATCTGAGTTTGCCTCAGGTTGTTTCTGTCAGATGTAATAAGGAGGTCCCCCCTAGAAACCTGTAAGACAGCACAGAGAAGGTGTGTAGCTTCATATCGAAAAGCTGTACTG
The DNA here is from genome assembly GCA_947044405.1 of Leptodactylus fallax. Classification (NCBI taxonomy): domain Eukaryota; kingdom Metazoa; phylum Chordata; class Amphibia; order Anura; family Leptodactylidae; genus Leptodactylus; species Leptodactylus fallax. Next base: position 6,160,832 of record CAMRHE010000081.1, on the reverse strand, counting down.
CCTCTGTGACATGCCATGAGCTCTTATTTTTAAGCACAGCTTTCAGGTGATTTCTGCTATCCTTTCCAAAAGCAGGATATCATAAAGGGTAAGAAGGTAAATTTTGTGATATATCGGTATGATTTGAGGCAGATTTTCTGAGTAAAAAGAGTAAAGTGTAAACCTTGAAAGAAGTTCTAGTAAAGACAGTGCTCTGTATGCCCTGCCCACACAGTGATTGACAGTTTTTTTTGTAACAGTGTTTTAAGGCTATCAATCACTGCATGTGGGCGAGGTAATCAGGACTCTTACTGTCTCTAGTAGGAGTCCTGTCAGGATTTACTGCATTTTATTCTCAAATGCTACTTCAAAACCCTATATATCATTGACCTCAACTTCTTTCCCTCTCTCTCACGCAGGTACTACATCTGCACTTGCATTGTCACCTCTTTCAGTGAATTGAAACTATCTTGGTTTACCATTTTCTACTACTTCCATCTCTAAGCAGGGACCTATAAATGAAAAGGCAATCATTAGGAAAAAACATCTAAATTTGGTGCTGGTTCATACCACATCCCTCATCTTGGTTCTTGTTACCACCAGAGAATGTATTAACCCCTAGACGTCGCTAATCTGGCTATTTACACTGCTCTATCTGACGCCTGGTGCTGCAGTCATGTTAATTCAAGTCAAACATCTGTTATTTACAACTGCTCCTGTAGGAGTGATAAGTGCCAGCATCTCCATGCTGAAGGTACTGTCTGGGAGTTACACTGTGATAAGGGAAGCTTTTAGGACTTTTATCATCACTTTTATCAACAAAATTTAACTCTTCATAGTAATCAGAGTAAAGTGAAAGTGCATTCCCATTCACATTGTGCTAGCAGAACTTGCTCCCCTGCCAGCCCCTTCTTTCACCTACTTCCTGGATGTTTTCTCTGTCTCAGCAGGGAGCCTAGCTAGAGATAACACAAGCAGTTTACAATCCTCTACTATACTACACTACTGGTTAATTTACACATGGACTAGAGGTCCAGAAAATAAGCCATGCTGAATATAAAACCATATAAAACCAAATTTTTTGTTGAAAAACTATATAAATGTGTAGCCCCAGAAGAACTAGAAAAATCAAATTTTATTATATTTACATGCAATAGTATATATAAAAACAAATTTGTTTTAGATAAAAGAAGCAAAATTGAAATTTTTTTTCACATTTCATACCATTCTTCTACTTCTAGTGAAAAAAATATTCAACTTATTTAACAAATAAGGATAGTTATTTCATACCTTATGTGTCCTGAAAAAAACATGGTAAAAATAGTTGGGATATGCACAGCCATTAAAAAGATATTGCTGTGTAAAGCAGTGCATACCAAAGTGCTAAATTTGTCCTGAGCATTGGGGCATTAATGACGCTTGGTCCTGAAAGGGTTAAAATATAATATAACAAGAATAATAATATATTTTCTTTTAGAAATAGTTGTAACTAGAAATAACTTCTCCATTATTAATAAGAAGAAAAAAATGGGCAAAAAGTATAGAATGAACAATGCGATTAGACACTAGTATGTTCTATAGAGAGCCTATACAGTAGTGTGAAATTTGTAAGAAGAAACCTGTTAGTTTATAAGACTTTCTTATTGTATTTGTACATTTATATAGTCGATTCCCTTCTTCCAAAGGATTTCCAACGCTTCATATTGTCCATCTGAGAGTCCTTGTGGGAAATCGCAAATACAATCCGTATCACTTTCAACCATTGCATGGCGCCAGATGAAATGAGGTTCACACTAGTGAGTGCTATACTTTTTTTTTCCACAGACACACTGGTTTGTACATATGCAGATAGGAGTCTGTGAACAACACATGGCCTACAACACTGTGCTGGAAACCAGATCTTGAGCGCTCCAGCAGGACACAGAACAAACATGGGAAAGCTCTCATATGGCAGTAGGGGTTTTTCCGTCTCTCCTGGATATGAACAGTTCCGACCTCTCTGAACCACTTGTTAAAATAAACTTCTCCTTCATGGTTTTGTGAACCACTTTTTTCATGTTAGTGGTTTATTTGTTCTTCCTTTGATGCTTTCCTTGTTCTCACAGTCATTTATTCTCCGTTTCAGACCGATTTCCCTCAATGTGCGGCAACTTATGAAAAGTAGGTTGCTGATGAGTCTCTTTTTATTTGCTTGATGCCAGATTGGCTCCTTGTGTGCGCGTTGGTATCTAGCAGCTCATTTCAAAGGCTTTAAAGCTAATGACTTTAAGTGTGGTCAAATTTTATTACATCTTGGGTGGGTTAAACCTGTTACAAACTCTTTGACCCCTTACCAGTGAATCCAATTCCATCTAATGCTGTGTGACTAATATAGTAGATATTTAATCTACTTTGCTGCTGAGATTAGTTTTAAAGCTTTTTTCTCTTTTCTTATAAATGATGCTGATGTCATTTCTAATATATTATATACAGTATTTTCATGTGTATTTTACTGGTGCAGATGGACTATATAATCAATTTATTATGCTCAATTTACCTCAATAAGTTAGTCTTACCTAATATCCTGATCTGATGTGTAAGGCTCTATTCACATTAGCATCAGGTTTTCTCATGGGCTTTCTGCTATTTTTGGAGGCAAGAATAGAGTCTACAGCACTATTCTTCCATAGTTACCTATTGCAATTACATAATTAGACCAGACTACTGTGATTCCATTACCAATGTGTATTTGATGTTCAACGCATTGGGTACATTGTACTTCAAGATGTCATATCCTATATTCTCAAGGGAGATGAACTGCTGCTAGAAAGTGCCTGGCAGTGGCTTGTTACCCTATTCCAATTGAGAACGCATGCACACTTGGCCAAGCTGAGCATGCATGTATATGGGGGTCAGGAGGAATAACTGTTGAGAGAATGAGATTGCAATTAAAGCTTATTGAAGGTGTATGGCCAGCTTAGGGCTACTGATGTGATACATTTTAAAATTATTGGTGAAATCATTAATAAATCATTGTGTTATTCATATGAAAATTAGGAAAAAGTGCTTTGGGCATACTTTAGCTTGCGTGGACTTTGGTCTCACCTTTATATTCCCATGCAAAGCACAAATGCAGGGAAAAGTGTTTGCATGGGAATATAAACGTGAGACCAAAGTCCACGCAAGCTAAAGCATGCCCAAAGCATGTTCTCCTAATTTTCATATGAATAACACAATGATTTATTAATGATTTCACCAATAATTTTATTGGATGATGATGATGATGATTTTATTGGATGCTGATGATTTTATGGATGATGCATAAACATGCAAGAACATAGCCTTGAGGCACAAGGCAAAGTTTCCAGACTTTGCCTTGTGCCTCAAGGCCAGGGGTGTAAATACCGGGGTAGCTGCGGTAGATGCTGCCACATGCCCTGGGACATTACGGGGCCGGAGCCCTGCGGCAGCCGCTACCGCGAACCCCACAAACCAGTCGTGTAACGATCGCGGTGCGACCGTGACCGGACCCGGCAGGGTACGGGGCCCGCGGCCAGCTGGATATGTCCGGGCCCCGGACCACTATGATAGCGGTTGAGGAAAGCCTGGTTTCCCGACCGCTATACATACTGTTATTGGAAAGGGGCCCTGGCATATTGCAGGCCCCTTTCCAATAGATGGCAGGGCAGGGCACCCAGGGGAGGTGACTGAAAACAATAAACACATATTCTCACCTCTCCTGGGCACAGTGTTCTCTCCTGTGCTCTTCCGTCATGACTGAGGCCTTTGATTAGGTCACATGGGGCGCAGCCACGTAATGACGTCAGTGCGCCCCCACATGACCGCTAAGGCCCAATCACAGGCCTCAGCAGCGACATCAGAAGAGGGCCTGAAGACGCTGAAGATGGCAGGATGGAGTGAGGATGCCAAGGAAAGGTAAGGCAAGGTAAGTATGAATGTGTGTTATTTTTAATCACCTTTCCTGGGCCTCCGATTATTATATTCTGGGGTTCTGAGGAGACCCCAGAGTATAATAATAGCACCGAAGCGTAGTGGGTCTGTTGGGAGCTTATAATACTGTGGAGCATATATTACTGGGTGGGGGCCACTGTGGAGCATATACTACTGGGTGGGGGCCACTGTAGAGCATATAATACTGGGTAGGGACCACTGCAGAGCATATACTACTGGGTGGGGGCCACTGTGGAGCATATAATCCTGGGTGGGGGCCACTGTGGAGCATATAATGCTGGGTGGGGGCCACTGTGGAGCATATAATACTGGGTGGGGGCCACTGTGGAGCATATAATACTGGATGGGGGCCACTGTGGAGCATATAATACTGGGTGGGGGCCACTGTGGGGGATATATAATACAGGGTGGGGGTCACTGTAGGGAGCATATAATACTGGGTGGGGCCCACTGTGGGGGGCATATAATACTGGTGGAGGTCACTGTGGGAAGCATATAATACAGGGTGGGGGCCACTGCAGGGAGCATATAATACAGGGTGGGGGCCACTGTGTGGAGCATATTATTCTGTGAGGGGCCACTGTGGGTAGCATATTATACTGTGTGTGGGGGGAGCAATGTAGAGTATATAATGCTGTATGGGGGCCACTGTGGAGCATATTTTACTGTTTGGGGACCCGTAACCGGTTCGGGGAGGGCCCCATGTCAAATGTTCGCCTTAGGGCCTTAGGCCCAGCCATTCCTAGTTAATGGTCCCTACCAGGAAGTGGATAACTTGAGAGTGTTTCGACTCACCCAGTCCCAGGAGCCAAAGGGGGCGATAAGGTGTCTCTTCTCAGTATGAGAAGATTAGTACTATAAATGATACATTATAGTTGGGGGGGGGACTGGTACAGATTGTGCTTTTTGGCCTAAAGGAGTTCTGAAAGAATACAGCAGACTCATAGTTATGAATCTGGTATATTTATGAGGGAAGGAGGAACATTCCTCACACCTCTCCCTTTCCCTGGGGCCATGATTGACACACTGTGTGTATACGTCTTCTGTATTCCTCCAGAACTGCTATAAGACAAAAATTTGTGCCATTTTGACTACTATGAGAATAAATCTGTAGTTGTAATATCCTGCCTTAAATACAGTAGGACAACATATTCCGCTGACATAAACAAGTTCAAGGGGGTCAATTGTAAAAGCCACAGGGAACATTGGCCCCCAGAGGAGCAAACTATTGCCGTCAATAAGAACCAAATGTTCCGCCATGTAACCAGGTTCTAAGCATCCAGCCCAATTCTGCCCTCAGCTCCTGTGCATAGAAATGTGAAGCACGATCCTTGCAAGTCCATCAAACCATCCCAGCATAAGAAAAACAACAGTGAATTCAATGCGCAGCATTAAAAATGAAAAGTGACAGCTTGAAAGCTAACCCTGTTCTTCATGTTTAACAGCCACATCTAAGCGGTGCAGAGTTATTACACTCACAAAGGACGCCTAACTCTTTTCATTAGGTGATGCAAACAAATGGTGAAACGAGAATAGTTTTCTATAATGTGGGTAATATGTTATCCTGTTTATTCCATTATCTCTTAAATAACACCAACTTAAAGGAGATGATAGTGAATTACACAGATCAGTTTTGATACCTGCAGACATGCACTGTAATCTACAGTAGTTATTGATTTATCAGCGACACACACTGTGCATCAATGCTGTACTGTTGTGCTACACCTGTATCCTATCATCTCCTGCATTACTTGTTTGGTAGCTGGGAATGCCTTTAAAAGTTAATATGTTTGTCTGTTTAGACGTGCATATTAACCATTTAGTGATTGCAGCATATACACTCACTGTCTCACACATTTTTAGCATTACTGCCTATGTGCTACTCTAGTTTTCTCTCTCTTTCTATCTCTATATACCCACAGTAATCAGCCATAACATTAAGACTACTTGCCCGATACTGTGTAGGCCTCCCTCATTCCATGAAAACAGCTCCGACCTGTCAAAGCATGGATCTTCAAAGGGCGTTAGCAGCAGATTCTTTAAGTCCTCTGTTGCTAGATGGGACCCTTTATAGATAAGAGTTTGTTCCGGCACATCCAATAGAAGTTCAATTTGGGAATTTAGAGGAAAAGTCAACACCTTAAACTCTATGTCAAGCCGTTCCTACTTAATTTCTGTAATGTGGCTTATCCAGCTGGAAGATGTCTTTAGGGAATATTGTTGCCTGCAACAACGGTTAGGTGCCATCTACATGAATGGCAGAACCCCTGGTTTCCCAGCAAGACATTAACACTCAGATCATCACACTGCTTCCAATTGCGTATCTTCTTTCTAGAGTGTATCCTGGTTCCATTTCTACCTCTGGTAAGTAACAAGCAATCCACATTATGTGGAAGTGAACATGATTCATCGGACTGTTCTGTGGGATCAGACCAGATGAACTAGTCTGCACTCCCAACAGACATCAGCCTTGGGTGCCCATGTCCCTGTTGCTGGTTCACCCATTGTCCTTCTTTGGATTACTTTGAGTCGGCACTATGCACTGCATATAAGATACCCTCCACACATTGAAGAGACAATAAAGACCTACATACCCACTGTGCATGGCTATATCGTGCCTGTATGAGAAAACCTCCAGAATATAACATGTGATGGAGTCTTCCACTGGTCTATATTTTATGGATTATCACAGTATTCATGGGGAGAAAAGATGTTAGACACACAGAGGTATACATTTCTAAGTACAATATCTACATAGAGTTTGTATAATCTCCTAGTATTTATGTGTGCAAGATAGAGAAATTAGACTGTGCGCCCTACTAAAGGCTGTATAAAGTGTTAAAGTATACAAAAAATGATTTCCATATTTTAGATCCAAATCATATCTCTAGTTGTGTGCATGAGGTGTAAAACTTATTTGGACATTGAATACCTACAAAGAAAATATTCAAGCATGCTCTATGGATATTCGCCCAATAAAATACATAAACAATATGGATGACATGTAAGTACAGAAACAATACATTTATACATACATTAGGTAATACGAGCATGTTTCTGCTTTGGTTTTTAGTAAATTGTTTTTATAAAGTATTGTAGTCTAGCACTCCCTCAGTTTAATAATAATCTTCACTGACTACTTGTCTATTACAAGTCAAAACTCAAGATTTCATCTCACAGGTAAGGAAATTTAGACAAGACATTTGAGGTCAAATGTCATAGCTACTAAAAAGAGTCAAAAAAGTCAAAGACTAGAAAGATAGTAGAATCCCATCAAAACAGAATCATCATGGTTCTATATAAAATATAATAGTAACACCATACCTCTATATGAAACACAGTTCAGATTCCTAATTTGTTATTTCAGACTTGAGACAGAAGAGCATTTTAAAGCATTTTTTCAAAGTCTTTGGCCATACAAATGTATTCTATTAGATGGTTATCACGGGCTTTATTCTTGGGATCTAATTTCAGATTTCTGTAGGCTTCTTGAAAAATGAAATTCAATTTTCCTGCAAGAAAAAAGTAAACAACTAAAGAAAGAAATTTTCATTATAACACTAAATCATTTATGAGCTCTATTCCCAGTCTTTATGTCTCTGACAGTGCTGAGAGTTTGTGCTGCCCTGTAGTAGCCATGAATTCAACTTAATTATGTAGTTGTTGGCTTCCATTGTACTTCCCTATGGTTGTGATTGGGTCCTGTCAGTAGAGACTGTTCACATTGTATTACATATATCAAAATCTTCAAATACACAGGTATTGTAGTTCTTATATTTGTCACAATGTAATCCTCTGGGACAGTCTAGATTAGGCAAGGAAAGATACATCAATAATTTATAAGGAAAGTCATTAATCTACCATTCCAATGGGGATTTAAATGATTAATACATTACTGAATTATACCTGGAAAACAATATATAAAAGAGCACCTTATGCCAGATTACAGTACTGTTGCTGGGGGTCCTGAAGTCCAGTCCAGTGAAAGTTCATCTCCAGTCCAATGAGCTGAACTTTCTATAGTAAACCATAATCAATAGAGAAATCCCACCCCATATTAATCAAGAGCTGTCACCCAAACACATTGGAGACATCCATGGCCTGAAGCACTTAAGGTATTTCTTATTTTGTTAATGGACACCATTATATTACTTAGGCACTACTAAAAAATATGGAAGAGGATTGTCTGAATTTGTGAACCACAAGTCCATGGTTAAGAGGTTTTTCCCATCACAGCCTCTTATGAGAATAGTTTACCTGATGTAGTCTTGAGTTATGCAGACTGCAAAACAGGAATGCTCTATGCTGTTTACAGAACTTCCATAGAGGTACATTGAAATTATGAAAGCAGTGCAGTGTTTGGGAGAAGAAGCCATGTCTTCCTATCTTGGTCATGTTTGGCTGAGATGGAAATACCCTTTAAAGCTAAGGCCCCACATAGTGAGCCACAGACAAAAACAATGCGGAAAAGACAGCAGCAGAAACGCATCTCGTTGTTTTCCACAGTGTTTTTCACAGAAAGTCCACAGAGTTTTCCTCTGTGGACTTTCTGTCTCTATTATATCTATCCGAAAAATGCCAACATTTGCATAGGTGTAATTGACATACTGCGATTTACAAAAACGCAATTATTTTTGAAATTGCAGCATTTCCGCTGCAGATTTTTTTCTGCAATGTGTGGATGGGATTAGCCAGAATCCCACCCATTTTACAGGTAATGTAAAACACTACATTTTTTGTCACAGCGTTTCCGCCACATCCAAAACACTGCATTTTTGCAACGTGGGGCACCACGTTTGCTTGAATTAACAAAAACAAACAAGAGCATGGCTTCCAAAGACACCACATCTGATCATAGGTCATCTTTTTTTTTATTTCAGCTCAGCCTCATTCACTTCATTGGAGTTGAACTGCAATATCAGACACCCCATGGACAAGTGTGGTGCTGTTTCTGTTTCTAATCTTGAACACAATCTTGCACAACATACTGTGGCATGTGTCTATGTATATATGACCTGTGCTTTAAATCTGCCTCGCAAACAATTATGATCCCAACTAACCAGCAGAAGACACTCAATATATCCCTAATTCTCCATAAATTTCCAAATTTCTGTAAGTTTGAGTTCAGAAACCAAAAAAACATCTGCAAAACCAAATTGATCTAGCAATCCTGGATTTATAGGTTGTTGGTGCCATTTATCCCTCGTAACTATTTCAAAAGAAAGTGTCAGGGATGTTTTTAGTGGAAACGGTGGTGTACTATGTCTTCCCTTGGACTGCATAATATCCAGATGCAAAGCTTCTCACTATAGATGTTGTTAAGAAGCATCTGACAATTTTGCCAATTAAATATCTGACAGACACAATGAAAGGTGATAAGGTCATAGCTAGAAATCACATTGCACATCCATAATGTAGATGTGCTATAAAAAGGGAACATGCTAATTGCAGTAAACTCTTATTCAATGCAATTATTCAGATTTACTTTTTTATTTGTTTTTATTTCATACCAACATGTTACATACTAGTCATATTGGAATATGCAAAGCGCTCCCAATACACAATACCAAGTGCTGTCTAGTCCCTCATATGCAATATTGTCATTGTGATGTTACGATACAGATACTGTATTCCACACATCTGCAACATAAAATTTACTTTATTACAAGATAGTACCTGATACCTATGTGGACATAATCTAACATCTCCTCAAGTTATGCAGCAGTGATTTAGAAGACTTACATTTCCAATAGTCATAGCAAGATAACTAGTTGCATAGTATGACTAATTGTTACTGTTTCCAATTAAATATCCAGTACTATATTGACCTAAAAAGTTCTAATGGTTAAAATGATGCAGATCTAAAATCTCAGATGACAACCTATGGTAATTCCTTGGTCACGACTGCTGTTACCACGTACCAGATACTCTAATTTCCAGTGCAAAATCAGTGATAGCACATGACAGATGCAGAAGGCAGGAGAAAAAGTCCACTATTTCAGTATGTAATGTTTCTGCAAACACTATGCCCTATCGAGAATTTGTTACCAAAAAGTTGCATGTTGGATTGGGGGAGCTTTTCACTTGGCTATAGTTTTTGCTGTGTGCTGTTATCAAGCTTGCAGTGAACTATTGGTTGTACTGTTGATCAGTCCAACTAAGTCCCATTGGCAATGTCCACCAAACCATAATAATACAGTGGGTACGGAAAGTATTCAGACCCCTTTAAATTTTTCACTCTTTGTTTCATTGCAGCCATTTGTTGAAAGCAAAAAAGTTCATTTTATTTCTCATTAATGTACACTCAGCACCCCATCTTGGCAGAAAAAAAACAGAAATGTAGATATTTTTGCAAATGTATTAAAAAAGAAAAACTGAAATATCACATGGTCATAAATATTCAGACCCTGTGCTGTGACACTCATATTTAACTCACATGCTGTCCATTTCCTTCTGATCCTCCTTGAGATGGTTCTATTCCTTCATTGGAGTCCAGCTGTGTTTAATTAAACTGATTGGACTTGATTAGGAAAAGCACACACCTGTCTATACAGTCATATGAAAAAGTTTGGGCACCCCTATTAATCTTAATCATTTTTAGTTCTAAATATTTGGGTGTTTGCAACAGCCATTTCAATTTGATATATCTAATAACTGATGGACACAGTAATATTTCAGGATTGAAATGAGGTTTATTGTACTAACAGAAAATGTGCAATATGCATTAAACCAAAATTTGACCGGTGCAAAAGTATGGGCACCTCAACAGAAAAGTGACATTAATATTTAGTAGATCCTCCTTTTGCAAAAATAACAGCCTCTAGTCGCTTCCTGTAGCTTTTAATCAGTTCCTGGATCCTGGATGAAGGTATTTTTGACCATTCCTCTTTACAAAACAATTCCAGTTCAGTTAAGTTTGATGGTCGCCGAGCATGGACAGCCCGCTTCAAATTATCCCACAGATGTTCAATGATATTCAGGTCTGGGGACTGGGATGGCCATTCCAGAACATTGTAATTGTTCCTCTGCATGAATGCCTGAGCTGTGTTTTGGATCATTGTCTTGCTGAAATATCCATCCCCGGCGTAACTTCAAATTCGTCACTGATTCTTGTACATTATTCTCAAGAATCTGCTGATAGTGAGTTGAATCCATGCGACCCTCAACTTTAACAAAATTCCCGGTGCCGGCATTGGCCACACAGCCCCAAAGCATGATGGAACCTCCAACAAATTTTACAGTGGGTAGCAAGTGTTTTTCTTGGAATGCTGTGTTTTTTTGACGCCATGCATAACGCCTTTTTGTATGACCAAACAACTCAATCTTTGTTTCATCAGTCCACAGGACCTTCTTCCAAAATGAAGCTGGCTTGTCCAAATGTGCTTTTGCATACCTCAGGTGACTCTGTTTGCGGCGTGCTTTCAGAAATGGCTTCTTTCGCATCACTCTCCCATACAGCTTCTCCTTGTGCAAAGTGTGCTGTATTGTTGACCGATGCACAGTGACACCATCTGCAGCAAGATGATGCTGCAGCTCTTTGGAGGTGGTCTGTGGATTGTCCTTGACTGTTCTCACCATTCTTCTTCTCTGCCTTTCTGATATTTTTCTTGGCCTGCCACTTCTGGGCTTAACAAGAACTGTCCCTGTGGTCTTCCATTTCCTTACTATGTTCCTCACAGTGGAAACTGACAGGTTAAATCTCAGAGACAACTTTTTGTATCCTTCCCCTGAACAACTATGTTGAACAATCTTTGTTTTCAGATCATTTGAGAGTTGTTTTGAGGAGCCCATGATGCCACTCTTCAGGGGAGATTCAAATAGGAGAACAACTTGCACTTGGCCACCTTAAATACCTTTTCTCATGATTGGATACACCTGGCTATAAAGTTCAAAGCTCAGTGAGGTTACAAAACCAATTTTGTGCTTCAGTAAGTCAGTAAAAAGTAGTTAGGAGTATTCAAATCAATAAAATGATAAGGGTACCCAAATTTTTGCACCGGTCAAATTTTGGTTTAATGCATATTGCACATTTTCTGTTAGTACAATAAACCTCATTTCAATCGTGAAATATTACTGTGTCCATCAGTTATTAGATATATCAAATTGAAATGGCTGTTGCAAACACCCAAATATTTAGAACTAAAAATGATTAAGATTAATAGGGGTGCCCAAACTTTTTCATATGACTGTATAAGACCTCACAGCTCACAGTGCATGTCAGAGCAAATGAGAATCATGAGGTCAAAGGAACTGCCCAAGGAGCTCGGAGACAGAATTGTGGCAAGGCACAGATCTGGCCAAGGTTACAAAAGAATTTCTGCAGCACTCAAGGTTCCTAAGAGCACAGTGGCCTCCATAATCCTTAAATGGAAGAAGTTTGGGACGACCAGAACGCTTCCTAGACCTGGCCCTCCAGCCAAACTGAGCAATCGTGGGAGAAGACCCTTGGTGAGAGTGGTAAAGAAGAACCCAAAGATCACTGTGGCTGAACTCCAGAGATGCAGTAGGGAGATGGGAGAAAGTTCCACAAAGTCAACTATCACTGCAGCCCTCCACCAGTCGGGGCTTTATGGCAGAGTGGCCAGAAGGAAGCCTCTCCTCAGTGCAAGACGTATGAAAGCCCGCATAGAGTTTGCCAAAAAACACATGAAGGACTCCCAGACTATGAGAAATAAGATTCTCTGGTCTGATGAGACGAAGATTGAACTTTTTGGCGTTAATTCTAAGCGGTATGTGTGGAGAAAACCAGGCACTGCTCATCACTTGCCCAATACAATCCCAACAGTGAAACATGGTGGTGGCAGCATCATGCTATGGGGGTGTTTTTCAGCTGCAGGGACAGGACGACTGGTTGCAATTGAAGGAAAGATAAATGCGGCCAAGTACAGAGATATTCTGGAAGAAAACCTCTTCCAGAGTGCTCTGGACCTCAGACTGGGCCGAAGGTTCACCTTCCAACAAGACAATGACCCTAAGCACACAGCTAAAATAACAAAGGAGTGGCTTCAGAACAACTCTGTGACCATTCTTGACTGGCCGAGCCAGAGCCCTGACCTAAACCCAATTGAGCATGTCTGGAGAGACCTGAAAATGGCTGTCCACCAACGTTCACCATCCAACCTGACGGAACTGGAGAGGATCTGCAAGGAAGAATGGCAGAGGATCCCCAAATCCAGATGTGAAAAACTTGTTGCATCATTCCCAAGAAGACTCATGGCTGTACTAGCTAAAAAGGGTGCCTCTACTCAAAACTGTGCAAAGGGTCTGAATACTTATGACTATGTGATATTTCAGTTTTTTTTTTTAAATAAATTTGCAAAAATATCTACATTTCTGTTTTTTTTCTGTCAAGATGGGGTGCGGAGTGAACATTAATGAAAAATAAAATTTTTAGCAAATGGCTGCAATGAAACAAAGAGTGAAAAATTTCCGTACCCACTGTAGATCTAGATGGTGCCGCAGAAGCATTAAACATAATTTTGAAGTGATTATTGAATAGAATGAGTTAATTTAGTAATCATCGGTCAATCTCTGGAGACCTGGATATGTGACTTTTAACTAGTTTGGTATCTCTACTAGTTATGAAGTCATCTTGGCACACTGTAAAGTAAATACAGGTACAAAGTGCAAACAGAGCAGACTTGGTTATTCTGCTCTGTGAGTTCTTGCACTTAACAGTGCCATGCTCTAACACTGTGCCACCTGTTACACTGAACTACCCAATGGGATGAACAAGGCACACAGCTCCTCTTTACCGTAGTGGTTACAAAAGTTAAGTCGAATAAGCATACACCATACTACAGGTCATGGTTTCACCGAGCACTTTACTTAGAGCTAGTTGTTGGTTTCAGCAGATCCTCATAACAGCTCACAGAAGTTGCACAGAGACTTGGCAGTGGTTTCACGCAATGCAGGTAATGTCTTTAGAAATCAATGGATTAACAGCCAGGTAGAGAAATCTAACAGCTCATGCAGAGGTTTTGCTTAGGTCACCCAGGCCTTTCCACTCCAGCCTTCTGCTATTGTTCTCTCTGCTGGCTTTTGGGGACATGTCTGGGTATGCAATGGTCACTCTGCATTGATGGGTAATTGCACTGTTTGCTCCCAAGTTCTGGTCAGACACCACACAGGAACAGGAAAACCCCTTTTAAAGGGAAATATTTCCATGGCATGACTATAAAGTATCAGGCCACAGTGTGTGCTGACCATACCTAGGGAAGTGTAAAAAGCACTGCCCTCTGTACAGCCATTAAGAGAAACAGAGTTTTGCACCTCAGAAATCCATTGCAGTGCCTTCTTTCAGAAAATACTAGAAGTGGTGTGATGACTCAGCAATACAGTTAAAGTGACAGTGGAACACAGTGCAACGATAAGTCATCAACACTGGCATTAAGCAAACTCCACAATGCAACATAGAGAACTGCAAAGTACACACATGAATGAACAGAAACATACATAGGCCTACCCTACGTGGGGACTTCCTCAGTCACACACTTAAAGGGGTTTTCCAGGCTTATTAAGTGAGGACCCATCCTTAGATCGGCTGTATGATCAGGTCAACGCTGCAGCCTTTTCACAGAGGGCCAAGCACTGAGCTGCAAATAGGCCATGTGACTGATGAACGTGATATCACATGATCTGTGAAGCAGAAGCAGTGCTCAGGTAGTGCCACTGCCACTCCAGCTGGTGTCAGACTAAAACTAAATTTTAATCTTTGGCATTGATTTGTCCATATGTCAGTCTATATTATACAATATCTCACAAAAGTGAGTACACCCCTCACATTTTTGTAATTATTTCATTATATATTTTCATGAACAACACTAAAGATAAGACACTTTCATACAATCTATAGTAGTCAGTGTACAGCTTGTATAACAGTGTAAATTTGTTGTGCCATCAAAATCACTCAACTCACATCCATTAATGTCTAAAACCTTGGCAACAAAAGTGAAAATGGACAAATTGTGCCCCAAGTGTCAATATTTTCAGAGGCCACCATTATTTTATAGCACTTCCTTAACCCTATTGGGCATGGAGTTCACTATAGCGTCACAGATTGCCATTGAATCCTCTTCCACTCCTCCATGACAACATCATGGAGCTGATGGATGTTAGAGACCTTGTGCTCCTCCACCATCCGTTTGAGGATGCCCCACAGATGCTCATCTTGGACTTTGGAGTTTAGGTCTGGAGACATGTTTGGCCAGTCCAACACCTTTACCCTCAGTTTCTTTATCAAGGCAGTGATCTTCTTGGAGAAGTGTTTGAGGGCGTTATTATGTTGGAATACTGCCCAGATTCCAAAGGGAGGGGATCATGCTCTGCTTCAGTATGTCACAGTACATGTTGGCACTCATGGTTCCCTCAAAGAAATGTAGTTCCCCACAACTGGAAGCACTTGACTGTAGGAAAGACACACTTGTTTTTGTAAGCCTTTGTAAGATTGACACTATCTGAACCAAATCTTGGTCTCATCAGACCACAGGACATGGTTCCAGTAATCCATGTCCTTAGTCTGCTTGTCTTCAGGCTGTTTGCAGGCTTTCCATCATCTTTAGAAGAGGCTTCCTTCTGGGACGAGCCATACAGACCAATTTGATGCAGTTTGTGGTGGATAGTCTGAGTACTGACAGGCTAACCCTCCCTACCCCTTTATCCTCTTCAGCAATGCTGGCAGCACTCATACGTCTATTTTGCAAAAACAACCTCTGGATATGACACTAAGCAATTGCATTCAACTTCTTTGGTCAACCATGGCGAGGCCTGTTCAGAGTGGAAACTGTCTTGTTAAACTGCTGTAAGGTCTTGACCACCGCGCGGCAGTGTGTTGACAATCTTCTTATAGCCTAGGCCATCTTTATGTAGAGCAACAATTCTTTTTTTCAAATCCTCAGAGTTCTTTGCCATCAGGTGCCATGTTGAACTTACAGTGACCAGTATGAAAGAGTGTGAGAGTGATAACAAATTTAAGACATTTGCTCCCCGTTCACACATGAGACCTTCTAACACTAAAGAGACACTGGGGAGGATAAATGGCTAATTGGGCACAATTTGTCCATTTCCACTTAGGGGTGTACTCAATTTGGTAGCCAGGGGTTTAGACATTAATGGCTGTGTGTTGAATGATTTTGATGGCACACACAAAAATGTGAGGGGTGTACTCACTTTTCTGAGATACTGTAAATATGAATTAATCCATGAAAATAGATGAAACTTGCACACAACACATTGGTTGGTGTTATTTAAAGCTATGACCATATTATTTAACCATTACATTTTGGAGTTTGGACTTACCTTTCTTCATGGTCACCAGCATCTTTTTTCAGACATTTAAAGATAAAGTCAAAAAATCATTAAAAGTTTTTCTAATTATTTAAAATGTTTACTTATTAAAGTTGTGAGATTGCTTTTACATCCTTAGCAATTAACAAAGTACAAGTGTGAATATAAAAAAAATATGTAATTACATTATTATAACCAAATCATGCATCCTGAATGTGATTATTCTGAATATGGTATATTTATTACCTATTATTTTCATAGTACTAACATATTTTACAATTCTGTGCAAAGAAGATTCAATTTACATTCATCCCTGATGTGGCTCATAGCCTATTTATTCTCTATTATGGGAACACACACATAGGGTCATAGGCAGTGCTTCTCCATCTATAGGGGCCTTCGTCATCTTTTTGAGGGTGACTTTCAGCAACTACAAGCCATATGAGATGAAAAAAACCTTGGACATAAAAAAAAAACATCTGGGCATTATGTAGCACTGGTGTTCCCACACCATATAATGGTATTATAGGGCACAGTATGGCATGATTATTTGGGCATTGCTGGGCATTGTACAGATTTTCTGGGAAAAGTGGTGGCAATATTTAATTTACTGTAAGGTGGTACCAGGGACCTTCATAGATGTTAATCCAAGCCTGCAATACACCTTTAAGACTAATCTAAACCTGTATTACATCTCTAAGACCCATTTACATGAGTGATTGATTGTTTTTGCGATCTTTGGCAACACATCCCCTGTTTATGTGAGGGATATCTGCTGCCAACGATTTATATTATATCATATAAAATTTTAAATCAAGGGCAAATTAGCTTTCTGTTCTGAAGTTGGATTTCTAGACATGTTTATATGGGGAAAAGATGTGAGATGAACTATCGTACAAACACCCTATTGGCCAATTCTCATCTGGACTTCAATCTAGGCCAATTAATGGGGTTTTCCATTTTTTTTGTATTGATGACTTATTCTTCGGATCAGATTGTGGGAGTCTGATCCTCGAGAACCCTTTTTTTTTGGAATCCAAGTAGTGAACTCATGCACTTCTCTTGCAGCCCAATTACAGTTCTGTACAAAATGGAACCATAATACATAAACCATGTGTATAAATCTAGACAAACCAATATTATAATCTGACTTTATTAATGTTCATAGATGATTATTCTATCTCTCATTAATATTGGATAGAAATATTTTTTAACAGAATCTGTTATAAGTTTTTTTAATTCAGACAATACTTGCCCTTTTAAAGTAGAGTAAGAAGAAATATGTTCCTCCAGGCTGTCTTAGTATCACTTCTTTTATATTAAAACAGTGATCCAACACATCTAACAGTAAATTCAGATAAAATAATGCAGCACATTAGAACGACACTGTTACAATCTCTTACAGGCATTTTGGAAGCTTCCCAAATGTATATCTGGTACCCGAGCAAAGTATTCTGGGTGCTGTACAATTACTTTGAGTTTCTTGGTTGTGTCTGACACAGTATGTGTCACTTTTGCATTAAAAGCAGACAGTCTGTAGACTGGGTGATTATAATATCCATTTAACAGCCTGTCAGGGCAGCTAGAAAATATTCTTTGAAAATTTTTGCTTGGCTGTACCTTTTTCTCCATTCTTTGATGTATTTTAAATAAGTGGAAGGCTGTGGTGCTATTTAGCTTTGCTGCTGTCAAAACTACAAGTAAGCTGCAAAGAGCTGACTGCAGTGTTTATTTTAATTTCAACAGTCTTGAGGCGATGCCGCTTCTTCAAGAGAGCAAATACTGGCAGCGATAAGCAAACTTTTTACTCTCTCGAAATCTTCTCCTCTAATACTTCTCCCTGAGCTGCTGAAATTAAAATATTGCACCGTCAGCAATCGAAACTTTTATTTCCAGATTCAATGGGGGAAAGTAGACGGCGGCTGTAGACTGCAATTAAGGCGAATGTTAAGTGAGTAATTGCATCTATCGCACTTCAATAGACGGTTTTAAGTTTGGCACTTTCTCGCTCCACAGTAGATTCCCTTGCGCTGTTCACAGAGCTATGTCTGTATTCTAGAATTCAGGTCCTGCCAGAAAGTTCAATCCTTAAATGAAAACTGATATTTCTACCCTCACCGGTGTATTGAGCTGGGGTCTATTTCCTCCGACTGATGTCCTAGGCCTCTCCAGTTCCTAGGAGAACATTCACTCAGATGTGTTTTTCAAAGCAGCTCTTGTTAGATCATTGTACATTGACATGTAATCTCCCTGGAGAAAACCAATCGCTATAGATTATCTCTATTTACATTAGCTACTGTCATCCTTGCGTTCCTTCTGACATATTTATCATATACAATATATGTCTTACAACTTCATGCATGGTAATGTCTTATCTCCCCCCGTTTAACAGGAGGAGGGGAACCTTTCAAGAGTTGTCAGGTTACATCTTATCGAAGAGGGATTTTGCAAAAGTAAATCCATAAACTAATCTCTGTTCTGTTTAGCATGAAACCATATTCTGCATTAGAAAGATGAAACCATAGGAAGTCTATGAGTGATAATTCCTGATTAACATTTCATTGTTTTCACCCTATATATAAGTCTAGACTTTCAGTTGTATTTATTTTAAGACTTGATTTTCTTAGCTAGCAGAAGGATATACTGTAGGTGTCTTATTACTCCTGAAAAGCTTCATGCATCGAAAACCAATATATAGGCTTGCATACAAGGATAACATGGACAACTTTATATTCATAACACATAAGACTTCAAGCCTACCATAATAAAGGCAGGTTGGAACCCTGTAGAGAAATCAGCACATTAAAATCACTGTATAAGTTTACAATCTTATGGAAACTTAAACCCTACTTACATTATGATAACACATAGGGATTTCTAATCCATAGCTAGTCCAATTCAGTTTAGAACACACTATCCAAAAATAAGGCTAAATAGAGCTGGAAATGTATGCATCATGGATAAAAAAAATGGACCCTTGGTTTTTGTGGCCCCAGGACAGGCCATCAATATTTTAAGGTAGCTGTGCACATTAGATTTAGGTCAGTCAAGCCTACAAATTTTGATGGGACCAGCCAAACATCTGATATGTACGAAATATATTTAGCAGATGTCAGGGGAAGAAAGGATTGGGCATGTTGACAGCTATTAAAAGAATATGGCCAGCTCTAGTCTTGGAAAATAACCCCTATTGCTTTTTATTACAGTAACACATAGGTATATAGTAGCTATATACTAGGGATCCTTCTATCATATATTATTACATTACAGTTTGCAAGTATAATTGATTTACATGAAAGGTTTAATATATTTTTTTTAATATATAACATTACTTACTGTTATTAAGTTACAGCCTGTATTATAGCCCAGAGCTGCATTTACAATTTAGGAAACTTCAGAGCCATAATTTACCAGCATTACTATCTTGTCCTGGAAATTTGCATTTTGGGGAGTGTCTTCTTTCTAACTTATACTCTACTGTAATATGATATAACAAATAATACCAGATGTAGCTTAGGATCGATACAAGATAAGTCATGTAATGTGTTTGTTACTTAAGGGATTGTCCAGGAATTGGACAAATCACAGAGGAGGCTGGGGAAGGTGTAACATAGAAAAAAAATCATACCTGTGCTTGGCGCTCCAGTGTACATGGCTGCTCTCCGTTCACTTTGCCACTGGAAGTCCTGTGCTGCACATTGCCTCCTTGGCCTCAGGATCCCGCCCGGTGGCGTCAATCACATATGTCACCAGTCCTTTCTCTGCCACTGCTCAGCCAATCATGTGTGGTGCTTGACTTCTCACAGTGATCATGATCCCTTCTCCCTCCTCTGATAGCCATAGAATTCTATAGAGATGAGTAGTGACCTGCAGTAATCAATGGGGATCTCAGAGATCAGAGACTTATTCACTATTCTCAGAATAGGGGGTAAATGTTACTAATAAGAAGTTTCCTAATGTGCCAATTAAAACCTTTAATTTTGCTCTGTTCTAGAATATTCAGGCTACATGCACATGAATGTAGTGGTGTTAACTGTCCAAAAAAACTGATCTGCAATCCTCAAAAAATATGTCCACATTGCATCAGCATGTCATCCGCAACCACAGATCCTTAAAATGACTTGCATGATCCACTACACTTGTTTCTGCTAGTTTGTACTGCAAATACATACAAAAATAGACTAATTTGCGGCTAATTTCTACGGCCCATACACTGATCAGTAAAAACTACAGACATGTGTATGGGGCCATAGAAATGATTGGGGCCGTATACTATCAGCAATTGTGGACATTATACCGAAAACAACTACAGTGATGTACACGCTTCCTTGACTTATTTTATCTATTTAGTCTTATTTAGTAACGTTCAGTTGGTATCACTTACTTGTAAGACAGCAAACAACAGATTTCACCCATGAATCGATGGATAATTTCAAGATAAAACATTTGATCTGAAGAGATTGCTGAAATGATAACATGCTGCTCAGTTTTATATCGATATCATTCTACAGAAATAGAGCGACACGTTCAGGAACAGTAAAAAATACAATGGATTCTGAAGACTACAAAGTAAGTTCAACCAACTTTCTTGTTAAAAATGAAGTTTAAATGATAATCAGAAATTTGCTGCTCCCTGCTGAGTAGTTTAAATGTACTGGATAGGAATGCTCGCATTGATAACACAGAGATGAAAGTCTGGTTCCCTATCCGGAAAAATCTATGCTAAATATACCTGCACAGACTCTCGAATTTTTCTTATTTCTGAGTAGATAATAAGTTCATCTAATCGCATTCATGAGCAAAATTAAGAACATTGGAGACATACGCAAGCATCCTTGACCAGTAATGAAGGCAATCTTGTCATCCTTCTTGAGAATTGCCATCCCTGTTACTTTTCACAGTGGGAAGCGATGATAGTTAAGAAATATAATTAAAATATTAATTACACAATTTAAAGTATTATTTCCAATGCCATTTTTATATACACAGAATATCTGTGTTTGTTGATCTAGTTGTGCTTGAAATATATTCAGTGCAATTTACCTATTGTACATGTTTAGGAGGAAAATGCAATAATTCATTTGTATTAGTTCTATTTTTGTCTGCTGGCCTACACAGCACTGAAAGAGTCATTAGAAAATACATCTGAGACATTTACAGGCATGACCTTGCAGATAACTTTTCAGTAACGTGTAATTGTCTTTAAAACTTTCAAACTGACACATGTTTAAGAAAAATGAAATGAACATTCACTTTGATATATTATATATGTTTTTGTAGTAGGAAGAAGATCCACAAAATGTCACTTGTATTCAGGGTAGCATGCACCTTACCTGAGTTTCTTCCATCTGTGACACCGGGTAGACAGTCCGGCAGAAAAGAGTACTGTGATGTCTATGCACCTTTCACAGATCCAAGTACTGTATTTTTCGGACAGAAACGCATTTGACTATAAGACGCACCACAGGATTAGGTAGGTAGGAAAAAAATATTTCATATAAATGTAATGTTCCCTAGTGGACAAACCGAGTAGAGGGATTAATATCACTAACTGGTATGCTAGGGAACATAAACGGGGGCACATACACAAAAAGCCCCATTAGTGGCTTGCACTTGGTATAATGTTATTTTGATGCCTCAACACATTGTAATGTGTATACTATGTGGGGGCACTAATGGAGCATTATACTGTCTTGCAGGCACTAATGGGGTATTATACATTGTGACGGGCACTAATGGGGCATTGTACTGTGTGACAGGCACTAAAGTGGCATTGTACTGTGTGATGGGCACTAATTAATTTATTTTGCTTACTTATATAGCACCTTCGTAATCTGCAGCACTCTACAGATATTGTAAGTGCTGTCTCAAGTAGATTTAAATGTAGATTGTGAGCCCTACTTGGGATAGTGTATACAATATCTATAAGGCGCTGTAGAACATGACAGTGCTATTTAAGTAAGAAAAATAAATAAGTAGGGCTCACAATCTAAATTCCCTATCAGTATGTCTTTGGAGTGTGGGAGGAAACCGGAGTACCCAGAGGAAACCCACGCAAACACGGGGAGTAACTACAAACTCCTTGCAAATGTTGACCTTGGCTGGATTCAAACCTAGGACCTACTTTTACTACTTTCACTTTGACCGAGAGTTATCAATCTAAACCAGTCAGTAATGACAGCTGGAAACTGATTATTGCTGTCATTGACTGGGTTAGATGTGGTTCAAAAGGTTAAAGGGTCAAAGGGGAACTGAGCTGCAGTAACAGGGCTCAACTGTTATACACGGAATACAGCAATCTGCTTTCAGCTCTATGCACTATATACAGTAGTACAGGGACCGTGTGCATCCCCAAAAAGCTGATCTGGCCCTGCTGTTGCCACCAATAATCAGATTTTTATGGTCTATCCTAAGGATAAGCCATAAATAAAAATAACTCCAGAACAACTCCTTTAAGGACTTAGCTTAAGTGACCAAGAGTAACCTCTCAGACCACAAGATCAAAACCAGCCAATGACAGGTGTAATCATCTCACAGCTGTCATTGACTGGCTTAGATTGGTTAGTCTATGTTACCGAAAATAGGTCAATGATCTATTTTCAATGATTTAGAGCAGGAGTTGGTACCCCCCAGCATGGGTGGGCATATTTTTCTGGCACGGCACTGAGGGGGCGGCACTTAGGCAAACATGCCCAGCAGTTTCTTTCAGACCAAACACGGCAAAAAAGAAACTGCTATTATTATACTGTGGGGTCTCTTCAGACCCCAGATTTTAATATGCCGAAGCCCAGGAGAGGTGATCAAACATAAAAACAATGTTACTCACCTCTCCTGCGTGCGACTCCCTGTTTTCTTTGGCGCTTTTGCCTGACGTGAGAGACTGCCGATAGGTCTGCAGACGTCAGGCAGAAATGCCAAAGAGAACAGAGAGTCACGCTGGAAAAGTGAGTAACATTGTTTGTTTGTTTGATCACCTCCCCT
The DNA here is from genome assembly GCA_947044405.1 of Leptodactylus fallax. Taxonomy (NCBI): domain Eukaryota; kingdom Metazoa; phylum Chordata; class Amphibia; order Anura; family Leptodactylidae; genus Leptodactylus; species Leptodactylus fallax. The sequence continues at coordinate 6,137,636 of CAMRHE010000081.1, read as the reverse complement.
GAGCCTCCGCTTATTATAATCTGGGGTCTGAAGAGACCCCACAGTATAATAATAGCTAGTGAGAGGTAAACCCCCAAATTTTCGGGTTTGACTGAACGCAAAATGTTTGGAAAAATTTGAAAAAAAGTATTGTTGGGATACTATACTGTGTGGAGGGGCCACTATGGGACATTGTACCATGTTGAGGGGCCACTATGGGGCATTAAACTGTGTGAAATGGGCCACTATAGATCATTATACTGTGTGGAGGGGCTGCTATGAGACATTGAGCAGCCAATATGGGACATTATACTGTGTGAAGGTGCAGCTATGGGATATTATACTGTGTGGAGGGGCCACTATGGGACATTATACTGTGTGAAGGGTCTGCTATAGATATACTGTGTGGAGGGGCCACTATAGGACATTATACTATGTGGGGGGCACTCTGGGACATTATACTGTGTGAAGGGGCCACTATGGATCATTATACTGTGTGGAGGGGCACTATGGAACATTATTCTGTATAGCGCAGGCAGTTTTCCAATAAAAATTCATGTATTTGTGTGCAAAAACGCACCATGTGAATACAGCTTTACATCAAAGTGAACGTAGCAATGGCCTAGGACTGGATGCAGCTATAGCTGCATCCATATACATAGTGTGTTACCACCATAAGGATGCTGCCGTACGGTGCTCCTGGATGCACACATTTACTACTAATTGGGGGCTGTAAAATGTATTTATTGCTTCTAATGGGAAACTACAGCTGCGTCCTGGCAAATAACAGTAAATGCATGTGCCCAGAAGCATCTTGTGACAACACTTCTGTGTTATGGTTTGTGGTATATGACTTTAGTATAGGGGTCTTCTGCCTTACAATTATTGACCAGCACTCCAAGTATCTAACCTTTCATTTTTTAATTTAAAATGTCATGCTGAACAAAAATGGTTGCCTACCCCTGATTTAGAGTAACAACTCCATTATGAGCGATGAAATTGTCTGAAACTAATCCCAAAAAGTTTTGGATTTTACAAAAATCCTACATTTATGGGACATTTGAACCAAACTTGAATCGTGCCAAATCGATTAGCTTATCTATACCTGCCACCCATGAGTGAGTTTCAGGACCTACAGGTTGGTTAGGAGCAGGTATGGCAAATATATGGCAAATCTTAGGGTCAGGTACAAAAAAATTTGCTTGTTTTGGGAGTTAAATTTTACCATACTTATCCGTAGAATGTTTCCGAGGTACTAGCAGGAACTCGTGTACTTACAGCTCAGATAGATAGGGGGTAGACAGAAAGAGACAGAGATGAATTGATAAATGAAACGTCGTAAGGAAACACACAGAGTTTCTGTGCATGCTCTAATTTGTTATTTTATTGCCTTGTTAAATCTTATGGTTTAAAGAGAAATTTAATCCCAGGATATAAAACAGGAATGTATGTTGTCACCCTTGTTTCTAGTCTCTGTTAGTTTTTAGCAGACCAGCATGCAACTGCTTTACAAATGCTTCATAACAGTTTTAAAGCCTCATAAATATTTTCAAAGCACTAACAGGGGGAGAACGGTCTATTAATCAGACTTTTGGGAAAGAAGTTTTTCAAGTACCATGTACAATGGATTAGCAGCAAGTTACAGCTAGAGTATATTACATTGGAGCTTTGTAAATCTGCATATATGTGAAGAATGAGAGAGAGAGAGAGAGAGGGGAGAGAGAGAGGGAGAGAGAGAGAGGGAGAGAGAGAGAGGGAGAGAGAGAGAGGGAGAGAGAGAGGGAGAGAGAGAGAGAGGGAGAGAGAGGGGAGAGAGAGAGAGAAAGAGAGAGAGAAATGGAAATAGAGATGGTTCGGTTGTACAATCTATTTTCCTGGCTATTTGGACATTAAAGGCATTTTCCCACTAAAATTCTTACCCCTATTCAAAGGATAGGGCATTAGTACCTGAATGTTGGGGGTATGTTTGATAGTACCTTCAGCAATAGCTAGAAGTGAGGTATCCAAGTCATGTAGATGTAGAAATTTATTTCTGTGAGGCTGATGGAGATGAATTACACTGCTCAGTACCACAGAAGTGAATGGAGTGATAGTCATACATGCTTACTACTGATCCATTCCCATAAGAGAATTAGAGACCCCCATTTTCATAGTCACTGTAGTCCCAGTGGACAGAGCATAACTGTATTTATATAGCGCCAACATTTTCCGCAGCACTTTACAAATCAGAGGACACATGAACAGACAATATGAGACATTACAATGTAACAAAATAATTAAAATATTAAACAATAGGAGTGAGGGCCCTGCTCATGAGAACTTACAATCTATGAAGAAATAGGAGTGGTAAGATGGCTTGTTTGGTATACTGTTCAGCCATCTTTTAATAAATAAGGTCATATAACTGAAGCTGTATGTGGCCATCACCACATAGTATCTGTGAATATACAGATATTAAGTGCACGGAGTGCAGGGTAACTTCTAGATGAAGGGGACAAGTTCTGAGGAACAGATAGGATAGTTTAGGATAAGATAGTTTAGTGTAATATAGAACAGTGTGATTAGGTTGTGTGATAAGCCTGCTTGAAAAGATGTGTATTAGGGCAAGTTTGAAGCTGCCATAGTTAGGTATTAACCTGATTGTCTGAGGTAAAGAATTCCAGAGCACCGATATAGCTCAAGAAAAGTTTTGGAGATGGGAGTGGGATGTTCGAATAACAGAGGATAGAAGTCTAAGGTCTCTGGCAGAATGGAGAGGTTGCTTATGGTGTTAGAGAGTGATGAGGGAGGGAAGTGCAGTGCTATGGAGGGATTTGTGGTTTAGTGTTATAAGTTTATATTGTATTCTATGGTGGATGGGCAACCAGTGCAGCAACTGGCACAAATTAGATGCATCTGTGTATTGTTTTTACAAAGTGTCTGGCGGCCGCATTCAGGACATATTGTAGAGTGGAGAGTTTAGTAAGAGGAAGCTCAATTAGAAGAGAATTGCAATAGTCAAGATGAGACTATAAGGGTTCACAAAGAGAAAAGGATGGATTCAGTAGATGTTTTTGAGGTGCAGGTGACACGAGTGTGCAAGTGACTGAATATGTGGGGTGAATGAGAGGTTGAGTCAAAAACAACCCTGGGAGAACGGGCATGCTGCTTTTGTGTTATAGCAAGACCTCAGATGAAAATGGAGATATTGGAGTTAAGTCAGTAAGTAGATGGAGGAAACACAAGAAGTTCAGTTTTCGAAAGATTTAGTTGCTGTAATAATATATTTCCTAATTTTAGTAAAGAGGTTGACACAACGGGTATCTGAATGATGGATGTGATACTTAGAATGTTTCAAATTTGTGGAATATTGTAACAAGTGAGGTTTAGTATCACAACCTTAAAGGCTTGAAAAACTTGGCTGGCCATCTAATACAGATGTAATTAAGAGAGCTAGAACACCAGCAAAAATCTTCTCATTAAGGCTAATGGCCAATGGATGTCTACGGTATTATTACCGACCAAGTTTGTATTTAGGCAAGGAACAGTAATTTATTCAGGTTGGAAATTTTATACCAACTGACTTTAATTAAAATTATTAAAGATAGAAGACAAATGTTTCGTTGACTGCTTGACTGCATTTTAACTGGTCACCCCTAGACCTCTCATTAGAAATGCTTTTTGTACATTATCCAGACTGTGTAGGAGCTTAATCGAAGGTGTTTTTCTTAGTAAAGTTCTGTGTACGGTTGTCAATGTTACAATTCAACACATCGCTTGAGTAAATTGAATGCACCACTGAAGACCTTGAAGAATCTTTCTTTCTAGGAAAGTTGGGCAGATGTCTAATAAAAAACATGCACCGTTCTCATGTCACATGTGCACAATCAATGGCTAATAAGTAACGGGAGCCATGATGTAAGTATTGTATCACGTGACTGTAAGAGACAGCCAATGTTGTCCTAAGCTTCATTTGTCTGTATAAACTGTTAATGTTGAATGTATTTCTGTGATTCTGTTCCTTTAAGACAGCAGCCATTGTAATTGTGACATGATGCTGGAGTGAGACCCCCCTCCCCTTTTATGTCAGCCTGCCTGTTCTGCAGACAGAGTGTGAGCAGAGAAGCAGGAAGTGACGAGACAGAGAGCAGCAGCCATCTTGGCAAGTGTTGTATTGAACTGATGTGGAGATTTTTCTGTACAGCTAAGCTGTATCTTGGTCCAGAGACAAACAGAGTGTAAAGAGACAACAGGACTAGTGAGTCCACGTGAAAGGAACTGTGCTCAGTGGCTGATCAGTGAGACTGACATTGTGACTGTGTATATGGATACCACAGATAGAGACTCGCAGTGCTGTTGACGTACTGGACAGCACCTGCTAAATCCCGGTTTACATCCCAGCTCAGTGTATGGATTCGGCAGGACTGTCAGTGTGCTGAGTGGAATCTGCTGTTGGATTACATTGCATTCAGTTGGTTTCCCTGTCTGTTAAAGAGGACTTCATTTCTCCCAAGATCCTGATAACCGTGAGGAGAGGACGCTTCACTATAAAAGAAAGGACCGACTTTGGGCCCCACCACGCGCTTCTACGGACTGTAAGCGGTCCACCTGGACCACTGGGGAAAAGGGGGTGCACCCAAATGTGAAGTCAGGTTCAGTTAGGGATAGTTTTGAGTATATTGTTCATTCAGTGTCCATACTGCAGAAGTGGACAGAGTAAAAGTAGAAACCATTGCAGAATTTGCCTTGAAATTGTTCATGCTATATTGTATATTTTGCTTGTCTTTAGCCCTGTCATTTTACCTTTAACTAGCCTTTATTAACTTATAGTAAATATATTTTTTTTTTCTTGAACTACCGCGTGTGCGTTCATTTCTGGTTGCGGAGTCCAAACCACCTGCCTTGCTCTCGGTTCACAAATTGGCGTAGTCGGCAGGATCCGCTTACCAGAATGGACGGTGACGCACCCGTTCGGGAGAATGGTGCTGGAGGAAGAATGCCAGCAGGGACTATAATGAGTCAGTTAGCTAAATTTGATGGCAATAATATGTCAGTGAGTATGTGGGTGGAACAGATACGAATGATACAGCGAATGTACCAGACCACACCAGAAGTACTAGTAGAGCTAGCAATATTGACATTACAAGGGGATGCTAAGACCACGGTGATACTGAGGCCATTTGAACAAAGGCAGACATTTGAGCAAGTAGTCCAGATTCTAGAAACCATCTATGGAGAAACTGCATTGCTGGGGTCTCTGCAGGCTCGGTTCTTCCAGAGGGTACAACAGGAGAATGAAAGCCTTCCCCAATATGCAAATGCCCTACAAGAACTGCTCCGAGATATTCAAAGGAAGGAAAGAGGGGGCTCGCCAGCCTTCTGTAACCCTGATCGGACTCTCCGTGACCAGTTTGTCCTGGGGATACGTGACGGCAGTTTAACTGTGACTATGCAGGATTTTATACGACGAGAGACTGATGCTAAATTCCATGATGTACAGGTAGAGGCCATCTCCCGTGCCAATAGTATGGTCCCGAGGCCCCAGACCGCAGTTGGAGTTACTTTGTCACAGGGGGCTAGTTCTGGCTCAGAGACAGTAGAAAAAGGGACGGTTAAAGAAATTCTCACAGTAATGCAGAAACTGCAAGAACAAATGGAACACTTGCACACTCGTTGTGATGAGCAGTCTATGAAAATTGCAGACTTCCAGAAGACTGGAGATGAAAGGGTGAGCCATCCACACCCAACAAGTCAGAATCACCCACCACCCCGCTGGAGGGGGTGAGGATAGGACCTACCGAAGGGGTCCAAATCATTTAGTGCAGTGCTCAGGAGAAATCGAAGAGGCTTACCGAAGGGGCCCAAACAGATGGCCAGAACGACGGGGGGATACGCTGCTGGGAGTGTGGACGGATGGGCCACGTTGCTGCTAGATGTCCAGAGCAGCGACAAACTTATGAGAGACCGCCGTTAAACAGAAGTCCCCTGCTGCTGTAGGGCGTGTAGTAGGACAAGGAGACTATGTGGGGAGAATGCCCTGATGATGATCTGATCGCTGCAAGTCCTGTCATACAGGTGGAAATGGAGGGTATTCCGGTTACCGGGATGATTGACACGGGTTCCCAAGTAACGACCTTGAGTAGAGACTGTTATGAACGGTACTTCCGGCAACATGTGAAATATGATCCCCATACATTCGTACGAGTGGTCGCAGCTAACCAGTTACCAGTTCCGGTCGTGGGAGTGGCCTGGATGAATGTCCGGGTATGTGGCCAAGATCTAGGTAGGAAAGGCATTGTGGTGGTACAGGAGTCACATGAAGTAAAGGTCCCTCTCATTTTGGGGATGAATGTGTTAAAAGAATTAGATCAGATCCTCTTTGAAAAGAAAGGTCACGGTTATTGGAAAGAAACCACCACCCATCGGCCTACTCAAACAGCTTTCCAGCGGCTGATCCGGACATGTGGCTTACAGAAAAGTTCAGATGCACAGCGTCCTCTGGCTTGAATTTCAGTTCCTTTGCATACAAAAGTTACACTGCCACCCAGTCGGGAGACAATAGTGTCCATGCCCGTAGGCACCTGTCGGAAACTAGAGGGCATAGCTGTGTTGGTAGAACCACTGCAGGCAGCCGAAGGAGGTGTTGATCCGCTAGTGGCCCGTTCCTTGGCAATAGTTCGCAATGGAAGAGTACCACTTCGATGTGTAAACACTCAGGACCAGAGTGTGGACCTGACCCCAGGGAGGCTGCTGGCTAACATCTATGTGACTCCGGAGGAAGTAAGGAAAGTAACTCCAATGCAGCTGAAGCCGACTGAAAGGGATGAGTGGACCATAACTGTGTCCATGGGAGAAGATGAGGAACCCACCTCTGAATGGAATGGCTGTGCAATTCGAGAACAGATGAAGATGGATGTAAGTTCATGTTCTCTGGAATGGGTGCAGAAGGTAGATGAGCTGTTGTGGGAGAACCGAGCCACCTTTGCATGGTATGCTGAAGATTTTGGATGTACCACAGGGATCTACCATGAGATTCCCACAGGAGACACCCCTCCAATTAGAGAGCGCTACCGACAAATTCCTCCACAGTTGTATCAGGAAGTGAAAGAACTGTTAGCTAAGATGCTACAGGGTGGGATCATCCAAGAAAGCCAGAGTCCCTGGGCGGCTCCTGTGGTGTTAGTCAGAAAAAAAGATGGGTCCATCCGATTTTGCGTAGACTATCGGAAGTTAAACGCTTGCACCGTACGAGATTCCTACCCCTTGCCACGGATTGAGGAGTCCCTCTCAGCGCTAGGGAGAGCCCGGTACTTCTCCTCACTAGATCTGGCTAGTGGGTATTGGCAGGTGCCGATGGCCACAAAAGACAAGGAGAAGACGGCATTCATCTTGCCCATGGGACTATACGAATTTAACCGGATGCCCTTCGGGTTGACAAATGCACCCGGAACGTTTCAGCGGTTGATGGAGAAATGTCTCGGTGACTTCAACTTTGAGTTCACTCTCATCTACTTGGATGACATTATAGTGTATTCTGCGACCATTGAAGACCATCTCCACCAGTTGGGGCAAGTATTTCGAAGATTGCGGGAACATGGGCTCAAATTGAAACCCAGTAAATGTCGGTTGTTCCAATCTGAAATTGATTACTTGGGTCACCGCGTATCAGGAGAAGGGGTGAGACCATCAAGAGACAAGATAGCGGCTGTTCAAGATTGGCCGATACCGACTACCCTGCGAGAAGTGAGGGCGTTCCTTGGAGTAGCCGGTTACTATCGACGGTTTATTAAGGATTTCGCCAAGGTAGCAGCACCACTTAATGCTCTCCTACGAGGCACATCCGGTGGTCCAAAGAACCGGTCCGTGAAGTGGGGACCTGAACAGGAACAAGCCTTCCAGGCATTGAAGGATGCACTGACAACAGCCCCAATCTTGGCATATGCTGATTACCACTTGCCGTTCCAGCTATATACAGATGCAAGCCTGTATGGTCTTGGAGCAGTGCTTTCCCAGCTTCAGGATGGCCAGGAGAGGGTCATAGCGTACGGCAGCCGGTCTTTGAGAGATTCTGAAAGAAACCCCGAGAATTATAGTTCATTTAAATTGGAGCTGTTGGCACTGGTATGGGCCATGACCGAGAAATTCTCTGAATATTTGACCGGTGCTGAAGTTTTAGTACTGACTGACAACAACCCGCTAGCTCACCTGCAAAATGCCAAACTCGGGGCGTTAGAGCAGAGGTGGATAGCCCGAATGTCTAAGTTCAATTACCGCATTAAGTATCGGTCCAAGACAGAGAACCAGAATGCTGACGGACTTTCTAGGGTAACTGCCCAGACCCCCACAGAAGACGTGGATCATGAGTTGGAGCATGTGGAGGTGCCCGACTTCAGCAGATTTTCACAGGCCTTGACCGCCACTAATCAGTTTGAGATGGAGGGGACTGAAATGGCTCCTTTCTTTGGTCCCTCACGACAGGAATGGGCACAGATACAACAGACCCATGAGGGGCTGGCGCAGATGATCAAGTGTGTTGAGAAAGGCCAGAAGCCCTGTAGAGAGGAAAGAGAACGACTGACACGTGAGATATTATCTGTTTTGAGTCAGTGGGAAAAGTTGGAGATGAAAAATGGAGTGCTATGCCGAAAGGTCTATTTACCTTCTGAGATCGACATTCACTACCAAATTGTGGTGCCTAGTGAACTGGCTCGCTCGTTGGCAGTTGAGGCTCATAATAAGAATGGACATTTTGGTCATGAGAAGACCTTTCGTTGGTTACAGCGACTGATTTACTGCCCTGGTCTTCGTCAAATGGTCGAAGAAGTATGCCGCAGCTGTCGAACTTGTGAGATCCATAAGGCAATAGAACAAAGAGCTCCCCTGCAAACCATCGTGACCCAGGAACCTTTAGAAATCGTCATGATAGACTATCTAATGGTGGGCCCATCCAATAGCGGACACCAGTATTGCCTCGTAATGGTGGATCACTTCACCAAATTTGCGGTGGTAACCGCCACCAAGGACCAGACAGCTGAGTCAGCAGCTCGTGCTCTGTGCCAAGATTTCATTCGAGTATATGGGTGCCCCCAACGCATCCACTCCGACCAGGGCACCTGCTTTGAGGGACACGTAATGAAAGAAGTTCAACGTATCTACGGGATAAAGAAGTCGCACACGACTCCATACCACCCTCAGGGAAATGGGGCCTGTGAAAGATTCAACAGAACTCTGCTACAGATGCTGCGGACTCTGGAGGAAGACAAGAAGTTACAGTGGCCTCAGTTCTTGTCTGAAATGGTGTGGGCCTATAACAATCAGGTCCATTCTACAACGGGGTACTCTCCTTATACACTTCTCTTTGGGCGGTCTGGGCGAAGTATAGGAGAATTACAGTTGAATGATGTGGATGGGTTCCCTCCGAGGGATCCAACCTCTTGGGTGCGGGCGCATCGGCAGAGACTTGAGACGATCCATCGATTGGTGCGGCAGCGCCTGCAAGAACATCCTCATCCTGATAAGACCCCAGTGCAAGAAGCACCATTGCAACCAGGCGACCTGGTGCTAGTTCGTGTCAAGAAACCCCAAGGGAAATTGGAAAGCAGATGGGAGGCTTTGCCGTATCGTGTTGTTGGCCGCAAGTATGCGAATGGGCCAGTGTACCAGGTCCAGAAAGAAGGAACTGATTGTGTTCGAGTACTTCACCGAAATATGTTGCGCCTGTGTCATTCTGAAGGGACAAATCACGATGGGCCTGCCAATGTGAATGAGCTCCCACAGTCAGAGAATGGAGGTGCGGAATGGGCCTCCGACGAGGAGGATGATTGTTGGCCGATCCCTGCTCCTGGGGATGTTCCACCTGTGACTACTGTATCTCCGGCCTGTGCCCCCTCTGGTGCGGAATCCGCTGGTCCTTCTCAGCCCATAGCTGCAGCACCCCATAATATACCACCGGTCCTCAGACGGACCACTAGGCCAAATGCTGGTATTCCCCCTGTTCGGTATGCGCAGGATGAGTTTGTTTGGCCTGCCATACATCGGTATACTACCACCCTGTGCATAAAAGTACAACCCTCTGGATATACAGTCATAGGCAGGGACTGCCAATCTTAAAGTGGGGGGGAATATGTAAGAGACAGCCAATGTTGTCCTAAGCTTCATTTGTCTGTATAAACTGTTAATATTGAATGTATTTCTGTGATTCTGTTCCACTACTTTCAATGGCTAACACGGTACAACATTATACTACTATCTGTTCCTTTAAGACAGCAGCCATTGTAATTGTGACATGATGCTGGAGTGAGACCCCCCTCCCCTTTTATGTCAGCTTGCCTGTTCTGCAGACAGAGTGTGAGCAGAGAAGCAGGAAGTGACGAGACAGAGAGCAGCAGCCATATTGGCAAATGTTGTATTGAACTGGTGTGGAGATTTTTCTGTACAGCTAAGCTGTATCTTGGTCCAGAGACAAACAGAGTGTAAAGAGACAACAGGACTAGTGAGTCCACGTGAAAGGAACTGTGCTCAGTGGCTGATCAGTGAGACTGACATTGAGACTGTGTATTTGGATACCACAGATAGAGACTCGCAGTGCTGTTGATGTACTGGACAGCACCTGCTAAATCCCGGTTTACATCCCAGCTCAGTGTATGGATTCGGCAGGACTGTCAGTGTGCTGAGTGGAATCTGCTGTTGGATTACATTGCATTCATTGGGTTTCCCTGTTAAAGAGGACTTCATTTCTCCCAAGTTCCTGATAACCGTGAGGGGAGGACGCTTCACTATAAAAGAAAGGACCGACTTTGGTCCCCACCGCGCGCTTCTACGGACTGTAAGCGGTCCACCTGGACCACTGGGGAAAAGGGGGTGCACCCAAATGTGAAGTCAGGGTCAGTTAGGGATAGTTTTGAGTATATTGTTCATTCAGTGTCCATACTGCAGAAGTGGACAGAGTAAAAGTAGAAACCATTGCAGAATTTGCCTTGAAATTGTTCATGCTATATTGTATATTTTGCTTGTCTTTAGCCCTGTCATTTTACCTTTAACTAGCCTTTATTAACTTATAGTAAATATATATTTTTTTTCTTGAACTACCGCGTGTGCGTTCATTTCTGGTTGCGGAGTCCAAACCACCTGCCTTGCTCTCGGTTCACATGACTGCTGTGGCCACTGACTGCAGTAGTTACATGCTGTCTGCTTATAAACAAAGACTGGGAGGAACACTAAAGCATTAAAGTTGCATTGCTGGCGGAAAGAAAACATGAGCTGTGTTTATTTTTTATTTCCTAACATTTGTAGCTTTTTTTTTTCTCACAAGCTGGATAGCACCATTGACAACCCACCTGAAAGATTGGAATATAAAGTTCTCATAGTAAAAATACTAGCTTAAGCTAGGTTCACACTAGCATTCGGCTTTCTGAAAAACCTAATCCACTTAAAAAGTGGTTACTCGCGGAAACCCGCTGACCCGCCAGGTTTCCGCCAGAAAAATGCGGAAGGACTTTTCTTTCTGCATTTTTCAGGTGGATTTGGGGACATAAACTCCGAACGTAGTTTGAACGCTAGTGAGACAGCTGAGTCGCTCCCCCTGTGGGTGCTGCATTGTGGTGGTGGTGGTAGCTGTGCAGCATGGCACCCAGTAGAGTAGGGACCCACTATATAGAGGTCGCCATGAAGTGGCTAGTGGGCTTATGCACCTTGATCAATATGTATACTAAGAACCTTGTGTTCATTTTTGTAGATTTTCTGAGAAGCATTAGATCAATGTATAAGATTGGGATATGCGGTCCATGTTTTTTTTCTCCATTGTATTATGCTAGTGTGAACTTAGCCTAAGACCTACCAAGTTTTTGTATACCTTCATGAGTGACAGCATCAACATGTTCAAACAATACATGCATTTCTCAGGAAAGTTCTTACCCATCACTCTAGCATATATGCAGAATGCATGAAGCCAGTTATTAAATTGCCTAGGTTCTATCCTCCGATAGTTTTTGATCTTCGTTGCTAATCATATACATAAATGGAATAAAGCAGCTGGGTCCCTCGTACCTATATAACTTAGCTTTCTGTTTTCTGTCCCCTGATAAACACTTTGAGAAAAAGAGGAAATGCATTGGGGTTTTTTATGTGTCCTATGGATTTTTTTGTTTTTATATGTTGGACTCTTGGATCTTCATTCAAGGCAATCAAGCTATTAGGGTGAGAGCAGGGACAGTGTTTATAGGAGACAAACACCTGAGGGACCTGGACTCTGGTCATCAGGATATAATCAAAACAGACACATTAGCCTGGAAACTCCTGGGTATCTGAAAGTGAATGGGTCAGAGGCCAAATGCATCTTTTTTTGTTGGGTTTGTATTATCACTATAGAGTACATTTAGGAATAAATTTGTTTGAATGTTGTCTTTTCCTAGGTATATTAATAAATTATTGTTGTCTTAGCCAGGGGCTAGTAATATATGAACCGCGATAGTATATTTTCTGACATCTAAAATTTAAAAACCCTTTTAGTTTTTTTAGACCCCTGTGTGGGGTCTCCTCAGACTCCAGGGCACAATAAGTGGACGCCCAGGGGAGTTGTAAAAAATACCAAACACTTATATTCAACTTGACTTACCTCTCCTGAGAATCCTTGCTCCATCGGGCACTCTCCCATGTTCTCTTTGGGCCTCTCCAGCCTGTGTCTGGCATCATGCACCCCAGCTGATGTCATTACGCTGGCGCACCCTGGTAACCACTGAGGCCAGTTGACCCCTGGGGGGCTGAACTGAGAGGCTGGGGAGTGTAAGAAGCCCAAGAGAGGGGAGTATAAGAGTTTATTACTTTTACTCAACTCCCCTGGGCAGGCTTCTATTGGAAAGGGGCCCGGTGACATGTACATACATCAATTGACGCCGGTCCCCTTTCCATTAATGACGCTGTCCATAGGCAGCAGAGATAAGTGCAGATCTCTGCTGTCTGAAATGTATAACGGCTGGGGAACCAAGCTTTCCCCAACTGCTATCATGGGGCTGAGGGGCCCTGGCCATCTCCAGCTGGCCGCGTGCCTCAAACCCTCCATATCCAGTTGTGGTCACATCCCTTGCAACTGCAATCATTATGCCACAGCTTCTTGTCACTGGGGATGGTTAAGATGCTTTCCTGACTACTGCTGTCAGATTGGCCCTCTCTGAGCCAATTGACAGCTGTCACTGGGCAAAATAAAGCCTAGCAAACTTCAGGCAGATTTTTTTTTCTGCCAATTAACCATGTTAGTGGTTTTCTTTCTGCATGTTCAGGTACTTGCATTCTGTAACAGGATCAATATTGCCTTAAAGAGAACCCTTCACAACCTTTGTCAAGTCCAGCTCTTTGCATATTTTAATAGGCTCTACTCCACTGATACTGGCACAGTTGGATTTTTTTTCTCCAGCTCCCACTGCTCCTAAGTAGAAAATGTTGGTAGTTTGGGTGTCTGATATGCTATTTAGGCTCTGTACTGTCAGATGGGAAATGTCAGGCAGGAGGAGGCAAGGGGTGTGATTCTAACCTCTGACACCTCTGATTAGAGCTCTGAATCACACCCCTTTCCTGCTCCTGCCTGACACTGCCCACCTGACAGTACAAAAGTAATATATTAGACACCAGAGTAAAAAGGCTAGAGAAAAAGTTCCAACTGGGCTGGAATCAGTAAAGTGACAACTATTAGCAGATGCTAAGAACTGGATTTTGCAGGAGGTGGTAAAAATCTAATGCACAATCCTAATATTCATCGTTTATTTGGTCCTTTTAGGATAGTTCACTGTCAATAAAGTTTGGGGTCCATTTTATAATTTGGTATAGGCCCCATGAATTCTAGATCCCCCTTCCTTACTAAGGAAGCTAAAATGGCCCAAAATGTATTTTTATTGAACAGCAGACCAGTACTGAATGTCATTCAAACTGTATCAAAAGACCACCAGGCTCCGACCAACATAAGGTTTGGAATTTTTTTAAGGAAAAAATACAAAGAATGTGTTATAATTCAATCACCAGTATATACGTCAATATCTTTCTCCTAAGTGGGTTAAATACCATTATCATAAAAAGCAACTAAAAAAATGAACTCAAATGAAGCTTGTCATCAATTAATTAACATAAAGCGTGCAAGCGTGAAAGTCAAAGAAACATTGACAATCCTTCAAAACGCAGGTAACTTTATAAAAAGAACAGTAACAAACTTTTCTGTGCCCTAAGTGTAAAGGAACAGAAAAGCGCAGACTTAACTGAGACAATGTGACAAGAGGATGAAGACTTCACAATAACTTCTGCAGCATAGAAAAACCAGCCTATTAAATTTGCCTTCTATAAATAATGAATGATTTTTTTTCATCTGCTATATGCGCCTGTCATTCCCTGTGAGAGAAGTAAAATTTTACTTGAGGCTGGATTAACGTATACTTGCTGACCTTAGAGATGACTCCAGAGTGGGAAGTATGATAGTTAAAAGATACTGATGTAAGAGAATTCAGACAGGAAACTCTTGGAAAAAAACAAAGATAAAAAGCTGTAAAATGCTAACTGCCCATGACATATATACGAGGAAAAATCCATTCATCGTAGAGGATGTAGCCAAGTTTAATTATAAGCTTCAAAGACAATTCTCAGAGTTGACAACTAAGTTGTTCAGACAGTGTTGTACCATATGTAGGAGAAACTTAACTATTGTACAAGGAGAAAGTCTTCTCCACAACTGCTAGACAGTTGCACAGAATGGTGCAGTGATTCATGGTATAGTATGTGTTGTCCTCTACATAGCCATCCTTAGATCAATGCAGCCTTTAGGGTTCACACTGATTCAGTAGACCAAGGTCCTGCCATATTGACTTGCTTCCCATTTTTTTTAGAAGTATCAGACTACATCAATGCTATATAAAAATATGTTTTCGAAATTTGTTCTCTCTATGTCTAAAATATGAATTGGTCATATGACGTTTTCTACTTCTAATGAAAAAGTCATGCTCTCAAATCAGAATTTCTACTTTGTGAATGTTTTGTATTATTTTCTACAGGTCAGAAAACTGTTTCTCTAGCTAATACTAAATTACACTTCACAACAAGTTCTCATATTAGTTGTAGCTTGGTAAAAGCTGAAGAGCTACGAGTTGCATACTGCTGCTTTATATACAGCAGTCATTCTCTAGTCCCTAAATAGTAATATGATGAGGATCTACATGGTCTTCCATATTTGGGCTCATTCGCCTCCATTAGTATATGGCAGTTAATGGATAACCTTTTTTATTTACTACTTGTTTAATTGCATGTAGATCATTAGTATAATAAAAATATAGAAATCAGTAGCTCTTGATAAGCTTGTTGGAGGAGACGTACAGCCAATGCTTGAGACCGAAAAAGCAGTGACAGGAGCTTAAACAGGTTATATACTTACAATAGCTGTTGGCCAAGCACTATGTCAGCTGATAGCTATTCAACCCCACCCACCCCCTTGTCCGTCTTGCATGAGTATACGCACCACATTTTCTATTTTTACATTCACAGAGCCATCTGAAGGCTTATTTTTTGAATTTAATAATTATTTTTGAAAACTTTAAAAATGTTTGTAACTTTTTTTAATACTCCTAGGGAACCTGAAGCTGTTATCATTAGATTGTACCATAAACTGAAATACTACTGTATTGCAGTCTGTGGTAAAATCCCTGTATAACTATTAAAGTCTGCAACAGCAATTGAGCAACTCCTGCAATCTAGCTGTGAGGGAGCTATTTGGAGGGGGAAAGTGAAGGTGTATGGATCTCCTCTGGTGTTGTGTATGCATCTGACCGAGGCACCTAAGGGTTAAGTGCCTGTGATCATAGAAGTCTCTGATCATAGGCACTGATGCCAGGTCTCTGCTGTGTAAAAGAGCAAAGGCCTTGTGGCTTTGGTGCCACGTCATCCACATTACTATTATGGTAGATGTTGGGAAGCTGTTATCATAAGATAACAGAGATGGGATGTGACACCTGTCCCTCACAGTGATCAGCTGAAGTTTATGGAGCAGGGGCAGATAACTCCATATACTGTGTAGTGACAAGCCTGCAACAACACAGTCCATAGAGCCGTCTGCTTTTGCCTCTGTACACTGTGCGGACTACAGTATGCTGCTATGCATAGTTTACACTATCTACAGGTAGGCTTGGCAAATATTCCCTGCGGATACCAGGGTTTTACTGTAATATCATAATTTACATACATTTATATGAGTTAGCCACATGTTGGATGTATTTCTACATCCCTCATATGACATGTCTGTTCAATGCTACCTGTCTCGCTTGCGAAATCCTCTAGCTTTTTCACGTTGTCCATCAGCCTTTTCCTAATTACTGAGTTAACCTGAGACTGACAGCCGTTAATTACTTATAGATTGGAACAATGGAATTGACAATGTTCTTTTTGAAGGACAAATGAAGCAAACCCTCTGGCAATTGCTTTGAGTTAATTTCAAAGTCTAATATTAATTTAATTACCATATCTCATTATTAGAATTCTTAAACATGATCATTAGAAGTAGATAAATATTAGTGAAAACAAATGTCTACTACTTCAAGGAAAAAAAAATTAAGGTGCTATAAATGAGCAACCAGAATCAGTTTCCAACTCCCAAATCCCAAAGCCAGGATTGTATTGACCTAAACAATGGATACAAAGTGATTAGAATTTATATCTGTTTTAACAATATGTCAATAACCCAACCTGTTGAACATATGATTGAGAATATGTCCACTTGATATAGATATGCTGCAGATTTTCTGTTCGGATTTGGGGTGAAAAATCCACAGTCTTTTTTACAGTACAAGTAACAGGAATGAGATTCTAATAAAAAGTGCCATGGAACACAGTGTCAGGCAGATACAGCCTCCTATAAATAGTGCCTCAGTCGGTAAGTGTCCTATAATCAGTGTCTCAGCCACCCATTAGCAGAAACCTGACTGTTATACCCGGATGGAAAATGTCCCCCATTAACAAAGTCTCAGCAATAGAGTGCGACCCAAAAGTGTCTGGCCAATAAAATGTGTCCATATACAATTCTCCAAGCCAACTGAAACACACCCACCGCTTCCATGCCACTGTGTTGCCATAAAGTGCCAAGTAAGTAGCTATCAAGCAGCAGCTCTAATGTCACTTGTGGTACTCTCTCTCTCACACAGTAGAGATTAGAATGAATTGTTTGGCAGAGAAATCAATAATTGAATACCTGTGAACAGACTGGAGATGGACATAAATATCAGACTTATATTGGACTAACCAGCCAATTTCTGGGGGACAGACTTACCATCTAACATGTATTTTAATGTTCAGCCATTGCTTGTTTAGTTGGAAAAAAAGGAATAACATGTTCATTTAGAACATGCTCTACCCTTTGCTCTCCAGAACATTTGTAGAGGTGGCCAAACTGGGTGTAGCTGTGCATTGAAGATGTAGTTGTTCGCCACTCTTAGACCCAAAACATATTCATAATGAATTTAGAATGTGATTGATGACCATGTCTGTGGTCAACAAATCTAAACCTGACTGACCGGATGTTCGCTTCATGAACATGTTAAAAAAACAATAAAGATTACTACACTCATTGACAAAAATAGTAATACACCAATAAAGGTTTGTTAGAATCAAATGAAATTTTCTATATGTGAATGCAATGATGATATAGGTAAGTGATTACAATATTAGAGCGAAAGGATACGTTTACTGGAGATAACTGTACAAATGAAATGAAGCTCTAGTACCCTATTGGGCCTCCTCTAGGCTGGGTACAAGATAAGGTACATTTGGGCATGAGGACATACAGGATCCATATGATATCCTGCGGCAAATTTGCCCACAGATTTTGCATCTGGGCCTGAAGATCCTCCACACTAATATATTTCCAATATTGGCATCCTGACTGGTTCCATAAATGGTTTATTGGTGATAAATCTGGCAACCAAGCAGGACAAGGAATTGTTGCAATTTGGCAGAGGCATTCCTCAGAAATCCTTACTGTGTGTGGGCAACCATTATCCAGGAAAATATCAGTAAGAAGCCCTGCCAAGAAGGGTAACACATATGGCCACAGGATATCCTGCACATATTACTGAGCTGTTAGTGTCGCTCATATCACTACTAGGGGCTGTGTTTGATGGCTCCCTAGATTATCACACCAGCAGTTGGGGCAGAATGCCACTCCATGGCAAAGGAAGGATTGAAGTGCTTACTGCAGTGCCTCCATACTCGAACCGACCATTGCCAGATCCCAAGCCGAACCTGGATTCATTGCTAAAGACAACACTGTTCCAGTCCATGGCAGTCAAGGTTTCTAGTTTATGTCACCATTGCAAATGAGAGAGATAGTGGCGGGCTGTGAATGGCAGGTCAAGTAATGGGTACCGTGACACCAAATTTCTTTATGGAAAGCGTCTGGAAAGGGTCTGGGCAGAGACAGGGTTGTGTAATAAACGTGCCACCTGTATATGAATGGTGGAGACAAAAACTATGGGAGCTACTTGTGCTTGTTAGTGGATCAAACAATCCTCTCTATTGGTGGTCTGCATGCCCTCACATAACTATTGCTCCCAACACCTTATAACAGCTATGTCAGAATGGCCTAAATGGAAGGCAATTTGTGGAAACAATCATCCTGCTTCTCTCAGTCCAGTGATGCTCTCAAAGGCTGTCAACTGGGAAAAATGTGTTTGAGTGCATTGTAGAGGCCGGTCTAACGGTCAACCATCTTTCACCAAAAGGTATACTACCCAAAAGTAGCATCTGATCACCTTTTTATAGGGGAGTGGGGGAAGCACTTTTATGCCCTCTTGTAGAAAGACACAGTTTCTAATCACATCACACCTGTCTTAATTTACATATCTGTCTGAGACATAACACAATGACGAGTTTTGCAGCAATCTGACATTTCTATCTTGGTGCATTATTTTTTTGTCAATGAGTGTAAATGGTGTTGAGTTTACTAAATACTGTATGATCTAAAAGTTTATGCAAACGTTGACCTTGCTTTGATCTTTAGTGGTGGTACTCCCAGATCTACAGATTTTTGGGACATGCAGGTATAAAAACAATACCAAATAGTCATAGGTTCAGGCATGTCAATGATGATATCAGTGGTGCGTTAAAATCAATGTAGGCTCTTTATATATGGATTTGGGGACCTGCAGAAGACTTTCTTCTAGGAGTCCAAGAGGTCTGGGGTAAGCATGGTCAACATAGAAGAGGACAGCACAATATGTAATATATAAAAACAGGGTAACATGGTATTAAAATGGGCAAATACACTAATACTCTATGCTATGACTTAGATCAACTGACGGTGTGGTGGAGGATTTGGACCGATCCAGTTACTGAATGCTCAGATAGCATGATTAGAAGAGCAGCACATGAATAAGCTGGTGCCACTTATCTGAAGGTGTTTTTTATGGATTGCACCACAAAAATGAAATGTCAACGTCTTCAAGTAGTAATATTTTCAAACAATGAGCGATAATTTTATTGGAGCCCTTGGACCCTTGTTTACATATATTAGTAACACAATGAGCAATTCCCTTTTTTGGTGCTTTTGCTATTAGAATCTATATCACAGATTGCAGAAGTGTATTTTGTGTAATTATAAGCCACTCTGGTTATAATTGTCTGACTAATTCTGGGCATAGATTGCCCCATTTAATGATAAACACACCATTCAGCCACTTTCTAGCTGGCACTTAGCATGATCAGAATTGCTTGATTTGTTGGTCAATTTAATGAATATAAGCTTTGCATTTTTACACAGAAATATATGCCTATGTTTATGACCAACTTTACCTTTAAAGAACTAACTCTCTCACATTTTTACTCAGCGCTACAATAAACTACAAATAATTGACTCATTTACTATATAGCTATTATAGCAAATAATATCTTGCTGTATAACATCCTATCCAGCAAGATATTT
Organism: Leptodactylus fallax; assembly: GCA_947044405.1. Lineage (NCBI taxonomy): Eukaryota > Metazoa > Chordata > Amphibia > Anura > Leptodactylidae > Leptodactylus > Leptodactylus fallax. The sequence goes on along the minus strand of CAMRHE010000081.1, from coordinate 6,117,742 downwards.
TCTGAACTACAAACCAAGCAATTTATCCTTATGCTACTTGCAAAGATGGCACATCCCTATCTTACATTAATCTGGGCCAGTCAAAAGCCAGAGTTTGGTTAAGTACTTTATGTAGATGGACCCACATTTAATAATAGTTAGAGCTATGCAGTATGAAAATGTGGCTGCCACACTTTGGTGCCTTTCGTCACTTAAGCCATGTCCCATTTATTGAAAAGCTATGTACACTTATTAGCAAATCGAAAACATTTTTTTCAAAATAGATGCATCAAAATGTGCTGAGATTCTTCACATTTTGGTGCATTTTATGTCTAGTTGTAACTACAGATAAGTGAACTGGTCCGTAGGGAACACTGAATTGGATTGTATTGAAGCGGTTAGTTACGAGTTTTCAAAAAAAATATTGTGTTTGGCCAAACCTGAAATTTTTAGGCTTTGCCACCCATAAACCATTATTATACCCTTAGGTCTTTTCAAACACCAGAGTATAATAAGCGGAAACCCATGAAAGATGTAGAAAAATAAAACACAACACCTACTCACCTTTCCTGGACTTCTTCATAGCATTCAGTCTTCATTCCCATCCTCCTCTGTGATGTAAATGGCCCTGGACCACTGCTAAGGCCTATGATTGGGTATCAGTGGTCATGTGGGGACATCAACATCATGACATTTTAAAGCAAACCCAAAGCCCAATCACAGGTGCCTCAGTGGTGACCTAGGGGTGCTGAGGTGATAGAGGAGGCTAAAAGATGACAGGGATGCCGAGGAATAAAGACTGAATGCTGCAGATTGTTTTTCCACACCTTCCACAGATCTCCACTAGTATACTCTGGGGCCTGGATAGCACTTTATTAGCCTGAGGTTTACCCATTACTAGTTGTAACCACCATAGTAAACATAGAAGGATGAAGAAATGTTGACATGTACAATTTTCTGGAATATTAAAATATTTAATCAGTTCCAAGGTTGAGATTCCTGTGAAAATGTAGCACAAGACAACTACATAAAATCTTCAGTTCACAGTTCGATTAACTTCAAAAGAAGTTAATTTGATGGAAATCTTAAAAATGAAGCAGAAGGATTAAGTTTTATTTACATGATACACCTCTAGGGTATGTCTAGAAGTAGTCACAGCAGGATAGCCTACATGGAATCACCATGGATAATTCACTGCAATGTCCAGTACCAGTATACAGTAGTATCTTACCAAACCTGCAGTGAAAACTGACTGGGCTGCATTACCCTTAAATAATTAAAGGAACAAGGCAAACCTGATGCATGGTGTTATGCCTAGGGCAGGACTTAAAAGGGGTGGTCATGTTATTGGTGTTTCACCTAAACCATGTGTCGTGCACCATGCTTTTAATAACAGCTAATATGCCTTTTTCTACAATAAAGGTCTATATAAGAAAAAATATTTGCTGGGGCTTTTTCCTTGTCATTTTATTTTCGATTTACTGAATTTTTTATTTTTGAGTCCCAGTGAAGGACTTGAAGAGGTGCAGTAATTTCTTATCTGGTTTTACAATGATAGAGAGCATTTTATAAGCCCTAATTGGCTTCTGTACATGGCATACCTGGAAGCCATTATCAGGCTCTCAGCTGTCACACTGCATCGTCACTACGCCATTGTGTTGTAGGGGGAAGTGATGGAGTGACAGAGGAACACGTTTCCTATGTAAAACACTTGGGTACTATGGTCACTATTGATTGCAGCATCTAAAGGGTTCAATGGCCGAGATGTAAGGCTCTTTCAATCCTGGCCTTTAGAGCAAGAATAAAGTTGTCATTAGAGCTATATTCAGCTGTAAACAGGTAAATCCAAGAATGCAAATGTAATTTCGTTGTACTACCACTTACTTCAGATCCTCAGCTGTTCTACGTGTCAGAGGTTTGGGGTAAGGTGAGAAGTACCATACTTTTATTATTTTCTTAAGAAAAAAAGGGGTATTATCTCCCTATTTAGGAGGAACTATCTGGTTGTGAGGAGCACAATGTTGCTATAAGGGGTACTATCTTGGAGTACTATGTTGCAAGTAGGGACACTATTAGGCTAAAGGGGACACTATTATTGAGTACTATTTGGCTATTAGGAAATACTATCTAGTTATTATGGGTCACTATCTGGCTATTAAGAGGCACTATCCAGCTTTAGAGGGCACTACCTTGTTATTAAAGGGCATAATCTGGCTATTGGAGCACTGTTTATCTATAAAGGAAACATTATTTTTTGGGGGCACAAAGGTGGCCATTTTCATTGCGTGGGGGCATAAAATTATTTGCCATTACACTATAGGGGCAAAAAGTGGTTGTATCTAGCAATGTTGTGCCCTCACACATTTACATACTCACTTTTACTATTTTTAAGAGGATATTTTACTGTGTTTTGGAGCATTACTGTATCAGAACAGAAAGGGGAACATATTTACTGCCTCGGATCACAATAGCGGGCAATATTTACTGTGGGGCTCCAAATAGTTCAGCATTTGGGGCCCCACTTTTAATTTTGGTTAAGAGGATATATTTGACAGAAACAATAAAAAATGCTTTTGACTAAGTATCACAAATCATCTGGAAATTTAATTAGGATTTTTTTATAGGACATCATGTTACTTGAGGAACAGCGTCCTGTACCATGTTGAAATAAACATTGAAGTTGACCATGGTGTGCCCAGAAAGCTAGCTGTCTCTCTTAGCTAACAGGCTATCATTGCAATGCCTTAGCGGCAGCTCTGAGAGCGGAGGGGTTAAAGAAGCCTACATCTCATCTCCTTGTGATGTACCTTGACTATAAGTAACACAAAGGACTTCATTACAGCACTAATCAACTCCCTCACCTTTCAGACCCAAAGTAATCACACATTTCAAATGCACAGCCAAGGAAGTCGCCTCCTAATACTGCAGCCATGAATATTGCAGCTGAAAGGAATTGTACAGCTGCAGAAGCGTGCTCTTTAATTCTCATCCCAATTTTCAAATTAAGGTTCTTCTTTGGCATTTCGGAATGGATTTTAGGAGATGGGTTTGCAGAGCTTCTGCCTGCATGATGCAGGATTAAGCAGGGGGAAGGCTGGAGTGGATGAGAAAATGAAGATATGACAGGGGGCACCGCAAGTTCACACAAAATTAGGCCTGCAGAATGCAAGAGAAATCCCACTGGTGACAAGTGCCATCTTCTAGGTCATTCTGCCACACTGCCTTCTGCCACTTTTTATAACAAGAACAGATAAGAGAAGTCTGGGTTTTTAGCAGCTTATTGCATGGAAAGGTAATTCAAAGGGATATGAGCGTGTCTGGATTCAGAGCTTGCATGATCCCATAAACAGAAGCTGCTGGTAAATTCATGGTCTCTCGGTATTCCTTGAAGTGTATTACTACACAGACGCAAGCTGCCAGCTTCTTGACTTCAGGGCAAACAAACTGTCCTGGCCCAGATATTAGGTTATCACTAGCACCGGCCTTACTACAGAGCTAGGAAATCCTCATTAAAGAGGAATATTGAAATTCAGATTTACAATTGCAATGCAGCTTCTTTTTTTTTTAAGCTTGCATATATAGCCCTGGGTTTCTCAGTATAAATCTATGGAATGATTTGTTGATATGCAAGCATATGATAAACCGTAACAAGCAATTAGACGATGACTTTGGATATAACAGCTGACGTCTGGCCGGCAGAGGATTCTGCACATCTACACTAACACAGAAATAAACTCGCATTTTAATGTTTTCAGTGAATGGGCTATTATGGTGTACTAAGGTCTTCATAATCATAGGTAAGGGGTAAATCACAGTGTTCCAGTGTCTGTATCACTGTCTTCTGTAATTGTTGTAAAGCGTCACCACAATATAGCGCTACGGACGTTGATAAAATAAAATAAGAATAATGTATGGATAATAGATGTACAGACCTATAATAATTGAAGTCTAAGAGGCAATGCCATACTTTTTTGTGGAATCCAATCCAAAGGAGGATACCACATTTGGAAGAAATTTGCTTTGCTTCTAAATACATACTAACTTTTAGGCTGAAGCCCCACGTTGCAAAAATATTGTGTTTTACAGTACCTGCAAAGTGGATGGGCTATCAATTATATGAATTATACCTGCGGCAATGCTGGCATTTTCTGTATAGGTATGATAGGGTCTGAAAGTCTGCAGGGGTAAACTTTGCGAAATTGCAATGAAAAACGCTGGGGAAAAAACCGTGATGTGTTTCCGCTGTGTTTTTTTCCACAGTGTTTTTCAGCTGAGCTGAGCTGAATGGGGCTTTAAAGGCAGCCTGTAACTAGAACCCATCAAATCAACCCAGCCCCACAGATAGATAGGTTAGGGCCACCTGAGTTAAACACTGTTTTCCCCTTGTGAATGAATGTCTCTGTTGCTGAGATATCACTTTTTTTCAATTTGCATATGACCTCTTTAGACCAATGACAATGCCCTTGTTGCTCCAAAGAGCTCATTTGCATATTGTCAAAAACAGCGATATGTTGGCAAAGGAGGCAGTGATTCTCACAAGGGAAAAACAGCGCTTGATTCAGGTCATAATCTATCTATCTGCGAGCTTGGTCGATATGGATTGATATGATGGGATCTTGTCACAGACTGCCTTTAAGAATCAGGACATTAAATCCAACTTCAGGACAGCCACCATCCCATCCCAGGAATGCTCACATGTGCATGGGATTTTCAGGCCAAGACAAGCAAAATTTGCCAGGAAAATTCAGGACATCCTGTCAAATTCAAGACTTTATCCAACTATTTATCTAGGAGAATATGGTGCCATGGTAACTCTCGGGAGTCTGTAAACCACTTTTCATGGTCCATTCTAAGTTGTACACTTGTCTAAGCTTGGTTCACTAAAATTATGGATTTTACAGTCCTAAATAACTCTAAGTATAGACTTTTAAACTTTGCATTTCTTTATTTGGTCATACGTCCTTTTTTACTCCTTTCCCCAATTTTAAAAAGAAATTTATAGGGACATTGCTATTCTTGGCAAGTATTCTTATCCTCAAAAAGTAGAGAACATATGAACATATGGCTCTGTATGCCTTAGGTTAGTAAGACAAATGTATAGCCATGAAGCCTAATTCAGTGAATGTAGGTCTGTGCATACAGTAGATCAGAAGTTCTACTGTTGGCCCAAACTTCTTAAGCAGAGTGGAGTTTCTTTCTTTTTCTTTTTTTTTACACTCACATACTGTGATTAAAACCTACATAAAGTGACTTGCAATATCGGTTTTAAATCCAGGGTAGGTCAATTTTTGCTGCAGGATCCACCTACAGCTTTCAACCTTCGCAATGCAAAGAATGAAAGCTGCAGGGACCCGAAGGTGAGCTGCAGCAAAAGTGACCCATTTGGCAGCCATCTTAAGATGGCCATACACATTCCATTCTAGCCAATGAACAGTTGATGATTGGCCATGTAGATGGTGAAAAAAATTCATGGTGGATATTTTTGACCAGCTGTCAGACAAAAATACCAGTGATTGTCATTCTCTGCCTCTTTTGGCCCTTCATCAGCCAACTTGCACAGACTCAGTGTGCATATGTATATATACAGTCATATGAAAAAGTTTGGGCACCCCTATTAATCTTAATCATTTTTAGTTCTAAATATTTGGGTGTTTGCAACAGCCATTTCAATTTGATATATGTAAAAACTGATGGACACAGTAATATTTTAGGATTGAAATGAGGTTTATTGTACTAACAGAAAATGTGCAATATGCATTAAACCAAAATTTGACCGGTGCAAAAATTTGGGTACCCTTATCATTTTATTGATTTGAATACTCCTAACTACTTTTTACTGACTTACTGAAGCACAAAATTGGTTTTGTAACCTCACTGAGCTTTGAACTTCATAGCCACTTGTATCCAATCATGAGAAAAGGTATTTAAGGTGGCCAATTGCAAGTTGTTCTCCTATTTGAATCTCCTCTGAAGAGTGGCATCATGGGCTCCTCAAAACAACTCTCAAATGATCTGAAAACAAAGATTGTTCAACATAGCTGTTCAGGGGAAGGATACAAGAAGTTGTCTCAGAGATTTAACCTGTCAGTTTCCACTGTGAGGAACATAGTAAGGAAATGGAAGACCACAGGGACAGTTCTTGTTAAGCCCAGAAGTGGCAGGCCAAGAAAAATATCAGAAAGGCAGAGAAGAAGAATGGTGAGAACAGTCAAGGACAATCCACAGACCACCTCCAAAGAGCTGCAGCATCATCTTGCTGCAGATGGTGTCACTGTGCATCGGTCAACAATACAGCACACTTTGCACAAGGAGAAGCTGTATGGGAGAGTGATGCGAAAGAAGCCGTTTCTGAAAGCACGCCACAAACAGAGTCGCCTGAGGTATGCAAAAGCACATTTGGACAAGCCAGCTTCATTTTGGAAGAAGGTCCTGTGGACTGATGAAACAAAGATTGAGTTGTTTGGTCATACAAAAAGGCGTTATGCATGGCGTCAAAAAAACACAGCATTCCAAGAAAAACACTTGCTACCCACTGTAAAATTTGGTGGAGGTTCCATCATGCTTTGGGGCTGTGTGGCCAATGCCGGCACCGGGAATCTTGTTAAAGTTGAGGGTCGCATGGATTCAACTCAGTATCAGCAGATTCTTGAGAATAATGTACAAGAATCAGTGACGAATTTGAAGTTACGCTGGGGATGGATATTTCAGCAAGACAATGATCCAAAACACAGCTCCAAATCTACTCAGGCATTCATGCAGAGGAACAATTACAATGTTCTGGAATGGCCATCCCAGTCCCCAGACCTGAATATCATTGAACATCTGTGGGATAATTTGAAGCGGGCTGTCCATGCTCGGCGACCATCAAACTTATCTGAACTGGAATTGTTTTGTAAAGAGGAATGGTCAAAAATACCTTCATCCAGGATCCAGGAACTGATTAAAAGCTACAGGAAGCGACTAGAGGCTGTTATTTTTGCAAAAGGAGGATCTACTAAATATTAATGTCACTTTTCTGTTGAGGTGCCCATACTTTTGCACCGGTCAAATTTTGGTTTAATGCATATTGTACATTTTCTGTTAGTACAATAAACCTCATTTCAATCCTGAAATATTACTGTGTCCATCAGTTATTAGATATATCAAATTGAAATGGCTGTTGCAAACACCCAAATATTTAGAACTAAAAATGATTAAGATTAATAAGGGTGCCCAAACTTTTTCATATGACTGTATATATATAATGCCCCCATCCCCGATCAGGCAGTTTATTTGTTTTTGTTGATGCTGGGATTGTTCAGACGATGATCTCATAATCTCATCAGTTGGACATCCAACCACATAATGGTATTGTATTACTAGCCTTAGGCTTACTTCACACAGTTTTTCTTGACAGTAATTTTCACCTTGTTTATCTTTTTTGTTGTAAAATTTAGTCTGTTCACATTTCATAATGCATTATAGACTTTAAAGTAAAATCTGGCTGCAAAAAGAAAAGTTAACAGAGCAGTTTATAGCAAATAGCTAAAAATGCAAAAAAAAAAAAGTGATACTGAATTTTGGGGATTCATATGATTGATAACTAAAAGCAATGATATTTTACTGAATTGTGTTAAAATAAAAATTAAATGAAGCATGTGCAATAGCTTCATGTATGAAATATTATCTAATAGGCATAACACAAGCTATTTCCCAATATGAATCTTTTACTGAAATGACTCCATCTAAGAGCAAAATCAAACTTTACTGGTAATTCTTTATGGCTGCTATTTTAGCAATGTAAGAAGCATGCACCATTTATGGTGGCCTGTACCATCTAAGGCCTTATGCACACATCTGTATATGTATGTGTGTCATCCACATTTTTGCAGACACCATATGTTCCCATTCATTTCAATGTGTTTTATTGTGGAACAACAGAAGCACATCCTTTTTTTTTTAATCACGGATGCGTCACTTTAATGAAAGTCTATGTGTCATCTGTTCTTCACGTATTAAGAGACATACAAAGTATAGAAAATGAAACAAACAAAAAAAAGTTGACCTGCTTTACCATGGACAGAGAACCACCAGTATATCACACCTCCACATCTGGCCTAACTGCTAAAGTTTTAGGATGTTTTCCAGAAATATTGGCAAAATAACCTTATTTAGAAAAAAGGAACTGATTGAAACATTTCTGCAATAAATCAGTAACTTCATGAATGTCCCCATCCCTGCGCACCTTAAAGTCCTGCACCTGTGCACATTGTTCCAGATTGTTCTAGAATAGTTAGACAGTGCAAACTTAGATAGGCAGCCTGAAACTGTGCCAGATGTATCCCAGTTGGTGATTCTGGATGATAAATCTGGCTTATCTTTTGACTGTCTGGTGAACCTTTATATCACCTTTTAGTCAACTTAGTTTGAGCCAGGATTTTACGACACAATTTTGGTGTATCATGGCACATGTAAGTCACATCCCCTTTTAAGATAATCTACACCAACATGTCAATAAATGTTAGCCCAGATGCTCCACATCACGCCAGACTGTGCCAAAGATGCACCAAAAATTTCCCTAAGATAACCCCATGTTTATGCCAGTATGAACGTACTTGTGACAACAATAGTAAACCTGGACCTGTGTCTCTTTTTTGGTACAAGTGCAGTCCTATGCTTCTCTCTGGCAAGTCTTAGGAGACTGGACTGTACATGAAATGGAAAGAAGATACAGTGTCCAGGTGTGGGGTGTCAAGACCAAGATGTGTGGGCACAGGGATGTTTATAAAGTCAATCACAGTAACGTGAGCTGTGAAATGTGGGGATTCAGTGCTGGGATTTTCTTGATGTTGGACCATCTTTTTGCCACAACAAAAGTACCATATTTGTCCTGTGTGAATGGACCAACAGGGCCATGTGTATCATTTTATATCATGTTTGCTTCTGACAGACTTCCTTTAATTTTGTAAAAAGGGATTTACAAAAAAAAAATATTTACAAAAAAGGAAGTGACATAAAAATGACTGGAAACGACATCATCAAGCAGATGTTATGAACATCTCAAACTTGACATTGTTACATGAGATGGTTTTCTGGATGGAGCTCTTTTTTAACTTTAGCTGTATTAGCTACAGTAGCTCTTATAAAGGAATAGGAAAAAGGAACAAAGGATTTTAGGAATAATTTAATCTCTTTGATTTTCAATGATGAAACATTCAGTTAGAAGAAATAATTCTAACTGCATTATTTGTAAATGGCATCAGGCCATCTCCAATCTTGCATGCCCCCTTCCCCAATTTGAATAAAAGCTCCTCATTTAGACATGTCATGTTTTTTCTGCTATCTCTGCTGATACCATTATAGAATATTTAATTACATAAATCATACCACCCAAATACCAGCTGTGGGTGCGAGTTGGCACCCGTCTCAGGCGGGACATAAGTTTGCCACCCACATTTGTCACTTACAGTCTATGCACAGTCACAGAGTCTATCTTTGGCAATGACGGGTCATCTTATTGGGTCTACAAACAGAACGTTACGTGAACAATTTATATAATGTAGATTTTCTTAGTGGATGCCATGGCTGGTAATTAATTAGTTAACAGTACTTTAAGACCACACATGCACAGAGTTCACATGCTAGATGGAGGATAGGACTTCCTGGCAATTAATTAACAATTCATTATTTTCGTTTGGTTAAGTTCGTTAAAATAAAAATGACTTTCCCATGAAATAGCGATGACGATTTGTGGACACAAACACTGGTGTTTCCTAGTTAGACTATTTTCCACTCAGCTTCACTTAAGCCCCACACACTGGTAATGTGGAAGAGAAAACTGTAGTTAATTGTGACATTTTAATAATGGGAAAATCAAAAACCTTTACAGGGCCATGAAAACAAATTAGTGCAAAATATGACAATTTTTGACATATCTTTCCCTCCCCTCCGCACAAGGGGAGGTTTCTACAGGCAAAAAAAAAAAAAAAAAAAAAATCTGCAATACGATTGCACATGATGCTATCAGCAAGCTTCTCTGATCTCACACTAATGAATTTTATCCAAGCCTGAACCATCTGTCTGTGAGCTTGGTGAGTGCATTTCACATTTCCCCCAGAATGTGAATAACAGGGAAGGCAGACAAGACATTTCATCTCGCTGCCAGTTCCCCACACTTCTACAATAACCTTGCTAAGTGTGATCTGTACCCACTGAAAAGCACGAGCGCTGCTTTATAGCATAACCCTGACATATCACAGCTGAGAGGTTGCTTCCATTTCACAATCGAATAAGACTTCCTTTCTCCTTCTCGTTCACTCTTCCGCAAAAATGGAAGAAAAAAAAAGAAGGGGTGGGGGGGGGGGGTTGTGGGGGGGGGTGCGACGACGACAAAGTTGGCAATTTGATTCAAACAAAAGAAGCTGAAAATCTATAAGCATGAAAACTCTGAAGCTTCTGGCAAATAGAATTTTAATTAGTATGCTATTTTTCTCTTAGACAGATGAGGGATGCCCCCTATTGACATAGCAGGCAGACTGGTTAAAAAAAGAGAGACAGAGGAGGGGGGTGCATTTGGGGAGGGGGGCAGATGCAGGGCTAGCCAGCAAACACTGCAGATTGCAAATTATATCTCAAACCCTGCCAAGTCTCTGCTTTTGGCATCACATTTGAAATGACACCCTGGAAAAGGGATAAAGAAGCCCTCAGCTAGAGGATAAAAATGAGGGTGTTTTACGCTGCGATAAGTCTTTGCTTAAAACCCACATGGTCATGAGTACATCAGGGTTTTAAAATATTCATAGCGAGAAAGGAAAATGAGGAGATGAAGACATATTTGTTGCTTGGTCAAATGAAAAATCATTCTGCATATTAATACAACAATAGCGTTCATTTTAAAGGCGCAGGCCATTGTAACATGTCCATTGAATGCAACAAAGCTGAAGAGCTACATTACACTAGTTGTAACCAAATGGCAAATGAATGTATCAGTGCTGCGGTAATGGCTGACTCTTCAGTCAAGGTCAGCAATGATTCCTTTGCTATGTCTTAACAATGTTCTAGCAGCCCAGCCATTTATATGGTCATTGGACTTTTCTTTTATTAGTTATATTTAAGGATTATCTGTAAAATATAAGAGGCGTGGACTAGTGTCATTTAATCCCTGTGGTGGCACACTACTACGTTTCCTGTGCTAGAGTATGGTGACTTCATATGGTACCATGGTGCCAATTTATTCTTCCTCAGTAGTAACACAATTGTATCAGTCTGATGAAGCATGTCCTCTATGCACCACAGAATGAAATTGGACAGATACATATATACAAAATTGCCCTACAGACTGTCATATTTTGGCCCCACACAAGACCTCAAGAATATGGATTAGTTCTTCATGAAACCAATAAGGGCACCAGAAGTACATGGGGTCATACTACATATATGTAAGCCTCCAATTTCTTACAAGACATACAGAGGTTCCTTTCTGTTGTATTATGTAAAAATACAGCAAAATAGGATGCCATGTTTCCATGGACATTGCCCACCAAGATGGCACACATGATCAGAGGTTTTGGCTGATACACATCTAATGTGTATGTTCATGACATGTTCAATGACATACTTCATCTGATAGGCGCTGTTGACCTGAGCATTTTGGTGTTTTGTTTATCCAAATCCATTCAGACATTCCAAAGCCAATATAAGCCCTTTTATTGTTGATGCAAATTAGGATATACTGGCCAAATGGGTGGTAATACTGTATGACATACAGTATTAAGAAATGCTGATCCCATAAAAATCCCAGTGTTGCCGCCCCCTTGGCTAGTATACCTTAATCTACATCAACACTAAAATGGCTTATAGCTTTGGAACAGCTGAATGGATTTGGATAAACAAAAAACCAAAATGCTCAGGGTGACAGCACCTATCAGATGAGGTATGTCATTGGGCTTTTCAGAGCAGGTTTTCTTTAAATAGCATCAGCCTGGGTCTCTTTGGAAGTACCATAGGAAATGATTCTAAGGAGTTATCCTCCTCTTATATGTCCAGTTCTAAATTTATGTTAAACTTTGTTGTTACAATTGCACACACAGAACATATCATAAATAAGGTATAATAGGCTATGAATGTGAGTTACCCCATAAGAAATAGACCAAAGTGGCAAGTGATGTGCTTCAAAGTCAGTCCCAAACGGGACTGTCTTCTTCTTCTGTCTTCTTCTATTATTGTGTTAATGTCTAGGTCTAAAGAAGGATCATCAGGTACTTTGGTGGACCAGTCTGACAATAAACTTAAAACTCATCTGCCATAAGTAACAAAAATCACGTATTGAATGTCCCCTCCAATGTGCCCTTCCAAAGTATAGTTGGTAAGTGATCGTATCTTCAGCTAATATCGTCTTGATAATTTCACCTGCTAGGATCTAGACACTTCATATTAAAAGCAAAGGCCACGTCTAGTCAATATGAAATACCTTCTTAATTGGGTACAGTGGTATTGATCGTAACTGGTTTGATCTGCTTTTCATGATTGCAGTACACAAAAATAATTCTACATATACAGATTAATTAATATTCCAGCTTTCATGTGTTGGTTGACAATTCCTGCTGTGCTTCTGCTTCTAAATGCTTTCCACTGACCTTGTCTATATGCTTCCTCTAGAGTGCTAAGCGCTAAGGATCATATCAAGGACTAACCCAACTAAAATGTACATGCTTACGTTTTCTGTCACATCGTCTTTCACCATCTTTAGTCCTAGGGTTTGTAAACTGGTGAGCACAGATCACCTTCCCGATTTATCAGAGGGAGAGCTTGTCCTAAAATGAATCATTAGTAATAAATATTAATACCAGCTGCAAAAAGATGTCAGGCTTCAGGAGGTACTATATATAGATTTGTATAGATGTTCTGGGTATTTATTCTACTTTATTTTTTTTGCATTTAACATTACATTTTTTCATTAAGCATATGACATCATAACATGTTGCCCTATAATTACCAATAGTAAAACCATTTTTGTAAAATTGGGGAGTTAATGGCCCCCATCTATGCCTTAGAGGCTACTTGATCCCTGTCACCAGATAATATGCTAATTATTTTCTCATAATACACTGGCTGGCACCCCTATAAAAAGCCAACTTAAAGGGAAACTCCAACAAAATACAAAAGCCAATATTTAGTAATGCTGTCAAATATTTAGACAGAGAATTCTTAAGCGTCTCATACACAAGATGATTGTGTGTTGTTGTAGCACCTGTGAAGGCTGGTGGTGCGGTGTAGTCTTGTCATGAACCACCCAACAACTACCGATACCGGAACTGAAACTTTGCCGAGCTTGATTGTAAAGGGCAAAGTTTGGCATACAAAATATCTGAGGTGACAAGCAACACTCCTGTCTTTACAGGTGACCGTACCACTCACACTCAGAGAGTCCTTGCTCCAGCATAACATTAATGTTACCTACAGTCAGGGCAAGGTCATACCACAGAACGCACCAAAATAAGTTCCCTTTTCCTGTGGTACAACACCTAAACAGCTCTACCACTCCAATTGCACCTGCATGATAAAGCAACAATCAATGCGCTGAACTACATTCACATTAACACAGTACTAGAGAACAACAGCAATGGCAGAACTACTGCTATAGTAGCTGTAGCAGCTGCTACCGGGCCAGGGGCCTTAGGGGGCCGGAGGGCCTCCTGCTACTTTTTTTATTTGTTTGTAATAGGCTGTTACCTGCTGAATTACTCCAGCAAATTAAGGCCCCTATTTACTTATTGATCCCCGTTCCTGCCACGGCTGCTTCCGCTTCTGACCTCCAGGTGGTCCCTTGAGTCCCACATTACATTGCTGTACAGAGTCAGAATGTTGCTAACACCATTCAACATAGCGCATGGGCTCTCTTGGAGGCTAAAGGAAGAAGCAGAGGTGGTCATGGGCAGGAGTGGGCATGGGTAAGGTCGGCATCAGTAAGTAAGGCCGGCGGTTTTGTTCAGACAAAACATGTCCAAATAAAAATGCTATCATTATACCCTGGGGTCTCTTCAGACCACTATTTGGGTCTCTTCAATATCACAGACCGCTGGTCACGTGGTTCATGCCGGCATCACAACGCATAATCTGTGATGTTATTGAAGAGGCCCCAAGACCTGCACCTTGGCCTCCGCTTATTATACTCTGGAGTCACTGTGGGGCCACATAGGGGCCACTGTGGGACATTATATTGTATGGAGGCTACTGTGGGACATACTGTGTGTAAATGGGATGTTATACTGTGTGGGGGCCAGTAAAAGGAACATTTTACTGTGTTGGGGGCCAGTAAAGTGAGCATTTTAATGGCTTGGGGCCAGGAAAGTGGGTGCTATGCTATGGGGTCAAGGCTTTGCTAGTTACTCCACTGAACAACAGTACATATGTCAATCAGTAAGTCACATTGAATATACTTTGCTAAACAAGGTTTGCTCTCCTGTCTTGGTTAAGGACAGAGTAAATGGCCATCAATGGTCACCCATCTAAGGTTGCTATCGAGATGCATATGAGACCTCCTAGCTCTCCCCTGGCAGCAGAGCAAGTCTGGTAATGGCTTTCTCCCGTCTTCCACTTTAGCATACTGCTTGGTCAAAATAAGTATGCATGTGTATAGGGAGATTGGGTGAGATAGATGTTGGCCAAACTACAAACTTTTCACAGTAGCGCACACTAAGTGATAGATTTGGTTCATCTTGCTATAAGTTAGATACTTTTCTCTTTTTAAGCCTACTCATGGTTGGCTTATTTTAGACTATTATTTTGTACTATAAACCGGCAGACACCTGTAATAAATATGGCGCAGTATATGCCACAAGAACCTTAATAGATGTGGGACAAAGTTTCTTATGACCATTATTAATGTATCTACCTTTTACCTATTTTGCTCTGCGATTAGCTGTGGCTTGGAAATGTTCTTAGAAAGCAATAGGTTGAAGTATACAGATTTCCAAATTCATGCAGCTTTATAGTAGAGATGAGTTATCTCAAATTTGGTCAGGTTTAAATAAATTTAGTCCAAATCAAAAGTGCCCTGGTCACCCTCAAAGGTCCCGTATGATACTCTGAGTTCTCCTAGGACTTATCCAACCCCTTTTAAGCTCTTTAACATCAAGGCAGCATTAGTAATGTCAAAATGACAGCAACATACGGTATATTGCTATGACAGGGCTCTCTGCAAGGCATTATGGGAATACTGTTGAGTCCTTTTACACTGTCTTCTTCTTATCTGTACAATGGCAGGCGCCATTTTGAGTAATTTGAGTGGGAAAAACAGTAAAAGTTTCTGATTTTACAAAATGCGAAACTTTCAGAAATTTGTAATAAATTTTAGCCAAAATCGATTTACTCATCTCTAATAGATAAAATGAGCTAGATAGATTAGATAGATAGATTAGATAGATAGATCGATCAATGTACCACAACTATATCCATGTCCATGCCTCTCTGTCTCAATGCTATTATCTGGTGCAGTTTGTGAAATTGTGTATATATGATAACCTACACACATTGTATACTATTCAGATGTATCACAGATGCAATTGCAAATTTTTCAACCTTTTGTAGCTCAATTTTGAGTTGAACTGAGTTCTCTTTCATCTCTTCTAAGGTTGAAGACAGGTAGGACAGAAAGATTGTATAGTTAAGAAGCCCGATGAAATTGATGGGAAGATTCCTATTTATTAGGACTTACAATTACTTCAGAGAGATTTTCCTTTCAACCACAGTGTTTTTCTTCCTTTGGGCACTCCAGGAGTTTTATTTGAAGGTGAAATGAGGTGATGAACAATTTTCACACCCTGGTTGCTGAAAGGAGTTCAAATGACCGCCGGTGCCGTTTTAACTTGTCAGATTGACCAGCTTTTTCTGTCACTGGAACATTGTAATGAGTAATTTTAGACAATAAAATTGATTCAATTACATTGCATTAGGCATCTGTAGACTCAAGTTAAGATATATGATGGAGAGGCAGGCAGTTTCCCAATAGTTTTGAAAGATGGGACTCTGGATCTCGGATCCACTTCCTTTCTTTCCTTTTAAAATTCTTAAGTCACCTGTTGCAAAACTTGTAACAATATATGTGTTTCCATTGTCTATGAAGATTTTGTAACCAGTAGGGTTCACTGAAATTTAACTCTATCATGTACTTTAGCTACCTAAAATACAGCTTAAATGATGAAACTGTAATATATACTAACAGCATGGATATAGTTAATCATTTATTGGAAACTGGGGAGATAGTTTTGCATATTTGGGATTTCATGGGAAATGAATGCTATTCAAGGAGATATAAGTCTCCAAAACCAAACAACTTTGCAATATAGTAACAAAAAGAAATGCACTGAAATAGAGAAATGTTTAAAATGGAAAAATACCTTTTATACAAAAATAATGGAAGGAATTTACTACTCCCTCTATGCCAGAAAACTGGTGTAGATTGGAATAGTTGTGGCACATCTTTGGCTCATAACTTTTTTTGCCCCAAAGATGCAGCACTTCCCCTCTTCTACTCCCTGCTCACCACATTTTACAAAAATTTGCATAACGGGGCAGAGACCAAGGAAATCCGGGCAAATTTACTATAATTTACAACAGGAACTGGCATGAGTTATATATGAATTCTAAGCCAGTTCCTGACAGGCATAGATTTCAAGTCTGAAGCACAAAACAATGTGTCCCTCAGTGTGTTGTTGGTGTCCATCAATGTGTTCCACTTTTGCTTGTGCTAAGGAAAGTTGTCACATCAAGACAAACCCTGTACATATAGCTTATTAGTGAATATGGATGTTAAAGAGGGGCTCCACTAATCAATACTCCTTCTATGAGGCAGAGGATATAGCTGCTAAGTAAGAGCAGCTACTTTACCTCTCTGGCATGTAAAGTGAAGCTGTCTGGTGATTATTGCTACCCTGAGTGTAGATATGATAGAGGGAAAAAGCTGAGCTTTGCTTATATTATGTGAAGCAGGATCTCTGCATAATAAGCAGTGTAAATCTAGACAGGACTCCTAGTGAGAGTCCTGATTCCGTCCGCGTACAGTGATTGACAGCGCTCCATGTTTCAGTGTGTACACAGAAGACTGTCAATCACTGTGTGTGGGCGGGGTAATCTGGACTCTCAATGTCTCCAACGAGTCCTGTCTGTATTTTATACATCAGCTTCACTCGCTTATATGCTGTTCTTGGATAGGGCAGCATAAATCAGTGGCTTGGCTTTAGTACAGTATAGGACTGGCCATTCATCTGAATGACTGAGAAGGAATAGTATATTTTCCCTGCAGACTCCAGAGCTTCCTTTAATTTCTTGATCATTACACTTCTATGAAAGATTGTATTGTATTTATAATACTGATTTGTAAAGTGTGACTATTGCCATATATTTATCATGCATTTTTTAGAGACAGTGTATCGAAGCTTATTATGTGCCTTATGGTAGATGATGCATTGATTCACTGGTTAACATTACTTTTTTTACAACATTAGGACCATGGGTTATATCTGACCACTTTCATAGCACTTTTACTTGATGCCCAGGATTACCACCCGCACTTCATAAATATACTTAGGTTAATTGGCCTTCTATGAAATTGACCCTAGACGTTGTTTGTATACTTGAGAAAGAGAAATTATAGTGTGTCCTGTGGTGTCCTGGACTGGTATAAGTACATTCTCTAGTCATTCATAGTTCTTAGAACAGGGATGTAATATTTTTGTATGATGAACTTTTCTCTATTTTTTGTAATAAATAATATCAACTTAGCAAATGGAAAACATAATTTGATTATAAGAACTGAATCTACATTAAAACTTTAAAATTTAGTTTTTATAGTATTTTTTCCAAGCATTTGGCTGTTTCAATTTCATTAATTGTAATGTGTAAAATTGACTTAATTTTAATGCAGGGCATCTGCGGTCTATATAAACACCTTTCTGCCATACGTCAATAATGACCTGACACCGAACAACCACTTTTAACTCAGTCAGACTCTAGGATATTATCCCAGCAATCTCATATTGTAATAATCTCACATTACCTCTTCCCATGCCCTGTTGGCCTAGTCTAGTTTCCAGTTGTGGAACTAAGCTTCACCCTATGAGCTCCATGTTCAGATATCTCAAGAGCAATGTATTTAACCACTTAAAGTTAATTTGTCTCCCATTATGGCCACCCAAAATGCAATAACATAATTAAATAAATAGCAAAATATAAATGTAAAGACATCTATGTTGATGATCATTCTAGCGGCATGACTTCTAACAAAGAAATGTCGAAACGTGCATTCTTGTCACCTACTGTATCTACTGGTGTTAGCACTTTGAGGAGCATCAAACTGGTGTCAGATTCACTTTAAGGCTAAGGCACCACGTTGCGGAAACGCAGCCTTTTTTGTTGCAGATTTTGTTGCGCTTTTTTGACCCAAAGCCAAGAATGTCTACAAAAGGAATGGGAAATATATAGGAAGTTCTTATACTTCTACCTTTTGCTCAATCCACTCCTGGCTTTGGCTCAAAAAACCGCAACAAAATCTGCAACAAAAAAAGCTGTGTTTCCGCAATGTGGGGCTTTAGCCTAAAGGGGTTTTCCAAGATTTTTTTTTCACAGATAGACAAAAATGTGCTCAAATGAATTTTTCGAATTGAGACCACATAAAAATTTCTTCTCCTTTTGCAGAATTGTGTGAGCAATACAGGCTCGGTTAAACCAATTCCTTACTGGTACTAATCATGTGCCATGAATTTTGCTCATGACTTCAGCTGTTAGCCACACTCACCATGAATGTGATGTCATTAGTGATGAAAGCAGCATTTGCATAAAATGTATTAACTGCTAGAGCAGTCAGGAGGAGACAAGGGTTGGTCCTGAAAACCAGACAAACCAGCACCTGCTTCACACATCTACATGATCACAGCAGTGGTTAGAGGCAGACGCAGCAGGGACAGGTAGACAAACACATTTTTTGTTTATTTATTTTTTAACAATTTAATCCTCTCCCCTGCCATCATTGAATAGGTATTTTTCTGTGAGTGGTCGGAGGGTTTTATGAACACTGATGGGCTGGCAGCACTGTAGATGCATAGGAAGACTGAAGGAGATGAGTAATATATGCAATAGATGTGAATGTTTGATGATCAGCATCATACAGGTTCCTGCTCAAGTTGTGTTCACACAGTACGTTTTTGCCCAAAAATTGGAAAACTGCTGGCATTTTTGAACAATGTATGTTGTTTTCTAACAAACACTGTTTTCATTATTTTAAGTTGAGGGAAAGATTTATTGGATAAAAAAGTATATTTTAGAGTATGGGTGCTGTCCAGGAGAAATCACATAACCATGCATAACTAAGAAGTGAAGAGGACAGCAAGAGGGAAGAGAATGAGATGAAGGATGACAACTGTGAAAAGTCGTGCAGTAGCATTCATGATAGCATTCATGTTGGCACGCGTGCCAGAGAAGGCACGCAGAGCCCTCTCAGTTGGCATGCACGCCGTCACCATGATCGCTTACTAACGGGGAATACGGTACAGGATTCCCTGTTAGTGAGCGATCGCTTCTTTCAGCTGTATGTGCAAATGTACAGTCATGGCCAAAAGTTTTGAGAATGATACAAATATTAATTTTTACAAAGTCTACTGCTTCAGTTTTTCTAATGGCAATTTGCATATACTCCAGAATGTTATAAAGAGTGATCAGCTTAACAGCAATTACTTGCAAAGTCAATATTTGCCTAGAAAATGAACTTTATCCCCCAAAACACATTTCAACATCATTGCAGCCCTGCCTTAAAAGGACCACCTAACATCGTTTCAGTGATTGCTCCATTAACACAGGTGTGGGTATTGATGAGGACAGGGCTGGAGATCAATCTGTCATGATTAAGTAAGAATGACACCACTGGACACTTTAAAAGGAGGCTGGTGCTTGCCATCATTGTTTCTCTTCTGTTAACCATGGTTATCTCTAAAGAAACACGTGCAGTCATCATTGCACTGCACAAAAATGGCCTAACTGGGAAGAGTATTGCAGCTAGAAAGATTGCACCTCAGTCAACAATCTATCGCATCATCAAGAACTTCAAGGAGAGAGGTTCCATTGGTGCCAAAAAGGCTCCAGGGCGCCCAAGAAAGACCAGCAAGCGGCAGGACCGTCTCTTAAAAGTGTTTCAGCTGCGGGATCGGGCTACCAGCAGTGCAGAGCTTGCTGAGGAATGGCAGCAGGCAGGTGTGAGTGCATCTGCACGCACTGTGAGGCGGAGACTCTTGGAGCAAGGCCTGGTCTCAAGGAGGGCAGCAAAGAAGCCACTTCTCTCCAGAAAAAACATCAGGGACAGACTGATATTCTGCAAAAGGTACAGGGAGTGGACTGCTGAGGACTGGGGTAAAGTCATTTTCTTTGATGAATCCCCTTTTCGATTGTTTGGAACATCTGGAAAACAGCTTATTCGGAGAAGAAGAGGTGAGCGCTACCACCAGTCTTGTCTCATGCCAACTGTAAAGCATCCTGAAACCATTCATGTGTGGGGTTGCTTCTCAGCCAAGGGAATCGGCTCTCTCACAGTCTTGCCTAAAAACACAGCCATGAATAAAGAATGGTACCAGAAGGTCCTCCAAGAGCAACTTCTCCCAACCGTCCAAGAGCAGTTTGGCGCTCAACAATGCCTTTTCCAGCATGATGGAGCACCTTGCCATAAAGCAAAGGTGATAACTAAATGGCTCAGGGAACAAAACATAGAGATTTTGGGTCCATGGCCTGGAAACTCCCCAGATCTTAATCCCATTGAGAACTTGTGGTCAATCATCAAGAGACGGGTGGACAAACAAAAACCAACAAATTCAGACAAAATTAAAGCATTGATTCTGCAAGAATGGACTGCTATCAGTCAGGATTTGGTCCAGAAGTTGATTGAGAGCATGCCAGGGAGAATTGCAGAGGTCCTGAAGAAGAAGGGTCAACACTGCAAATATTGACTTGCTGCATTAACTCATTCTAACTGTCAATATAAGCTTCTGTTACTCATAATATGAATGCAATTATAATAATAATAATAATAATAATAATAATAGTCCTTTAATAGTCCCACAATGGGGAAATTCAGTGTGTTACAGCAGCAAAGATAAGATAAGATAAGCAGATACAAATACAAATACAACATGTACAGGAATGTACCAAGGTGAGAGGCATTACATTAATAGCAGACAGACAGATAGGAAGTAGCGGGGGGGGGGGGGGGATTTAACAGGCAGAGAGATATTTCAGTTCTCTGTGTGTAATGATCTCCGCTTAGGTCGGTATTGGTTGTACAGCCTAACCGCGGTGGGGAGGAAAGACTTCCGATAGCGCTCCTTCTCACACCTAGGGTGGAGCAGTCGGTCACTGACAGTACTGCTCAGCGCGATCACAGTCTCATGCATGGGATGGGACTTCTTCTTCTGCATGGAGCTCACCACGGACAGTATCCTTCTGTCACCCACCACCTGCACTGGGTCCAGTGGGCTCCCCAGGACAGAGCTGGCCTTTCTAATCAGCTTGTCAAGTTTATTTCTGTCCCTGGTTGATATACTGCTCCCCCAGCAGGCCACTCCAAAGAAGATGGCTGATGCCACTACCGACTTGAAGAAAGTTCTAAGAAGTGCCCCCCGGATTCCAAAGGCTCTCAGTTTCCTAAGCAGGTAGAGCCTGCTGTGGCCCTTCCTGTACAGGGCCTCCATATGATCTGCCCAGTCCAGCTTATTATTAAGGAGCAAACCCAGGTACTTATAGGTGTTCACAATCTCGATGCCCGTCTCCAGGATGTCCACTGGTTTAGGAGGGCTTCTGCCTTTGCGGAAGTCCACCACCATCTCCTTGGTCTTCCCCGCGTTAATCTTCAGGTGGTTCCGGTGGCACCAGTCCACAAAATCCTGGTTCAGTTCTCTGTACTCCCTGTCATCATCATCTGTGATGAGACCCACTATTGCAGAGTCGTCAGAATACTTCTGTAGGTAGCAGCTGGATGAGTTGCACCTAAAATATGCAGTGTACAGTGTGAAGAGGAAAGGGGCGAGAACCGTACCCTGAGGTGCCCCCGTATTACAGATCACGGTACCTGACACACAGTCTTGGGCTCTCACGTATTGAGGTCGATTTGTGAGGTAGTCTAGGATCCAGTTGGAGAGGTGGTGGTCCACTCCAGCAAGGCCCAGCTTGTCCCTCAATAACCTGGGTAGTATGGTGTTAAAAGCACTGGAGAAGTCAAAGAACATTATTCTTATATTATATTTCTGTATGTGATAAAAACATCTGACAAACACACATAAAAACCAGAGGGCAGCAGATCATGTGAAAATATAATATTTGTGTCATTCTCAAAACTTTTGGCCATGACTGTACATACAGCTGAAAACTGCCAATATAGGCCGGGGTCCACAGGACCGCTGCTTACACTGATTGCAGAGTGTAACCATTGCCCCGACGAAGGCGCGATGACGTAAGTCATCAGCACCTGTGATCAGAAGAAGAAGGAGGACGCTCTTCATGGGACTGCTGCCATACTGGGTAAGTAGTATAAACTACTATGTGGGCGCCCACTGTGGAACATATAATACTGTGATGGGGGACCAAAGTGGAGCATATAATACTGTGTGGGGGGCCTACTGTGGAACATATACTACTGTGTGGGGGCCCACTGTGAAGCATATAATACTGTGTGGGGGCCCACTGTGGAACATATAATACTGTGTGGGGGCCCACTGTGGAGCATATAATACTGTGTGGGGGCCCAATCAGGAGCATATAATACTGAGTGGGGGCCACTCTGGAGCATATAATACTGTGTGGGGGCCACTTCGGAGCAAATTGTACTGTCTGTGGGCGACTTTGAAGCGTGTTGTATTGTGTGGGCCCTTCACTATTTATATCACACAGTATCTGTTTTATAGCAGACATGTGATATTATTACAGGCTGTAATAACATTGCACGGTCACTATAAAACAGATCCTGGTTAATTTAAGGTTAAATTGCCGTGTTGGCACTTTGCGATAAATTAGTGGGTTTGGGTTGCAGTTTGGGCACTCGGTCTCTAAAAGGTTCGCCATCACTGAACTAGAGTATTAAACTCTTTCTCAGTGGAAGACCCAGATGTGTCCTTCCTTACCTTTTCTCTTGGCTCAAAATATCCTGAGATGAATCCAGTTAGATGGCAAGCTTTAAAAAAATAATGTAGAATTTCATTTTTAGAGTTAGTCATCTTTTATTAATTGTATCAGGATGTATCAACTTTAAGGAAATGTAAAGAAGGACACATTTGTATGAGGGTGTGACAGTAGTTGGGAGATATGGGAAAGGGATATGGTGAGAAGGTGGAGGCGGTAGTATCTGTGACAGAAAGAGTAAAAAGTATGGGACAAGGGTACCACCAAGGCTACAATGGTAGCTCCATTAACAGTAAGGATTTGAAAGTAAAGATAATATCATGATTTTGTCTTAGTTGAGTTCAAGGCATCTTGCAGATATCCATGAACAAACATCTTAACTTTAGAGAAGAAAGAAGCCTAAGGTTCAGGAGTTGATGTTCAAGGGAGCTCTTCAGTAGACAATTTAGAACAGCTCCATAGTTTCTGGAATTGCTTTATTACTACTAATAATAATTGGATAAAAAAATCTAATTACCAGAAACTCTCAATACAATTTATTGAATAAAGTATATAAAAAGGTCACTGCACCCCATCTATCAAAAAACCCACTTTACAATTGGATATTTAGTTACTGTACTGTGACAGTTCTTAGGTATGCTATTACCTAGACTTCACCCCCATTCCCCCGAACCTTTGTTCTCAGGGAAGATAAAACCCTGTCAGAGGTGTCTGACATTAGCTTCCTACCCTGTCCCCTTTGAAAACACACAGTATGCATGGTAACTAAGTCAAACACAGATATGTTTTGGAGGGGTCTTAACATCTATTTAAGGTGTATGGCCAACTTTACAGGTATAGAAGATGCTAAAACTGAAGGTATCTTTATTTTATTTCTTACAATCTAGGACTTGACTATGTGTATACTTTACCGACTCCACGAGAAATCCTAAATGGGGCAAAGCATTATAAATTAAGTAATAGATTCATAATAAATTATAGATCTCTTATTATATTACATTTTCACGAGCATGTAACTAACACACATATATGTAATATACATTTATTAATATTTTATTTGCAACAGGTGTCTAGACATTTACCAAGGTATTTGTTGTTACTATAATATTAACATATTATATACAATTTCTATACTAGATTGTCTGATGTATAATATCGCTTTATATAGTCTTTCATGATACATAGAAGCTGAGAGAATGAAAAATAAAATACAGATTTCAAGTCAGGTGTGGATGGATTAGGGTTTCTGCCCCAGCCTTTATTGAGAGATTTGGAGTTTCATTAAAATTCTGAATTCCTATGGAAAGAATAAAACCCCTCTGCTACGGAGTCTTCTTTGAGAGGGCACCCAAGCTGACCCATTACAATGAAAAGACTCAATGCTTGATTGACAGGTCCCTGCACAAACATGAGTGACAGCTTCATTTCAGTAGCACATGGAGCCGAGATGAGATGTGAATTGTGCAAGGAAAGAAATGATAGAGATACTTTGTTCTGGCTAAAAGAGTGTCACTGACACACTCAGCGGCTAAGGCTCCAGTCTTTAACCCCTGCAGCCCACATGGACTTTGACATGATGCATGACAGGTTTCAACCCTTCGACACAGATGGAGATTTATACACATGAAAAACATCAAATTGAATTAGCAGGTTTCATTTTTCCAGACTCTCATCTGTCACACATAATATCCATAACTGTATGTATAGATACTATAGTATACAGCAATTACTACCCATGGTAAAGGTAAAACATTAGATGGAAAGTAAGGGCATAGAAAAATGCTCATGGCAGAAATAATACTGTATACTTTTCATTTTTCCCAGACAAGTAGACACATCATCCTCAGCTCTCTTTACATTTAGATATTATGATCCAGAGGACTCATACTGTGATACTGTAGACCTTGCAAAGTACCAACCAGTACAGGTCTTTGGAATTGCTTTGTTAATACAAAAACAGATGTGATGTCTATAAGTTCTGTTTTTTTGTGGGGGTGGTTAGAACATAGAAGTAGAGTTTCTCTACCAAAACTAAAAGGAGTCCAGATGTTATTTTTCTGGCACAGGCTAGAGAACAACTTTTACACTGTTTTAAGACAACTTTTACTGCAATAATTTGTTTTATAGAAGAGCCTCTGATAAATTAACAACTGAACCAGTGAATCAATCATGAGAAGACTTTGGTGCTGTTATCTATCTATCTATCTATCTATCTATCTATCTATCTTAGCTGAGCCTGCTATTCTTCTGTGTATGGGCAGGTGTCCATACACATAAGTGAAAAATTGTGTCTGAATGTGCCAATTTTAGCAAAATCAGCTGACTATCTTATGTTGTGGGCTGCGTCCCCACTTTCTCCCAAAAAAGTGAGTAAGGAAGGATCAGGCATGTTGAATTTTACATATCTTTTTTTATTAGAAGATAATATGTAGACAGGCAGAGGGCAAGGTTGTAGATGGCAGGTACCTACCACTGAGGTGGCTGGTACCTACAAGGTGACTGGCAGGAGTATGGGCCCGGGATTTGGGAGTTATTGTAGACCCAAGCCTGTATTCCAGTCCTGGTCTTGCAAGGTGATCCAGGTGCAGCTATAAGAGCTGAGGTTGCCCAAGGGAAGTGGGTGTGGCTGTCTCTTGAATGAGAACTTGCTAGGCTGCAACGCACACTGCCCTGGGTGTCTAAGAGAGAAAACTACATCATAACCAATTGCATTGGTGAGGAAGTTTTTCTTTCTTTCTTTGTTTTGTATCCTGAAGTAAGGACGATTTATTTTACTTGATTTTTGTACCTTCATGCTGAAGCAAGCTGTTTTGAGTTGGACTGTATGAACTACTACCAACAAAACTGCAAGTGTGAACCGGTACCTATGACTCCCTGTGGCTGACTTGCCTGGTAACCAGCCTGCCCTGAGGGTCCCGTGTTTACAACATGTATCAGAGGTGTCTGGTAATGACTTACTTTTCTCATTATAACATATGCACCCTCAGCCAAGCTGAACAGGAATGTATATGGGGAAGTCAAGAGGAATAACTGGTGGCGAACAAGTGTTCGACCAAGATCTGTTGAAGGTGTATGGTCACCTTTAGAGTTGGTTTTATACCACAAACAGACATCTGAAGGAGACTTATGAAGACTAGTGTTTTCTACCCCTTGTCATAAATTAAGCACATCATCCTGCAGTCTTTGTGCCTAGAACTAAATTTATGCCAATACTTAGCTGGCATACATTTCAATCATCATTTAAAGGAAAATTGGCTTACATGTTGATAAATCGGCCAGGGCTCCACTCTCACCTCACCCATATCATGCCTACTTTTTAGAAATTGATGGCATAAAAAGTCATTTGAACAAAATATTTTTTTGTTGTAGGGGTTGATAAATATCCACTATTATGCGTACATTTAAATGTAGATTGTTTGCTTCTGGCAATATTTTAAATCATTGTGTAATGTATAATTCAGTGTTCTCCACTCCAGTTCTTACTCCCATTCCCAATAAACCATGTTGAAAGGCACCTTATACTGTCTCTGCAAGGTGCAAAGGACTGGCTTGACCCAGATAAAAATGAATGTCACATTATTTTGCCAATAATGAAATTATGTAGCATTTCTTATCTATTCTATCACCAGAACCCAGCCTATCAAACCAACCCCGCAGATAGGTAGGTTAGGATCACCTGAATCAAATGATGTCTCTGTTGCTGAGTTATCACAGGTTTTTTTCTATATGAAAATAAGCTCTTTGGAGCAATGTGGGTGTTACCGCTTACCTCTTTGGATCAATGGCAATGCGCTCATTGTTCCAAAGAGCTCATTTGCATATTGATCCGAACAGTTATTTCTCAGAGAAGGAGGCACCGATTCACAAGTGGAAATCACAGTTTGATTCAGGTGACTTTAATCGGCAGGGCTGCTTTGTTACGCAGGTTTCTGGTGACAGATTCCCATTAAATATGCAAACCTTGTCTAAGATCCATCAAACCACAGGATGGCCTTTATTAAGTGTAAAGCCCTACTACAGTATAGTCCGGTAATTCCCAACCCATTTCTCCAAACATAGAACTACTATTAAATCGACAACTCTTGCTGTCATGGTCTTCTATAGAAACCTCATTAGTTTCCATGAAGCCTTGGTTTGGAAAACCTCAGCAGATACTTTTTTTTCTTTAGAGGGGTTTTCCTTTGAACATAACCATATTTAGATGTGTACATTACTAAATATTAAACATTTTTGCAAACACTAATTAAAAGTTTTGTAGCACTTTCTTAACCATCTTAGTGGTGACAGTCTTTTGTCTTGATGGGTTGCCAATGGATATGAACAAGAATTTAGGAACTTTCTATGATATTGGACTTATTTTGGACAGGGTAACCGATAGGGACACTACATGCATGAAAAGAAAACTTGGCCTCAAGACGGAAACAATGGCTGGATTTCTAACAAGTCCCAAACCATAGAAAGTTCCTGCATTCATGGTCGTATGCTTTTCCATATTATCAAGATAAAAGACTGTCACCACTAACATGGTTAAAGGATATTTCTAATACTTTTCAAAATTGTAATTATTTATTTGCAAAAATATTTAACTTTTAACTGCCTACAAATGTATCTACAGTTGAAACCAGAAGTTTACATACACTATATAAAAAGACACATATGCATGTTTTTCTCACTATCTGACATGAAATCAGAATAAACCTTTCCTGTTTTAGGTCAATTAGGATTACCAAAATTATTTATATTTGCCGAATGCCAGAATAATGAGAGAGAATTTTTTAAGGTATTTTTATTACTTTCTGCAAAGTCAATAGTTTACATACATTTCATTAGTATTTGGTACCATTGCCCTTAAACTGTATGACTTAGGTGAAACATTTTGGATATCCTTCCACAAGCTTCTCACAATAGTTGGTAGGAATTTGGGCCCATTCCTCCTGACAGAACTGGTGTAACTGAGCCATGTTTGTAGGCCGCCTTGCTCGCACCTGCCTTTTCAGCTTTGCCCATAAATTTTCAATAGGATTGAGATCAGGGCTTTGTGATGGCCACTCCAAAACATTGACTTTGTTATCCTTAAGCCACTTTGTAACCAGTTTGGCAGTATGCTTCGGGTCATTGTCCATTTGGAAGACCCATTTGCGCCCAAGCTTTAACTTCCTGGCTGATGTCTTGAGATGTTGCTTCAGTATTGCCACATAATTTTCTTTCCTCTGATGCCATCTATTTTGTGAAGTGCACCAGTCCCTCCTGCAGCAAAACAACCCCACAACATGATGCTGGCACCTTGTGTTTCACAGTTGGGTTGGTGTTCTTAGGCTTGCCAGCTTCTCCCTTTTTCCTCCAAACGTAACGATGGTCATTATGGCCAAACAGTTCAATTTTAGTTTCGTCAGACCACAGCACGTCTCCAAAAATTAAGCTCTTTGTTCCTGTGTGCATTTGCAAACATTAATCTGACTTTTTTATGTTTCTTTTGGAGTAATGGCTTCTTCCTGGCAGAGTGGTCTTTCAGACCATGTCGATGCAGTAGTCATTTCACTGTGGATAATGACACACTCTTACCAGCTTCAGCCCGCATCTTCACACGGTCTTTTGCTTTTGTTCTTGGGTTGATATGCACATTTCGTACCAAAGCATGTTCATCTCTGGGACACAGAACCCGTCTCCTTCCTGAGTGGTATGATGGCTGGACATTCCCATCTTGTTTGTACTTGTGTATAACTGTTTGTACAGATGAACGAGGCACCTTCAGGTATCTGGAAATTGCCCCCAAGGATGAACCAGACTTGTGCAAGTCCAAAATTCTCTTGACTTTCCCATGATGTTACACAAAGAAGCATTGTGTTTCAGGTGTGCCATAAAATACATCTAATTAACTCAGATGTTGCTAATAAACCTATCAGAAGCTTCCAAAGACATGACATCATCATATGGGCTGTCCCAAATATTGTTTAAAGTCATAGTAATTTTAGTGTGTGTAAACTTTTGACTTTGCAGAAATTAATAAAAATGCCTTTAAAAATGCTCTCTCTCTCTCTCTCTCTGTCTCATTATTCTGGCATTTGGCAAATATAAATAATTTTGGTAATCCTAATTGACCTAAAACGGGAAAGGTTTATTCTGATTTCATGCCAGATAGTGAGAAAAACATGCATATGTGTCTTTTTATATAGTGTGTGTAAACTTCTGGTTTCAACTGTATGTACACACGTGGACAAAATTGTTGGTACCCCTCGTTTAATGAAATAAAAACCCACAATGGTCATAGAAATAACTTGAATCTGACAAAAGTAATAATATATAAAAATTCTATGAAAATGAACAAATGAAAGTCAGACATTGCTTTTCAACCATGCTTCAACAGAATTTTTAAAAAAAGAAAACTCATGAAACAGGCCTGGACAGAAATGATGGTACCCTTAACTTAATATTTTGTTGCACAACCTTTTGAGGCAATCACTGCAATCAAACGATTCCTGTAACTGTCAATGAGACTTCTGCACCTCTCAACAGGTATTTTGGCCCACTCCTCATGAGCAAACTGCTCCAGTTGTCTCGGCTTTGATGGGTGCCTTTTCCAGACGGCATGTTTCAGCTTCTTCCAAAGATGCTCAATAGGATTTAGGTCAGGGCTCATAGAAGGCCACTTCAGAATAGTCCAATGTTTTCCTCTTAGTCATTCTTGGGTGTTTTTAGCTGTGTTGGGTGTTTATCCTGTTGCAAGACCCATGACCTTCGACTGAGACCAAGCTTTCTGACACTGGGCAGCACATTTCTCTCTAGAATCCCTTGATAATCTTGAGATTTCATTGTACCCTGCACAGATTCAAGACACCCTGTGCCAGATGCAGCAAAGCAGCCCCAGAACATAACAGAGCCTCCTCCATGTTTCACAGTAGGGACAGTGTTCTTTTCAAGATATGCTTCATTTTTCCGTCTGTGAACATAGAGCTGATGTGTCGTGCAAAAAATTTTGATAGGATGTCCATAGGACATTATGCTCCACAGTGGCCCCTGCACACGGTATTATGCCCCATAGTGGCCCACCCATCAACTATTATTATACTCTGGGGTCTTTTCAGACCCCAGAGTATAATGATCAGAGACCCAGGGGAGGTGACAAGCATAAAAATCTGTGTTACTTACCTATCCTGGACACCGGTGCACTCCCTGCAGCTTTCGGCCCTGTTTAATTGCGCACACACGTCACGTGATCATGCCGGCGACGCGACCTGATGACGTCACCAGAAGGCCCAAGCCTGCTCGGAGTAACACCGGATTGCAGGAGAGGTAAGTAGCATATGCTTTTATGTTCCCTCACCTCCCCTGGGTCTCCGATTATTATACTCTGGGGTCTGAAAAGACCCCAGAGTATAATAATAGTAGTATCTGAAGCCCGCGGCTGCTCACAGCGGCATCCACTTCCCCTTCTGCGTCCCATAGCAGAAAGAAAAGCGGAGTCGGCCATGAGCAGACGCGGGGTAGGTAAATAAATAGGCTGTTACCTGCCGGGGATACTCCAGCAGGTTACGGCCTATTTATGTATAAAATAAAGTTATACTCACCTGTGATGCCTTGATGGAGCCTCTTCTTGCCCGCGACGTCTGTGTCTCAGCGTAGGCGGTGCAATGATGTCATTGTATCGCCGCCTGCGCTGTGATGCGGACGTCTCGTAAACCAGCCGCTCAGCTTTGTTTTTTTTTAAAGCGGCCTGTCCTGGGCTGGTTAACATTAAATAAATAGTAAAAATGCCACCCCCCAGACAGTAACGGACAGTGCTGCCTGAGGCGGCCACCTCGCTTCGCCTCATTAGCGGTGTGCCCCTGGAGGGGTACCAACAATTTTGTCCACGTGTGTATTTAAAATGTGGTTCTGTTTGCAGGAAATCCCCTATAAAGTTAATTTATTACCTTAAAAACTCAATCCAATTTGCAGGCATCATGTTATAGTGTGGGAAGAGCTGAACAGATTGATATATAGTTTTTAGTTCAGTTGAATTTCTGTTCACTGTAGGCTGAGGAGTCTGGTGGGTGGTCTCACTAAATAATTATCAGTCTTCCCCATGTACCTGTGCATACATAGACATTTGCCATTCAGCCAGTAGGACAACTCAAATAAACAGTAAATTGAAAAATATTAATCTGAAAAAAATATAGAAATTATGCTGAATCTTATCCAACATAGCTACATATAAATCTACTCATCTCCTCCTGCTCTATAACATGATGCTTTAATATGACAGTTTATATGTCCCATTTACAGTAATGGGGGTTTCTTTCTTACACTCCTCCCCTAACTCAACTCTTTAATCCTTTGCTCCTTCCTCATTTCACTTTCTGCTATAGTTTCTTTTCTGTTTCTACTGTTAAAAAACTAAATAAAACTTGCTTGATGTTTTTTTCCCCCTAAAATAAAGTTTCTTCGACTCATCACTGAATCTCTGATGAGTTTTCCTGAACACAGATTTCAGCAATCTGCTCTGCCA
The DNA here is from genome assembly GCA_947044405.1 of Leptodactylus fallax. NCBI lineage: Eukaryota > Metazoa > Chordata > Amphibia > Anura > Leptodactylidae > Leptodactylus > Leptodactylus fallax. Next base: position 6,086,148 of record CAMRHE010000081.1, on the reverse strand, counting down.
ACCAACAAAAAAAAAAGACACTTGAGCAGTATGCTGTATCTGGCTTGGTAAGGAGATCCTCTCACAATGATAATAGCTGGTGATTTTTGTGTAATTTGCATTTCTTCAGAATAAGCTCATTGTAGAATCTGGTTTGGGGCTATTTTCCAAGTACATACAGTACAGATTTTTAGTTGTCATTATACGTTTTTCGAAGTGAAGTGAAACATTGGAAATACGCATTGTCTTCCTCCTTTCTGATGAGCTGCACATGTTGCACTAACTAATTGCTTATTGCTTTTCGGTTTGGGGAGCGATTATGTCATAAACAAGTACCCTTTCCCCAGTCATTCCATTTACTCAGGGAGCTGCAGAAGATATAACACACACATTTAGTGGAGTAAGTGTAACACTGCACTAAAGATACCCAGCAGCACTTATTCATTAAGAAATAGCTGTAAGGATTACAAGAGAAAAAAAAATGTCAATTGCCCTTGTATCATATGACAAATCTTCAGCCGGTGTAGTAATAATTGCATGCTATTGGCTTCAAAATGACTTGGCAGGGAAATGTGACTATTAAGCCCAGGAGAAAGTCTTCTACTTCTAAAGATGTTGCTCTAGTTAGGGGGAAAGTTACATCTCCCATTGTCTTTGTGCTGCAAGAGGTGGGATAACTGAATTGTATTGCGTGGATACTGTTGAATAGCAGAGAGGTTTGTGATTTTACAAAAACAAGTGATTTTGGAGGTTTATGGGATAAGTTCATGGAAACTAGCTATAAAGTATCAACAAAAAGTGTCAGGGCAAACAAAAAAAAGAGGAATATTGTGTTTTCTTTGAACAAGCAGTGCTTACTGGCTATGTGACTATAAGATGCACTCTAAGTTTAGGCAAAGAAAAAAAAGAGAGAAAAAAATATTTCATATTAAGACATTTCTGATGGGCAAAGGAAGTGAAAGGGTTAGACTCACTTCATATTGTAATCTAGAGTAGAAAACTAACAACACTGCTGCACGCATACACAAACAGCACTGCTACACACACTACATATACACACACAACACTGCTGCACGCATACACAAACAGCACTGCTACACACGCTACATATACACACACAACACTGCTGCACGCATACACAAACAGCACTGCTACACACGCTACATATACACACACAACACTGCTGCACGCATACACAAACAGCACTGCTACACACACTACATATACACACACAACACTGCTGCACGCATACACAAACAGCACTGCTACACACACTACATATATACACACAACACTGCTGCACGCATACACAAACAGCACTGCTACACACGCTACCTATACATACACAACACTGCTGCACGCATACACAAACAGCACTGCTACACACGCTACATATACACACACAACACTGCTGAACGCATACACAAACAGCACTGCTACACACATTACATATACACATACAACACTGCTGCACACATACACAAACAGCACTGCTACACACACTACATATATACACACAACGCTGCTGCACGCATACACAAACAGCACTGCTACACACACTATATATATACACACAACACTGCTGCACGCATACACAAACAGCACTGCTACACACACTACATATACACACACAACACTGCTGCACGCATACACAAACAACTGTGCCCCATACACTGTAGCCACACAGCTCTGTTATAATCAATACATGTTCTTTTACAGCGCTTTTCCAGATCATTAAAAAAAATTGCCCAAGGGGGCATTGCCAGAATCAAGAAGACCTAGGCACTTTTTAGCAAACTTTTTTCCTGCTAAAAAGTAAGTCTTATAGTTAGAAAAATAAAGTATATGCGTGTAGAAAGCACTTAGTTAGTTCTACCATTATATCCTCTACAAGGAACTGAGATTAGGTTTATAGACAATTTACTGCTGAAACACTCCCTTTAAAAACAATTCATGATGGACATATTTTAAGGTTGATCCTACTATAATGCCCACTGACTAGTAAGAGACAATTGGAGTGGTGAATGAACTTGCGCTACTCTCCATTCAAATCTGTGGGAGTTTCACAAATAGTGAGTCATGTGGAGCAGGTATACAAACTCTTGGTCGAGGACAGGGTACCCCAGTCTATCAATGTTGGCTGCTTTACTGGGTAATAGCGCTAGTTCATAAAGGCAGACATGCAACCAATGGATGCATCTTAGGCAGGTTCCGTTATGAAGGTGTCGGTTAGCAAAAAAAAAAAAAAAACAGACAACTATCATAACAGACATTAACGGACACTAACTGATGTTAATGTGTCCATTTTTTTAACTGATCCAATTAATGGATCAGTTAAAAAAACGGACACATTAGCATCAGTTAGCATCAGTTAGTGTCTGTTTTTTAACACTGATTTTTTTTTTTGTTTCTGCTTTCTGAGCATGCGCAGAAAAAAAAAAGGACGTAAAATAACGGACAGTAACTGATGGCTATCAGTTACTGTCCGTTATAAGTCCGTTACCCATAGACTTCAATGATAAAAAAATAACGGACAATTGCTGTCTGTCAAGAATCCGTTTTTCCAAACGGGCAAAAAATCCTACATGCAGGGAAAAAAACGGACTTCTGATGGACTGGGTGTAAACGGACACTAACAGACACAATATAAAAACCCATTGAAATTAATCGAAATTTTAACGGATTTCTGATGGTTCAGCTAGTGTCCGATGCTAAAATCTTGTAACGGACAATAGCAATGGACAGTGTGAATGCCCCCTTAGCTACAGTGGCCCAGATTTACTGATGTGGTTATGACTAGACACTGATGTAAACATGGCTCATCTTTGGCACATTCAGTTTGGGATACATTTTTTTCACTTGCTTAGACATGTGTGTGTGGATTCTCAGAAAAAGGGGGCATAATTTAAATGAGTCATGCTGAGCCAAAAATAAAATTCTGGCTCAAAGTAAGTCAATTTAAAGGTGGTATAAACCTGGCCTAGACAGTCTAAAGATACACCAGATTTATAATTTAGCATCCGCTACTGTGATAAATCTGGTGTATTTTCAGACTGTCTTTCTAAGTTTACGCTAGGGACAAGAATCTCTCACATTGAGGAGAGCACCAGTGAAGGTGTGTAGAGATTTTTATTGCCTTTTGCCCTCTACTTAGCATCTACATATCACAAGGCATTATGGGAAAGGAGCTGGGGAGCTCATGCGCCCTCTGTTGGATGTAACAGATCCTCAATTTGCTTTTTTTGCTTTTACGCTGTCTAACTATTAGTAAATCTGGGCCCTTGTTTTTTGGAATCTGAGTCTTAAAGAGAACCTGTCATATGGAAAATGCTGTTCAATCTGCAGGTAGCATGTTATAGAGAAAAATGGGTTGAACAGATTGATGTATAGATTTGTGGGAAAAGATTCATACCTGCGTCGGATCCATTCTATAAGACGCAGACAGAACCCAAAGGACCCTGTTGACAATAAACTCCAGTGCAGATGTAAACGCAGCCTTACTTGTCATTTATCCATTGAAGTATCTTCTCTTTTTATGTTGAGAAGTCAAGTACAGTCCTATCAGTGATTGACATCTGTGTATGTATAGTGGTATAAGGGAGGCTGTCAGTCACTGATAGGGATCACTTACTTGACTTTCAACATAGAAAGATTAGGGATTTCATTGGATGAATGACAAGTTATACTAAATATTTCACAAAAAATGATATAATAGTCTTCTCAGCATCTCCTGCATTTTCAAATGCAACCTATAGGCAGATCAGCATTATCCATGTGTTAAGGTCTCTTTAAATTAAAGATATATTTTGTTAGGGACACTATACTAACAATGCACCTCGATGCTTTACACTGCAGCTTTGCTTGTTCATATTGGCTGCTGTATAAGATCATAGACCTCATAGAAACTCATCAGCAAGTCAGGGCATAAAGCTGGTATTTCCATTACTGAAAGGGTAGCATAATTATAAAGTATCAGCAATGAAATCTCCTACAGGTATCAAGTACCTGCCACACATATTGAATGAAGTTCTAAATGGGTAATCCTGGAATTCCTATAATTTATAGAGAAATAAAAGTCTAGTCTTTTATTGACGCTACAGACTAAGAAACAGAGGACACTTGACATAACTTTTCTGACTTGCATCACTTATTATCACATACTGTACATCCATCAGTCTAATATTCTGGTCACAAATTACTGTTTTATTCTACTAATACCACTATATAAGGGATTTATCATGTAAAACATACATTAGTAAAAAAATACAACTTTACAGTGCACCTAGAACCTTTTTTCGTAATATTTGTAAAGCTTTGCTCCTTAAAACTCAGCATTCATTTTATCATTGTTGTACATATTACAGATTCAGTAGAACTGCATTTCAGTCAAAGTTTCAACCAGCATTATAGCTCACAATACACATTTCATGTCTCCCCTTCCCTTCAAACTTTCCACACTGCTTTCAGTATGTGCATTAAATAGTGCAGAGGCTGCTGTGATCTCAGAACATTAGTAACTGGCATTACTAAATATACACACATGGACAAAATTGTTGGTACCCCTCGTTTAATGAAAGAAAAATCCACAATGGTCACAGAAATAACTTGAATCTGACAAAAGTAGTAATATATAAAAATTCTATGAAAATGAACAAATGAAAGTCAGACATTGCTTTTCAACCATGCTACAACAGAATTTTTTTTAAAAGAAAACTCATGAAACAGGCCTGGATAGAAATGATGGTTCCCTTAACTTAATATTTTGTTGCACAACCTTTTGAGGCAATCACTGCAATCAAACGATTCCTGTAACTGTCAATGAGACTTCTGCACCTCTCAACAGGTATTTTGGCCCACTCCTCATGAGCAAACTGCTCCGGTTGTCTCGGGTTTGAAGGGTGCCTTTTCCAGACGGCATGTTTCAGCTTCTTCCAAAGATGCTCAATAGGATTTAGGTCAGGGCTCATAGAAGGCCACTTCAGAATAGTCCAATATTTTCCTCTTAGCCATTCTTGGGTGTTTTTAGCTGTGTGTTTTGGGTCATTATCCTGTTGCAAGACCCATGATCTGTGACTGAGACCAAGCTTTCTGACACTGGGCAGCACATTTCTCTCTAGAATCCCTTGATAGTCTAGAGATTTCATTGTACCCTGCATAGATTCAAGACACCCTGTGCCAAATGCAGCAAAGCAGCCCCAGAACATAACAGAGCCTCCTCCATGTTTCATAGTAGGGACAGTGCTTCATATGCTTCATTTTTCCATCTGTGAACATAGAGCTGATGTGCCTTGCCAAAAATTTCGATTTTTGTCTCATCTGTCCATAGGACATTCTCCCAGAAGCTTTGTGGCTTGTCAACATGTAATTTTATATATTATTACTTTTGTCCAATTCAAGTTATTTCTGTGACCATTGTGGGTTTTTCTTTCATTAAACGAGGGGTACCAACAATTTTGTCCACGTGTGTATGTTCTATCTATCTATCTATCTATCTATCTATCTATCTATCTATCTATCCATGTCATCCTCTCTAGATATTGAATCCTGCATCTGACTATACTCTGCTGTATATTACAAACAGCCTACAAATGATTAAAGTTAAAAAAACGGCATGCAACATTAATTTTTTATTTTAGATTAGAAACTTAAATTTACAGAGTCATATATGCAAAATGAGGTCTTTAAAGAGGACCTTTCACCATGAACAGTCTTTTCATCCTTTTATAATCACTGAAATCAACTGTAGAATTTTTTCTGTAGCCCCCACCATTCCCAAACAATCAGTGCAGTTAATTTGGTGCTTGATATGCTAATTAGACTCTCATGTCAAGTGGGTGGTATCAGGCATGTGCAGGCAAGAGGGTGTGATTCTGAGTTCTTACACTGTCTTCCTTTGAATGTAACTGTGAGTTACACCCTCTTGCCTTCTCCTGCCTGATACCACCCACATTAATAAAGTCTAGTTAGCATATTAGTCACTAAAACTAACTTTGCAGATCTTCTGAGGAACAGGGGCTAGAGATTCCAAAACAGGAATCAGTGGCGGGGAACCTATTAAAGGATGCAAAGAACTGAAGCTGGTGGTGGTGGTGTTCCAATTCCACATTTTTTTAAATTATTTTTTTTATTTTTGTTCTATATTCTACCTCTAATCTTAGTAAATCTACCAAAAATGGTGAGGAAGTGGCAGGTAGCTAGGATGACAGTGATTATTTTATCATACCCTTCCAACTCCATCCAACTCCTACGTCACCAAAATCTGTATGTATAAAATAGGGTGATTCCTTTATCCCATATTCCATGAATATTACCAAAATGCACTTTTTTGGGGAAGAGTTTGTGATCCTAAATGTGAGATCAGAAGCCCAAGGTAATTAGCAAGGCATTCACACTTTCGGGAGTGAGAACGTGGCCTCTCCTTGGAAATCAGGAGTTTCACACTAATTGCATGACACTTGACAGGGTGAAGCCGGTGGATAGATTAATCAGTCTATTGTAATTAGGATGTTTTCCTTTTCATTCCCTTCAGAATGACAAAACATGGCACAACTAGTTTCTACTTTTTCCTTATTCTTCCTTGTTTTTAATCTTTGTAAAAGTTTGAGCATCTTTAAGATGTTTGGGGGTATTTGGGTAATATTATGGGTATATAAAATAGATGACGCTGCCCATCTCTTTGTATTGTTCATAAAGTATGATCAAGACAGAATCAATGATACAATAAGAAGCTTATGAGGAGGGGACTGCTCTAGTTCAAAGACTTAGATTTAACTGATTAACTCCAGTACTTTATATGAATTTCACCATTTCTAATATAGACATGAAGCTTATGGGGAGTTCAGCTTCATAATGAGAGCAAATAGCCCACATATTTACAGGTTCACATGAAATGGGCATCTCTATTGTATTTTGAGAAAGGATGTTTTCTTTTGTCAATGGCTTACAATCAGATGAAAGGCCTCAATGCTCCATTTTTCTGCCCCGCCACATAGAGAGTATCTTTTAAGGAGAGAAAGGTTCGTTCTCCCCCTGTGAGCCATCCTGCCTAATTGTCGTATGCAAATAAAAGCAATTATAAGGCTTTTAGGGTGAAAGGATGACAGCTGAGTGTGGCAGTTTGTGAGGGCCTCACCCATTTTGTTACCATAGCAACAGCCTGGAAAGGGACAGAGCACCTATCGGCGAAGCGGGAAAAAATTATTTTGCAAAGGGAGTCTACAGTGTATTTTACTATCCTAATGAAATGTCAACGTGTGTGAAGAAGAGCTTTATTTAAAATATTACAGAAATTACACAGCATTTAGCGGCCAACACTCCCGGCCTTCTTTATCATGAAAATATCATTTATAGACACATATTTGTGACCTTAGCTTTGGCTTCCAAAGATTGGTAACCAAGAACACAATGCAAATAATTTTTATCTTCTTTTACCTCATATTTTTCTTTCTCCGATAAAACTTGTAATTGTGAGGGGTAGAATATAGGCAAAATTGATCTAAAATGTGGACTATTAAAGGGGTTTCCTATCTTATTAAATTATCCCCTATGCATAGGATAGGGGATAACTTGCAGATCACTGGAAGTCTGGGGAGCAGGGGAATTTTGTCCTCCATTCTAAATGGATCTGTGGTCGAGAAGACCGCACATTGTTGCATTCATTGTAATGGGAGTGCTAGAGATGGCCAAAGTACTGCATTTGGTTATTTCTGGCACTTCCACTGAGTGGTCATACCCCCTCTGATCTGCTAGTTATCCTCTATCCTATACATAGGGTATAACTTGATAAAATGAGTATTATGACTTGCAGATCGGTGTGGGGTCTAACTGCTCAGACCTACACTGATCTGGAGAACAGGGGATTTTTGTCCCCCATTCTGAATGGAGCAGTAATAGGGGAGAGTGCACACCGTTCCATTTATTTCAATGGGAGCATCAGATATACTGTACCTATACAACTTTAACTGAAATATATGGAGTGGTGTACATGCTGTCATAATGGGTGACAAAATATTAAAAAAATAAATTTTTATGAATTTTTGAGTTGACTCTATTTAAATTCTTTTCAAAAAATTATTTTTAAGACCATGGCTTATTAGACCTGGTAAGATAATTTTAACCCTTTCTTGCTCTATGCCGTACTATGTATTACATCACGCTGAGCATATAATTAATACATATTACATACTGGTCTTGGCTGTATTACATTGTTGGAAAGTACTCTGACTCCGGTGGCTTAACCCATCAGATGCTGTGATCAATACCACCTTGCCATGGCAGCCAGGATGCCAATCAATGAACTCCTGCTTGCCGTTTCCTATGTGCAATGTACTGCAATACAGAAGTATTGCAGTACATTGAATTGGGGATCAAAAGATCTCAGGTTCTAGGCCCCTTGTAGGACAGGCAAAAAAAAAAAAGTTAAAAAAATGTTTAAAAGAATCTATAAAAATAAATAATAAAAAGTTTTTAAAAACTCTATTAAATTAAAAAAACATAATATCAACAAATAAAGTAACAAACATACTAGGTATCCCTGTGCACATATAAGTTTGCACTAAAAACCATCAAAAAATAATGTTTATCCTGTATGGTGCATACTGTTAAAAAAATACTGCAATGCGCAAATTCATGTGTTTTGGTCACCTCGCCCCACCAAAATGATACAAAAGTTCATACCAAAATTTACATACCAAAAATTGATATCAATAAAAACTACAACTTGTGCTGCTAACAAGAGCCATCACATATCTTTATCAATAAAACAGTAAAGAGTTATAGATGTCAAAATACAGTGACCCCAGGCATTTCGAAAATGGTATTTTATTTAGTAAAAGTGGTAAAACATAATAAAACCAGTCTAAACATAGTATTGCTTTATTTGTAATAAACCACCAGACAAAGTCGCCATGTCATCTTTAATGCAGAGTGAACGCCATAAAAACAAAAAGTTATTAGAAGCTAATGAAAACATTATATGTTCCCCAAAAATGGTGCAAATTGAAAGTATGTCTTGTTGCACAATGAATAAGCCCTGGCTATGTCACCAGAAAAATAAAAAAAAAGTTCTGAATTTTGGAAGGCAGAGATGGAAAATATAAAGTTGCCCAAGCCTTAATTTACAAACTACCCTGCATCATTAAAAGGTTAAAATTATTGGCATAAAAGGGTTATTCTCATCTAATAATGGTATGGCCTATCACTTGAGTATACTACAACATTATTATTGGTGGAGATCTGATCTCTGATCACATAGGTTCCTTTGACTTATGCTCTGTACTTCAGCACTGCCAGCAAACCAATCTACAGAAAACTGCAATACAATGTGATTCATTGAACTTGAAGGCTACTACTACACATTGTGGTCATGACACAGTTATGACGTGGTCAAGACATGGCCAAAAAAAGGGTAGACATGCCACCTGCCATAGTATTACACAATTATATTGTAAACTGATTGTTTTTTAAGTGTTTCTAGATAATGGCTATGTGATAACTTGCAAAATCACACTGCTATCTGTTCGGAGCACTCGATAAAGGATTGGTTTGTAATACTGTGGCAGCAGGAACTTCGGCACGGTTTTCTTTATCGTTCGCACTACGGCTGCCACTTGACCATGTCATGGCATCACCATGTGATCATATCCAAATTGAGTTGTGTAGAGGTTCCCGACACAGAAATTGGCCAGTAGCATATTTTTTTGTCGGTAAAAAGCTATAAAAGAGCAACAGTATTTAACCAGATCTGCTCCTACATTCTAAAAGTCCTTCGGCGTTTCAAAAGTAGGTAGACAGTGCAAAGAAGTTTCATTTTAGAAGTAGCAATGAAAATACACACTAGTAGAAAGTATTAAAATGCTAATTTAACATAAAATTATAATTTTATATTAAAATATTAAATTATGTAATTTAAAAGTATTACAATTCTAATTTACTTATTACATCAAGAGTATCCTATTTTTTTACATATCAATAGTACTGCTATACAGGACTTGTATCGCTATATAGTACACATTTTATTTATCTCTCTTTCTTCTGGAGCAGCATCATATTCTGCATCAGTTTACAGACATTGTTGGTCACTGTCCCATATGGGGCTTACAATCTAAATTCTCTACCAGTATGTATTTGGAGTATGGGAGGAAACCCACACAAACACAGAGAGAACATACAAACTCCTTGCAGATGTTGCCTCTGGGTAGCTACACCCCAGGTGGCCAAAAAGGCAAAATCATCCTTAAAGAGACATACTACCCCTTCTGACCCACCTCTTACCCAGGCAGTCATTACCCTGCTTTGCACTGATGAGAGACAGTTACCTTAAAACAGATGTCTGTTGGGTCAGTCAGTCTACTGGGTGCCTTTTTTGAGAAAATATTCTGGTTTGGCTTTATTACCTGATCATGCTACTAGGTTTCAGGAAAACCAAGCATTTGATTTATATGGTGCTATCTTGTAAAAGGTGGCACTAGAGCAAGTTCCCCTTTTTACACCGAGGCTGATTTATTTACTTAAACATTGCAGTAAACTATTAGGACAAAAGAGAAATTCATGCTTCTGCTGTATTTAAAATCAGTTGATGTGATATTATTGAAACCCATGACCAAATTCAGGAAAGCAAATACTCTAACCACTGAGCCAGGAGACTATTAGGACCACCCCTTTTCTTAATGCAATGACTAGTTGTAAGCTGTTCACCATGAGACTGCAAAATAATTGACTAATACTGCTAGGAAAGGGTACAAAAAGGCAAAATACAGGGGTGGTCATATGTAATACATAATTGACCCTGGTTTGCTAAAGCAATAGTAGATCATTGTAAAGATCTCTTTGTGTAACTACTAGAAAGGGGCACCAAGAAGGACATCCATTTGCCTTTCCAACACCTTGAAAAACCAACACATTAAACTAACGCGGTTGGCTGCATATTTTTATTTTTACTGTCATAGCAGAAGGAGATCCTCTATGAAATTTAGAGGCATGTTCTATATAATAACACATTGTCTTAATTACCAGCCACAAAACATGATTTAGTAGTAAATTACACAGCCCAGGATTCTGACAAGATCGGACGAAATTCTCAGATAAAAAAGGGGTAAAATACTTTCTTGCTACAACGAATATTGAAAACATGTTAATTCATTAGGAGTCTGAGACCTTCCTTATGAAAATGTTCATTGTGAAGTGTTAAGCAAGTAGAACAAATAGCATGCCACCAGCATACAAAATTACAATGAGTCACAAATGGATATTTTCTATGGCAATTTATTTCACAATTACTCTTGTGGAAGCTTTCATGAATTAAATATGAGTTCTGTCTTGAAATTAGGTGTTATAAAGCTAAATTACAAGAGGCATCCAGTAATTGAGGTGGTAGCAACACGAGGTCTGGTGAACTAATCTTTCCTAGTGTCACATGACTGACCTCCAGCCAATAACATGCTTTCCCATCACGACAACACAAGCAGCTGAGAAAAATTGATTTCTCATCTGAGCCATGTTTGATAGCTTTTGAAATCGAAAATTGAAATTAACTAACCTAAGCCCCGTCATAACAAAAGAGCAAATTAGGTATGCAAGATCATTTCCTATTGGCAGTCTGGGGGCCTGCCAATGTAAATTTGTAAATAGAGTTTAAGATGCAATGCTGCACGCTTTTTTCCCTTTCGCTATTTTCTCCCTCTTATTGTTAGGAAAAGCATAGTGGTTTTTTCAATTATTTATATGAGGAAATCAGCAGCGCAGTGTTTAGAGATCTTTCCAGAGAATGGATGAAATGCATCAAATCTGGCTTTGAACTTGCTTCGAAATTAATATTTTTATTTTATTCCGGTAAAAGACTGCTGTAAGGTATAAAGCTGGATAGGGTTTTCTAATTAAACTTTGGATTTAGTCACAGAAGTTGTAGGATGCTAAACATGACTTTTTATATAGATTTTACTCCAGTATAAAAACAAAAAATTATAGAAAATAACTGGAGGGTAAGTGAAAATTCAAAAACATACCTCGTACAGTTATTACCACTTACTGCTAGTAAATGGGTAGATCACAACACAATTGGTGGGGCTAGACTGCAGGTGCAGTATGATGCCACAATATGGTACAGTAATACAGAGTTACTCATAATGCTACCATGCAAAGACAACGCCATTTTACAGCATTCAATGGATAATTTTTTTCTAAAAAAGTAATATGAAATATGAAGAGATTTCGGAAGGGGTGGGTTTTTATCCCTGTACTTCCATAATATAAGCCTAGTTTTTGATGACGCAGAAGCCACCACATAAATTAGGTGCATTTTTCGGTAGGCATTGCACTTACCCTGAACTCTATGGGGCACCTAATTGGCATAGATTTTAGGCAACAATGAAGAAAATCTGATGGGCTGATGACTCTGCTCATTTCCCACCCACCAAATCTCTTTCAGGAAGGTGGTGAGGGCTGCATAAAATTATCATTTGAGGCAAATTTTGTAGCAAAATGCATTTGACTTTTGTGCCATAAGTGATTAATAAATAATCCCCCTATGTATGCTGTATGACATATGCATTATGGTCCCATCGAGGGCCATGGGTGCGGTTTTGCTATTCTGCTACCAAATCTACCCTGAACATGCCAGGGTCTTCTTGTGCCAGTCACTGCACTGGCTGCCCATCTACTATAGAGTACAATTTAAACTTATCATTCTCACCTACACAGCCCTTCTTCATCTCCTCCCTCATCTCTGTTTGCCACCATATGCATGTACTAAATTCTGCCATTGATCTAAGAGTAACATCCTCAATAATCTGAATCTCCCACTCCCTTCTCCAAGACTTCTCTTGAGTTACACCAGTTGTCTTGAATGTTCTACTCTGGACAATCAGACTAATAACCAACTTCCAGATATTCAGACCTTTCCTTAAAACATATGTTTTTAGACAGGGTTATCACATTCCCTAATTTAACTTTTTTACATTTGCTCTCCTTAAACTAACGATTCACTGTTTACCCCTCCTTTTTACATTATTTCTCAAAACCAGATGCCTTAACACTTCAATTGACTTTGTATCTGAATACACACAGTAACAGGCTCATGCAGCTTTATCTATATTAATTTATTATTGGCTGGACAAATATACCATTGAGCACTTCTACCTCTTGTGTCACCCCTTTTTCCTTATAGATTGTAAGCTCTTATTAGCAGGGCCCTCACTCCTATTGTTTCAATTGATGATTCTTTTACTACTCTGTAATGTCTGATTTTGTCTGTACATGAGCACTGAGGTTTGTAAAGTGCTATCGAAAATGTTGATGCTATATAAATAAAAATGATTTATTATAAAGTATTATTATCATTATGAAGAAGAAGGGCATGGATCTGCTCAGAATGTCAATTTTCTCATAAATTATTATCGGTGACTATAATTATACTCTATAATTGCAAATGATTCCTGTAAATCCTGTGAATGTGGCACTGTGGCAGGAGGGATCTACATCAATAAGTAGGGGCCACTGTTAAGGACTTTGCTGCTTTATTGATACATATTATGTTTTGCATTGTTTTATACTGCGTTGCTGTGTAAACAGGAGTGGCTTCTGCTCTAGGTTTCTAGAAGGTGAGAGGACTTTAGGAGCTCCAACCTTTAGTCAGTGAGTTACTCCCTGTTAAAGGCAGACCTTAGTTACTCATAGAGCTAAATTGGGGAAGAGCATCTTCAGCTCTTCAGGCTAGCTAGACGCAGTTAGGGTTAACAGCCAATCCCAAGTCACTGGACACCACTGTTGCAGAACAAAGCTTTCCTGAACATCTCCATTGTTGTACCATACTTAGGTATTCATAGACAAAATAAACCCTGCATTTTCCCAAGTGTGGATGGAAATGAGGACCAGAAGCAAGGGTTCACCCAAGATCATCATGGTGGAAAGGGTCATAGAACTGAGGAAGGGCTGAAGGGCAATAGCCACTTGTGTCTGTCTGGAAGTGCCTTACGTGTTGTTCTATAACTGAAATATATTGTGCAAATTAAGCTAAGCTGCAAGCCATGCTTATCTCATCTGCCATCCTGTTCCTGTGCTTTCATTCACACCTAACATTAGGGTACCCTGAAATATAACCACAGGGGTGACCATCAACTGGGAGTGCCCCAGCGCACCCTATACCATCACATTAGTGCAACCCCCTTATCACTGTGCCAGCCTTGGGCATGTAAGTGGATTTGGTGCCAAAAGTCACTGTGACCAGTGAGGCCACCATTTTGGGCCTACTCCTATAGGTACTTGGAGATTTTTGCAGTGTGGCTTTCTGATCTTTAAGCAAAAGCAGCAGTCCATAGGAGTACTGTGAATTGCATGCAAATCAGAATATTACAATGGATTGCAGCTGCTGAAATTAGAAAGTTGAGCTACATGCTACGCTCATGTGCAGGGTCTGGAGTAGGATGGTGGGCTCATGCCTAAGGCACCATTAAACAGTACAGTTAGGAAGTACAACCGTATTTATTTGTAAGAACAATTTTGCTGTTTGATATTGTGTCCAAGCAGCTGTTAGTGATACGTTACATGGGCAGAGCTCCAATAACCACTTCCTTAGTACTTAGTTCTGCATTAATATGTATGGAATTTGTAAAAATCCAAATAAGCAAACTAGGATTTTTTTAATGCAAAGACATTATGAATGCACACATACAATTGATGTTACTTTGTCTGCCATATGTAATGACCTGTGCTTTGATCGCTAAGACAGTCAGTCCCACCCCTGTTGAAATGTTCTAGGAAGCTAAGAAGAGGGAGCTTGTGGCCATCAGTGAGTCTCTTTTTTTGACTACTGTAATGGCATAAGTCAAATAAAAGAATTATTTTGATGGATACATCAAACATCACCATCTCTCCAGTATGAAGAGTGTGGAGATGTGATGTGGAGACTGGCAGGAGGGATATAATGTTTAATTGGAATTTTTTAGTGTTTTGAGTGGAGACTTTAATGTGTGGCTCTACTGTCTACACAAGGGCCCGTAGAGAGACTCTAATACATAAAGCTGAATCCTAGGCTCCAGTCTACATAAAACACATCTCACATAACAAACAAATTAGGAAAGCAAATAGTACAATGACATTTAACAAGCAAACAAAGCTGTGATTATTGCCAATATCCAACCAATTTGCATCCTAAATGAGTAAAAAAAACAAACAGAGCCATTGACTGATATTTACTTGAGTCAGTCTTGTTTGTATGTGGTGTGAAGAGTATACAGCAGCTATGCACAATAGGATTTATACTCCTAATTCCAGTGTGGAAATGTGATTACTGTCCTACAGATAGATTGACTTGTATAATGACACCACAAATGACATTTTGGAATCAGACTAGATGTTCCAGCAAACTTCCCACCAGTGCCCCTGTCCTTTCTAATCCGCTCTGCTTCGACAGATGTTAAAGATCCTTATTTCCTGCCATTATTTCCTGTCAAACCCCAGTACTGTGAACGATACACAGAGTACTCACAATGAACACTTGGAAAATCACATATTTTTGTAGCCATAAATGCAATCTCAGACAACCTCTTATTTGTATTTTGAAATGAATAGGCTACTTCAGCCTGCCTTGACATTTCCCATCCGTCAAAATGTGCTGGCAAACTTCCTTTGTTGTATGATTCTTTGTGTTCTTTGGAGACTCACAGTAGGTAGACTAGATATATTCAACAGATAAGTGTAGGCTGCCATTATGGACACTATTCACATTGCACTTATGCTTCTTTCATTCCAAGCACAGATACGTAACATATGGTATGTGTATGTGTAATATGCCCAAAGGGTGTTGTGTATCACTCGTTACACAGATGCCTAAAGACAGTGTGAAAGACAAGGCTAAGCCAAGTTATTAATGTCATTAGAATACAGTTCAAGAAATACAGATCAAGCGCTCTCAATTGGCTGCTGTCTGCCCAGGTCCTCATACAATATGGTTAGCATAGACTTGCTTTACATTAAATTGGTTATATTTAACTCTACATATTAAAAGTTAGCATGAATGCTATAATAGCAGGAGTACGCACATAAAACGACAGCAATAATGTACAATGGGGAGGAAAGGGGAAGCAGGGAATGGTTTTATCCACTTGGATGCAACTTTGGTGACTGGTTACTTACCCAAAGCAGCTCTTAAAGTAGCTGAAAAAGATTACAATCTATAACCCTAAGTACAGAATGAAATGCAGCTGCAAAGTGCAAACTGGTTGAGTGAAGTAATGGGCCGACTAGGAGAAGAAAAAGGACTTCAATTCAAACAGGTAAAACAATCATCCTACATTGCCAAAACAATCAAACCTTATAGGACAATATTACCTTACACGCCTGCAGGTAAGTCTACTTGTAATATCATGGCTGAGGGTACACAGCAGATAGGAGTTCTATTTGGCAATGTATAGTAGCTCATATAGGTAATTATATGGCTGATTCTACAAAAACTAGTCTTGTCTTCTTTTTTAATAGACTGATAGAATCAAATGAAGGAATCAAGTTCTTGAAACACTCCAACAGATAATACACCACATTTGGCTCTCTGAGAAAAGTTTAGTAGAGCAGATCATAGTACATGTAGTACAGCACCCAGCTGAGACCTTATCAGGCAGGCCTATGAGTAGAAAAATCATTAGAAAGGTCTTTGTATATGTATTTGTACATTGTTATTAAATCTTCCGTCTTTTCTCTAAACTAAATAACCCCGTTATTTAATCTGTCTCTGGACTCCAATCCACCCTCTCTCCTAATTATCTTTGCACTCTTTCTAGTTCAGTTATGTCCTTCTTGTATATCGGGTCTATAAGTGTGCACAATAGTTTATGTGTGGCCATTGTAGTGATTTGTATACAGGCATAACTTTGTCATGAGCGTCTAAGCCTCTTTTGATGCATCCCATAATTTTCTTTGCCTTGGCAGCAGCTGCCTGGCACTAGTCGCTAACAGAAAGCTTACTGTCCACCAAAATACCCAAGTCTTTTTCAGTATCAGTCTTACACTAGGTTCACACTAGCGTTCAGGTCTCCGTCGTTTGGGTCCCTAAAGACAGACACCCTGTCCACTTAAAAAGCAGTTACCTGCAGTTAACTTGGCAAACCTCATTATAGTCTATGGGGTCCATGGGTTTCCGCAGGTTTTATACTGAAACTGGCGGAGAGAAAAGTTCTCCTTGCAGGAATTAATCTACGGCAGAGTCAAGTATGGAGACTCCAACGCAGATGTGAACTTAGCCTTACCCAGTAATTTACTATGAAGCACATCATTTTACATTTTATTTATTCAACCAAAATACATGACTAGAGATGAGCAAATCGAAGCTGATGAAGTGTAAATAGATCCGAATTTCCTCACGCTTTGTGGTAACAAATCGCATTTTTTCCTAAAATGGCTGATGCACATGTTAGGACATGGGGCAAGGAACTCTGGGAACGCAGGATCACCCACAATGCCATGTGTGCAGCCAATTGCTAGCTGTAACTGTTAGCTCAACTTTGACTGCAGCATTCAAGGGGTTCCGCCATGCTACATGTCACCCTCGGCACCCCCTGTGGGGAGATCGGGGGGTGCCGATATGCAGCCCAGCGGAGTCTGGTCAGTGACTCCGGGTTGCTAGCAGCCCCCAGTATCTGGTTGATCCTGCCCAGAAGTGAGGAAGTCAGCAGTCTATAGTGCTGTATTGCAGTCTATAGTGATGAACCAGCAATCAGTGCATCGCTGGTTCAGGTCCCCTAGTGGGACATCACTAAAAACCACTGCAAGGCACAGTGTTCTACTCCACTATACAGGCTCTCTGCAGCCAGGAAATAGCTGTTTTTTAACATGATTCGCCACAAATTAATTTGGATCAAATCAAATCGCATTGGAAAAGCTGCCGAATCGAATTTTTGAAAAATTCACTCATCTCTATCCATGACCTTACATTTGATTTGTCTACATTAAACTTCATCAGCCACTCTCGCCCATGCTTACAATTTCCCTATAATCCGCTGTAATATTATATTATCCTCCTCAGTTTTGCCAAGTTATTATTAAACGTATTAAAAAGGAGAGGACCCAATACTGACCCCAAGCATGGATATCGATGGTCATCAATACAGATGAGCAAAATGCATTGTAATGGGATGGGATGAACTTGAGATTTTTGTGGTTTGTCAACCACATATCACTTTTATACTCTGGAGACTCTTCAGACTCTATAGTATAACAAGTGGAGGTAAGTTAAAATAGTAAACAATGATACTCACTTTCCATAACCTCTCCTGAACACCCTCACAGCACCAGGTGAGTGTTCCCCAGCATCTTTGGGCCTCTTCTGGCCTCTTATGTGATTCCACGGGCCCCAGGTAGAACTGAGTCCTGTGATTCAGCCTCAGTAGTGATGTGGAGTGAGCCAATGTAAAGACACTTGTATCAAGAACCCTGGAGCCCTTGACATCATACAACAGGCCAGAATAGGTCTGAAGAAGGCCTAAGATATCAGGGAAAGGGGATCAGATATTGCAAGGGAGCCCAGGAGAGATGAGGGAAGGTAAGTATCAATGTTTATTGACTTACTGCACCTCCCCTGGGCCTCCACTTATTAAGTTTTGGGTTCCAAAGAGACCCTAGAATATAATAATATTGCTTTTGATTCAGACTGGATAGAAAGATTCAGTCCAAAACAAAACTGGTAGGTAAACCTTGTGAATGTTTGCAAATCACCGGTATCAGCTCAGTATCAGATGTTTAGAGCCACAACTGCTGAAATGAAATCAACATAGAAAAATTAACCTAATGACATGGTGTAAAAATACTGCACTTTCACTCTGAGTATATTGTCACAAATCTGAAAGTTTGTGTACTATAATACTAGATGTTTAAAGGGGTTTTCATATTTTATAACTTTTATAATAGCCTAAAAAGCAAAAATAATGGAAAAATTAAAAGTCATCGCATAGTACAATTCTGTGCAAAAGTTTTGGCAGATGCAGAAATCCTGCAAAGTTAGAATGCTTTCACAAGTAGAAGTGTTAATAGTTTATTTTTAACAATTAACAAAATGAAGTGAATGAACAAAAGAAAAATCTAAATTCCATCAATAGTTGGTGTGACCGCCCTTTGGAGGAGGAGTCCTAGAAGTGATGATATGGCCCCCACACCCCTGATTTCCATATCATCCAGTCTGTCTGAGATTACATGAAGAGACAGAAGGATTTGAACAAGTCTACAGGAGATCTGTGCTTATTTCTCCAAGATGTTTGGAACAACTGCCCTGCCAAATTCCTTCAAAAACTGTGTGTAAGTGTACCTAGAAGAATTGATGCAAGGGAAAGGGCGGTCACACCAAATATTGATGGGATTTAGAATTTTCATTTCTTCTTTCACTTCATTCTGATCGACACTGCTGTTTTTGAAAGCATTCTTACTTTGAACACCTGTCTGAAACTTTTGCACAGTATTGTATGTTGTCACAATAGTAGACTTTCCATTAGGCTTGTCAAGTAACAAAATGAAGGAAAGGGCAAGACTCAGGAGGGTATAATATTTTTGTATTTTAGGAAGCTTATTGTTAACCCCTTTAAAATAGAGTATTTAGGCTAGTTACACAAACGTTATCTCTATGAGGTTGGCTCCATCTCTAGTTTTTGACTGTTCTTTTACTTATTCCGCAAATCTAATCATAAAATCTACTTCTCTCTACGGCTGTAAATTTCTTATTCTGAAAATCTTCATTTAGACTTCGTACAGCTGTGTGAATCCATTTTATTTCTTATATGTAAGAAAATGTAATAAACTGCTTGCAGTGCACTAAAATACTGATCTAAAGCATCTATGAAGGCAACCTGAAAATACACAAGACTGTTTACCATTTGTCTCCATCTATGGGTAAATATTACATAGGTAAATCCAGCTGGGACATATGGTAGCAATGTAGTATTTGTACATTCCGTTCTCAGACACCTCTTGAGTAAGATACCAATTTAACTTTGCAACATATGTTCTCTCTGTCCTCCATATAAATTGCAAGCAATGTGGATATATTAATTATTATGTGTAGAAATGTGTGAAGTACAGACTGACTGCTACAACTGAATGTAATTTATAGAGTTAGTTCTATGTACCTTTAGATACAGCAAGTTGGAAATTTGCCAGTTATTGGGGAAGTCATTTTTAATTGCCATCAGGTACAGCAGGATATATTGCCATCAGTCATATGATCCATTACATTAGTATATTGGGGCATAAGTTCAATGTGGTAAAATAGCGATGTTGGCATAGGCTGAAGTCAGCAATATGTTCAACACAGTGAATAGGGTGACTGCTGAGGAATAGTGGCCTGAACATGATCAGTCTGACAGCTGGAGGAAGTGATGTCAAATGCTGATGAAAACTTATACACGTAGGACACATATCATATAGTTTCAGGATCCCAGCACCTGAATGGGTGTGGGCTGAGATCAACGTTAGGTATTATTGGTATCCATTTGGGAGATAAAAGTTTCCCATATTTCTGACGATCCAAAAAGCACAAACAAGAACTAATGCATAAATGACTTCAACCAAAGATCAATGCAAAAACACATCAGACAACCATCAAAATACTATATCAGCACTGATGTAATAATACAACTTAACATTTAAAAAATCAAAGTAACCCCCTAAGAAAGCACTCAAAGGTGTATACCAAAATGCAAATATCAGCCTATAAAATCAAGTTGCACAACACTTGTAATAAGAAAAGGGTAAATCTTACCCAATAGTAGTCATCGAGAGTAAAGGCAGAGAACAATTCCAGGGAGATAGGCACCAGTACCTGTACTGCCCCTCAGAATCTATCCCTGTTCTCCATGCAAGTATCTCCCACCCTTACAAGGGCAGTACCAAACAAACACTTCCAACACATTTCCTGGCACTTCTGGACCATTTAGCAGGGGACCTAACTAAGCTGTTATAACTGGATGAGTATACAGATACAATAAACAGAACCAAAAACAAAAAAAAAAACTTGCTGGGTCTTCTACTACATCCCCACAAGGGTGGAAGACTATACATATCTGAGTCCAAGTTGTGGTGTTGGCAGAATAGCCCCCCATCAGGAGCTGTTTAAATGTTAGCTAACCCCACCTCCCAATCAAAGAGGGAACCCCCATCTTTACTCACCTGAGAGATAGATTTCCTCTCCATATTCCTCTTCTATGACTTGGACTTTATGTTCTTCCCTCATTTTGCTTATAGTTACATTGTACCCATAATA
The DNA here is from genome assembly GCA_947044405.1 of Leptodactylus fallax. Taxonomy (NCBI): domain Eukaryota; kingdom Metazoa; phylum Chordata; class Amphibia; order Anura; family Leptodactylidae; genus Leptodactylus; species Leptodactylus fallax. The sequence continues at coordinate 6,064,937 of CAMRHE010000081.1, read as the reverse complement.
CTTGATATTTATTTATTTTTTATAATATCTGTTACTGTATTTTGGGGGCTATTAAAAAGGCGATATGTCCCCTTTAATGCATGGATACATTTCTGTATTGTTGGGTCTATCTAAATTTGGGAAAAGGACTGGTCTGTAATATTCCCTTGAGCGGGGGTACATAGTTGTGACTATTTTTAAATAGCTGCTACTGAAAAAGGAAACCCTACGAGACTCTAGGACAGCACTTGAAGTTACTGTGTTCCATTGCCTAGTAATGGCAGAAGGAGGGATCAGGAGAGTGGGCAAGGTTGTCACCATGAGTCAGTGCTCTGGTGCTATGCGATATGAGGGCATCCAGGGTGCAGGTCTGCACGGATGGGGTGATGACACGTGTAATGACACGGTGATCGCCTCCCCCAATCATTAGGAGACAGACTGCGTCATCAGTGTGCTCCCATTGGCGTCCTGCACATGTTTTTTGTTTTGCAGCACTCCATCTCTCAGGTGAGTAAAGATGGGGGTTGCCTCTTTGATTGGGTGGTGGGGTTAGCTAACATTTAAACAGCTCCTGATGGGGGGTTCTTTTGCCAACGCCACTACTTGGACTCAGATATGTAAAGTCTTCCTCCATTGTGGGGATGTAGGAGTAGCTCAGAGTAAGTTTATTTTCAATATATAGCTAGGGAGGCTTTGTAAAACTAATTGCTCGTAGATGTTGCTGGTAATATATAATCTGATGTATGGACATCCATTGGGATATAGCCACTACTGTCACATTGAAAATGTAATCTAATCTGTGGGTAACATGTTATAGCGAAATGTAAAAGTAGGAGCTATATATTTTGTAAGAAACTTCCAGTATAACTGGCATAAATAATCTGAAATCTGACAGGGCTGATGGCACAACCCATGCCTTGCCTCTTATCCACTCAATCTTTCAGGAAAGTTATGAAGGCAACATAAAAGAAAAAATAAACACAATTTTGTGCAAAACACCAACTTCATATATAGTTAGTATATGTTAAAGGGATTTAACAAAAAAATATTTTTCTCCTATTTAAAGTGGACCCGAGGAACGCAAACCCAGTTTCAGGTGTGAACCTAGCAAAATAAATATAAGCACAGAATTTCATAGGAAACCAATGAAAGCAATTCAAGGGAGACCATACCTGCTCCTTAAAGCCACTGGTCCTTGATGAATTCAGACTAAAGTTTCTAGTGCTACTCCCTTGTAAAGCACTGTCCTGACTATGCGTCCTATGACATGCAATCATGGCGTTGTACTATAAGTGGATACATGACTGCCTCACTCATGCATTTAGGACTGTATATTAATGAGCAATGCTAATTTTGTCATTACACTGCAGCCTTCTTTGTTGTATGTACCAACATAATACCTATATATGAGCACATACAGTAACGGATGCCTCCTTTTATATCTAATTAATAATACATCGATAACTTTCTATCGAGATATCAAGTTCAGATTCTCATGTTTTTACAAGCACAGTGCCACCCAATGGGCACAATTAACCACCAAACATAGCCTTAACAAGTTAGCAAGTATTAACCATATGTGTGGTAGGATGGCAGGGTGCTTGAAAATGTCATCATAAATCACGCTAAGGCAAGACTATTTAAATATTATATGACACAGATGGTCTCTTAATAAGGCATTTTAAGAGCAGACATGCTTCGGGCTTAGAAAGAGCCAGCTTGTGGCACACCAACACATTTACAAAAGAGAACAAATTGTACATTTTACATGAAATCTGCTCATTGGCTGGACAGTTCCAAATGAAGACGAAACTGTTTCCTATGTGAGAGCCAATGTCGCTTCTACAGATAACCTGGATGTGTGCTAAATGTTTTAACACTTTCAAAACCACAACAGGAATTTAATACATAGCAAATTATTATCACTGATTAATATTATACTAATATTACACGTAGATCAATATAATATTGATAATTACATTATGTAGTAAGTACATTTGTAGAGGTATATACACAAACCCAACTTCATGAGATGTGAAAGTAAATAGTATGGGAATTGCTAACTCTTAAAGATCTTAAAGGGGTTTTCCCAACTCAGTGTTATATTCATAAATTTTGCCATAAATACCTTATAGATGTGGGTGTCACCTATGGGACCCACCTTTATCTTGAGACTGAAGCCCTTTCTGTTGCCTAACGGGAAGGAAGATGGGCCATGCATGTGTAGTCTCTCCATTCACTTACATGGGAGATATGGAAAACGCAGAGCAGGCAGTTTCAGTTATTTTTGTACCTTCCATACAAGTGAATGTAGAGATACATGCATGTATAATTCAGATATCTGTGAAGTGAGTGATGACATCTACACCTGTTCAAAACATTTTCTTCTTTACCAACCATAGTCATCCTTGATACATTTTTATAAGAGATGATGTCAAGTTAATCTGGCTAAATAATTAATTGTTGATACAGTACTGGACCCATATTATCATATAACCTAAATAAATAATAATAATAACTTTATTTATATAGCGCCAACATATTCTGTAGCACTTTACAAATCAGAGGATACATGAACAGACAATATGAGACATTATAATGAAACAAAGAAATAAACATATCAAACAATAGGAGTGAGAGCCCTGCTCGCAAGAGCTTACATTCTATAAGGAGATAGGGAGACACAAGAGGTCAGAGGACTTGTTTGCTACAAAGGTCCAGCCATCTTTTAATAGAAAAGGTTGTGTAACTGAAGCTGTATGAGCCTGTCACCAGCTGGTATCTGTGAATAAACAGATACTAAGTGCAAGGAGTGCAGTGTAACTTCTAGATGTAGGGGCCAGGATCTGAGGAACAGAGGAGGAAGGTGTTATTGTTAAAAGGTGTTATTGTTGTACACCTCCACACACTACGCTGTGATCAGGTCATGTGATAAGCCTGACCATACAGATGTGATTGTAGGGCAGTTTTGAAGCTGCTGTAGTTGGGGATTAATCAGATTGTCTTGGGTAAAGCATTCCAGAGCACCGGTGCAGCTCAAGAAAAGTCTTGGAGACGGAAGTGGGATGATTAGATAACAGGGGATGCAACTCTAAGGTCATTGGCAGAACGGAGAGGACGGTTAGGGCGGTAGACAGTGACGAGAGAAACCTACAATCAAAAGTATCTGACTGCCTATACTCAGTCTTCTCAGCTAGCTGTATCTATTCCCTTGGTGAAAATGGATACATCTTAGTTTAGCAGCATACTTTCACCGGTCTGTGTAGGTATAAAATGATGTTTAAGAGCCCATTCAGACTACCAAGTTCATTGGCCATGTGGCACCTATGATCTGTGAAAAAATAGATCATGCTTTATTTTCTCATGGATTGGCCTATCAGAATGGTTTCCACAGACCCGATTCATCCATTGAGATGAACGGGTCTGTGAAAAAACTGGAGGATTCATGGATGAATCTCAGTTCAGTAATGTGAATAGAGGTCTTAACTCTCAGAAGTGATGGGGACCCAAGGACCTATTAACCTATCAGCATGTTTTTGGAGCATGGGAATAGGCCCACACAAACAAAAAAAACAAACCATGTGCATGTTGTCATTGGTCTGTTCAGATCTAGAAACCCTGTAGCGCAAGTCAACAGTCCAAACTCGGGCTTACTTTTCTTACAATAATGAGTAACATCTTATTCATATTGTCTCGAGTATTGATCTCCAGCTTTAAGCTCTCCAGCTATTTTGTTCAGTTATAGTAAATCCCTGTTTATTTTAAGCTTAGGAGTCTAGTGAGTGGCCTTATTCCTTGTATAACTGTGCATACATAGCAAACTACCAGTTCCTGGGTCAAACCACCCACATGACTCCTAAGCATAGAAAGAGCACAGTAGGCTACTAAACTACAAGTCATATATTTGCTCATTTCCTCCTGCTCTATTACATGCTGTCTACAGATAGGATTGTCTGAACAACATGACATCCCTTTAAGTAGCAACAAAAACATTACTTTAAAAAATTAATTTACTTTCATTCTTGCTAAAATGTTCTATTCTCCAGGACATTACTCCAGAGGAATACAAGTCAGATGGAGACTAATAAGTGTGTGTAAAAGGCAGACTAAATAAAATAATTACAATAAAAAAATCTAACCCAAGTTAGTTACATAGAATGTTATTTCTATCTATCAATGGCAGTTAGAAAAATCTAAACATGTAAGCTACCTTTAATAATGAACATATTAAAAATTCAATAAATAGAAATATCTCTGATCTCTTAACACAAGCAGACGGTGTACAGGAAATTAAATGAAAAAACCTTGTTAATCCTTTTTGATTTCTGTAGGTAGTAGCTGGGAGCAGAATTCTTTGACACTCTCAATTCTCTTTTAACATATTTTTAATCTATCACATAACAGTAATCAGGGCAATCTTTATGTTTCCTTTTATTCTCACATAATAAAAAAAAAATATAAAATAAACAGTCGAAAAAAAGCCTTTAGGTGTCGGTCCGCGTTTGTAGTCATGGAGGGTAGAATTAGTTTAGAATAGGTGATAACCTGGTATTCTTTATCTTGTCTTTCCTGTACCTCCATAGCTCCTGCCAACACTTCGTCTGGCTGTTAGTCATTTTAAGCATTCCCCATGAGTCTTAACCTTACCCCCTTTCTCTTCTTGTCAGCTGAAATGTTTCAGAGCTGTCACAGGCTTGTTGCTTATTGATGTTACCGTGTGTTTTATGTCTTCCCTAAGATATGACAGCCCCTGACACAGAGCTGATTTCAATCTCCCTGCTTCTGGAGAGGCCTACGACTTTACTCTCAGAAACCTAGCCACTTACATGCTTCAGAGACCATTGCTTAATAAAAATGTTTGGGTAGGATGAAATAAAAGTGCATCTTTTAGAGATAGCATCCACCAGGCGAGGAGAAGGAACATATAAATATACAATATAAATGAGAAGAGGTCCCACTATTCTCCACTATTATAGAAGAATCAAGACACTGACTTTTGTAGACAAAAGGTTTTGACACAGTCTTTTAAGCCCTAAATCAGTCTCTAACCGTAAATCCAAACTGGCAACTTTTATCTTGGATGAGTAACAATCTAAAGAACATTGAGGACTTCCGAGTTCTCTTCAATAACAAATATCTGGGTAAAGATGGATTGGACATGTTGCATTTCAACATGACCGATCCTTGGTTCCCCTGGAAGAAAAGTCACTTGGAGAGGTATCTTGCAGCATCTTATTCCTCTGTATCCATTTACATAAACATAAACACTTAGCCGAGCCATATGTGCACATTTACGGGAGAGTCAGCTATCTTTTGTGTATGGATGGTTTAGGACCAGGATTAAAAGGCAACATTACGTTCAATTTGTCTTTTCATCACATATGCTAAACAACATATGCATGAGCTTTCATGTCAAATATTTACCAGTTTTGTGTCCATATCAGATTATCACAACTTGCTCTGAACTTTAAAGGGGTTTTCCAGGATGGAAAAATATGCTAAAAAAAGGAAATGTGGTAAAAAAACAAAACAAAAAACAAAACAAAACATGTACTCCTCTTTAATAACCCCAGGTGTTCCAGCGTTTCTGCATATACAGGACAAGTCAACAAGCCTGGCAAGGAGCACTGGTGTGGACATACCAGGTAAGTATAAGTTATATTTTTACGTTTATGATATTCTCTGCTTTTGCTATTTTTTTTAGAATTCTGGACAGATCCATAAATTATATAAAACACTAAAGTTTATTTCTGCCGTTCTATCATGTTTTACTCTTCAAACTGAACTTAAAGTTACGCTTAAGGGGTTCATTTATCATTCTTCATACATAGCTCTGTGTCCTTGCCAGTTTCTATAGCTGTGGTTATTGCATGCTAATCATTTACTGGATTGTCTTGAGTATTCCCTTTGTAAATCTGGACCTGTAAAACAGATGTTGTGAATTTCATAACCTGGGAAACAAACCACAAACCAGCAACTCCGGGAAGAAAATACAACAGACTTGACCATGGCATTAAGGAAATGACATCCAACTTGTAAATAAAGGGCTGCACAAGCCCCTTCTGTACTCTTTCAGTATTCAGCACTTCAATAAATACTCTTGAAACAGTGCAAATGAACAAAAAGGCCCCAAGCATCATTGAGATATTTCTTTTGACAGAATAGGACTTGGGATCACTATAGTCTATTAGGCAGTAGGTCACCAGCGACAATGTTGCATCTTTGGCATGCTGGGTAATCAATCAAGTTTGTAAAAACTTGGCAACAACAATTTCTAAAATGCTGCACAAAGTGTACTTGATCATTCTATGGAGGAACGTGTAAATGTACCATGCTATATAGTATGCTACATAGTATACTCAATATGAAGTCCAGTTACAAAAAATAGATAGATATATAGATATTAGTGATGGGAAACCAGTCCTCAATTTTACCAAAATTTTAGAGGATCGCCTAGCACAAGTCCATCTGGCTACCATTTTGCTGACTGTTATAGGTGGCAGTAAAAATTAGAAAAAAAAAGTTTCCTGGATTCCATCTGTGTGTTGATAAGAGTCCCAGATATGTATTTCTTGTACTACTACTACTCACTCATATTGTGTGGTTCCTGTCTGTTATCAGCCATTTGGTCAGAGGCTTGAGAAATGTGGGTTGTAATCAACAACCCTTTGTAGTTCAATTAATAGTTCCATTTGCATACCTTTGTTACACTCATTGTCACAGCAGGGGGGAGTCCCTGCAAGGATGTGGTGGGGGAGCTCTGGGCACTCCAGGCCTAGACGTCATGGCGCCGACGGCCCTAACAAAAGGGTTATGTTTTATGGCCATATCTTCACTGGGGAACCTCTTACAGGCGCCCCGATAAATTCCCCAGATGCGTCAGGTCTAGGCACACGTTTTAAAGTCAAACTAGTCATGGTTCAAAGCCCGGAAAAGGTCCAGACACTGATCTCCTTACCTAAAGGGGATTGGGGTGTCATCCTTGGGGTCTACATGATGGGGATCTTGCCACGAACCCTATCATGCCTCCTGCCTGACTCTTCAGTCATCGGGCGAGGTGATATAAGAAAAGATGATTCTGGGGGATTTGGAAAGGAGGGAGGGGCTCCTCCTCCTGGTGACATCACTTAGGGAGAAGACCTTGTTAGTTAAAAGTTCTCAGGCCAGGAAGAGGGGGTCTTTTGTCTTTGTTGTTCCTGGAGGAGGTGTGAAAGCAGGTCATGATGTAGACTGGCCATGTGGCCTGCCATGCAGCCTAGCATTGAGGCCTGAGAATCTTTGTTATCCTGGAAGAGCTGTAACAGCATGTAGGAGACACATGCTCTGTTACTTGCTTAAGGAAGAACCCTGAATCCTACCACATCGGCTCAGAGAAACAGACTATCTACTTGTTCTGGTAATTTTCTACATGGTCTTCTTCTACTGAAAGTCATGTGAACAGCATTGCCCAGAGCCAAAGGGGTGCTGCCACTGGAATAGCATGCCTGGACGCATGCTTTTGGGCTAAATCTAAGTATGCTCCCTGAGCTCAACATCCGGAGCCCAGAGAACCAATCACAGGCTTGTTTTGGTAATATTTCCTTTTCTTCTGTTTATTCCCATTTTTATTTTGTGCACTGTGTCATGTTGCTTTCCACTTGTATTTGCTTGATAATTGCTACATGTATTTTCTGTATGTACTGTATTAAGTGTCTAGTACCTATCCTTTTAGGGGTTAATAAATATATAAAATTTAGAAAGCTCGTTTCGCATTATCCTATGGGCCCAGAACACTCACTGGAGGTGGTTATGAGGTAATTGAAGCGATCTCAGGTGTGCTGGACGTGGGTTTTGGTAGGATGAGATCCTTCACAATCTGAGCATTCTCCTGCATTGTGGTCCTCTTTGTCTGCCATTTTAGTTGGCCTCCAGGTCACTGTCAAGGCTTGTGATTGGGCCTCAACTGTCATGTGGAAGGGCAACAATGTTATCATGCTTTTACACTTCAGTGTATGTGATGATGCTGTAGCATCCATGCAGTTACCTCAAGGGCGAATAAGATGCAGAATATCTGAGTATGCCATGAAGGAGACGGGGAACTGTTCTAGCTGTAACCAGTGTTAAAAGTTTTCCTCCTCCCTCCACTGTCAATTATAACTATAAATATTATAAAACTTTAGATGAATGTCTACAACTTTTTAAAAATTCTATCATTGTAGTAGCCATTACTAACACTTGTAGTAGGGAATTCTAAATTAGTCTGCTCTTACTGTAAAGAACCCATTTTTAAACTAAGGATAATATGACATTCCTCTACATATTAACTATGCCCCCAAGTAAATCTATTCATCTTGGGAAATAAATAGCTAATATGCCATTTCCTTGTATTGATCTTGTATATTTCCATATTAAAATATTTCCTCAATGTTGTCATTATCCCCAAGAGCAAGATTTGCATTATAAGGCAGTCTACTCATCCACAGGTACGTAACTATCGCCATAGCAGCCAAGCCAAATGTTAAGCAAGGACCTCCTTTTCATGTATTTTATTTACAGTAGGTATATAACAGCAATGTTCTTGGTGCTAACAGAGTGTTGTTGCAACTTTTTGTGTTTGCATTGATAAAAGTCCATGTAATAGCCTATAAATTACCAAATCCATTCCTTTAAAACATCGGTGAATTTAGTCTGGGTCTGGGGCTTTATCAATGTCTGAGTTTCTCAGATTTCTCTACCTTTGCTAATGAAGTAATTTTAAAGGGTCAGCTGGGATTTGGTGACTTTGATATTCCTTACGTTATGTAGAAAGTGCTATCTGAACTGCAGAGTTATGGAAAGTAATGGCTACCAGTGTGGGCACATTTTAAAAGCATTAGGTCTTATTCCCCCAAACATGTCTCATTTGCATCTGCAAAAAATAGACCAATTTTCATTTGTAGGAATGTCTGTGTGATGCCCATGCATGTTCAGTGTGGCCATTTTTTACATCTGTATGAGATCCGTTTTTCTCTTCCTAGCATCCTGGTTTCAGATTTGTTAAAAATAAAAAGCTCAAGGATGTTATCCATGTGCTGTCCATTTTTAGTAGTATAACTTCTGTGTCTGTCCGTCCTCTATGCAAATGGTTGGCCATGCATTTGCATCTGTTTTGCAGATCAGGTAAATGGGTGTAATAAAACATGATGTGAATAGAGCCCAAAATACCAGGTAAGGATGATCATTTTTTAAAATGCTAACTAAAAGCGTGTTTGTGCCTGTTCAGCCATTCGTGCCATATGTATAGTTTCAGCCTGACAATGGTTGAAAAAAATCCAGTGTTAGGCTGAGGCCCTACCTTGCGGAATCGCAGTGTTTATTGTTGCAGATTTTGCTGTGTTTTTTTAGCCAAAGTCAGGAGTGCATGTAACAGAAGGGGAACATCTAAGCTCTTCCTTTACATTTTCCATTCCTTTTCAAGCCTCTCCTGAATTTAGCTCAAAAAACACAGCAAAATCTGACACAAAAAACCTTGTGTTTCCGCATCGTGGGGCTTTAGCCTTACAGGTCACATTTTTGGCAAACAGTAATCTGCCATCAAAAATTATTATTGATTATTTGTTTATCATTTACAAATGATGGTCGGTCAAACTGGTCAGAATTGGGCATTGGGCTGACTTTTATCTTATGTATAGGGCAACTTGAGAGTTTGTACCGTTTTTTTAAAGTTTCTATCAGAACCACTGGTATATATAGCATGAATACAACTGGAAATTCTGCAGCCATCTATTCCAATGTGCACAGCTGTCTCGGGATATGTCATATGAAAGACGATCTTTACATGATAAATAACCACATATGTATCTCTGTTTTGGTAACAGTTCAACTTCAATCAACAGAAACTTATTTTGCCACTTTGATTTCTCCTGGGATACTTGCTCTCCTCCTTTTAACCTTTCTTTATGCCTCTAGGATAAATTATCTTACGTGATACATTCTTACTGTACTTTGCCAACTTCATGATCTATTCTTTGAGGATGTGACCCATTGTGTTATTTTCTGTTGCCTGCTGTCTGTGGATTGTTAGACATGATGGTAGATATAATATGGCTATAGCAGTTAGGCAACGCTGATTGTATTACGAAGATGCAATAATTGGTTAGCACATCAGCGGTATAATACTTTATCATAAAAATCAATCTACCGCAGTGGAGATATGGAAAAAAACATCTGAATTCTGCAGAAAAAAAAGCTGCCATGTCAGTGTTTGCCTAGCAACTGATAGGTGACACGCAGAGTCTCCCATCTCAGTCTACTTTCTTTTTGACAAGAGAGAAGGATCCTCCTGCGAGTTATTACCTGTAATAATACCATATGGTAAAATGTAAACAACATCTGCATATTCATGTAATAATTTCATCTGTTTAATTAGTTCCAGCAAGGCAGTTTACCCTCCAAGGCCCAGGCTGTCAACTCAGCGATCATATATCTATGGCCTTCTGTCGAGGTTGACAGCGTCCTATTGTTTATGCTATGCTTCCTCCTCGGCAGTTAATGCAAGTGAATCCACCAAGAGGTGGAGAGATTGTCCCTATTGATCTAAACTGTTGAAAAATACCAAAAAAAAATCCTGTCATCTTTGCACAGGGATGCTAAAGACAAACTTGACAGGTCAGGTGATTTGCGGCTGTAAAGTGCTTGTCAAATTGAGAGACAATAATGTGCCTTGAAAGAGTACAATTTTAATTCTCTGCATTGTGGCCAGGCCTCGGCCATTTGCAAATTAAGGCTAATATAGAAGAATCCAGGTTCAATTTCTGATTGACTTTTGATGCCCCTCAGTGCCATTTTAATGACAGGATACCCACTGGTGCAGGAAAGCACAGAGCCCATGTGGATTTGGCAAACAGGATTATAAAAGGCCTTACATGACAGCAAATGTTTCCGCAGGATGCACCATGAATAAGAAATGACTTGCATCTCAAAAAGGACGTACAAGGTGGCAATAATTTTTATCCAAACATTGTATTATCTTTTCACATGACATGAATAAACTGCTCAATTAAATTCTCAAGTCTGTTCACAATAATATGCCAACCCCCCCCACCACTAAACATGGGAATGATTGCGTAATGATAAGAACATGGCACTGCATTAAGCTCTATAACAATGAGTTGTTTCGTTTTTCATCTTCAAAAGCAAAGTTACAAATGTGGTGAGGGTTGTAGACATATGATGATTAACTCCACCGGCAGACAAATATGTAATGCAGGGGGAGCCGAACTGGGGTTGAAAAAAGTAGGCGGTTTTGGCAGAACAAGACAACTTTCTAAAGTTTATGTGCTTGCCCTCATTTTCCCTTGGTGGCTGAGATTGGGGCAAAAAGGATCGAGCTGTTGGAGTTCTCATGTAACATTTTCCCTCGGTGGCTGAGGTTGGGGGGAAAAGGTTCGGGTTGTTGCAGTTCTCAGGGAAGATCCCCATTTAGAAAACACGTATGCATAGAAAACAAGCCAAGCATGTTAGATCAGTAGGGATAGCTGTCAGCATAACGAGCATTTGGTCAACAGATATCTAAAGCGCATGGTCAGATTAAGGCCGGGGCCCCACATTGCAAAAAACGCTGCGTTTTACAGTACCTGCAAAGTGGATGGGATTCTGGCTAATCGCAGCATATCAATTATACCTGCGGAGATGCTGGCATTTTCCGTATAGGTATAATAGAGGCAGAAAGTCAGCAGAGGAGAACTGTACATTATAAGTGACAACTAATACAATTCATGCAATGTAAACCCAGACTAGAATTAGCATCACTTTGTTATATACGGATCTATGAATGCAGTGTGTATAATGGATTTGTATTTAAACATTTTAAGTGATCCTGAATGTTGTGGTATTCTTAACAAAAAGATAATGGGGGCATTTTATAAAGACTGGTGTTTCCTACTCCAGTCTTGATTTCAACTGCACCAGAGTAAGACACTCCTAACTTATTAGCAGAAACATTTGTGTCTGGAATCCACAAAACACTGGGAATTTATTGTACTTTTTAAACCAGTTTCTGGTACACACCCATTTTCGCTTAAAAATAAGTTTGCAATATACCAACCTTGCCACGTTTCTGTGAGGTCTCCTGATGTCAATCTTTGTTTTACCAGAGTGGCGCTTACACAGATTCCAAGTAGCATATGCATGGTATTGTAGGTGGCTGCCAGACCACTAGATGTTGCTGTTCATATAACCACTGATGGAAAATAAGACATGCAAAGACATGCGAGCAGTCAGTGAGGAAAACAACAGAGAAGTTCTTGGAGATGCCTGCTGTGGTAGACTAGTGTGGAGAGCCCTGAAAGAGCAGGAGCATAGGAGGATGGTCATTCACCTGTAGAGATTGCACTGCTATATTCTGCATTGTTGTGTTTGTTGGCTTTTCTCACTTGTTTCTGTACTTTAACTGTTGACAGTAAAGGTCTCTGTTAAGCATAGCTGTTTGTCCAAGTCGTTGTCCATCAGTCCCTTCACATTACTTATGACTAGAATCAAAGTCCAGCTGCCCAGTCAAACAGAAGGTCCGGATGGCCGGCCAAGCAATGGAGCTGTCCAGTGGACCAGAGTCCTCAGTGCTCTACTTCAACACAACCTCACTCTTGGATTTTCTTTCTGTTTGCCACTGGTGTTTTAACCCAGACAGTCCTTGCAACTCTTGCGTGATGATATTGGGATCTGTGTATTGACCATGTCTTGTCCCTGACTCCATTTTGTGTTGTGTAACCAGCTCTACATCTATTTCTGGATACCGAGCTCTACATCTATTTCTGGATACCCAGATCTACATCTATTTCTGGATACCCAGTCAAGCCTGACTAGAAGAAGCCCTGTTTAAGAAAGCTGACTACTACTAGTACAAAGTCCTGTCAAAGATCAAATATAATTTCTTTAATCCAACACCAAATATTATTGTTCTAACCCAGGAAATATTCTTAAGGCAAGTTGTATGCAAGCTCTAATTGCTGTCTGTGTTAGTTTCTCCAAGAACCAATTATACCTATAATGCCAAACTGTATTATTCTTATTACAAATTACAATATCCTTCTGATTGGATCTAATGGGCATTTCAGGGCAAAGAGTTAATGGGATTTTTGTTATCAAAAATGCCTGGAGAAAGCAGGGTTATTTCATCAACGTAACTTTACACATTATTGTCTAAAAGCAATTTCACTTTCCCCAAATTTGCTGCTTGTCTGAAGATTATTAGGCTTTAGCTAAGAGAAAGCCTAATGGGCATGCTTTAATTTGAACAAAGTCCTGTAGGATCATATGCTGTCTTCTGCTTTTGATCTCAATGACCTCCATCTCTTCTCAAAGCCAGAGTGAAACACAAACATACAAAAATGAGAAGGCGCAAATTACAAAGGGAGATGCAGCTAGTTGACCCGATCATCATACAGGGAAAAAATATACTAGATGGGCAATAAAATGGTTGACCAGAAAATGGTTGTCAGCTCTTCGGGCAAGTCTTAGAAATGGAGCAAGTAATTACATTATAAGATAAAAACTAAGCAAAAACATGACAAACGATAAATCACCACTAGGTTTTTCGTCTAAATCCTATACTTTTGAAATCTTCAAGAAATTAACCCACTATCTGAATGGGAACAAAAAATATCATTTGTAATCCTAGATCCCAAAGCCAAGGTAAGAGTTTGGATTTATTATTGTAGGCATTTGATAGAGAAATTAAAATATGTAGGACAACTTTTGCATTTGCCAAAAGACAAGCTAATGAATCAGGTACATAGTGTAAAGTGAGAAAACCTATTCAGTGAGTTGTTCCTGACAAGATGACTGCTTATTAAGTAGCAGAACTTAGGTATCTATACATCTTAGATAGTTGTCAGCCGAATGATAATTTGACTGACTGCTTTTTCCTTACAACTGTCCCATGTACATGAGCACTCAGATTGGCTGAGGGTGCATTTCTTCTACATGGAAAGATAGAAAGATGGGCTCATCTCCCATAAGAACAAAGGATGGGGCAAGTTGTCACTAGATATCTTATTTAGTTCACAATGATTTTTATTAAGGGTTTTCTAAAAACACATCTCAAAGACCAGTAAATGGAAAGGGTCAGCAAAGCAATACACGACAATAACATGCTAAGGCACATGTGCCAAGGCACATAATTAGATAGTACAAGAAGAAAAAGAAGAAAAAGGACAGCACAAGGAGGAAAAGCAAGACATAGAAACAGAACCAAAGAAAAATAATAATAGTAATAATAGTAATAGAGGACCTCTCTCTCTCTCTCATCTTGAGATTGATCCAACCGAGGTTGCCACACCCTGCATAACAATTCCTCCTTGTCATGCACCATGCAATGCAAGCAATCATTAATCATGATCCAAATATGTTTATTCTTAACAAGCTCTAAAGGTATAATTGTCTTTTTCCAAGACATAGCAATGGCTATCTTGGCAGCTAAGAGCAAAAACTAAACATATCTATGGGCTGGTTTGGAGATGTTAGAAACAGTCTCGGTAGATAATAAAAGGTTAAGTGACATTATTGAAAATAACATATTATTATAGATTCTTCTTCAAAAGCATCTCACTTTCGAGCATGTCCACGAGATATATAAATAGGAGTCAGAACTGGCCGCAATTCCTGAAGCAAAGTAAAGTGGTTCCAGGAAACAATCTGGGCTAATCGTCAGAGAACCAAGTACAGCCGAAGGGACACTTAATAGTTGGCCTCTACCAAGTCTATATCTTTAGAAACTTGAACAATTCTGGTGGCCTGTCATTCCCATAGAGAGAATACCTTGGAAATGTCCTGTTGCAATGAGGCCATATAGGAAAGCTTACTGTCTGGTGTCATTACATTAATATATATTACAAAGCATATGGAGGCCGGTATTGGCATTAAGACATAAGATCTCAAATTGTGTATAAACGGTCACACTAGATATGTTTAAAGGGCTAATATTTACTATAACTTGGGGGCATTTGCCACTTCTTCCAGTGCAGATGTTATGGCTGGTCAAGTTGGCAGACAGCAAAGTTAGTGGAACATAAGTTAGATAATAACCAGGATGCTGGTTCTTTGTAAGAAAAGTCTTACAAAGACTTACCACCTCATAAATTTAATCAGTTTTCATGGTCTGTGTTGAAAACAAAAAAAGAAAATAAGTGAAAGAAAGGAACATATTTTTCAACAGATGGGTGTCTAGTGGGTGTATTTTAAGATCTACAGTGAAACATTCGCCTTAATGGTAGCCTTGTATTAGGGGATCAGTATTCAAGTAAACTGGTTAAATAGGACATTTGCTTTTTTGAGGAATTAGCTCTAAAGTTTTCACAGCACAACTATAGAAGGTGATACAGATGTAGCAACTTGATACTTAATGCATTAACTACTCTGTGTCACAGAACTTTAAGTCAAGTTTTTCAATGACTTTTTCATGTTGTGTCATAGGATATAACACTGCAATAAGTTATCAATATCAAGTTAAACTTTGCTACATTTGTAGAGCACCTTGCAATAACCCCATCATCAGAGCTCCATGGTAGGATGAAGCAGGGGTCATATTTACACTACACTAATAATACATTTATAGGTATAGGTGAGATTTTTTGCTTTGTTGTATCTAAAACAGGGCTTCTCAAACTTTTATGACTCAGGTCTTGTTAGTAAAACTATTTTGATACTGGGGCCTCACCAGCAAAGAAATACTGCCAAACAAATGCCATATTACGGCACACATAATACCAAACACCATATTGCAGCACAAAATATCCCCCCTCTGCAGTGCAAAAAACCAGCATCCAGCAGAAAATACCTCCCTAGATGTGCCATACAAATACTACTGTGCAGCACACAATGCCTAAGCAGAAGCACCAAACATTACAGTATAGCATCACTGATAGTAGCATTGACCACCTTCCATATTCCAGGCAAACACAGGGATAACATACAGACTTCTTGCAGACGTCCTTGGCTAGATTCAAACCCAGGACTCCAGTGCTGCTAACCACTGAGCCACCATGCTCAGTGCTCAATGTTTGGGTGGAAGACATATAGTTGCCTTTAATTTGACCTTTTTAACACATACTACAAATTAAATGGTATATTTTGGTGCTGACAAACATTTTAAGAGCACAAATCATAAATGGAGACCCACAAAAGGATCACAATCTTCATAAATTGACTTATTGAGGGTGGGCAATGTATTTTGATCAATTTCTAAAGTCATGCGACTTCTGCAGTTAGTTTTGACCTAATTTTTTTCTTTAACAGATATACAGTAATTAAGTTCTAAAAAAAGGTTAAGTGTTTCATTTTATTTAGAAAAGTGGAACCAAAAATGGTAACTTCAGAGTGGTAATGACATAACTGGATAAGGGTATTATAGATTTAAAAGATTTGTCTCTAAAGTTTTGTATTGATTTGTTATGTAATTTTCTTCATTTTGCAGAAAGGATCACATCAAATTCTCTCAGCTGCAGCTGACTCCCTGTGCAACAACAGTATGGGCACTTATCTAAAATGGCTCTGATTTGGAGAAAGAAATCACTTTGGCCAGACAACATCTGACATTTTGTGAGAGGTCAAAGGAGACCCAATTTGGGCTTCTGTTAGCTCGGGTAAAAACATATTGATTCAATATGAAAAGGCATCTTGCGGATTCACAAATGTCGTGGGAACCATTAATATACTATGAGAGATATTTGACAAAATGTTATTTTTTTTTAAATGATTTTCTGAAGGTAAGACCTAAAAAAAGATTGGTGTTAAGTCACGATTTATTGAGCTTTACACTGTAATATTAAAGAGATAATTTTTGCACAACAGCCAAGCAAAAATTAGGCTGCCAAACAAAAAAATCCTTATACGATTAACCCCAAAACTGTCAAAGCTTCACACAGCTCCAATACTTAAAGGGGTTATAAATGTTAGATCAAGGGTATGAGAATGATCGTAACTATTGTATATTTGTATACAGCAAATGCTCAACTGTAACTCCATACAAGGTCTTCTTCAACATGGTCATGCTGGTTTCAAGGGTAGAGGCTGTGGCCTCATTGTCTGAATGATAGGGATCGCATCCCTTCCTTTTTGGGTGAGCAGACTGGCGAAAAACTTTTAGTTAACATTTAGATCTATAGATACTTTAAGTGGTTTGGTGACTATTTTTAAGGATTATTTTGATAGATATTCACAAGTGTCTGGTAGCAAGAGGAATGTGACTGTCAGTTTTTATTGTGTAACATGTTGACAAAATGAAAGCCAGTTTAAAAGTGACAGCTAACATGGCTGCACTTCCTGTTGTCACTTTTCAAAAATTTTCCATAATGGCTGAATTAAAAAAATCACATTATCACAGTAAGTAAGTAATAGAAATCGCTCTATTTCTATTTCATTAATAAATTATGAATTTTATTTTTCACCTGCTAATTCTCTTCAAGGCAAAATAATTTTTATTAAGGTTTAGTGTTTCCCTTTAACTGGCTGACTGTCAGGACTGGTTTCAACCCCTTCCCAACATCTGTTATATATACATGCTAAGCCTGCCTTTCACATGACTAAGGTGATCTGTTACACAGCTGACATCCACTAGCGGTAACTAGAGTTACGGAATTCCTATCTAGGCTCATCTCCATTACAGTGTCTAGAGACCACCAGATTTGTCTCTTGGGACTCCTATCAGAGGCATCCCATTCCTTTCACATGATGGTGTTTCTCTGAGAGATATTATTCCTAGCGCAAAAATGCATCGCATTGAGATGGTACAGCCCTGCCACACCCACTTTAGGTATGTAGAAACTTTAGATTACCAAATCATTTTCTATAAAGATTTAGTATATAAACAGTATGCAACTGTAGTGTTACGGCCATTTGTTTACGAATGTATTCAATAAATATTACTTTGCAAAAAACAAGACCTCCCATAGTTCCATAGACGCAAATCTAAATCATTGTCTGATTTTCATGTCTTTTTTTCAAATTTTCCTTTTCTTTTTTTTTTTAAGCAACAAAATCATAACAAATGGTATTCAAGTAATCATACTGACCTAAAGATAGGTAACATATTTTTTTTTCCCATTTCACCCCTCAATACAGCAGCAAAAAGATGGTGTGGGAATCAGCAGGTGAGACTACCAAACACATGACCAGCCAGTTCACCATTTGGACCCTGAATAAAGTGAACAATGTACTTGGTGGAGATTGCATAAGATTGTATAAATATGTCCTGTACTACAGGGCTAATACCAGAGGAGTAACTTAAAGCTCCTGGGCCTCAGTGCAACATCTAGATTTCCATTTAGAATAGTGGTATATTTTATGTGGCAGAGGGACCTTTGGAGCCCCCTGAGGATCTAGGCCACCGTAGCAACTGCTACCGATGTACCCCCTATAGCTACAGGTGCATCTCAATAAATTAGAATGTCTTTGAAACGTTCATTCATTTCAGTGATTCAGTAATACAATCCATAATCAGCGTCTTCCATGATTGTGTGCCCTACTGAACCAGACTGAGGGACCATTTAAAGGCTTAGGAAACCTTGGCAGGTGACACACTGAATTTGCAATACTGAACTTTTTTACAATATTCTAATTTTCTTAGATTTTGTTTTTCATTACCTGTAATCCATAATCAACATTTACAGAAATAAAACACTTGAAATAGAACACTCTGTGTGTAAAGAATCTAGAAAATATAGGAGGTCACTTTTTTAATTTAATTACGGAAATAAACAGTTCAAAGATATTCTAATTTATTGAGATGCACCTGTATGCCCCTGTATGTTGAAGTGGCGTTTCAAATAGTGCCATTAGAAAATACAACTTGCCCTGCAATAAACAAGTCTTCATATGGCTTTGTGAACAGAGAAGTAAACAAGTTCTAGTTTTTCAAAGGTGATGAAGAAAAAACAATCTAAAATGAAAAGAACGGAAAATGACCTTGTCAAGAAGTGGTTCATACTCACTGATTTGCCTTTGCTTCTATTACTATTATGGTAATTCCTAATAGAGATAGTAATAATAGTTTTTGTTAACACATTTTACAGAGTTGAAAGTATAAATGTTTATATATTATCTGCATAAGTCTGTATACAGCTTTCAGTGTATTTGAATAGATAGCTAAGATAATGTATAAAGATGGGCTTTTAGTAAGAGCATAATAACTAGCAAAAATCTCACATCAGAAATGGACTAATTCCCAGCAGTGATTCAGTTGCATTAAGTTTTGGAATTCATGACAATGAACCATTCAATTAATTTAACTATTCGTCACTGATCTTTTTACTCACATAAGTGACATAAATAACTAGCAAGCGGAAATCCTATTAATTTCCTGTAAGAGTTTTAGAAATCTGTACAGCTTACCCTGGGATAAGACACTAATAAATATCCCAGAGCAGATATTTCCTACCAGTGTCCCAGTAATAATCTTTTGTTGTTCTGGATAGCTGGAAAGATCCTACTGGGAACATAAAAAGGCTTAATGCAGTATTATTTCTGAAGATTTATATGCATATAAGTATATATAGGTGTGTGTTATTATTAACAAAATTCTTTTGGTTAGTCTGGGTGTGTAGGTAGCAGGAGGGGAGTTGGAATCTCCATTTATATATAGGTTTAGGGTTTCAAATTGAGTTTCAAATAAGTGTCTTTATGTAAAGTGTAAATTCACACAGCACATATACAAACTAAAATACGTTGTGCAGTTATTGCCATAGTTCTTATGGGATTTGATATTCTGAAACACTCTTAATATGGTTTGTTTTTCCCCTGTAATAAAAATTCCATTTAAGTTACACGGTTTTAGGCCATATTCACACAGGGCAAATTTGTGTTGGTTTTCCATCAGCTGCCAGATGTGCAATGCATGCTTTAAGGCTGAAGCTCCAGGTTGCGAAAACGCAGCATTCTTGCCACTGCAGAAACGTCACAGCAAAATATGCTGTGTTTTACAGTACCTGCAAAGTGAATGAGATTCTGGCAAATCCCATCCACACATTGCAGAAAAAAATCCGCTGCAGAAAAGCTGCGTTTTCAAAAACTTTCCTGGGCCATATTAGAGATCCTTCCTGTATTGTTACAATCCAGTAGGGCGTGTTTGCTTTAAAGCTGCTAAAATCAATGGGTGTATAGCATTACTATTATTTATTTTATATATTTTGCTTACTTATATAGCGCCATCATATTCTGCGTTGCTTAATTGATATTGTCAACACTGTTCTCTTCTTTATATAATCCTTCACTAGTACAATAGATTAGTTATTAAATGGTCATTATCAAGTCTATAGTACAAGCAAATGTGAATATATGACAGTTTGTAATATATTTTATCAGAAAAAATGACTCTCCATTTATCAGGCTCATTTCTATTTCCCCATCCCCTCTTAAACAGTTCACTTATTCTGACCCTGTCTTCTATATCCATCTTATGAAATGATATGAACTGGTTCCTCACAGAAGAATAAGATTCCAAGCTGCCTATTAAAGTCTATGGAGAGAGGAAGAGCTAGGAGGGAGAAGGAGTTGAGTAAAAGAGAAGCAGAGACACAGTAAACAATGTTGTTGTACTTAATAGTTTTCTATCCCAAAGTATTTTGTTCATGCCAGTACTGTTTAGCACTTCTGTACAAGGTCCTATATGTTTCTGCTGCCACATGGAGAAAAATACCATGTTTTCTCCATGTGCTGTCTATATCATTGCAGCAAATTTCCACCCACTAGCTCATGGAAATCTGACAATAAGAGAAAAAAACCTACACATAGGAGAACTAGTGAAAAATACCATATACAATTTATTTGGAGTCCAATCTTAAACTTAACTTGACATCATGCCATCATGATGCTCGGCGTGCCCATGTGACTGAAGAGGCCCAATCACAGGCCTCAGCAGTGACTCCCGGCACATGATGTCACCAAGGAGACCGATGGAGAGCACTGGAAGCCGTGAGGAGGGCCAAAAGAGGTGAGGGAAGTTGAGTATAAATGATTTTTTTATTTTTTTACACCTTTCCTGGACCTCTACTTATTCAGAACCCAGAGTATAATATTTTCATTTCTGGTTCTATCTGAACTAGTTCAATCTGAAAGAAATCAGGGACTCGAACCACCCAAACCCCAAACTAAACGAATTTCGGGAGGTTCATCAATTTCTAATTGGAGGCCAAAAGAATCACTCAGAAACCAATGACTGAACCTTACGGTAGTATTGGAAGTGAACATCTAATCAGCGGAAATCTGTTCTTAAGCCTGATTGATTTATTAAGTTTGAGGTTTTTGGATCCAACTACTTTACCTTTGTAAGATGAAGAGCGGGTCAGTCAGCAATGTCTGGATGTATAATTCCTCCTGTTCTTAAAGGAGGAATAGGTGTGATGATGTGGGGAACCTTTGCTGATAACATAGTCACACAATTTACTTGGAATTAAAGACACTTATACAGTGTCGGACTGGGATGTCTAGGGCCCACCAGTGGAATTGCTTCTAGGGGCCCACCTTCAGGACGCCTGCAGATCAGCGGTATCGAGACAGGGTGGCTAAAGGTAATAACATGTCGGGAGCCATGCTGCTCATCTGCCATAACATGTGCACCACTGCACTACATAAACCTACTGCTACACCCTGTATGGCAAATAAACACCGTGGCTCCTAGAATTGTTACCATTACCTGTAGATCATCATGACATCGCAGATGTAATATTGCTGGCCTATCCTAAGCACAGGCCATCAATATTAGAAAGATGGATAAATACTTTGAAGAGGATGTCCAGGAATTGGCGCAACCCAAGTCTCAGGCGGGAGGTGTAAAATAAAAAAATAAAAAAGCATACTCACCTGTCTCTTGGACTCCTTTGTCCGCTGCCAGTGTCCATTCAGTTTCGTGCCGAAGCCTTCCTGCTGGGAGTCCTGCACCTCATGGGACCGCTAAGACCAATTAGGTACAGGATTTCCAGAAATGAGGCGCCACCATGAGACTGAACAGACACAGGCAGGGGACAACGGGGTGCTGGGGACAGGTGAGTATACTTTTTTTGAAATTTTTTTATTTGTACACCTCCCTGGTGGCCGCCACAGTGGTTGCTCCAGTTAATAGACAACCTCTTTTAAGGGGTTGTCTGGGCCAAATATTTTTTTATAGCCACTTCACTGGTCCCCCCATACAGGACCTCTTCACTGGTCCCCCATACTGTATGGGGAATAGTGATGGGGCCATTATATTGTGTGGGAGAAGTGATGGGGTCTAACATTCTGTGTGATGCATATTAAAGGGATTGTCCAGGGTTAATCTTTTTTATGGCCTATGGATAGGCCATAAATATCTGATCTGTAGGGGTCTGACACATGGCACCATCAGCTGTACAGTGCCCGTTCTGTACACAACACAGGGCTGACACTGCAGCTCAGCACCCACTGACTTCAATAAGTGCTGAGATGCAGTGAAGGTGCCCTGCTAACATACAGTGTATAGAGCTTTCTGCTTCTGGCCCCATATTGTGTACAGGACAGGTGCCAGAAGTGGCTCTGTACAGCTGATCGGTCCAGAGTCGGCCCCCAACAGATCAGGTATCTATGGCCTATCCTGAGGATAAACCATAACAAATTATGCCTGGACAAGCCCTTTAATATACCCCCCTAATGCGCCACACTTAAAAGAGGTTGTCCAGTATAATTTTTTTCTTTTTTATAATTAGTCTTGGGGAGGTGAACCCCTCCCCCCAAAAACCAAAAGCATACTAAACATACTCACCTATCCCCGGTCCTCTGGTGTCAGCAGGTCCCAGCATGGTCCGGTCCTGCAGCTCTGCTGTCTTCCTTTGCTGGAAGTCCTCACTGGCTGTGAGGTCCCAGGTCCCTTCCCTTAGGTCACTGATTGGCCTCAGGGGTCACATGACGTCACAAGTAGTCATGTGCAGGGGGAACTTGCGCTGGAAGAAAACAGAGCTGCAGGTTAAACCACTAAACCACGCTGGGAGACACTGGGGACAGGAGAGAAAGTTTTTTTTTTTTTTTCTTTTTTTACCTGTGTAATAATAAAAAAAAAAAAAATGTTATCCTGCACAATACTTTTAATGTCCCCCAGGCTATTGGCCTCCATTAGTTATCATTTTGCCAATGCAAATGCATTGGCAGAGGCGTAACTAAGGTCTTGTGGGCCTGGTGCAAACTTTTGTCCGGGGCCCCTTACGCCCTCCCTAGAGAGAATTCTTGATAGTGACGGTTATGGGTGCTGCAGCGATATCTCAGATACTTGAAAGGGGTACAGCTTTAGTACCCACAACTGCAGTTATCAAGAATACGGTGAGTGAGCAGCGCAGCGCCGACATGTAAACAATATTGGGACAGTATAATAGGCCCCGCAGTGGCCCCCACACAGCATTATATGCCCCGCAGTGGCCCCCACACAGCATTATATGCCCCGCAGTGGCTCCCACACAGCATTATATGCCCCGCAGTGGTTCCCACACAGCATCATATGCCCCACAGTGGTGCCCACACAGCAATATATGCCCCACAGTGGCCCCCATACAGTAATATATGATCACAGTGGCCCCCACACAGTATTAGATGCTCCACAGTGCCCCCTCCCCCAGAGCTGGTGCTATTATACTTTGGGGTCTCCTCAGACCCCAGAATATAATAAGTAGAGGCCCAGGAGAAGTGATTAAAAATAAACACTTATACTCACCTTGTCTTACCTCTCCGGGGCATCCTGCTCCGTCCTGCTGTCTTTCCCATATCAGAGTCACTGGCCATAGTGGTGCCCTGTCAACACTACTGAGGTCGCCACTATGGCTAGTCATTGGCTGTAGTGGTCACATGTTTGTGCCATGATGTCATCACTGAAGGCCAAAATACATAGATCGGTGGGAGACCATTAACAGTCGGGGCTGGAGCGGCAGGGCAAAGTAAGGTCGGCATTTCTTTTACTATTGTAAAGCATTCAAAGTCTTTTTTAAAATTTTACATGGCTGAAGAACACTGTTACAGACTGAAGAAAATGCATAAAGGTTGTTGAAAGAATGCAAAGAATATGCAAAGTAATTATTAAAGCAAAGGAGGAAGACTGTAAAATATAAGATAAGATGTTTTTGAATTATTTTGAATACTTTGCTAAAATGTGGAACTAAATAAACAAAAAACCCTATCAGTAGGGGTGTCCAAACATTTGACTGGCTCTGCATGTTTTCTTCCATTACATAACTCTTTCTATCCCACTGAAAAACCCAACATAAAGAGAACAGGTCAAATAGGGGCCATTCCTATAAATGTTTTATGATCCATTAGACTATTGGGGAAACGTCGCACAAAGTGTCCACTGTTTTGTTTCTGGAAAAATTTACATGGATGTGTAGCTATCAGGAATTCCATACTACAAATATTACTGTATAATTATCATTGTATACAAACTTCACTAATGATGTTTTACAAATCATAATACTAACATTACAGATCAATTCATATATATAAATATATATATTCAATTATAAACATCACGCTTAAAGGGGTTGCCCAAAGGGGAACATTTTTTTAATAAAACACAAAAAACACAATGTATGAAACACATAAAAAAGCAGTGCTTACTTCACCAATACCTCACCACTCCCATTATGCTGAGTGACTGAATAGGTTTAGCATGGGATCAGTGAGCTGAATGTTGCTTCTTTTATGTTTTTAAGGCACTCTGTCAGGTCCAATTCTAACAATAGTGTAGTGAAGGGACCTTTAATAGGAGCAGAAACATATCTTTGTGGCCACAAACCAATAAAGCGAAGCAGAGATAATCATCTTTTAAGCAAATAAGCCTTAAGTGCAAAGAGGGCAGGCCTTATTTGCCAGATTGTCCTATAGAAAGTGCTCTGAATGTCCTCTCAAATTGCTGGTCTTATATTACTGCCTTTTACCTGTGATTGACTTTTTCAGCCAATGTCTGCATCATAGCTGTCTGTAGGCAAATCTGACAGATCAGGTCCCGCCCTTGATGCACTCAAGGCTGATTTTCATATTCATTGCATATTATCTCTGCATTGCTCTATTGGTTTGTGTCCATAAATGTATGTTTCTGCTGCTATTAAAACCTCCTAGACAGCGCTACTATTGGTTTGGTAGGTATTTCAGACCTGAAAGATTCTGTGTAACCCATGGTGAGCCTTTTTTTTTAAATATTTCCCAACAGACAACTTTAAAAACCATAAAACAAAGCCAGACCACAAAAGGAGAGAAAGGCTGGATTACTGTTTAGTGCTTCATTTCTAAAGCAAATTATGCAAAGGAAGAGTTAAAACATAAAGGATTTGGAGAAATCAGAGCATCTGTACGATGCCTCCTTGCTGCTATAATGATATCAGTTGCAGCAAGTCCAATAGCTGACCTCATTATAAGGGTTTAATTGCATTGTTACAAAGTTTCACTTCTTCTCTCTGGCCTCTTTCTCTTTATGACAGCTTTAGAAAGGAATTTCAGCTTGAGGTCAAAGGAAATTAATTACTGCTTCCTTAGTCAGTGCTCATCTACATTTTGAAAACTTAAGGCTTTTAGTCTGAAAAAAAAAAAGGAAAGAAACCTACCCCTGGCTTTTACATAAGGCCAGTGTTATTGCAGCATCAACGTACTTGAGTCATTTCTGTACAAGTGCTGTTATAGAATCTTTGACATCAGGTTCTTTGTGAGAGGCAGCTGATTACACAAGGGTGTAGAGATTATAATCTAAATATACTTTCAGGAGTATTAACATGTGCTGCTGTCTTAAAAGGAAGGTGTCACTGCATTGCTTCTTAAATATGCTTGTTGTAGAAAATGCTAAACAGTGAAAAGTCAGAGTATCTTGTAAAACCAACAAGTAGAATCAGGATAGGTCGGCACAAAATACGGATTTTGTTCGCTTTTTAATAAAGATCTCAATCCTATATGGAGTGACTTTCCAGAGATGAGCGAATCAGTTCGTTGCAAGCCATGTTCATAACAAATTTTTTAAAAATTTAGGGTTGACCCAAGATTTTTTGGGGTTCGACACTCACGACACTCATCATTATCATTATGCTCTGCGGTCTTTTTAGACTCCAGAGTATAATGAACAGAGGCCCAAGGAAAGTACAGAAATATAATCTCCTTCCCTCACCTCTCCTGGGTTCCCTTTCATCATCTGGTGTCTTTGGTTCTCATCTGGCCTCTTCCATCCTCCTATGTGACATTACCAGCTGTGTGTGTGCCCGCTGAGGCCTATGTATATTACTATGTATGACGCTTGGTCAAAGTGTTATGATGTTGGGGCCCTCCATGTGATTGTCGAGGTCCAATAACATTTTAGTTGAAAATTCACAAAACAAATCTCACAAGGTTTTCCCATAGCTAGCAAAAAGCATGGCCAGTTCAGGCATATATAGCAAGTGTCAGTTGTAGATGTAGATGTGTGACTCTATATTCTTACTACATGCAGCCACTTTATGGAAATAGAAAATGTGATTTTGAGTTGCGTATTCAAAGTATACTATTCTATGGTTTAATAAGTAATAAATAAAGTGGCCATTAGAAAATACAATGCATAAAAAACATGTGTGAAAAACTAAGTCCACCCCATGAATTAATAGCTCATAGAACCAGATTTAGCAATAACGTGAAGCAGTGGTTTTCTGTATGACATTGATTGAGTCCACTGAAATGTGTGGGTATTTGTTTATTCAAGCTCTCTCACGGTCCCACAACAGCATACAATTGAGGTCTGGAATTTGACTGGGCCTTTGCAACAGATCATTATTATTATCTAATTTCTCTTAGTTGTATAGCGCCAACATATTCTCCAGCACTTTACAGTACTTGATTCTTTTCTTTTTAGCCATAGTGTTGTAGATTTGCTGGTGTACTTGAGACCGTAGTTCTGTTATATCATCCAGTTACTTCCAAGCTTTAACTGTTAGATAGATGGCCCCATATTTGACTCTTTTGATACATTTTAATACTTTGGTATACAGAGGAGTTCATAGTCAATGACTGAAAGGTGTCTAAGTCTGGTGGCTCCAAAACAAGCCACAGTCATTATCCCCACCATGCTTGGCAGTATTAGGTGCTTGATAAACTGTGGTTGAGGCACATTGCTTTATGGCCAAACATCTCCAATTTGGCTTTGTCTGTCCAAAGGTCATTGCTCCAGAAGTCTTGTGGTTTGCTGACATGCAATTTCACAAGCTTAAGCCATGCTGTTCTGTTCTTTTTAGAAACAAGAGGTTTTCTCCTGGCAATCCTTACAGACAAGTCATACTCATTCAGTCTTTTTCTCATGGTACTGCCACAAATTTAAAGATTTAACATGCTAACTGAGGCCTGTAGAGTCTAAGATGTATCTCTTGGATTTTTAGACAATTTCTCTGAGCACTGCATGATCTGACCTTGAGGTGAATTCTGGGAAGATTGTCAATTGTCTTTAATGTTTTCCACATTTGAATAATCTTTCTCTCTGTTGAATGATGGACTTCAATTTATTATTTGTATCTTATAATACTTAAAGAGGACCCTTCACGTCCTCATTGATGAGCAGTATTATGTACCGCTAGAAAGCCAACAGTGTGCTAAATTCAGCGTACTGTTGGCTTTCTAGAGGTATATAATACCACACATCGATGAGGATGTGAAAGGTTCCCTTTAACAGATTGATGGGCAGAACCGATTGCTTCTCTGAGATCGTTGCTGATAGTTTTCCTCCTTGGTATTGAGTCAACAGGCGCCTTAATGCTTTAGATCATCAAGCTGCAAAACTTCTGCTTTCATAGAGGTAGTCACGCTTGCTTATGATGAATTTATCAAGCATATTTGATCAGGATCTGGCTGCTACTTACTCTCTTAATTCCTATGGAACCAGTAAGGGCTTTCTTAATTTTTCACACATAATTTTTGGCATAATTTTTGTTAAATAAATAATGATACAGTGTAATTTGTTATGTGCTGTTCTTCATCTGAGCTTGTATTTGCTTATTTTTTTAGGCCTTCTAAAGACTAAATTATTTTACTATGTCCTGACATGTAAAACCATAGAATTCAAAGAGGGTATACTTAGTTTTTCTTATGACTGTAGATTAAGATGGTTCTCTATCTCAACCTGAGTCTTTAGTTGAGTAGCAGTATAATTGTAGAGATTCAAATTATATTACCTTTGTCTAGGTAACCCAAAAACCACATTGTATAGTGACATAATGTTAATTGCACAAATCTGTTGTGTATCCACAAATGCAATGGAATTGGTACGGGAAGGAATATTCGGAGTTCCTCTTCCAGCATAAGGTGCAGGCCGGTAAATCTGTGCAACACACGGTAAATGTGCACTTAAGCTATATCCACATAACAGTGTGACATCTGCGTGACATCCGACAATCTATAGCACTGTTCCAGAAATGCTTTTAGGCTTTAGATGCCTGGGCTAAGGTGCAAGTGTTCCCCCTATACCTACACCCTTGTAAAAGCCTGTTGAAATAATAGGTATGTATAGTATGTCTATATTGTACACTTTTATGAAGGTTCTCTACCCACCTGTTTGTTAAAGAGATTTTCAATGAGTATTTGCTACTTACTTACTGTCCAGGTTCTTTATGTGTTGAACCTTGACCTTCTGAGCTGGTTCTGACACCAGGTTATATAGTCAGAACCAGCACCTGGTGTTAGGAGTAGAGCCGGAACCTCTGCAGTGGCTGTGCTCGGGTTGCCGATCTCCTCCTAACACAAGCCAGGTGTGCTCGTGTCCCGGTAAAGAGTTCATTGTTTCTTACTGTCCGAGTCTATTTCTTCTCACTTTCACTCCCGTTCACCACTGGCTATTCAGTTGTCTGGGTGTTAGCTCTATTGTCCTGTGCTCCGTTTGTCTCCTGTCTGACTTCCTGGTTCCGTTCCCTGACTTTGTTTTCGTCTGCTGATTTTGTACCTCCGCTTTCTCCTGTTACGACCACGGCTTGCCTTTAGACTCCTGCCCGCTGATTACGATTATACACCTCGTTGATCTCCTGTTATCGACCCGGCTTGTTGACGATTCTCCTGGATTGCCCCTCTGAGCCGCGCAGCCCTCTTGTTGCCGACTGGATTGGACGAGTGCTGCATTTCATCTTCTGTAACACCTGGCTCCCTACTCTTTCCTCCTCCTCTTCATGTTCAATTGTTTTGGGTATTTATGGGGGCTGGTAGGCTCCATCATTGTAATAATAAAGCCAGCCCTATATACTTGTAATACCACTGAACACAGTGAGGAGGGAGGCGGAAGCCAAGTGCTGGTTCCAGATATGTGACCTGGTATCAGAACTAGTCCAGAAGTCCAAGGTTCAGCACATAAAGATTGTGCACAATGCATAAGTAACAAACAGTTACTGGAAAACCCCTTTAAGCTAAGTGTGCTTGTATTCTCAATTTTCAGACTGTTTTTTTTGACCTGTTGTAAATAACTTCTCTACTTAGATTGCAATTTTTTCTAAGGACTCTAAAATGCTTTGAAAACCATGTGTATAAAAATCTGTTAATTTTCAGTTCTTGTATCACACCATGTCTGATGAAGGGAGCGAGCACTCCTGAAAGCTTACTTATAAATATACTCAGTTAGCCTCTAAAAGGTATCGCCTGATTTCTTCACTCTTCCACTACTTTCAATGGCTAACACGGTACAACATTATACTACTATCAACTTGAAAGATACCACAATGTACCGCAAAAGAATGGAACTGAAAAACCGGCTTAAGAAACTTGCACAACTCAACAGCGACATCTTCTTCTTAACAAAATGCAAAAAGGAGAGACTCATCCCAAAAGGCTTCAATTTACGTAACCCAACCCGGAACACCTACAACAGCCGATATGCAGAACAACTATGTATTCGGACATCTGAAAGGCTGCGGAACAATATGATAAAAATTTCCTATAACAACAAAAAAAGAACACAGGAGGAGATACAGGCCCTGAAATCATCATTGGCTAATGACACAGAGGAAATGAAGGCCAAACTCCACACATACTACTGGAAACTTCAGGATATGCTTATTAACAACAAAAAGAAAAAGCTCCACAGACTGAGACAAAAAGGCCTCATTACTACAACCGCAAGTACTAGCCCAGCTCAGCAAAGCTGTGTTGTGAATCTTTCCTCTTATGAGCCAAACAAACACGAAATGTCAGTTCTCTCCAAAGGTCTCTCCTTCTGCCCCTCGGCACACACTGACCATATCCAACTCTGCAATGATATGGAGGAGTTTTTCAGAAAAATGAGATTAAGGGAATATTTTTATGACAAAGACCTTCCATACAGCAGCGACTCTGAGATGGAACAGCCCATAAGGAATCCTACCAAAAAATCTACCTGGACCCCACGCCCTGGAGCTAACGCAGCACTGGATAAATATATTGACTGTTTCAGAAGCAAAGTAAAATCAGAAATCCTAGAGAAACAAAAGAAACAGGTGCATAACCTAACCCTGCAGGAACAGAAGGCTATTACATCACTGAAAGAAAATCAGGATATAATAATAAAACCAGCTGACAAAGGGGGCGCAATAGTCATAATGAAGACCTCAGACTATATCCAGGAAGCAAACAGGCAACTGTCAAATCCCATCCATTACTCCAAACTTGGAAGTGATCCCACAGAGGCCTATATGAAAGAACTAAAGAGTATGATCAAGGAGTTTCCAGTCCAGATCCAGAATCAGGTAAAAGGACTTATCCCACAAGATCCCAGGCCGGGCTGCTTCTATATGCTCCCAAAGATACACAAAGATGGCAACCCTGGGAGGCCTATCATTTCTGGCATTGGGACACTGACAGAAAACATCTCAGGTTGGGTGGAAAATCTCCTAAAACCCCTTGTCAGGGATACTCCAAGCTATATCCAGGACACCACTGACCTTCTTAACAAACTGAATGCCCTGGGCCCTCTACCTGAGGGTACCATTTTGGCCACCATGGATGTGGAATCCCTGTATACCAACATTCCCCACAAGGATGGAGTTGCAGCATGTCGGGTACACCTGGTAAAACAAAACCTCCCAACAGAACCAGTAACGCAGCTCATACAGTTCATCCTTAGCCACAACCATTTTACCTTTGGAGAGGATCTATATCTACAGCGAATGGGAACTTCAATGGGGACCAGATGTGCACCCCAATATGCAAATCTCTTTATGGCAGAAATGGAAGGAACATATTTATCAACATGCACCACCAAACCTATGATTTACCTTCGTTATATCGATGATATCCTTGTCATCTGGACTGCAGGTGAGGAGGCCCTACTTCAATTCCATAATGACTTCAATGACTTTCACCCGACCATCAACCTTACACTTAGCTATTCAGGGAGTGAAATTCACTTTCTGGATACCACAATATACATTAAAGACCACCGGCTACTCACATCAATATACCACAAACCCACAGACAGAACGGCCTACCTGAGAAACGACAGCTTCCACCCCAAGCACACAAGACAATCTATAATCTACAGCCAGGCTATACGATACAATCGTATTTGCTCCGACAAAACAGACCTGGACAAGCACCTCCTGGATCTGAGGATGAAATTTCTCAGATTGGGATACAAACCAAAAGTGACAGACGGCCAATTAAACAAAGCAGCAGCCATTAACAGAGACAGTCTGCTCACATATAGAGAGACCCAGAAAGATGCCCGAGTGCCCCTAGTTGTCACCTACAACCCACAGCTGGAGATCCTACGAAGGATTGCCAAGGAGCTCCAACCTGTGCTGCATAGGGACAACAGACTCAAGGACATATTTCCAGTCCCCCCTCTCCTCTCCTTTCGACAACCACCAAACCTGAGGCGCATTATCGTCCGGAGTGCCCTGAAGGCCCCAACTGAAAATGGCACCTCATCTTGCCTACATAAAAGGTGCATGACCTGCAAGCACATCCACACTGCTGACAGTGTACCTATCCCTCAGTCACAACAGGTGCACAGAATTAGGGGGACATTTTCCTGCAGGTCTTCCAATGTGGTGTACCTCATAATGTGTGTGCAATGTCCCACCACAGGCCTCTATGTGGGGGAAACAGGGCAGAGACTCAGTCAAAGAATGAACTCACACAGATCCACCATTAATAACAGCAGAACCGATCTCCCAGTGGCCGCACATTTCTCCGGAGAAAACCACTCTATTGAAGATTTGCGGGTTGTGGTTTTAATGGGACATTTTAAGACACAGGAGAAAAGGAAAGAAATGGAGTATAAATTTATGCAAAAATTTCAAACTCTGCAATTTGGACTTAATATTCATGCCAGCTTCATGTCACACTATGTTTGAACCATGAACTGAACTCAATATTCATGCCAGCTTCAAATCACACTATGTGTGACCTGTGAGGGTCACAAATCACCTCCTGATAGCAAACAGATAACAGCAAGAATTACTGATCCCTCCGTCACGCACCACAAGTTTCCAGACTGTTTTTTTTGACCTGTTGTAAATAACTTCTCTACTTAGATTGCAATTTTTTTTAAGGACTCTAAAATGCTTTGAAAACCATGTGTATAAAAATCTGTTAATTTTCAGTTCTTGTATCACACCATGTCTGATGAAGGGAGCGAGCACTCCTGAAAGCTTACTTATAAATATACTCAGTTAGCCTCTAAAAGGTATCGCCTGATTTCTTCACTCTTCCACTGTATTCTCAATAGACAGAGAGGAGAAAGCAGCTGCTAGATTATTTCCGAAGAAAAAGCGGGGACAAATTTGATATGACCCATCTTTCTTTTGTCAACATCATCTGATAGGAAAGACTTGGGAAACCTGCATACACAAGTTTTGGTTGGCTGGTCAGATTGAAATTGAATATCAGCTTCAGCCGATATGTATATATATATATATATATATATATATATATATATATATATATATATATATATATGGCCACTTTTAGATATTGACCAAAATATCTAATAATCCATCCTAATGAAGTTCCACAAATACATGATTAAAGGAATTTTACTGCATTTATCATCACCAAAATACCATTTTCATTAGAGGGATAAAAATATAATAATATATAATCTAATAAGAAAATCTGTCATATGAGTGGACAGCAGAGGCTATTTGTACGGTCCATGATGTAATAATGAATAGAAGCCCAATGAGTTATAGTTCTCAATTACGGCTCCCATATGTAGATAATTACTCCTCAATGACTTAAACTTCACCAATTATATGGAAAACTGTCCATTTAGGATGAAGAATCGAGTGTTTGAATGAAAATGATGGATGGCAGTAAAGTCACCTAGACGCAATGTATCATTTCTGTGCAACCCACCTTCTATCAGAAGAGCCAAGCACAGCAAATGAAGACTGACTGGTGTAGTGTGAACTTTCAGAAAAAGGTTGCAATGATGAGACTCATTGCTCCACCCTCTATCAGTTCTCTATGAGATAACCTTCCCACCTCATCATATCATAGAATACATCTGGAAATGATGGATAAAAGTAGGTGACCAAAAGTTAATACATTTTAATTCCAGGCTCATCTTCTCATTTTCAGAATATGAAAGGCAATAAAGGATTTATTGACAGATAAATGAGGCCCCTCTATTGAGTGTATTTCTGTTCTGTATAATCTGGAATTTATCCCATGGTTGTCAGTCAATGGAGAAGACAACTACAAAGTAAGCTACTAAATATTTGCTTCCTTGGGGGATCATGGCCACTATAATGCATGGAGTAAATGATAACCAGGAGACTGTTAACAATAGAAGCATGATCATTTCATTAAAATGCATTAGTCTCTCACATACGTAGCTATGCTGAGCTCTTACAATGTAATGCACTTTATTGCATTGTATTATGAGAAACGTAGAAGTCTTAAGGGAGACTACCACCTCCCCCAGGCATATTCAATTGTACCTACCATGTTAAATTGCACATTACAGTAATAAACACCATACCTCTGTTATGTATGTCCCTTAGATATGGGGAAAAACAAATTTGAAGCGTTATGCAAATAATACAGTTGGAGAACTGTGGGTGGGCATTCAACTCCCTGGGGCACTGCTTTTGCTACTCAAACCACCACCATCTCCCGCCTGCACCACACTGTGCAATGGAAGATGATCCTCCCCCATCATCCATCTTACTTGAGCAGCAAGAGCTGTGGTCCTATGGATGAAGACCCGCCCACCCAGTACACCAACAGCATCATTTGCATAAGACTTGTTTTTCTCAAGATCTCCAAAAGTGACATACATAACAAAGATATGTTGTTTATCACTCTAATGTGTTTTGTAACATGATGGCGATAGCTGAATATGTTTGGGGGAGATGGTAGATTCCCTTTAACTGACAT
This sequence comes from Leptodactylus fallax, assembly GCA_947044405.1. NCBI lineage: Eukaryota > Metazoa > Chordata > Amphibia > Anura > Leptodactylidae > Leptodactylus > Leptodactylus fallax. The sequence continues at coordinate 6,030,674 of CAMRHE010000081.1, read as the reverse complement.
TTATCAGATCAAGTACATCTGTAATTCTTAGAAACCATGATCCACATGACCAGGTAGTAACATAAAATGTATTACCTGACATTATATTTACAGTATAATCAGAGTCAACAAAAAATTTTGAATATGTCGAGTTCCATATTTTTGATATGTTCCAGGAAATGACAGAACCTAAAAATCTTATAACAGTGAGTAATAATAACAAACTTACTCAATACAAATTTATGTTTAAAGTGAACCCATACTTTTAGGCCAAGTGCACAAAATGCATTTTCTGTCCGAAAAATCCAATGGCAAACTTGCATCAGAAATCTGAGGCTGCCCCCAAATTTTTACCACCGATTTGTCGTTAATGCACATGTGTAATCCCCCCATTCAATGGGATTAATCTGTGTGTGGTTACTCGCTGTAAAAATTCTGCACTGTATGTCCTACAAAGCAGATTATTATTTTATTAAAAAAAGATAAGGATTTCACAAAAAAATGTGAAAAAACATGTGGCAGTGTCTTGGTCTGTAACGTGGACCCATAGTTACTATGTGTTCCACCTTACATGCTGTGATCGCATTGTGGTGCAGTCGTGATTGACAACTACCAGCATACGGAATGTATAACACCAGTCCTGATCGTTTAACCCTTGTGTTGCTCGGGTTGTCCTGTGAGAAACCCTCAGCATAGACCATGTATGCCCAGTTGACTGTGCATTTTACATGCATGGTCAGAAATGCATTGGAATATTTAAATTAAAAACTTGAGTAAGAATTAAAATTCTACATATTCTAAATCCTCTTTATCATTATAGTGTTATAGTACATTTAAGATTGTAAGTCTTTTCGGGCAGGGCCCTCTATCCCACTGTGCCAGTTGGTCACTGTTAGTATTGTATTTGTTTTGTATATCTTGTGTACCGTATGTAAACCCTCAAATGTACAGCACCATGGAATTAATGGTGCTATATAAATAAACAATAATAATAATGTCATTTACATTGCTAGGAAAATAGGCAACACAACGGTAAAGTTACATTTCTTGTCCAATCCATTCAAGAAGTCAACAAGTGTTGACATTGTAAGTTAAAGGCATTCTTACTCCTAGTGAAATAACACTACTACTAGCCAAGCAATTCCTACAGCTGTCTATGGAGACTGAGTCATCTAAGGTTCTTCTATGGGTCAGACAGGGACTTACAGGGTAGCTATATCAATAGGTGGCACTTGAGAAACAGTTTTCTTCCTTCTGTAGTAGAGTTCATTTCCATACTATTTCCCATGAAGCATTGCAAAACTCTATAACAGTTGGGTCTCTTCAATGAGAACCACAACCTCTTGAGATGCCAGAACTACAGAACTGTGATATACAGTACATGCAAGCGGGATGTAACTTTACCTACAAGTCAGGTTGGTGTGCCATTCGGGGCTTTTCAAAAGTAGGGTGTCAATGGATATATTCAATCTGGATTGTTAGATCAAGGGAACATAGAAATGGTTTCACAAAGCAAGATATTTCACATAATGGTTACTGCGTTTCTAGGGTTTTGTTCTTATTTTTAGAAGCAAATGTGCTTTAAGACATTTTTGAAGATTTTAAGCAATAAGCACATAACAAGTATCACCTTCCACACTAATTTCTCTATAAAAAGAGCTGTACTATATAAGATAACTGGCTGATACAAATCACTTGAGTTATTTAAAGGGTTACTGCAGTCACTGCATACAATTATTTGACGGCAGACAGACAAGTGATGAAACCTGGTAGCATGCTTCATTTCAACTTCAAGCAGGTACATTTCAGCCCCATCACCAACATTGCCTGAAGTAACATCTGCCATCTTGTTCGTCTCCCATAAGCACAGCGACTGCTGCAAGTCAGATTATTATGTTGCACAGGAGGTGTCTGACATGTTAATGAGACATATTAAGGAGACATTTTAATGCATTACAAGGAGATCTTCATGTCATCGGCTACATTTCAATTCTATTTCAGCCTAAGGAAACAAATGTCAAATTGTCACTTTCAGGAAACGTCAAGACAAGACACACAGACTTCTGTTATCTTACCACTTACTTAAACTAATAATAATAAAAAGGCACTAAGTTGGGGATTGTTCGGAGATCAGTCAATGATAAATGCAGTGATCTGTAACTTGAAGCCACAAGAGCAGAATATGGATGAAACAAATTTCACAATCCTTTAACAAATCTGCATGCCACATATTAATATTAACCAATCCTTATGGACTTGCCATAAATAAATGATAAATGCCCCAGTTCTGGCACCTGCGCCTGTCTTAATAGCTGGTGACCGTCAGTACTCTAAAACCTGGTGAGGTGGCCACATGCAAGTGGGAAATGAATGAAGAGGTGGCCGTGCATGCATGTGTCTTTTTACATTCACTTCTATGGGAGTTATGAAATAGTCAAAAGTCCACTTCATTCCTAGCCTGGATGTGGCAGCTGAACAGGGTAATGTTAGCCACATCTATCAAACATTTAGGGCATATCCTGTGGATAAATGTATTAGATGGGAAGATCTCTTTAACAAAATGGTAATCTGTGAAGCCTATATTATGATAGGAATTGAAGACCTATCTATTGGAGTAGACCTAGATGTGCATGGCTGGCTGTATCATGAGTCTTCAAAAGCCATGTTCCATGGCATAGCATAAGATCAACTTCGTTCAGTTCATCTCAACTCATTTCAGGTACCATGTAAATTTTACCCACTTCATGTGGCTGGCTGTCATGTATAGTGAGGGCCAGTCAGATGAGCAGTGTTTGGACATGTGACCTTCTAGTACTGCACTGGCTTGGTACCTAGCCTAAAGTAGGTACTAAAAAAGTACTCTGTGCCAGGCACTTTTCGCAGTGGAAAAACAAAAAAAGCTGTTAAAGGTGAGCTAAGGCGATCTGGTACCATGCAGTGGAAAATGGGCTATGTCTAAAATTAATGGGGAAAAAAATTGTGAAAGCTTTACAGAAGATAGACATCAGACTAGATTCTTCAGACTATATCCAGTCCCATTAATCATACATACTCACCCTAGACTCTAGATCAGGGGATACCATTGTCAAATAACATTTTCATCCAAGAAAAATCCCATTGGTATGCACTACTGCCCATTCATATGTGCTCGCCAAAATAAACGAACAAGAAAAATCTTTCACTTCTGACATTTCTTTCCTCAGAAACGATGCATATTTATGGAGCAGAAAGTCAGGAAAAGTTCCCTGGAAAATACATAGGAGAGCATTCAGCTCCAATGAATGGAACTCAGAATGTTGTATTCCTTGCATCCGCTAACATGACACCACCATCTATCAACAAGTGGATGAGACGGCAGCAGCATCTTGGCAGGGAAAGCCTAAAATGAGAACATTGCTGTAAGGCTGGACAATTAGGTACACAATTGCCTGATTACTAGGTACATGATTGCACTCCGAGAAACTTTGTATTCTACTAGAAGATAAATGATTTCCCTCTGCCCATTCTACAACATGCATATGATTAGACATACGCCCTGAATTAATGAAGATCAAAAACATCTGTTGGCTTACGCTAATAAAGTAAAAGAAAAGCACCGAATGATGGTGTTTGAAATTCTATATATTGCTAGGGATGAGCAAATACACACACAAGAATTCGGTTTGGTTTGGACCTAGATTGGGGTCACTTGAGTTCCATTCCTGGCAGTGGTTTTGCAGCTACTCCGTGAGTTTCACTGAATGAAGTGATTAAATGAGACATCATCCCACATACGAGGAAGGAATTTGATAGATACTTGAATGTTTGGAAGTTTAGGAAGGACATGAAAAAATTATGGTGACAGCATTCAATGCAATTCCTTCATTTTATTAGTCCTGCGGTTCACATAATATGCAACATTTGATCTTTTGTTAAGAGTTGAATTGAAATGTTCAAACTAGGTGAACTATAGGATTAATAAATATTCAATTCTGCTATTTTTTTAGATCTATCTAAGTGACCTCCTATGTCATATTTATGTGAGGTGCCTGAACTGCCCCTGTGTGAGGAGCCAGGACTGTACCCCTTTCAGGTCTATGTGAGAAGACAGGACTTTACCTTCTTTTATATCTATGCGGGGAGCCGTGTCTGTCCTATATCTCCTATTGTCATTTCTGTGTGAGTAGCCAGGACTGTACCCTACGTCATGTCTATGTGGGAAGCCAAGATACTCTCCTACATCATGTCAATATGAGGGATAGGATTATTCCCTATGTCATGTCTATGGGAGGAGCCAGGACTGCCACCTATTGGTCTGTCTATATGAGGAGTCAGGACTGTAACCTACTGTATATCAGGTCTATGTAATGATTTGCAGCTATCCCCTATGTCATATCTATGGAAGAGACCTGGACTATTCCCTATACTATGTTTACATAATGGGTCTAACTTTTATTAACTTATTTAGGTGCTGTTCAAAGTCATCATCATATATCATAGAGCCAGCCCACGTGGCTGCCATAGCCCCAATTGTTTTTACTACCAGGCAGTGTAAACAGTTTCCACAGTTTCCTAGTCCACCAGTCATAAACAGTTGGCACCTTTGACACCATTGTCTCTGACAAGACCATTTCCAGGCATTTAGCAGAAGGAAATTTTCTTATCACATACCTGGCAATTGGTAGCCAGCCATCATTGCCTTTGTTTGCAGTGGTGTCGTGAACAAGAAACCTGGAATGCCACGGACTGGACCGTATTCTTTTTATTAATGAATCCATGTTCTGTTAAGGATCTGATGATGGTCGGGTTCGAGTATGGACTAGTGGTGAGCGTTTCCTAGCTTTACTGTGGAGCAATACACTGCCTCAACTGATAGTTTGATGATCTGGAAAGCGATTGCAGATATAGTGATATAAGAGGCATTAACAGCTCAGCAGTATATGCAGGACACCTTGCAGCCACATGTGTTGCCTCTCATGACAAGGCTTCAAACTGGCATTTTTCAATAGGATAATGCTCACCCACACATAGTAAGGGTGTCTCTGCCAGATTGTAATATTTCATTGGCCAGCCCAGTCAACAGATTTATTGCCAATCAAGCATTTATGGGACCAGCTACGGCTACGTACACATCTGCACATCTGCATTGGAGTCTCCGTTGGAGACTTTTTCCACTGCCGGTTTCAGTTTAAAAATGACGGACACCTTACAGACCCTATTATACTCAATGGGGTCAACCCGGCTTTGTGTGTAACTGCTGTTTTATAGGTCCATCTCTCCTTTGTTCGAGTCCCCCGATTGATTCAAACACCAGAGAAGCGACGCTAGTGTGAATTTAGCGTAAGACACCAGCTTTGGGAACCTATGAAAGTCCAGGTTCTAAAGGCCATGCTGCAACATTTGTGGGCAAATATGCCACAGAATACCATACAGAAACTGAGTGCCTCCATGTCCAACTGTATCACATCTTGTATCCAAGCTAGAGGCAGTCCAACAGGGTATGAAAGCTTCCCTTCAATTGCACACTTTTCCCCAATACACTTATTCTTTTGCTCTATATATCATCATTACATTCACATATATAACTTTTCATTCAATAAATTCTAAAAACTCCTTCTTGGTACATTTTATTTTTTGCTTTTAAAAACATATGTAAAAACAAGATTTACAAAAATAGGTTGCATAAAAAAATAAGTAATATTTTTCGGCATACCTTTGGCATCCCATCTGTTTTTTTGAGCCTATTAGAAAAGTTTTCAGCAACCAGATGGATACCATCAGCAGGCACTACAGCTAACTAGTTGGTTTTGCTGAAAACCAAGAGGAGGGAAATGGACACTACAACTGAATTCAATACAGGGCATGTAAATTTGTGTAGATCTTGTCACCACAGCTGTAATGCAGAGCTGATGACTCAATTCAAGCCGACTGTTGACTTGGCAGTCAGATTGGATTTTTCTGGTGCACCAATGACCTGGAAGTTTCTAATGGAGCCTTGTAACAGAGCCCTGTGCACCTGTTTCTCCACATCATATAATACATATAGCTCTTATTGTAGTTCCTATTATCAGCATAAAGTTTCACAAAAGGTGAACTTTGCTTTAAAGACCCTGTTTTCCTTTTCTGTAAAGAGTCTGTCCATATATATTTGTGTGTGATTTATTTTCTGTGCTTATTTACAATGGATCTTGCTGAACTACTTGAAATCCCTTGTCTATATACCTCTAATACTAGGTGTGGCTGAAATACAGTGGTCTAAATTGGTGCAACATTTTGGTGCAAAGTAAGCCAACAAATAGGTGGTGTAAAGTTAGACAAAATTGTCTAACGTGTAGCAATATAGACAGGATTAATCTACCCCATTGGCTCAAACTAACTCATTGTTATTCTAATAAATGTTAAAGAGGTGGCAAAATGTTTGCTTGCAGACCGAAAGACTTAAGGGATTATTACATTGAAAGATTTCGGCCAACTATTGGGAACAAGCATTTATAGGAATATGCCTTCCTGCCTCTCCTAATTGTTCAATTAATACAGGTGAATAGGAGAGGGACATTTGTAGTAGTGGTCATATTCTTCCGCATGTACATGTACAGCCAGTTTAATAGGCCAGTGCAAACTCGCACCAATTCACCAGTTCAATTCACTCTTCCTGCCTCTATATTGGGCAGTGTAATGCTACTCTAGTATTAGAACTGACAAAAGAATCCTTAGCTAATATTAAAATTATTACAAGTACAGTACAGTGGTGGCAGAGATTCTATCTTTTCTGTCCGCATTTTTCGGGCGAATACTAAGCGGAAACCACAGTGGACCCCATTATAGGGTTTCCCAAGCAGACCCAAAGAATGGAAACCCAAACGCTAGTGTGAACCTAGGGTAAGATGTATAGATGGGGTGTGGCTGACAGTTGTGAGGAGAAGTTAGGTAGGAGGACCAAGGGTGAACTTTTGTAAAAGAGCTCATATCCCTGGGGGAAATAGCTCATATCTTTATTACAGTGGATGCGACAGCCAAATAAATAGTGGGCACTCTAGTCATTGCCAGGAAGGTTTGTGGTTGAAACACCTATTGTGCCTTCATCCCTATAAATACCACCACTAATATGAGATGGAAACTAGGTGTTCTGTACAGGTATTATATGTCCTCAAGTAGGATATAATATTATAAATATACAATTCTTTCTAAGACTTTGTTTTAATGTGTGATACAGCTCATCCTCAGTGACAGGCAGCTTTTCTGGCTGGCGAAAGAGAAAACGTGTTAGAGAGATGAAAGCCGCCACAATCACATTAATGAATAGGACAACAAGACTTATACAGGGGCTGTGGTTTTGCAGCAACATGGAAAAAGTCATATATATTGATCGGTGGGGCAATGTGGTTTTAATCACTTGTCTGATTCCTTTTCCATGAGGTCAGACGGTTTAAATCTGACAAGTTGCATGAGAGGGTGAAGTCATCAGTTACCTGGTTTCACTGCACATAGAGATACATGAAGATCAGCAATGTTTTCCAATCCAGGAAGGAAGGATGGTTATTTATTCTTTACTGTTCAAGAATTGGAACAGGCTGGAGATGACGTTCATATACTTTACCAGAAAGATCACTAAACAGCCATTACTATGATGAGGCATTCAGCACTTCATTCAACAGCCTGTTCTTAGCCCAGGTGCATTGCTATTATAGTACACACGTATTATGGCATACTTATATGTGGACATTGGAGGGGTGTTAAGGAATGCTGTTTGACCACAAGAACATCTATATTTCTAATAAAATGTATAGATTGATATTCATCATTACCAGTCAATTGATTTCCTTTCATTTGAATTACTATGGACCTTCCATAACTTTTCCAAGCCTGAATTAAAGGAGTTATCCCATGAAAAACAATAATGTGTGCACAGAATAGGTGATAAATGTATGATCACTGGGAGTCCAATCATTAGGACCCCAATAATCACTAGAATGACGGTCCTGAAACCTGAAGTTTCCTGCAGTGAGAAGAGGCTTAAATGGAACTGTGGTCACACAGACCACCCCATTTAATGTCTGAGGGCTTGATGGAGACAGCTAAGTACAATGCTATTTGGATATATAAACATTTGAAAGGGACCCTAACTAGATGATAATATGGTGTTATGGGTGGCAAACTGGGATCATGGGGGTCCATGGCTACCCAAACTTTGTCAAGTGTATGCCATTTTTAAGATGCCTAAAATGGCAGTAGAATTTTACATGTAACTGTAAATATATGCATGGCTGAAACTAGTCTTCCCATAAGCAAGAGGGCAGCATCATAATGTGAGTGGTGTGTGCCTAGTGAGAGAACCTAATGCTCTTTCATAATGAAGTTCTCCCTCCTGTACCCTCTGGCCATTAAAACTAAAATTGCCTTTGTCTACACTCATCTAATCCCAGGGTCAGCAGCATCCCTGGTACATGTTGTACATATTGCATGGGCAATGTATAAACCCAATCTAACACTTGGAATTGATTGAGAATGTGCATTCCTATGAATGCTTACACACCAGGCCATGTAAAAGGCCCTGAAAACTTTAGGGTGGCGGGGGTGACAATCTTCATACAGTCCAGGGCCATGGTAGTCTTAACACACCCCACACAGGAATTCTCAAGCTTAACAAGTATCCAGAGACCTACTCAACAAAAATGTGCTGTGCAAAGTGGTTGCAACTTCTTTATTATACAACGTTTCTAAAACGATTAGGCTGGCTGCATAGAAAGTTAATATTCCTTAAGGTTTCCTTTAGTTCTATTTACAGCATGCATATTGCAATATATAGTTTTTTCATAGATCCATAGAACAGCCTATTATAATGCTAGATCACTTACATGTCTAACAAATCTGAATTTTCCATGTATCCAACCTAGTGGAAACATTTTTTCTTAGATATCTACATTGTGCCTTTCATCTGTTATTCCTGCTAACAATTTCAGAATAAATAGACAACTGGGAGTTTCCATTCCCCTTGTCAAAGAGGTGTGTTTCTACACAGTCTGGTCACTGTCAGCACTGATTAGACAGTGTGCGATTTTGTGAAGAGACACACCCTCTGACTGGTAACGCCCAATTATTAATTTAATCATAAATTTCTACAAGTCATATCAGAGGAACGGCACAAGTATATTAAAAAAGTGTCAGGAGGTCCTCATTAAGCAACATTTTATCCAATGTACTTCCTAAAGGTTCATGGATCACAATAGGGCTTACTATAAAATATAACACTTTTTACTTTTGGTTTCATATGGGTTAAAAAAAAAAAAAAAGAAGAAACGGTCACTTTTTTCCCCCTTCTCTCAGCCATTACGGTGATCATCCAAGCTTCTACAAGGTAAATACTTTTGGAAAATAAGTGGAAATTTGCTGCAAATCAGTCCTTTTGTGCATGGCCACAAGAGCATTCTAAAATGTTTGGACACTAATACCCGTTCATTTTCCTGGTTCTATAAATAAAAGCTGCCAGCTATGTGGCAGCCTTGAAATGGTATTCTTCAGAGCTCAGCAGGAACTCTCATCCTTATTACCTCGGCAGGGGGCTAGACAGGCCCAAAACAGCAAGACAACTGAATCAAGACATTTTCAATATCTAACAAAATGACTATGGTTTAAAAGGAAGTATAAGGTTTGGAGAAATTGGACTGCTTTTGTGCTCAGTATATTACCTTTGTTAAAAGAGTTCAAATCGTAGCTAGGTTTTTTGTATATATAGAATATATAGAATGTTTGTATGTGTGTGTTGATATATATATATATCACATGCAAGCATGCAACTTGTCTGATACCCTCTAGTTTATATGTAAATTTATAACTCACCTATGTGTCTATGGAATATTGCATTTAATCGTAACAATTTCTGGGAGAACTGAGCAGGCACAATAGCAAGGGGGCAGTATTCAGAGCCTGATGTTGAGGAGGGGCAAGGCTTTGAGAATACATTTCTTTATTTGATCTTTCTGATAAAATTAAGCAGTCATTTGGACTGTCATTTCCAAGATTCGATAACGTCTTGCACTAGGCCACCATCAAATAAAGCACAGGCTTACTAAATCAAGTGTTCCCAGAATGAATAAGCAGTTGTCACAAGTCACAGAAAAGAAAGCTTGAATGAGATTTTTATTATTCGCCAGCATTGTCCAAACAGATGGGCTTATTATTTTTACACAAGCCATTAAATGATGCAAAAGCCAAAATATGGACGGTGAACATTTACAGTCAAATTGCTAGCAGCTGGATTACAGCGCTCAGATGGTTCAGGCTTTTGTCAGAAAATATATTTTTTAAAATGGCTAAAAAAAATTTAATAACTTGTTGCTGTGATTCAACCTAGTGGATTGGGACTGCAAGTCTATGGGTTTCTCTGCAGCAGAAAATGTGCAGCAGCAAAAACTGCACTAATGGTGTGATTTTTGATGCAGAATTTTCTACCCAATTGCAAAAGGGTGAAATTTATGGTAAAAATTCTCAGCATAAATGGAAATGGTTCCATAAATCTGTAGAACAGGCAATTTACACTGCAGATATTTTGCAGGGGGTGACTGAGATTTGTTTCAATCTGCTGCAGATTTTTCTCGAGCAATTTGGAGGTGTGAAATCCGCAGCATATACATCTCATATAGTCATACCTTAAAGGTCTAAGAGTGTGTTCATATGATGTGGTCGAATTGTCTGAAGTAATATGATCGCACCATTTGAGTCTATCTATTTATCGATCTATCTATCATAAGGAAAATATGGCAGCACTCCAACAATGATGAAAAAATTGTAAATTTTAAAAAGTCACACAAGCAGAATTTCAGTCCATCTCCACTAGACCTTCAAGCCTATATTAGTGGTCTTCTCAACCAGGACGCAAGGATTTTCAACCACATATTTTTTGGGTGGTACTAATATTTAGCACCAAAAACTGGTGTGAAAACTTTGATAAATCCTCCCATGTGTTGACCAAGGTAGTACTGAATAGAAGATCCTTATATCATTTAAATTATTACCTCATTATTTACCTCACTGACCAAATAGACTGAAGGTGGTTCAGAAAGTGAATCTGTCTATCTATCCATCTATCTATCTTTCTATCCATCTATCTATCTATCTATCTATCTATCTATCTATCCGTCTATCTATCTAGCTATCTATCTTTGCAAGGGATCTTTGAAGGTTCAACTTTTTCATATTTACCAGAGGATTGTGTTTGCTGGTCTCCTGTGGCTAATACTAATATTTAGTTGATATAGTACTGCACTGGACTTACTTCTATCTATATATCTATCTTTCTATAATCTATCTAGTAAACAATTAGATTTCTAGGTGATTGTTTACAAAAATATATTTTTTTAAGGTTAAACAACGAAAGTAAAAAACAAACTTGTAAGTCACTTGTTGCTGTGATACCTACTATCACAGCTGCAATGATTGTTTCTACTCACTTATTATCTATCTATCTATCTATCTATCTATCTATCTATCTATCTATCTGCCTGTCTATTCATCCATCCATTCATCCATCCATCTATTTTTGTTCATCCAGTTGTCTATTTATCTATCTATCTATCTTTCTATATTTCATCTATCTATCTATCTATCTATCTATCTATCTATCTATTGATCTGTCTTTCTAAGGAAACAGAAGAGCAGCACCAGTGACTCCAAGAATGAGTGCAAGACCTCAAGCCAATAGCCAGTTGACTACAGATGGTATAGTAAAAAATTTACATGTCAGCACTCCAAAAACAGAAAAAGAAAATAAAGGACTTTCTTAGCACAAGGTGCAACAACAATTCAGTTATATCTGTGTATCTATCCATCTATCCATCTATCTATCTATCTATCTATCTAATGAATACACTACATTTTTTTTAAATCAGTCAAAAAACATGCACATACAGAATATAGCATATATATGGCAATACATGTTGTTAGTGCAAGTATTTTTTAATGACATGCATATAGCCTATGTATAGGCTACTGCATACATTGGAGTAATGAGGCAGCTGAGGACACCATGCTGGCAATTCAATTGTAATAATGACAATCTATTCCATACCTATATGTTATTATGCTATCCTTTCCATATATCGTCAGTAGTAATACATCAGACAAGTAGTCAATGCAAATTATTTACGTAAACACTGAATGATAACTAACTGCACACCACTGTATAGCCTACACATAGAAGCCCACACACAATACACAAGCCTTATAGCATCCTGGCAAAACGCCACTCCACAATATATGTTGACAACCTAATAATCTAATTCATGTCAGCCCATTATCGGTTTGTCAGGCTATATGATATACTCATATTTACTCAGTAGTGCTGTAATTTTATCAGTAAACCTAGCAAGCAAGAAATAATACGCTCTATAATGCAGGAGACTACTTATAGTCAAGCACAGTTTGACTATATGTGGCAGACGCTATAGCTAGACTTTACTTGTTTTAAGGCTGAAATCACACACAATATTTTGTTGGCAGTTTTGATGCAGTTTTATGAGCCAAAGCCGGGAGTGGATCCAAAAAGAAGAGCAAGCAAAAACTTCTATTCTTTGTATTTCCAAATCAAGTTTTGCTTCTAAAAACTGCATCGAATGTCTATATGTGATACCAGACTAAGACCAGTTTGCACTTTTTAAATAAGTGTGCAGATGCAGCAGAGCTGAACTTGTCAGTATAGCAGTGCAAAGTTTATGTGGCCCCAATCATTGTGATATCATGAGTACTTTATCCAAAAGGCAGTTTAATAACAAATTCAGCTCTGCTACATCTGCATATCACTCTATATTGACAATGGACAAGGTGCACATGGCTGATTTAGGCAGGCGAATAAATTATAAAGATTTTTACAAATCTTACACTAAATTATATATCATTTAGGTTAAATGTAACTTGGCTAGTCTGAAGTAAATAGTAGTTAAAATTTAGAGGTAAGCAATGTGTTAACGTCAGTCTTGAAGATTATGATGGATTAGGAAACCAAATCTTTGACCAAGTTTAGTTGGAATAAATGCAGCGGTGATATCCTCCAATTGTAATTGAATGAGATGTCATATTCCCAGATTTCCTGATCAGTACTTGTAGAGTTCTTCCTTTTATATTAGGACATTGTTTACACAGGAAAAATAGACATTATGAAATGCAAGTTGTTACATGAGAATAGCAGAGCTGGAATGTTAATGATAGCAAGCAATAAATATCACCTTACCTAATAAAACAGCAGAGATTGTCGGCTGGCAGGTAGCAAATTAACTGCATCTGGTGTCAAGAGGAGTTAATTAACATTTTCTTAGATGTATTCTGTCACTTATGGATTAAAGAGAAGCAATTGTGGATCTTCCATGTGAGCACAGAGGAATGAGAAGGATGTAGCTTGTTTTCTAGTTTCTACTAACCGCATGTAGACCAATTTTTTACACAATATTGTTGTACAAGCTAAATGTGCCTGTGTATCATGCAGAGAACCACTTTCCCCCATAGATCTGACATCTCACTTTTAGTGCCCGCTGCTTGCTCGCTGCTAGGTAGCAATGCAGACAGATGGATCAACAGAAAGATAAACTGGCAAATACCATAGACATAGACTTAGACAAAGCAGACATTGACCTAGCCAAACCAAGCCACTGTACCCAGAGACCTCAAAACACTGTTCTCTATCAGGCGGTTTCTTATGGCATAGATAAGATTTATCTTACAGTACTGATTCAGAATGAGGAAGAAAGATGAAATAGCACAAGAGGGGCTAATGTGTTTTTTCAAGCGTACCAATCGGCCTAGTGCAATGTCAAAGCCTTGGGCTAAATTTGCAGGTGGTCGAGCATCTCCTTTTCAAAAGGTTAACCTACAAAGAGCACACAAGCTCTACTCCATGTGAATGCGAGAGCAGCACCCAGGGAGCCGGGCAACAATAAGAAAATAATGACATCAACCTGACCGTGGTTAAGTACATAACACGCTGAAGGTTCACGGATGTGTGGCCCGGAACAATAAGGGGAGAGATAAAGAAGGCTGGTTGGCTAGATCCCAGCATTTATTATCCATGCTGTGAGACCAAGGGAAGGTATGATACAGGCTGCCATTTCAATTGACTGCCGGTTAATCTCTCAATTTGTGGAAGAGAAAAACAAAATAATGTATACAAAGTTCTGTTAGCGGCCCGCCATCCCTCCTTTAATGCTTTCATGTTTTTTTTCTTAATTAATACATTCTTTTGCTCTTGCGTTCTCTTGTGAGAAGCCACCCACCGCTGAATGCCTACCACCAACATGAAAGAGAAAGGGGGTAACTCTTTCCCCGCCAGGGAGAAGCTAGCAACACATTGCAAAGCTTCAGTAATCTGGATACCAATTGACTGTATAACACATATTAATGTCATGTAAAGAATGCCGCTGAAGTTCCTCATGTCTTAGCTGTGAAGACATTTACATCAAGGAAGACCCTAGCCTTTAATAACCCTCAGGGTGGATCCTTAACATTTCATACAAGGGACCTTCCAGCCTTTCACAAAGTTATAAATAAATTCTTTACAAGGGTTCTCCCATCTGGGGAAATTACCCCTATCCACAGGATAAAGGGGATATGACCACTCAGACCATGAGTACCAGATATAGTCGAGCGCTGTACTTCAGCTATCTCCAGCACTCCCCTTGAAATAAATTTAGCTGTGTGCATGCTGCCGGACAACCATGTGACCACCACTTTATTCAGAAAAAGGACAAAAATCCCCCAGTCTCCTGCTCAGTAGGGTTTTAGACAGTTGGACCCTCACTGATCTCAAAATTATCGTCTGTCCACTTCTCCAAATGACAAAACCCCTTTGAATGCTTTCAGTAGATGTAGAATCTTGGTGAAGAGATCTCTATATTGTGGAAATGCAATAAAATTAGGTTGGGTTCATTCACAGTATAAATTCCACGATGGACCTTTCCTCTAAATGAAGATAAAGAGGGTTATTCCACATATTCCACAGAAACATTTATCCACCAATCACTAGAATTGGGGACCTGAGCCATCCCTGTGGAGACATTTCATTAGAACAGTGGTCGCACATGCACCCTGCCATTCCATTCACTATCTATGAGATTAATGGAGATGATCAAGAGCTATCTCTGGCAGTCCTACAAAGTTTGAATGGAACCTTCAGAACAGGGTCACAGGACCCAAATTCAAGTGAATGTGGGGCCCTCAGCAATCCTACATTTGGATAGAAGTTTTATTTTAAAAGGAAAAGTCCCAGAGGTTTAAGTCTTTTAATATTCAGCCATTTCTTCCAGATGAGATATGATAAGTGACATCCACTGACAGCAGTAGCTAAAGTACCTATAAATGTTGTCTTTGTTGTCTTTCCAAAGACTATCCTATAAATCTATATAGCTATAAATAGCAACTCCAGATTGCCTGTTAATATACCCATGGAGACAGCTACAGTGCCTTGCGAAAGTATTCGGCCCCCTTGAACTTTGCAACCTTTTGCCACATTTCAGGCTTCAAACATAAAGATATAAAATTTGAATTTCTTGGTGACGGATCAACAAGTGGGACACAATTGTGAAGTGGAACGAAATTTATTGGTTATTTTAAACTTTTGTAAAAAATAAAAAACTGAAAAGTGGGACGTGCAATATTATTCGGCCTCTTTACTTTCAGTGCAGCAAACTCACTCCAGAAGTTCAGTGAGGGTCTCTGAATGATCCAATGTTGTCCTAAATGACTGATGATGATAAATGTAATTCACCTGTGTGTAATCAAGTCTCCGTATACAGTAAATGCACTTGATCTGTGATAGTCTCGGGGTTCTGTTTAAAGAGCAGAGAGCATCATGAAGACCAAGGAACACACCAGGCAGGTCTGTGATACTGTTGTGGAGAAGTTTAAAGCCGGATTTGGATACAAACAGATTTCCCAAACTTTAGACATCCCAAGGAGCACTGTGCAAGCGATCATATTGAAATGGAAAGAGTATCAGACCACTGCAAATCTACGAAGACCCGGCCGTCCCTCTAAACTTTCATCTCCAACAAGGAGAAGACTGATCAGAGATGCAGCCAAGAGGCCCTTGATCACTCTGCATGAACTGCAGAGATCTACAGCTGAGGTGGGAGAGTCTGTCCATAGGACAACAATCAGTCGTACACTGCACAAATCTGGCCTTTATGGAAGAGTGGCAAGAAGAAAGCCATTTCTCAAAGATATCCATAAAAAGTCTCGTTTAAAGTTTGCCACAAGCCACCTGGGAGACACACCAAACATGTGGAAGAAGGTGCTCTGGTCAGATGAAACCAAAATCGAACTTTTTGGCCACAATGCAAAACGATATGTTTGGCGTAAAAGCAACACAGCTCATCACCCTGAACACACCATCCCCACTGTCAAACATGGTGGTGGCAGCATCATGGTTTGAGCCTGATTTTCTTTAGCAGGGACAGGGAAGATGGTTAAAATTGATGGGAATATGGATGGAGCCAAATACAGGACCATTCTGGAAGAAAACCTGTTGGAGACTGCAAAATACCTGAGACTGGGACAGAGATTTATCTTCCAAGACAATGATCCCAAACATAAAGCAAAATCTACAATGGAATGGTTCACAAATAAACGTATTCAGGTGTTAGAATGGCCAAGTCAAAGTCCAGACCTGAATCCAATCGAGAATCTGTGGAAAGAGCTGAAAACTTCTGTTCACAAATGCTCTCCATCCAACCTCACTGAGCTCGAGCTGTTTTCCAAGGAAGAATGGGCAAGAATTTCAGCCTCTCGATGTGTAAAACTGATAGAAACATACCCCAAGCGACTTGCAGCTGTAATCGCAGCAAAAGGTGGCGCTACAAAGTATTAACTTAAGGGGGCCGAATAATTTGGCACGCCCCACTTTTCAGTTTTTTATTTTTTATAAAAGTTTAAAATAACCAATAAATTTCGTTCCACTTCACGATTGTGTCCCACTTGTTGTTGATTCTTCATCAAAAAATAAAAATTTTATATTCTTATGTTTGAAGCCTGAAATGTGGCAAAAGGTTGAAAAGTTCAAGGGGGCCAAATACTTTCGCAAGGCACTGTAAATAGTTTGATGACTCTTGACTCTGCAACTCCTTGCTGGACAAGTTGCTAAGTGAGGCAGTTCAGGATTTTGGGCTTGTGCCACATATCTGCCTTGATAGAGGACAATAATATTGGTTATCTATGACTGCAAAGGTAACACAGTAAGAAAACAGTACATATGACTGCCTGCTGCTGAATGAAAGGAGGACATAAATCTGGCCACCATGCCAGTTATTGGCACTACTGTAGTTGGCCTATCTGTATATATATTATTATGGTTGACATATTGTAATTTTAATGGGCACTGCATTAACTACTAAATGGACGGGCTCAACAAACAGACTGATTGTGAGGCCCCACTTTTCCAAACTTCATCAGTACAGAAAATCTGCAATCTAACACCCCCTATCCACAGGACATAAGAATGAAAGTTCCAAGTAACCCTATTTGAAGGGAGTGATGTCTGTTCATGTACGCTGGCACTCCATTTATTTTTATGGGACTGCTGGAGAACCACTGTACTTAACTTCTTTTTGTCAGATACTTAAAGATTAATATATTGGTAGTGTGAATGAATGAATGACCAACACTCTATTTAAACAGGGATCCTTGTTTTTGTTATTAGCGGGGGTTCATAGTAACTTAGCAACATAGTTGATAAAGACAAAGTCCACCACATCCAGCCTATAAACTTACTATGTTGATCCAGGGCAACACACAAAAAAACACAAAGAATGGGAGCCAATTGTTCCATCAGAGGCAAAAATTGTTTCCCAACTCCAAATATGACAATCCAACAGAATCCCTGGATCAACATCCTATCCCAAGAATTCCAGTTCCAATTCCAGATATATCATCCAAGCCCCTGTTCAACTTGTACAAGTTACCAGCCATCATGACATCCTGTAGCAGCAGGTTCCATAGTCTACTCTAACCACTCTTACTGTAAAGGAGTCACATCCCATCTGTGACTATGGTAAAAGCTTTTTTCCTCCAGATTTACTGTAGTGGATTCCCTCTTGTCAAGGTTACCCTCATAGATGTAAAGAAATCATTGGAAAGATCTTTGTACGGTCCATTAATATATTTGTATATTGTTATTAGGTTGCCATAAACAATCTTTTTTTCCAAACTGAACAATCCCCACGTTTGATACCATGGTCGCCCTCCTCTGCACCCGCTCTAATTCCGCTCTCTCTTTCTTATATGCAGGTGCCCAAAATTGTATACAATATTCCTTGTTGGTCTGACCAGGGTCCTTGTTGTGAGCAACTATTTTCTCTTGATGCACCACATGATTTTATTTACCTTGAGAGCTGCTACCTGGCCCTGGATGCTAAAATTAAGTTTACTGTCAACCAATATTCCCAAGTCTTCTTCAGTGTTACCCAGTATTTTATTATTTAATACATGATTGTAAAACTTGTTTCCACTACCCTGGTGCCCTGGGTCCTAACAGTGGAGCCAGGCCTGCATCTAGTATTTCTGCTGCCTGAGGCAAAAAGTGAAGTGGCTTCCTCCACATAACATCTTCTCCCACACCATGAATATGAGGAGATACTGATAACTACACCCAGCTAAAAGGACAACAGAAGTGGCAATGCTCAGTGTCCATGTATAGGGATTAGGAGCAGATACAGAGAATTACACCCAGCATACCTTACAAGAGAAGTGGTACTGTGCATCATCCATATATACAGAACAAGAGCAGATACTAAGAATTACACCCAACATGCAGGTCAAGAAAACTGGTACTGTGCAGTGTCCATATATATACAGAATATAAGAAATGGTATTATATACATAAGGGCATATACTGAGAATTTTTCCCAGCGTATTGGGCAAAAGAAGCGCTGTGAGTATATATGTGTTGTTATCAGTGGTGACCCTGGACACATGACATCAGCCAGCGGCTGAAAAAGTCCGGAAGAGGATGTCAGGGGACTACAGGACATCACCAGAGGATGCCCAGGAGAGATGAGAGAAGGTGAGGTGTCCATATGTAACTCAGCCTGCACAAAGTTGTGCACAATCTAAACAAAATATACCTGAATCAAGTTCAGCACCTTTTGCACTGTAAGTATACAGTTAGGTTCAGAAATATTTTGACTGTGACACAAGTTTTGGCATTTTTGCCGTTTACCAAAATATATTCAACAGCAGTTATATAATGTATAAGTGCAGACTCTTAGCTTTAAATTGAGGGTATTCACATCATATTTGGAGGAAGAGTTAAGGAATTACAGCTCTGTAATATATAGCTGCCTCTTTTTCAAGGGACCAAAGGTAATTGGACAATTATTCCCCTGACGTTGCCAAAAAAAACATCTAAAGAAGGCAGCCCAGTTCTGGAACAGCATTGTTTGGACAGATGAAACTAAGATCAACCTGTACCAGAATGATGGGAAGAAGAAAGTATGGTGAAGGCTTAGAACAGCTCATGATCCAAAGCACACCACATCCTTTGTAAAACACGGCGGAGGCAGTGTGATGGCTTGGGCATGCATGGCTGCCAGTGGCACTGGGTCACTAGTGTTTATTGATGACGTCACAGAAGACAGAAGCAGCCGGATGAATTCTGATGTGTACAGGGATATACTTTCTGCTCAGATTCAACCAAATGCAACAAGGTTGTTTGGACAGTGCTTCACAGCACAGAGGGAAAATGACCCAAAGCATACTGCAAAAGCAATCCAGGAGATTTTTAAGGCAAAGAAGTGGAATATTCTGCAATGGCCAAGTCAATGGCCAGATCTCAACCTGATCGTTCGTCCCTATAACTTGCTGAAGACAAAACTAAAGGCAGAAAGACCCATAAACAAGCACCAACTGAATACAGCTGCAGTAAAGGCCTGGCAAAGCAACACAAAGGAGAAAACCCAACATTTGGTGATGTCCATGGGTCTTTGCTTGCAAAGGATTCCCTACAAAATACTAAAAATTTACATTTTATTTATGGCAGTGTTATTTTGTCCAATTACTTTTGAGCCACTGAAATGAGGAGGCTTTGTAGAAAAATGGTCGCAATTCCTAAATGTATCACAGGATATTTTTTTGCTCAACCCCTTGCATTTTATCTGAAAGTATACACTTCTATTGTATCTCAGTTGTTTCATTTCAAATCCAATGTGGTGTCATGTAGAGCCCAAATCATGAAGATTGTGTCACTGTCCAAATATTTCTGGACCTAACTGTATAATATGCTCAGCAAAGGTCCTGCAGTTAAAGAAAAATAAAGACTGTATACAGGAGGCTTCTGCACACATCAGTGTATGTGGAGATTGCTATAGATCACAATTATGTCCAATTTCCAACAAGTATACAGATTTGTGCAACGCTGTATAAGAGTACAGGGCAGAAGGCTCAACTGTTGCCACCTGCTGTCTAAGGAAAGCGCCACCTGAGACTAGAGAATCACCTTACCTCATGGATGATGCAGCACCGAATGGGTTCCCTAAAGATCAGACACTAAATTCCCGGTTCTGTGTTACTAACATTAAAGGTGTTCCCCTTTAAGCCAGATGCTTATCTTGGTAACATGATGGGAAAGTCTACCTCCCCCATGACAATTTGTTATAATGTTGCTATATTGTACTAGATGTGTGTCAAACTGTCTAGTGACATGTATACAAGCTTATTCAGTGCATTTTGTTTGAATGACATTTTGGGTCTGTCTGTATGGACACCTCTGTGCCATCCTCCAAAGTACAGACTAGGAATGAGCGACTGATTTGGATTGAACCGAATTTGACTCGAATTTGAGGTTCGTCACCCATGATACACTATTATACTTTAGACCCCAGAGTATAATAAGTGGAGGCCCAGGGAAGGTGAAATAACATAAAAACAGTTATACCAACCTTTCTTTGCCTCTCCTGTGTATTGTTTCAGTGTCTGGCAGCATCCTGTGGTCCCTCGACTTCCTCTTACATCTCTGACTAACATCATGTGCCCCTCAGCAGTCATGTGGAGCACATCGACGTCATGATGCTGGGACAATTTCAGTCTGAAACAAATTAAGGGGTTTAAACCTCGCAATATTCATCAAAACAAATCTCCTGATGTTCATCCATCTCAAGTACAGACCAATGTGTCACCCATGAACTGGTACTTCTTACACAGTCTATTGAACAGTTTTGTCAAACTACCTTAGTGAGTACACCCTCCATGGATCTCCCTGCATGCCTGCCAAACCATCTTGGCACATTGGGAACTAAAAGACAAAAGTGAGCCACACACTCTAAACGTTATATTATAGTTGTTTGCAGAATCTCTAGCATCAGAAGGTATGGACAGTTGTGAGCCTCAATACCAAAGAGGCACCACAACTAGTAAGAGGCCCTGACCTCTTACAAATGGTGGGGCAGCACAGAAGGTCACATGTGCCAGAATTGGAATGTACACTAGCTAGTCAAATTCTAGCAACAGTATAAGTCATGACTTGATGTTTTCATTGCTCCACCAGAAGTAGTCGAATGAGGCAGAAAATGGTCAGTGGCACATTTTTGGCACAAATGGTCATATGCTACAAAAACATCACTTTTGAGCTAGAAAACTGGTGTAAAAACTGATAAATTCCACCAATGTATTGATCAAGGCAGTAGAGAATAGATGAGTCCTATATACTGAATATTATTACCACATTATCTACCTCAATGACCAGATCGACTGAGGGTGGTTATTTAGACAGTGTACAAAATTAGTCCTTTAATGTTTCTTTCCAGTAAAGTGAATATACCTATAGTATAGAAGTTCATCACCACCAGACTGTCACCATGTTTGAATTATATGTGAACCGAGAGCAAGGCAGGTGGTTTGGACTCCGCAACCAGAAATGAACGCACACGCGGTAGTTCAAGAAAAGAATATATATTTACTATAAGTTAATAAAGGCTATTTGAAGGTAAAATGACAGGGATAAAGACAAGCAAAATATACAATATAGCATGAACAATTTCAAGGCAAATTCTGCAATGGTTTCTACTTTTACTCTGTCCACTTCTGCAGTATGGACACTGAATGAACAATATACTCAAAACTATCCCTAACTGACCCTGACATCACATTTGGGTGCACCCCCTTTTCCCCAGTGGTCCAGGTGGACCGCTTACAGTCCGTAGAAGCGCGCGGTGGGGCCCAAAGTCGGTCCTTTCTTTTATAGTGAAGTGTCCTCTCCTCACGGTTATCAGGATCTTGGGAGAAATGAAGTCCTCTTTAACAGACAGGAAAACCAACTGAATGCAATGTAATCCAACAGCAGATTCCACTCAGCACACTGACAGTCCTGCCGAATCCATACACTGAGCTGGGATGTAAGCCGGGATTTAGCAGGTGCTGTCCAGTACATCAACAGCACTGCGAGTCTCTATCTGTGGTATCCATATACACAGTCACAATGTCAGTCTCACTGATCAGCCACTGAGCACAGTTCCTTTCACGTGGACTCACTAGTCCTGTTGTCTCTTTACACTCTGTTTGTCTCTGGACCAAGATACAGCTTAGCTATACAGAAAAATCTCCATACCAGTTCAATACAACACTTGCCAAGATGGCTGCTGCTCTCTGTCTCGTCACTTCCTGCTGCTCTGCTCACACTCTGTCTGCAGAACAGGCAGGCTGACATAAAAGGGGGGGGGGGGGTCTCACTCCAGCATCATGTCACAATTACAATGGCTGCTGTCTTAAAGGAACAGAATCACAGAAATACATTCAACATTAACAGTTTATACAGACAAATGAAGCTTAGGACAACATTGGCTGTCTCTTACATATTCCCCCCCCACTTTAAGATTGGCAGTCCCTGCCTATGACTATATATCCAGAGGGTTGTACTTTTATGCACAGGGTGGTAGTATACCGATGTATGGCAGGCCAAACAAACTCATCC
Source organism: Leptodactylus fallax (assembly GCA_947044405.1). Classification (NCBI taxonomy): domain Eukaryota; kingdom Metazoa; phylum Chordata; class Amphibia; order Anura; family Leptodactylidae; genus Leptodactylus; species Leptodactylus fallax. Next base: position 6,007,777 of record CAMRHE010000081.1, on the reverse strand, counting down.
TGCGCATACCGAACAGGGGGAATACCAGCATTTGGCCTAGTGGTCCGTCTGAGGACCGGTGGTATATTATGGGGTGCTGCAGCTATGGGCTGAGAAGGACCAGCGGATTCCGCACCTCCATTCTCTGACTGTGGGAGCTCATTCACATTGGCAGGCCCATCATGATTTGTCCCTTCAGAATGACACAGGCGCAACATATTTCGGTGAAGTACTCGAACACAATCAGTTCCTTCTTTCTGGACCTGGTACACTGGCCCATTCGCATACTTGCGGCCAACAACACGATACGGCAAAGCCTCCCATCGGCTTTCCAATTTCCCTTGGGGTTTCTTGACACGAACTAGCACCAGGTCGCCTGGTTGCAATGGTGCTTCTTGCACTGGGGTCTTATCAGGATGGGGATGTTCTTGCAGGCGCTGCCGCACCAATCGATGGATCGTCTCAAGTCTATGCCGGTGCGCCCGCACCCAAGAGGTTGGATCCCTCGGAGGGAACCCATCCACATCATCCAACTGTAATTCTCCTATACTTCGCCCAGACCGCCCAAAGAGAAGTGTATAAGGAGAGTACCCCGTTGTAGAATGGACCTGATTGTTATAGGCCCACACCATTTCAGACAAGAACTGAGGCCACTGTAACTTCTTGTCTTCCTCCAGAGTCCGCAGCATCTGTAGCAGAGTTCTGTTGAATCTTTCACAGGCCCCATTTCCCTGAGGGTGGTATGGAGTCGTGTGCGACTTCTTTATCCCGTAGATACGTTGAACTTCTTTCATTACGTGTCCCTCAAAGCAGGCACCCTGGTCGGAGTGGATGCGTTTAGGGCACCCATATACTCGAATGAAATCTTGGCACAGAGCACGAGCTGCTGACTCAGCTGTCTGGTCCTTGGTGGCGGTTACCACCGCAAATTTGGTGAAGTGATCCACCATTACGAGGCAATACTGGTGTCCGCTATTGGATGGGCCCACCATTAGATAGTCTATCATGACGATTTCTAAAGGTTCCTGAGTCACGATGGTTTGCGGGGAGCTCTCTGTTCTATTGCCTTATGGATCTCACAAGTTCGACAGCTGCGGCATATTTCTTCGACCATTTGACGAAGACCAGGGCAGTAAATCAGTCGCTGTAACCAACGAAAGGTCTTCTCATGACCAAAATGTCCATTCTTATTATGAGCCTCAACTGCCAACGAGCGAGCCAGTTCACTAGGCACCACAATTTGGTATCGAATGTCGATCTCAGAAGGTAAATAGACCTTTCGGCATAGCACTCCATTTTTCATCTCCAACTTTTCCCACTGACTCAGAACAGATAATATCTCACGTGTCAGTCGTTCTCTTTCCTCTCTACAGGGCTTCTGGCCTTTCTCAACACACTTGATCATCTGTGCCAGCCCCTCATGGGTCTGTTGTATCTGTGCCCATTCCTGTCGTGAGGGACCAAAGAAAGGAGCCGTTTCAGTCCCCTCCATCTCAAACTGATTAGCGGCGGCCAAGGCCTGTGAAAATTTGCTGAAGTCGGGCACCTCCACATGCTCCAACTTATGATCCACGTCTACTGTGGGGGTCTGGGCGGTTACCCTAGAAAGTCCGTCAGCATTCTGGTTCTCTGTCTTGGACCGATACTTAATGCGGTAATTGAACTTAGTCATTCGGGCTATCCACCTCTGCTCTAACGCCCCGAGCTTGGCATTTTCCAGGTGAGCTAGTGGGTTGTTGTCAGTCAGTACTAAAACTTCAGCACCGGTCAAATATTCAGAGAATTTCTCGGTCATGGCCCATACCAGTGCCAACAGCTCCAACTTAAATGAACTATAATTCTCGGGGTTTCTTTCAGAATCTCTCAAAGACCGGCTGCCGTACGCTATGACCCTCTCCTGGCCATCCTGAAGCTGGGAAAGCACTGCTCCAAGACCATACAGGCTTGCATCCGTATACAGCTGGAACGGCAAGTGGTAATCAGCATATGCCAAGATTGGGGCTGTTGTCAGTGCATCCTTTAATGCCTGGAAGGCTTGTTCCTGTTCAAGTCCCCACTTCACGGACCGGTTCTTTGGACCACCGGATGTGCCTCGTAGGAGAGCATTAAGTGGTGCTGCTACCTTGGCGAAATCCTTAATAAACCGTCGATAGTAACCGGCTACTCCAAGGAACGCCCTCACTTCTCGCAGGGTAGTCGGTATTGGCCAATCTTGAACAGCCGCTATCTTGTCTCTTGATGGTCTCACCCCTTCTCCTGATACGCGGTGACCCAAGTAATCCATTTCAGATTGGAACAACCGACATTTACTGGGTTTCAATTTGAGCCCATGTTCCCGCAATCTTCGAAATACTTGCCCCAACTGGTGGAGATGGTCTTCAAAGGTCGCAGAATACACTATAATGTCATCCAAGTAGATGAGAGTGAACTCAAAGTTGAAGTCACCGAGACATTTCTCCATCAACCGCTGAAACGTTCCGGGTGCATTTGTCAACCCGAAGGGCATCCGGTTAAATTCGTATAGTCCCATGGGCAAGATGAATGCCATCTTCTCCTTGTCTTTTGTGGCCATCGGCACCTGCCAATACCCACTAGCCAGATCTAGTGAGGAGAAGTACCGGGCTCTCCCCAGCGCTGAGAGGGACTCCTCAATCCGTGGCAAGGGGTAGGAATCTCGTACGGTGCAAGCGTTTAACTTCCGATAGTCTACGCAAAATCGGATGGACCCATCTTTTTTTCTTACTAACACCACAGGAGCTGCCCAGGGACTCTGGCTTTCTTGGATGATCCCACCCTGTAGCATCTTAGCTAACAGTTCTTTTACTTCCTGATACAACTGTGGAGGAATTTGTCGGTAGCGCTCCCTAATTGGAGGGGTGTCTCCTGTGGGAATCTCATGGTAGATCCCTGTGGTACATCCAAAATCTTCAGCATACCGTGAAAAGGCGGCTCGGTTCTCCCACAACAGTTCATCTACCTTCTGCACCCATTCCAGAGAACATGAACTTGCATCCATCTTCATCTGTTCTCGAATTGCACGGCCATTCCATTCAGAGGTGGGTTCCTCATCTTCTCCCATGGACACAGTTACGGTCCACTCATCCCTTTCAGTCGGCTTCAGCTGCATTGGAGTTACTTTCCTTACTTCCTCCGGAGTCACATAGATGTTAGCCAGCTGCCTCCCTGGGGTCAGGTCCACACTCTGGTCCTGAGTGTTTACACATCGAAGTGGTACTCTTCCATTGCGAACTATTGCCAAGGAACGGGCCACTAGCGGATCAACACCTCCTTCGGCTGCCTGCAGTGGTTCTACCAACACAGCTATGCCCTCTAGTTTCCGACAGGTGCCTACGGGCATAGACACTATTGTCTCCCGACTGGGTGGCAGTGTAACTTTTGTATGCAAAGGAACTGAAATTCGAGCCAGAGGACGCTGCGCATCCGAACTTTTCTGTAAGCCACATGTCCGGATCAGCCGCTGGAAAGCTGTTTGAGTAGGCCGATGGGTGGTGGTTTCTTTCCAATAACCGTGACCTTTCTTTTCAAAGAGGATCTGATCTAATTCTTTTAACACATTCATCCCCAAAATGACAGGGACCTTTACTTCATGTGACTCCTGTACCACCACAATGCCTTTCCTACCTAGATCTTGGCCACATACCCGGACATTCATCCAGGCCACTCCCACGACTGGAACTGGTAACTGGTTAGCTGCGACCACTCGTACGAATGTATGGGGATCATATTTCACATGTTGCTGGAAGTACCGTTCATAACAGTCTCTACTCAAGGTCGTTACTTGGGAACCCGTGTCAATCATCCCGGTAACCGGAATACCCTCCATTTCCACCTGTATAACAGGACTTGCAGCGATCAGGTCATCATTAGGGCATTCTCCCCACATAGTCTCCTTGTCAGTCTCCCCTACTACACGCCCTACAGCAGCAGGGGACTTCAGTTTAACGGCGGTCTCTCATAAGTTTGTCGCTGCTCTGGACATCTAGCAGCAACGTGGCCCATCCGTCCACACTCCCAGCAGCGTATCTCCCGTCGTTCTGGCCATCTGTTTGGGCCCCTTCGGTAAGCCCCTTCGATTTCTCCTGAGCACTGCATTAACTGATTTGGACCCCTTCGGTAGGTCCTATCCTCATCCCTCCAGCGGGGTGGTGGGTGATTCTGATTTTCTGGGTATGGACGGCTCACCCTTTCACCTCCAGTTTTCCGGAAGTCTGCAATTTTCATAGAATGTTCATCACAACGGGTGTGCAAGTGTTCCATTTGCTCTTGCAGTTTCTGCATTACTGTGAGAATTTCTTTAACCGTCCCCTTTTCTACTGTCTCTGAGCCAGAACTAGCCCCCTGTGACAAAGTAACTCCAACTGCGGTCTGGGGCTTCGGGAACATACTATTGGCACGGGAGATGGCCTCTACCTGTACATCATGGAATTTAGCATCAGTCTCTCGTCGTATAAAATCCTGCATAGTCACAGTTAAACTGCCGTCACGTATCCCCAGGACAAACTGGTCACGGAGAGTCCGATCAGGGTTACAGAAGGCTGGCGAGCCCCCTCTTTCCTTCACTTGAATATCTCGGAGCAGTTCTTGTAGGGCATTTGCATATTGGGGAAGGCTTTCATTCTCCTGTTGTACCCTCTGGAAGAACCGAGCCTGCAGAGACCCCAGCAATGCAGTTTCTCCATAAATGGTTTCTAGAATCTGGACTACTTGCTCAAATGTCTGCCTTTGTTCAAATGGCCTCAATATCACCGTGGTCTTAGCATCCCCTTGTAATGTCAATATTGCTAGCTCTACTAGTACTTCTGGTGCGGTCTGGTACATTCGCTGTATCATTCGTATCTGTTCCACCCACATACTCACTGACATATTATTGCCATCAAATTTAGCTAACTGACTCATTATAGCCCCTGCTGGCATTCTTCCTCCAGCACCATTCTCCCGAACGGGTGCGTCACCGTCCATTCTGGTAAGCGGATCCTGCCGACTACGCCAATTTGTGAACCGAGAGCAAGGCAGGTGGTTTGGACTCCGCAACCAGAAATGAACGCACACGCGGTAGTTCAAGAAAAGAATATATATTTACTATAAGTTAATAAAGGCAATTTGAAGGTAAAATGACAGGGATAAAGACAAGCAAAATATACAATATAGCATGAACAATTTCAAGGCAAATTCTGCAATGGTTTCTACTTTTACTCTGTCCACTTCTGCAGTATGGACACTGAATGAACAATATACTCAAAACTATCCCTAACTGACCCTGACATCACATTTGGGTGCACCCCTTTTCCCCAGTGGTCCAGGTGGACCGCTTACAGTCCGTAGAAGCGCGCGGTGGGGCCCAAAGTCGGTCCTTTCTTTTATAGTGAAGTGTCCTCTCCTCACGGTTATCAGGATCTTGGGAGAAATGAAGTCCTCTTTAACAGACAGGAAAACCAACTGAATGCAATGTAATCCAACAGCAGATTCCACTCAGCACACTGACAGTCCTGCCGAATCCATACACTGAGCTGGGTTGTAAGCCGGGGTTTAGTAGGTGCTGTCCAGTACATCAACAGCACTGCGAGTCTCTATCTGTGGTATCCATATACACAGTCACAATGTCAGTCTCACTGATCAGCCACTGAGCACAGTTCCTTTCACGTGGACTCACTAGTCCTGTTGTCTCTTTACACTCTGTTTTTTCTCTCCCAAAAAAAAAAAAAAACAAAAAAAAAAAAAAAAATCTCCAAACAAAAAAAAAAAAAAAAAAAAGGAGGGCGCCCCCCCTCTCTCTTTCTCTCTTCCCCCCCCCCTCCCCCCCTCTCTCGGACAGCGGGGGGGGCGGACAAAAGGGGGGGGGTGTCACTCCAGCATCATGTCACAATTACAATGGCTGCTGTCTTAAAGGAACAGAATCACAGAAATACATTCAACATTAACAGTTTATACAGACAAATGAAGCTTAGGACAACATTGGCTGTCTCTTACATATACATCAAGGAACACATTTAAGATGTTAGCTACAGGACAGAATGTCATGATGAACTTGAAATATTCTGAACAATATTCTGGAAACAATCATATAGATTGTGTACACTAACGCATCACACAAGAGATAGACCAGATCCGATAATCATATTCAGGATATGAAGAAACCTGCAAACCGTCATTTTGCGTCTTTTCCATAGAGATCTTATGAAGGAATAGATTGTTACAGACAATTATTTTATAAATATTTTACCTAGTTTGACATCTCAGAATATTATATGTGAAGCACATAGGTGGGGTTTTCATACACAAACATGTGCGAGGTGGACAATCCAAAGTACTGTCATGATAGCTAAAAACATTTGTAGGAAGTTAGGTTTTTAGACCAATAGGCTGACCCAAAGATGAAGAGGTGGTATGACATCACAGCACATACCAGTCTACTGTGAGGTCTTGCTATGTATTTGGTCTGTAAATGAGGTAATTGAAAGTAAGGAAAAGTCTAGCTTGGCTTTTTTTTGCAACATTTTTTGTAACATTTGGCATTTTTGTTTGACAGTTGCCTTAAGGACTTAGCAGCCTGATATTTTAAACCATTTGCCTATGATTTCTCATGAGTTTCTCTAAGTTTAAGATAGTCTGCTTATGTATTGAGAATTAAGGAATATTCAATAAGTCTGAAGAATTAAAAGGGATCACTTGGAACAATTCATGGCTCCTGGTGGTGTACAATGCTCTTTTCACATCACATTACAGTATATAAACAGTGCCACTGAATGTATGCCCTAGGTCTGGAGTCAGCAACCTCCATCAAATGAATAAAAAATACCAACATATTTGTTTGCATGGCTGAGCAGGGGTGTTGTCAGGTCTTAAAGTCTGGAATGGTAGCAACTAAATATTACCTTGGGAAGTACCTTCTGAAAAATTTTTCTAAAGTGGCTAGTGAATCAGAAAATGGTTAGTGGGGCTAAAAAAAGAGCCACTTTTGCACCAGAATCTTGTGTGAAAATTGCTAAATTCTCCCCAATATATGAAGCACTGTGGCTCAGAATAATCAAGATTTTCTGAAATTTGCAGGCATTGAGATTGTCCATAATAGTTCAGCAGGGGTCGATAGACAAAAAGCCCTTCTTCATCAGGACATAGGACAAGTGGATAATGAAAACAAAGGCTTTGGACATCTTAGGATTTAATGATATGAATGAGATCGGGGTGTTTTTTTAACAGATATTTTTCATAATTTGTTCATATTTATTGGTATATAGACTGACTATTTCATGTGATCCTTTTTGTTTTTATAGTTTTTATTATCAGACAGTATGGAAATGAAGGGAGAGGTTAAGAAGTGCATCCCTATTATTATAACATTTTGCAGCATGATCACTTACTGTTGGATAGCCCCATTTGATTTGATTTGACTCTTCCCCTTCCTTTCCATATGGAAGGATTGTCCCTTTTAATACATATATAAACCATCTTTGTATACTATATGTGTAGGAGTTGGTAAGTGCCACCATCGTTCTTGCAGCTGAGTGGTTAGCACTGTTGCCTTGCAGTGCTGGGTGCACGTGACTAAATATGGTGTCTGCTCTGAAGCAGAGTGGACGCACTAGCTGCCAGATCTGTGCTGTTTCACACAGCACGGATCCGGCAGCATTGCACATGATCAAAGATGACTCTGATCATGGGCATTTAACCACTCAGATGCCGTCATCAAATGCGACCATGGCATCTCAGTGGTTACTTTCACTTTCCTTATCACGTTCGGCAACGTAGCGGCCCAACCGTGGGAACCTTTCCATTACCATGGCAACCGGGAGCCTTATGAAGCAAGCTTCAATAGGTACATAGTGAACCTGTCATAGAACATGCCATTGCATGTAAAAGCACCCTAGGGGGGCTTAAAAAAAAGTTAAAAAAAAAAAAAAAAGTTTTTAAAAATATATATAAAAAAATTTAAATCACCCCCCTTTCCCTAGATCATATATAAATATAAATAAATAAAAGTAAATCTAAACACATTAGGCATCCCTAAGTCCGTAAATTCCCAAACTATTAATATATAAAAACATTTGTCCCATACGGTAAATGCTGTAGGAAAAAAAAATCAAAATGGCTGAATTGGCGTTTTTTTGGCGCTTTGCCTCCCTATAAAAAAACTATTTAAATTTTGTATCACAGTAATCATACTGACCTAGAGAATAAAGGTAACATAGCATTTTTACCTCACAGTGGAAGCCGTAAAAACAAAACCCGTAAGAAAATGGCGGTACTGCATTTTTTTTTTCAAATCCCTCATACTGAATTTTTCTCCCGCTTCCCAGTACATTGCACTAAATAGTAAATAGTAGCATTTTGAAGTACAACTTGTCATGTAAAGAATTAAACCCTCATATGACTATGTAAATGGAAAAATTAGAAAGTTCTGGCTTTTGGAATGAAGGGAGTAAAAAACTAAAACACAAAAATGAAAAATGTCTGCGTCACATAAGGGTTAAATCCAACCAACGACAACATCTGCATGACTTTGTATGTTTGCGTGGGTTTCTTCCAGGTACTCTGGTTCTTCCCACACTCCAAAGACATACTGGTAGGGAATTTAGATTGTGAGTACAATTTGAAACAGTGAATGATGTGAGTGATGCACTGTAAGGTGCTGGTGGAATATATTGGTGCTATAAGTAACATAAATAAGACAATAAAAGATCACATGACAGACCACTCCCTGTGTCCACGTCAAACTAGGTGTTTCATTTAGGAGAGGATTATGAAGAAATAATGATTCAGAGCCTGCTAGAACACACAGCTAGCACGGTCTGAGCCAGGCAGTGCCACCTACTGGATCAATGTCAAGTGGTGAGGTACTTATGGAGAACATAATTTTGTCATAACCCATTTGGGACTTATGTCCTGGGTCCCATCCCATGCTATGTGCTCTGGAAATTTCATTCAGCACCCAGCCAGAGATAAAAATGTCCCTGAGTCTGAATTTGCAACTACAGTGATCATTCATATGTCCACTGCTTGTAGTTGCAAATTCAGACTCAGGGAAATTTTTATCTCTGGCTGGTTGCTGGGTGATAGTGCTGGCTCCTTTGGGTGGAAATGAAGAAAATATTACTGTATTGAAGATTTTGGACTGGGGCCCAGGATTTTTAAAGTTACAATTTTGTATAGAAGCCCCTGAATTGACCACCAGAGATAAAATGCAGGCTCTACTTGTGAAGCATCTCACCTCTGTTGCCTATTATATCCCCCCTATTTTGAAGTTGAAAAAAAAAAGTTCTCTTCTTTGACCCCTTCTATCTAATGCCTGAAAGTGTACTGGAGGAATCAGCACACTGACACAGAACAGATGCAGGCTACAGGTCACAAATGCATGAGGTAGACATATGGAAGAAAGGGGTAAGAAAGTCAGGGACAAGGATTAATTGTTTTATGCTATGGTTTGTGTTATATGACTTTCATGTAGGGTTCGAAAACCTTACAGTTATTGCATGGCACACTAAATACCTCATCTCTGATTTACCCCAGCCCTAGATAAATGCACCTATAGGTCTATTTAGTTATATAGGTTTGCTATACATTTCTTTGCAGCATTCTATTGTATTGATGAGAAAAACTAGCTATGCTTTCACATGTGGTTGAAGAAAATTACACTGATGTACAGTACACCAGCTTATTGCATTGCAGTGTATAAAGATAGGCAATGATCTTAACGGAAAAACAAAACTAAGGGTGGGTTCACACCTGCGCTTGGTGTCCGTCTGTCGCCAATCCAGTGAAAATCTCGGCGAACTGGATTGGCGTCGGATACAGACCGGTCAGCGGTGCATTAGTTAAAAACCCATTCATTTGAATGGGTTTTTAAAGCAGTGCGCGTGGTGTGCGCTTACACCCTCTGCGCTGAGAATCCTTTTTTTTTCGTCGGAAACAAAGTCGGACACGCAGGACTTCGTGTCCGACGAAAAAAAAAAGGATTCGCAGCGCAGAGGGTGTCTGTATCCGCTGACCGGTCTGTATCCGACGCCAATCCAGTTCGCCGAGATTTTCACTGGATTGGCGACGGACGGACAGCAAGCGCAGGTGTGAACGAAGCATCACAGGAATAGTAATACAAAATAAATTCAGTAAGTTACAGTACTTGATACTTCAGACTCCAGAGTGTCTATTTTACATTCCTGAGTGTCCCTGTCATCTTCTGGCCTTCTCTGTGACCTCAGGAGCCCATTCACCCCATCAAAAAATGTCATGACATTGACACCTTCCACATGACCGCTGAGGCCCAATCACAAGCCTCAGTGATAACCTGGGTCTGCTGACATCACAGAGAAGGCCAGAAAATGATGAGGGCACCAAGAAGGAAGACCAGACTTTGCAGAGGAGCCCCAGAAAGATGAGTTTAAGTTTCCTGGGACTCTGATTATTATACTCTATGGTCTGAAGATACCACAGACTATAATAATGATTCTTGGGTGGCAAACCCCAAAATTTTCCGGTTCAGCTGAACCCAAATTTTTTTGAAAATTTGTAATAAACCCAGTTTGTTACAAGCTTTTTTGTTTATCTCTATCTGTAAGGTTTGAAGAAGACATACGTTGATCCAGTTCTCCAGCAATATTGATCCAGAGAAAGCAAAAATCCCCAGGAGGCAAAAATTAATTTTCTTCATCTTAAGAAAAATGTCTTGACTTGAACTACAGAATCCCTGATTCAACAACCTATCTAAAGTCATCTAGCAACCATAACACTATAATATAACATTATTACACTAAAGAAAGATATCCAAACTGCTTTTAAACCATTTCAGTAAATTGTCCATGGCCACATCTTCTAGCAGAGAGTACCATAGTCTGATATGAGCTAGTATGCTCATTGTACACACTCAAAATCCTTTAATTAGCCTGCAAAACTTTTAACTGTACTTTTGACATCTTTGCTTCAGTTAAAATTATGTATGTGCAAATCCATTATGCCTAAAGGCAAGCCTAAGGTAAACCTTGACAGGCAGTGCTTTATTGCTTCTGGCGCCCTATTTAGGTCCCAAATTGTCAGTATAAAAATAATAGTCCAAGCGTCACAATGCCAAAGCTGACCTGAGTTAAGTAATATCGAAAGAGTAAAAAACAGACAGTGCGGAGTGCTAATAGTGTAATACAGTATGATTAAGAATAAATATGACGGATACCTAGCAGTTTGCTGCTCACCTTTTAAGGTTGTGGTAAGTCCACAACCACTCTTTAAGCATGTAAGTTGGGATGAGTTTCCCAATGGACCTCTCAAAGCGGCTGGCGACCTCAGGAACATAGTACCAAGTACACGTCAGGATATTCCAGAAGTTTGCAAAAGAAGTGAGGCGATGGAACACTGGTCCAACTTGAAAGAATCTTTATTCCAGATAGGTGTAATACACAACGTGTTTCTGGTAGAACCCTTTCTCAAGTGTGCATCATAACATAACAGGTTATGATGCTTAATAAGAATTGATTGTGGCATCCATGAAGTTTTCAGGTCTCTGATCTTGTCTGTACAACTGTTGTGCCTGTACAATCATGTTATAGAGTGAGTATTCAGTTCCCAAGACAGAGTACAGTTTATCATGGAGCCTTAAGGGGTTAATATAATTGAATGACAAAGTACATATAACCAACTTGGTGCCTAAGAGTAGGTTCACACCTGTGCCCGGTCTCCGTTCGGGGTTTCCATCCTGCAAGCAGGATTTTTCTCTCCACATTTCTCCGCCTTTTTCGGGTGGAAACTTGGCAGAGCACATTATAGTATATGGGATCCGCAGGTAACCGCTTTTTTAAGCAGATTAGGTTTCCGTTCGTGGGGTCCCCAAGTGGACACCACAAACGGAAACCTGAATGCAGGTGTGAACCTAGCGTAAAACACAGCTCATCCTGCAAAAAAGCAGGAACTAAGGCTAAATCTGTAAAAATATTACCAATAGCCAAGAAATTTAAAGGTTCTTCTGATCCCTTTCTGGATGCAGCTCTGATAAATTTTCAGCAGTGACAAATATTACTAACTGAATGTAAATAAAACTGAAACACAACAATATTATTATCAAACAGGAGACATTTCTATATTTATACTGTAAATTATAAGAATATTAAAAATCACTTGACCCTTCCATAATAACTTTTTTAATACTAATGTCTGTGGCTAACGGACAGTAACAGATGGGTGTCTGTTATACTGTCCATTATTACTGTTCATTTTTTTTTTCTGCACATGATCAGAAAGCAGAAACAAAAAAAAAAAAAGGCAAAAAAACAGAAAGTATAAAAACGGACACTAACGGACACTAACTGACACTAACTGATGCTGTATCTTTTTTTTTAACTGATCCAATTGATCAGTTAAAAAAACGGATACATTAACATCAGTTAGTGTCTGTTAATATCTGTTATAATAGGTGTCCGTTATATATATATATTTTTTTTAACGGACACCCCCTTATATTCAGTATAATATACAGAATTTGCAACAATATTCATTATAATACACACCTTAGATACTACAGAAAAAACTTTTTGAAGACTAAAACTGGCCATACTTTTGAGTTCTCACCTAAAATCCTTACATGCATATACACTCAATTTGGCCCTATACACATTAGCCCCCTAGACATATTTGTGGCTTAAGTTGTATTATAAATCTGATGCATAGACTGCCTACTGTATATGTATGTATGTGTAAAGTTTGCATATCCTATTGGTTAGCTTAGTTTTGAAATCGGTGACCTTGACCAATAAACATCGAATGCGTATCGCCATCTTATGAGGGAGATTCCTTTCCACCATTGATTTTTATGAAATGTGCTTCTGTGGGAAGGTATGATCTCAGAGAAAAAAATGCTTTAGAATTTCTTTCTCAATTCAACTTCAATTTTTAACAATAGATCCTATTTACTATCTAGTTCATGCAAAATAAGAAACTTTTTATTATGTCTTATCAGAGGAAAGTGCTTCTATCTCCTATTATCATCAAATGTCCTATGTGTTACCACTCAATGCACAGAGCAATCCCTCCACACAGAAGACTCAAAGACAGATCAGGTTACATAGAAGTGTATGGAAAAGAGAGGGGAAAGTAAGAGGAGCCCAATAAGAAAGAAACAAGCACAGGCACAGTACAGTGTTTGTCAGATTTCTAGCCATTTTCTAGCCAAGTCACGATGCAACTTTTATTATTAATTTCTACATGTTTTAGAATGGGTACAGTGTCATACTATAATGGGTGGTCACTGGTATCTCTGCCTGAGGGGATTATCTGCTGCGAAAATGCAGCGATTTTAAAAACGTTTGCGTTTTTGTAAATCGCAGCTTGTCAATTATACCTACGGAAACTCTGACGCCTTTCGTATAGGTATAATAGAAGCAGAAAGTCCACAAAGGAAAACTCTTCAAACTTTCTGTGAAAAACGCTGCGGAAAAAAACTTGATGCATTTCCGCTGCGGTCTTTTCTTCAGCGTTTTTTGGCTGTGGCTCGCTACGTGGGACCTTGGCTTAAAAGCTCCACTTACCATATGACCTTTTTATCACTGGTTTCTTCTGATGGGCCACTGGTATTAGGGTGCGTATGTATATCCTACTGACTGTGCTTCAATTTCTAATCCCTAATCCTTTTCAGGCTAAGGCCCCACATAGCAATACACAGCTAAAAAACACTGAGGAAAAAGCTGCAGCGGAAACGCATCACTTTTTTTTCAGCAGTGTTTTTCATTGCGTTTTAGCTGAGTTTTTCTCTGTGGATTTTCTTCCCTTATTAAACCTATAGGGAAAACATGAGCATTTCCTCAGGTATAACTGACATGCTGCGATTTTTGGGGTATTTGAAAAAACACAGGCATTTTGAAAACGCAACGTTTTGTTTTCTTCAATGTGTGAATGGGATTACCCAGAATCTCATTAACTTTGCAGGTATTGTAAAATGCAACGTTTTCACAACGTTGCAGAAAAGAAGCTTTTTTTGTTGCAGATTTTGTTGCAGTTTTTTGAGCCAAAGCTAGGAGTGGATTGAGCAGAAGGGAGAAATATAAGAACATCCTATATATTTCCCATTCATTTTGTAGCCACTCCTGGCTTTGGTTCAAAAAATGCAACAAATTCTGCAACAAAAAAAAGCTGTGTTTCTGCAACTTGGGGCCTCAGCTTTATTGTGGCCCTCTGATAGCTTAGGATAGGTTATCAATATGTAATCTGTAGAGATCTGTAGAGATCCAATGCCTGACACCCAGGACACTCGTGAGCGCCATAGCCTATTCAAACAGTTTTAGGCCTGTATGGCCTAATACAGCATAAATTTAGACAGCCTTTCTGAAAATGTACTAAATTTATAACAGTGGCTCAGGCTGTATGATAAATCTGGTGCATTGACTGTCTGTGGCTAAGGCCCAACATTGTGGAAAAGCTACTTTTTTTGTTGCAGATTTTGCTGCATTTTTTGTGCCAAACCCAGGAGTGGCTACAATCCACTCCACTCCTGGCTTTGGCTCAAAAAAACGCAGCAAAATCTGCAACAAAAAACAGCTTTTCCACAAAATGGGCCTTAGCCTAAAATTTTATACCTATTGATTGGCCTAGTTTGTGCTAGAATTTTTACATCAAAGTTTTAGTACAGTATGGAGCATTTTAAGACGTAAGCTTCTTTCCACTATACCACACACATCCTCATCTGGTCATGTCCCTTTGTAAAGGTAGTAAAAAAATATTGGCCCAAAACACTTTGCTATGGAAATGCGCACATTAGCGAATCTGCCACTTTATCTCAGAAATCTACTATTTTTATTATTTTCATTTTTTATTTAATATTGCCCCAAGGCTCTTCTGTAGAAAAAAACTTCTACGAACATTTTTTATTTTCCTTTGATAAATCAAAAATAGAAAATGAAACAAAATCTGTTTCAAAACTGCACTAACTAAACAAAATAAGTCTGGTCATAAATTCGGTATCACAATTTTGACAGAATATCTTGGAAAATCCATACTGTACACAGAAAGAAAGTACAGTTCAAGAAAAGCACCGTGCCATCTACTTTTCTATCAGCTCTATCTTACTTTATTTGTGAAGGTTGCCTGGACTGCCTTAAGGTTGCCTGGACTATAAAGTTGGATTTACATGGTCATAATACATCTGCATTGTATGGGCATTATTACAGTCGCAAATTCTGTCTTGGACATGGATCTAATGACCTAAACTTGGAGCATAGATCCCTATGATGTTGATAGTTTGTGTCATTAGACCAATGGCCATAACTGGGTTTTTCAGTTGTAGTATCGTCCATAAAAAAAAAGTATTATGACTATACTAATCCAAAATCAGGTCTGTCCATATTTTTTTAAGTATGTTTTTTTTTTCTAGTAAACATAGGGCACACAAATAGTGTTAACCTAGCAATAATAAATGCATAGATAGTAGCAATGATAGCAAAATGTGGGCAGCCAAGGCTAAGGCCCTATGTCCACGGTGATGACACAGCCTCCTGCAAGCCACTGACAGAAATCTGAGATTAAAATTATAAAACATAGTCATAATAAGAACAACAATAATAACAGTCATCATACATAGCAATAAGCCATGATTACAATATTACAATGTAGCAATAGGATATTTGAACATACAGATAACCAAATCTTGTCATCAGCATTTATGTTATGGAAGAGCGATAGAAGGGTTAAAAAAAACACTGATTGCTTTGCCTGTGATCAAGCTTTGTACACTCCACAGAGATGTTCCTGGCATGCAGGTCCTTTTATTTATTGCGTTTCTTTGTTCTTTAGCACTCTCCTGTAGCACAAGACAAATGCAGAAACAATTTTGAAAAAGGAATATGGAAATGTCGCCTACTTAGGAAATATAACATATGATAATAGGAATTAAATTGCTCCATTTTCTCTTTACTGTCCTGCGGTAAATGTTCCAAGATTGTTATGAGGCATTACTCTAACAACCAGAAAAGTGACTCCTACTGATTATTGAAACCTGGAACAGTGACTGATCGTTAGTGCAGCGAGAGACGGTCGCTCACCGAAGACAATTATATGACCGCCTGAACCTGCCTGCAGACAATACCTCCATGAACACCCAATGGTACAGAAATAATTGGAAGCTTGTTCTTTAAAAATATGTGATGTATACTCCAGGAAATACATTTCTAAATGTAAATTCCTTCATCTCCTTTAATTGTGCTTACTTATTAGAGATGAAAACAGCAAAGGTGATTGTAGCAAAGCTGAATTTGTCCTTTAACTGTTTCTTTTGTGCATCTATGATAAATTCTAGAGTCACAATAGCCACAATGAGTTCTGCTGAAAGCCATAACCAGTTCTAGATCTGTCCAGACTTTCTGTAATCCAAAATGTTTATATTTGTTCCTGGGTTTATGTATCACTGGGCCATTTCTGTGCCCATATCATGGCCACAATTTTTGGTCAAACTGTGGAACTGATCAGCTGAGCTATCAGCATCATAGGTCTATCATAGATTGGGCTTCTCTTTGTGTCTGTAATATGGGTCTGGATATGCTCTCCTATTATAGTCATGGTAAATTGGCCTAACTGTATGTAATATATGATATGAATTGTTCAGTAAATGGTGGGTATTTACACTGAGTTATGGTAGTAGAGGAAGGTCTTGTATGGACACCAGAAGAAGCCAAGACAATGAAACTGAGGGTCAGATGAACCTTAGGTGAGACCCAGCATAATGTGTGTATTTGTCATAAAAAAGTTTTCCATTGACCCACTCTTTAAATTTAACAGGTTTAGGGCTTCTTCACACACATTTTTTCAACTATTTTTATTTTTCTTCTTCTAAAAAAATATAAATTTCGAGCATTTTTCATAGCATTTTTTAAAAAATGTTTGGTTCCATTTTTTCATTTTCTTGCATTTCTTGTTTTTTTCTGGTGTTTTGTTTTTCACGTCTTATATGGAAGCCTTGAGGAAAAAAAAACTATAAAAAAAGCTATGCCTAGAGTAACCTGTCTTTCAAAAAAAAAAAAAAAAAGATCACAGACCAAAAAAAAAAAAAGCAAAAAAAGTCGCCAAACCACCACAAAAACCTCTCTTACTAGTTTGTTTCAGATTCCCCGATAGACTTCAATGAACATTTGGCCCCAATGTTTATGGACAAGATAAAAGCATATGAAAAACAGATAAAAGAAAAAAGTTAACTATAAAGGAATGTTTTTCCAAAACACTCTGGACCAGATTTGCTGTCGTGTATACTAACAGACTCTAGCATAAATGTAGAACATCTTAAGTGCATCTTTGGCACAACATGATGGCATATCTAGTTGTCTTGACTTGTTAGACATGTTGGTGTGGCTTCTTAGAAAAGGGTGTGTGTCTTAAATGTGCTGTAAAAATTCAGACTCAAAGTAAGCCAACTAAAAGGTGGCATAGACCTAAATGAAGCAATCTAACCATAAGGCAGATTTATCATCCAGCATCAGCCTTTGTAATATATCTTTGAGATAAATCAGATACATTTCAGTCTGCCTGTCTAAGTTTACGCTAACTATTAGTAAATCTGGGCCACTGTATGTGAAATCACCCTTATGGTGTGCCTTATGGAGACCTACAATGAGCAGCAGGACCATTGGAAGAGTAAATGGTAGCTCAAATATTTAGATTGGATGTCTGCTTCATGATAATAGATGTATCAAAGGAAAATTATGGAGTGGTGGGGTGATGCAGTTTTTGTAACACTACAACCTCTTCAGACAGACACAGCACTATGTTTGTCTATGTTCTGTGATCATTTGGGGATTCCAGTGATCAAACTTTCTCTAATCACACGTCTTATATGTAGATGCATCATTCTGTCCCTTTCATTTTGGCTTGACATATCCCAAGTAGATTTGGGCAAACCTCGTGAGATTCATTTCTCTAATATTTGCGAAGTTTGCTCTGCAGTTTCATTTCAGACTGAAATTATTCAGTCCGAAGAGTAAGTGCCACTATCATAGACCCCAAAGTATAATAAGCTGTGGCTTAGGAGAGTTATAGAAAAATAATAAACACTAATACTCACCTTCCCTCAGCTCTACTGGGCTCCCTAGTGTACACTCCCTAGAATCATTGGTCCTCTTCGGGGCTCTCTGTGATGTCATGGGCTCTGGGTTCACCACTGAGGTTGGGCCTCAGGGGTAATCATGGGTACCTTGACATGATGACACTTACTTGAAAACTGTACTGGATGCCACAAGAAAGTCATGTGGGGAGAGCCAGCATCATTATGCTTACATGGAACACGCACTGGACACCATGAGGGAACCCAGGAGAGGTGATGGAAGGTGAGCATCAGTGTTTAATTATTGAGATGAGACTCCAGAGTATAACAATGATTTGTGGGTGTTAAACCCCCAAAATTTCTGGGTTCAGAGGAACCCGAGCTGTTTGGAAGAGTCCTAATGAACCTGGCTTGTCAGAAACCATTCTCAATCCCATTCCTAGGTTCTCCATCCCTAATATCAAGATTAGTGGCACAAAATAACCAGCAGGATTATTTATACTCTGTTGGGAGTTGTTTATGGTATGTGTGGCTAACCAGTAGGTGTAATGTGAATTGTAGCAGGTCAAGAGTTTTGCTAACATGTTGCAAAAATGTATTGGATTTGTAATTGGAGTTCTTTGTAAAATTTGCAGAATTATAAGGATAGACACATCTGTATGATCAATTATTATTTCTATGGAAACCCTTCTGTGATCGTTGTCTTTTAAACATAAGTATAAGCCTGAAAGAATTTTGTTTAGAGAGCACATTATTAGTAAAAGTATATATTGCCAGCATTTCAAATTTTTATAGTTTATGGTTGGTGGAGATGGCGACCAATCATGTAAGAGTTATACTGTGAAATCAATATTTATCTGCCATCTTCTACATAAAATACATAAAAATAATGAGTAACTGGAAAAGAAACTAAATACTAATGTGTCCTACCAAAATTATAAATGAATAGGATTTCTAAAATAAAAAAACTACAATAATAATGTAACAATGATTGAAAACCAGTAGATTAATTGTTTTACCATAATTAATTATCTAGAAACCACAGGAGGATATTTTGTCATTTCCTTCCACAGTTTCCCATTTACTATAAAGGTTGTTTCCAGCATGAAGTACATTAATGTCACATGCCTCAATGCTGAAATAATGCCAAGCAGATGACATTCTTAAGAAAACTCACTCTAGACAAAAGGAAAATATTCTCCTACCCTTTTCTTGATTTGTATGATGTGTCTTATTTAGGCTCAAGATATGAAAATCAGCAAAATTGTTTCTTATACAGTAGTTAAGGCTAATTTATTTATTTTTTTTTAATTTATAAAATTAGCCAAAAACATTATGCATTTTTTTCTTCAAGTATTGGATGCATGAAGTGTATTTTTAAGGTTGACACAGAGTAGGGCTTCAAACACACTGCAGTATATAGGATTTGTATTGCATAGATAATATGGATATGCTTTCTGAGACACTTTATTCTATTGTTGATTTAGTTCACTTGCTGGCATTTTATGTTATTTCTGATTTATAGCTTCATCAGAAATTTTAAAAAGTAGTGCAACTTTTTAATGAAAATTTCTACAAAATCACACATACTGCATAAGTGACATTAAACAACTTAGGCTGGGTTCATATCTGTGCCGGAGTGTCTGTTGGTGACACCAACGCAGAAACTGCCGAAAGTCGGCAGAGACAAAAGTCTTGTATGGAGGACTTTTTTCATCACCACTTTCAGTTTTTAAATAGTAGACTCCCAACGTATGTCAATATAGTCAATGGGGTCTGCTGGTATCCATGAGTGTTTAAGTGATCCGGCTACTGTGAACCTAGTGTCATGCACTGTGTCAGGCTCTTTGAGAACAGTAAATGCCTATGAATATACAGATACAGCCACAAATGATCTCTGTAATGTCTCTGTATACAATCAGAGGCATAAAGAGGGACAGTATAGTCAACATGCACCTCCAGGGGAGCCCTATTACCTCTTCACAGAAAACCAAGCCATATTACAGCAGTATGCATGAGGCCTAATATAATTAACTATGGATTCTAATACTAAAAAGTAGCAATGGAGCAAATTGGTTTAGATTGTTAAAAATTTTCCAAAAATTTCCAAAAGTTTTTTTACACTCCAGGGTCCCTTCAGACTCCAAAGTATAATAAGCAGAAGCCTAGGGGAGGTGCTGTAAAATAATACACACCGTCACCTCCTTGTGGTATCCGGTGTGCAATCCTTGGCATCTCTGGTTCTTCAGGCCCCTTCCAGCCTCTTCTGATTTCCCAGGCCTGTGGAAGGGATGGTTGAGGCCTGCGATTGGGTTAAGCAATCTTTAACTCAATCTTTATTTTCATTTTTAAAATAGTCACCATGAATTTTTTTTATTAAAAAAAGTGTTATTTCGATGATAAATTGGAAGGTATGTAGTGAAAGTTGCATGACTGTAGCTAACATAATAGTATCAAAAGTGCAAACACAAATAAACTTGAATTGTGATGTATAAAGCGCTAGGGAAATTAAAAAAAACAAACAAAAAAACATGCCTCGTAAATCATTTTTTGCATACAATGCACAGCTGAGACAAATCTGCACATGTTCTGAAATTTGATGCTGAAACAACATTTATTGTAAAGGCAATATATTATACATAACGTCCCAAAAACATTTCCAAAGTTTCAAATATGCTACATCATGAAACTATTAATTTTTATTCTAATGTTTTCAAAGCGGACCTGTCATCTATCTGGAGAGAATCCGTATTTTAATAAATACTTGCATTATACATAATGAAGCAATTCAGGAGCATCTCCGAAGTCTAGTGTTATGTTGATCCTCTGTTATTAGAGATAGGTGAACTGGTTCATAATGAGCAGGTTTGTAATCAATTTTCCAAATAATTTCAGATTCAACCAAACTTTAAAGTTTTGGGGTTTACCACCCACAAATCCAACAAAGTTGATTATTATACTTTGGGGTCTCTTCAGGCACCAGAGTATATTAATCGAAGGCCAGGGAAAGCGTGTAAAAATAGCAAAACACTCTTACCTTCCCTGGGCTTCATCCTGCATTCTGGTCTTCTTCCCCGGCAATTTGCCAAATCTTCTGATGCTGAGGTCTGTGGCGGGCAACAAAATCCTGACACTATGACACTACAGCGTCAACATGTACATTGTATCTTCTCTCACGGATTAGGCCAATCCCGATTTCTTGTGCGACCTCTTGATAATGCATTTGCACTCCCTACTACTGTTTCTGACCACAACCTTACCTAAGCATGATTCATTTTTGTAAAGGTATTGCTTGTCTCTTTTGAATTAGGATCTCCGAAATGTGTGTCAGTCAGTCTATTATTGACTGACATTTGGATACAATAATCTTTCATCATCAGTTTAGGTAAAGATTATTGAAAATTGACAACCAGTATAAATTGACTTCCTGGGATCATTTTCATAAAGATGGTCAATTCAACTAAACAGAAATGTCATAGGTATACAAAAAAGAGAAAAGGCCTAAAAGCAAGATCGAAATGGCTTCACTATTATATAACAGCTTCAGTTTTGCCATCCAGGACAGAATGGCATACTGTTTGTATCCTCTGCCATGCCATTTTCATTTCTCTTGGGTCCTACTCTTTTCTTTGTTAACAATGCAGATACTTGAAAATGGTGCACAAGTTCTCACCACCAAGTAGTAAAGGGGACAGGATCTGTCTCTGTAGTCCCCATAGCTTCTGCATGGTCTGCATCTGTGGTATTTATGCCTTTGAGAAATTAATCGCATATCTATTTTTAAATTTTGGGTGGGAGTATTCTTGTATAGCGTAGTAACTAAAATAAGAGTATTTTCTTTAAAAACCTTAAACTGTATCTGTTGATGTGTTCAATATTCGAGGTGTTATTAATCTTCAGCTTGCTCACCCAAACTGAAATGAGGATACTAGTCTTGTTTTCTTGTACCATACTTGTACCATGCTTGGTAATTATTTTAAAGCTATCTGTCCATAATCCTTAGATTGGCCAAGCCTACCAATTTCCGTCAACAATAAAATGTAAATGGGGGCCTCCTGGCTCTCCCTGATGGCAGATATTTGAGGAGAGAATAGTCAGATTTGTTAGATTTCAACATTCCCAATCCTTTTGTTCTCATGAAGATAAGATGCCACTATAGGAGAGATAAGTTAAGAATGCGTGTGTGTTTGGAGAGAGAAAGAGCTCTTGGCTGTACATTTACTTGAAAGATATCTAATGTATATGGCCAGCTTTAGTCTTCCACTGACCCAGACACAGGACTTGAGAAAGTGAAGTAAATTTTGTCATTTCATATAATTATTATTTTGGATTTTGAGTTTTTCTCCACCGACCAAACCACTAGTTTCTTGTATCATTTCATAATTTCTTTCACAATTGCCAACACAAGTCTTTTCATTGTACCTGTCATCATAACGTCAATAACCTCTTACAGTAAAGGGTTAACAGTCTTGACATTCCAAAAGCATCTGCTTGAGATTACAATAATTGGGAGTCTGTGAAAAAAAGGAAATGAAATAACACTAGACCCACTCGCATTGCTATATCCTTCATTTACGTATTTTATCACAACTTAATATATCATCTCTAATCACTGCTCTGTGTACTGCTTGAACTGTGACCTATGACATTCACCCAAATGGAGGCTCCGGCAGCATGCACCCTGTCCAGATGCTGAAAGATACTTCTTCATTAGCAAGATCTACTTCACCTTTAAAAAATCCTGTGCTTCCTGTTTGTATCCAGTCTAATAGAGACGTCTTAGGTCATAATGACATTTTGGAGTAAGCCTTCGACTAAAAAGAAAGTCAATTACTTCCTCAGGTCTTCTGCAAAAGAGATGTCATCATGGGTAGAAGGAGCAAATGAACTAGTGTCAACTTGTTAGGTCTGCAAAGGTAATGCAGCCATCGGATCTTGAGACAAGTAGGATGGAGAATCCTATCATTACTGACACCAAAGAGCTTACCGGTGTCAAAGGTTTCCCTTGTCGCAAAAGTTCAGGTGTTGCTAAATTCATTAGTGTGTCATTTTCAGGAGACATGATGTCATTTCTGTTGTCTGCGGGGAAGGGAACCACTGTAGTCTCCCTGCTCCTGTCAACACCCTGTCATCTTGATATCTTTTCTTGTATCTCTCTTTATTGGCATCTGTGGGAAGAAAAGGGAATATAATAAATTAGCTTAAAAAAGAAAAGAAAGAAATTCCAACTTGACATTTATCCTTTTCAAACTACCAAGTTATTGAAAAAAAATTTCTGATTCGACATTTTTATCTCTCATACTGTAGCATGTTTCTTACTTGTAAAGCGACTTTTACAAATATGTGTAGATATTTTGGGGAAAAATAACCTATGATGTGAATATAGATGAAGGGATAACTCAGAATGATGCAAGTGATGAAATGCCTTTCAGAACAAGGTTGTCCTTATGAGTAAAGTTGTGTTATAGTGTGAGGTTTATAGGTTTTTGGTATTTTTTTTGTACAGTATATGGATTTCACTTGAATGTATACATATGTAGTGAATGTTTTTATGTTCCCATTCATTGACAAATGTTTTTAGGGCCATATTTATTACATTAGTTTTTGGAATCTGCTAAAATACTATTTATGTTCTTTTATGTGTAATAGTGGCGATTCACTAGAATCCCATCCACTTTGCTGTGACTGCAAAACGCCGCGTTTTTTTCTGCGGTGTTTCCGTCACATGGGGCCCTGGCCTTATAGGGGTTTTAGGTCCAGATTTGTTATATAATGCTCCAAATCCCCTGCTTCACTTCACATGTTAAAAGTACTAAAATTTGACGTCCTGCAGCTGCCATTTGTAGCCTACTGTATATATTTTACTGTTGCATGCAATGTGTAAGTCATATGCAGAAAACTCCTAAACCCCCCTAGTGGTGACTGATGAAAGAAAGAGTCTTATAATTCAACTATCTAGGGGGGATTTCTTAAAACTGACACTGACACCAGTCTTAATATGAAGTGCAGTGGAGTAAGATGTGCAAAAATTCTTAAGAGCCATGCCCATCTTAATAGATTTGGCACATTTTTTTCAGTTCATATGCCATAAAATCATATCTATGCCAGCTTTAAGCTGCAGTAGCATTGTGGATAGGTGATCAGTTTTAGGGAAAACCCATATAAAGAGTATATTTAATGGCCACAACATTTTAGGCTAGGCCAGCGTGAACAGATGAAAGAGTAAGAGTACAGTGGAATAAAATGGGACCTGAAAGCAGAGCTGTCAATCATGCTGTAATCCCACCCACATTGTTCTGTTCTGCATTGTAGACATTGGGGGCAACACAGCAGCACGGGATAATATTAATACAAATTCATAGTTGCTCTTCTTTTATTTTTGCATGCTATAGTACAATATTTTCATATATAAAATACCCTTGGACAACCCATTTGTAATTTTTTAAGTTGTAAATATTATATTAGGTTTCTGTAGTATTTGATATAAAGTATTTTAAAACTAGCCTACAGAACAATTACATCGGAGAATAGCATAGCCATACTTTATGAGGCACATAGTTCTAAAAACGTCACCTCCTCCACCATCAGTCCCCATCAGCCTACAGCACTTCATGACTAGAGAGGAGTATATAGCCAAGCATATTGCTTAGTGATATATACAAAGGGCAAAGCAATGTTAATTAGTTAATTACAAGTTAAATGGAGACATTCTTAAGCACCAGCAGGTCAGTGGACTTTGAGGACTGAGTCACACAGTCATGCACTAAGCAATAGTGACATATGGCTAAATTTATTGAAGTAAGAGCCATCATTGCTCTTTACAGGTCATTCAGACAGACAGCTATTTAGGTTGCCATTAAAAATCTCTGGACCTTGGAAAAGCAAAGGCCACTCACTCCATAAAATGTATTATGATAATGTTTATGTGCGCCGTATCCTGAATGTGTATAGTGAGAAATGATCCTGCACACTGACATGATTGTGTATAGCTCAGCCCCTCTGAAATTGAGGACACATTGATATGCAAAAATGAGTTTCTTTAACTATTATAGGTAAAAAACAAGAACTCAGAGCAAATCTACTTACAAAATATATAATATTTTTGCAATGTGATCTGAGCTATAGTTTATATGGAACAGATTTAATGGAGCCAAATTCTTATTGCTGGCCTAAAGTTAGATAGGATTAAACCAGGTCAGATCAGTCAGTTAGTCATATCTTAGCACATTATAGCACCGGTTTTCTGCACAATGAGTGAGCATAGCTTTTGTAGGAAAGGGGTGTGGCTTCACATGGAAAGGGGCATGGCTTAAATTCGACGAAAGATACCAATCTGTGTCAAAATTTTAGCATGAATTTTTATCCCAAAGTAAACCAGCTAATAGGTAGTTTACACTGAGATGAGACAGCCTAAAATGCACTAGATTTATCATCCACTGTGATCAATGTGGGCAGGTATGACTATTTTGGTGCAACGCACTAGAAATGTTGGACATTTTTCCTTATGCAATATATGGCACCAATTTTTTACCAAAAAATGGTGCTCACTGTTAACAAATGTGATCTGTCTCTTCTCCTCTTCGTCTTGCCGTTGGGGTTCCTCAAGGCTCAGCCCTAGGCCCCCTGCTCTTCTTTCTCTATACAGCCCCTATTGGTCAAATCAGATTTGGCCAACTTTATGCTTATGACACAAAACTATATATCTCATCCCGTGACATCACCCCTGCACTAATACAGAACACCAGTGACTGTCTCTCTGCTGTCTCAAATATCATGTCTTCACTTTATCTGAATCTTAATCTCTCAAAGACTGAACTACTGTTGTTTCCACCATCTAACAGACCTAACCCTGATATCTCCATTTCAGTCTCTGGCCTTACCATAATTCCGAGGCACTATGTCTACTGCCTCGGGTTATGTTTGACTTAGACCTTTTCTTCCTCCCCCCCCCCCATATCCAAACACTCGCATGCTTATGTCTTCTCCACCTCAAAAAAATTTCCCCAATCCGGCCTTTTCTTACCACGGAAACATTAAAGACCCTTACTGTCCATTGACCATTCTTACTAAACTCTCCTCGCTACAATCTATTCTGAATGCGGTGGCCAGGCTCATATATCAGTCTAGACGCTACAGCGATGCCTCCTGTCTGTGCTGGTCACTACATTGGCTGCCTATTCAATACAGAATACAATATAAACTTATCACCCTCATTCACAAGGCTCTCCATAATGCTGCACCTCCCTACATTTCCTCCCTCATCTCTGTCTATCACCCAAACTGTGCTCTCCGTTCAGTCAATGACCTAAGACTAACATCCTCTATTATCAGAACCTCCTATTCCCATATCTAAGAGTTCTCACGAGTCGAGTTGCACAACTTCTCTAGAATGCTCTACCCTGGACAATCAGATTAACTCCCAATTTCTACAGCTTCAAATGAATCCTAAAGACACATCTTTTTAGACAGGCCTATCACAATTCCTAATCGAAACCCTTCGGCAGTTAGTTAATCCCTTAAACTAACCCTCCACTCAGAGGCATAGTTAGGGTTTCAGCACGGGGGGGGCAAACACGTTCAGGTGGGCCCCCAATGATAACACTATACGGTGACCATATAGTGGTAGATACCGGCTCTACACAGGTTTGTGAAGACCATTTGTAAATACAGTACAAGAACAATGTTGTGACTTACAGGTGTTATTCCTAACTGTAATTGTTCACATTTCCATCTAATCCATCTGGACCTCCATGATCACTTCTTGCAGCTGTGACTTGTCTCTGCAAAGTTTGCAGCACAGACATCTTTGGCTCCTCACTTTTCCAGGCACCTGACCTGAATAAAGTCCCCATCCCACTAATATAACCTCCCCCCAGAATAATTAATACTGCCAATGGCATCTTTAAATTAATAATGTCCCTGTGTACCCCCTTAGATAGTGCCCCTTATTAATAATACCCCTTTTGTTTCCTAATTGAGGCTAAGGCCCCACGTAGCAAAATGCAGCAAAAAACCAATGCGGAAAAAAACACGGCTGTGACAATTGGGGGTAGTTTAGCATCAAAGGTAGCAGCTTCATGGACTTAACAAAGGTGTCTGTGGCGCTGGGTGCCAAATAAACAGCAGAGCAGGTAACAGCAATCCAAAAGAAATGGCTTTATTCAGCTTGTAAGTGATAACATGAACAAAAATAACAAAACAGCCTAGCCCACACACAGGGAAATACCTCACTTCTTGAACACTGACTAACTTCTAAGGGCAAGATGCTTTACTGAGGTTTTTTTCTTAGCAGTCTGGCTCACACTGAGCTTAACCAAGTCCCTCCTGGAATCCAGTCCTCTTAGGACAGACCACCTGTCTGTCTCCAACTGGTCCAGAGACCTCCTGCTCCCTGCAGGTCACTAGCAGCACTCTCTTCTGGAGTGAGGCCCCAGGTATGGGTGTGGTCAAGGTCCTTTTCAACAGTGTTTTTGAGTCGCTCTCCAGTGCCCTCTAGGTTCACACCCTCACACAGCGGAAAAGCATCAAGTTTTTTCCGTAGTGTTATTCATTGTTATTTTTTGCAGAGTTTTCCTCTGTTGACTTTCTGCCCCAATTATAACTATATGGAAAATGTCAGTGTTTCCACAGGTATAATTGACATGCTGCCATTTTCAAAAACATGGGCATCTTTAAAAATGTAGATTTTGTTTTTTGGCAATGTGTGGATGGGATTATCCAGAATCCTATCTACTTTGCAGGTACTGTAAAATGCAAAGTTTTTTGCTGCAGGGTTTCCACCATGGCAAAAACGCTGTGTTTTCACAATGTGGGGATTCAGTCTAAAGCAGGGGTCTCAAACTCAATTTACCCGGGGGCCGCTGGAGGTAGAGTCTGGGTGAGGCTGGGCCGCATAAGGTTTTCCACACCGGTAATATGCTCCATATTGGCCCCTGCACACGGTATTATGCTCCCTAGTGGCCCCTGCACACGGTATTATGCTCCCTAGTGGCCCCTGCACTTGTATTATGCTCCATTGTGGCCCCTGCACACAGTATTATTTCAGACCCCAGAGTATAATGATCGGAGACCCGGGGGAGGTGACAAACATAAAAACCAATGTTACTTACCTATCCTGGACATCGGTGCACTCCTTGCAGCTTTCGGCCCTGTTTAATTGCGACCACACGTCACGTGATCGGGCCAGCGACGCGACCTGATGACGTCACCAGAGGCCCCAAGCCTGTTCGGAGTAACACCGATCGCAGGAGAGGTAAGTACATTGGTTTTTATGTTCCCTCACGTCCCCTGGGCCTCCGATTATTATACTCCGGGGCAGTGGCGTAACTAGGAATGGCTGGGCCCCAAAGCGAACATTTGGCATTGGGCCCCCCCTGAACCGGTTACGGGTCCCCAAACAGTAAAATATGCTCAACAGTGGCCCCCAAATAGTATTATATGCTCAACAGTGGCCCCCACACAGCATTATATGCTCCACAGTGGCCCCCATACAGCATTATATGCTCTACATTGATCCCCCCACACACAGTATAATATGCTACCCACAGTGGTACCCACCCAGTATTATATGCCCCCCATAGTGGGCCCCACCCAGTATTATATGCTCCCTACAGTGGTCCCCACCCAGTATTATATGCTCTACAGTGGCCCCCACCCAGTATTATATGCCCCCCACAGTGGCCCTCACACAGTATTATAAGCTCCCAACAGCCCCCTCTGCATCGGTGCTATTATTATACTTTGGGGTCTCCTCAGACCCCAGAGTATAATAATCGGAGGCCCAGGGAAGGTGATTAAAAATAACACATTCATACTCACCTTGCCTTACCTTTCCTTGGCATCCTCGCTCCATCCTGCCGTCTTCAGTGTCTTCAGGCCCTCTTCCGACGTCGCTGCCAAGGCCTGTGATTGGGGCGCACTGACGTCATTACGCGGCCGCGCCCCATGTGACCGCTGGGGCCTAATCACAGGCCTCAGTCATGACGGAGGAGCGCCAGAGAGAACGCTGTGCCCAGGAGACGTGAGAATATGTGTTTATTATTTTCAGTCACCTCCCCTGGGCTGGCATGTACTGGAAAGGGGCCTGCAATATGCCAGGACACCTTTCCAATAACATTATGTATAGCGGTCGGGGAACCAGGCTTTCCCCGACCGCTATCATAATGGTCCAGGGCCCGGCCATCTCCAGCTGTCCGTTACTGGTTTGTGGGGATCGCGGTAGCGGCTGCCACAGGGCTCCGGGGCCCCCTAATGTCCCGGGCCCTGTGGCAGATGCTACTGCTGCTACCCCGATAGTTACGCCCCTGCTCCGGGGTCTGAAAAGACCCCAGAGTGTAATAATAGTAGTATTTGAGGCCCGCGGCCTCACTTACCGATGCCTGCGGCTGCTCACAGCAGCGTCCACTTCCCTTTCTGCGTCCCATAGCAGAAGGGGAAGTGGAGGCGGCCACGAGCAGACGCGGGGTAGGTAAATAAATAGGCCACTACCTGCCGGGGATACTCCAGCAGGTAACGGCCTATTTATATAAATAAAAAAACTTATCCTCACCTACCTGCTATGCCTTGATGCAGCCGTCGCCTCCTCCTCTTGTCCGAGACGTCTGTGTCTCAGCGTAGGAGGCACGATGACGTCATTATATCGCTGCCTGCGCTGTGATGTGGACGTCTCGTAAGCCAGCCCAGGACAGGCCCCGCTCAGCGTTGTTTTTTTTTTAAAGCGGCCTGTCCTGGGCTGGTTTACATTAGATAGTAAAAAATGCTGCCCCCCAGACAGTGCGCCCCTGGTGCCATTTGTATCAAACTCGGGCCGCACTAACAATAAACTATGATATTGAGGTGGGGGCCGCAAACTATTGTCCCGAGGGCCGCAGTTGGCCCGCAGGCCGCGAGTTTCAGACCCCTGGTCTAAAGTGTTTTTTTAGGTCAAGGATAAAAAAAATGAGTGGGGTTCCAACACCCGGGACCCTCATTGATCAGCGGTTTGATGGGACCGTGGCACTTGTGTAAGTGCCATGACCCCTTCTCTATTTACATTATAGCATTTATATCATTGTGGCCATGTAATGTAACTACAGCCTCGTCCTATACACATCTATGTGACAAAGCTGTAATTACATTGTAGGTCACTATAAAACAGACAATATGCAATGTGAACAGACATCATGGTCTATTCAATCAGAAGGGGGGGACACTGATCTCTTATTGATGATCTATCCTGAGAAAGAAAGAAAGTAAGAAATATGTAAAAATACATAATATCAGCCATATACCTTAAATACCTCTATCTTGGTCCAATTCTGCCCAGTATGTATTTATATCAAATATACTATATAACTAAAGCAAACCTGTCAGCAGATTTATGCTAGCCTCTGAGTGTAAAGCAGAATAAATTCTGGCAGGACTCAGGAAAGGTAGTGAGTGTCCTGATTACTCCGTCCACACACTGTGATTGACAGTTCTCACTATATTATTAATTGAACATAGAAGGACTCTCACTCTCTTTCCTAGGAGTCCTATCAAGATTTCTCTGCTTTTTTCTCCAAAACTGATTGATATATACTGTATATATATATATATATATATATATATATATATATATATATGCACACGTGGACAAAATTATTGGTACCCCTCGTTTAATGAAATAAAAACCCACAATGGTCACAGAAATAACTTGAATCTGACAAAAGTAATAATATATAAAAATTCTATGAAAATGAACAAATGAAAGTCAGACATTGCTTTTCAACCATGCTTCAACAGAATTTTCAAAAAAAGAAAACTCATGAAACAGGCCTGGACAGAAATGATGGTTCCCTTACCTTAATATTTTGTTGCACAACCTTTTGAGGCAATCACTGCAATCAAACGATTCCTGTAACTGTCAATGAGACTTCTGCAACTTTCAACAGGTATTTTGGCCCACTCCTCATGAGCAAACTGCTCCAGTTGTCTCAGGTTTGAAGGGTGCCTTTTCAAGACGGCATGTTTCAGCTCCTTCCAAAGATGATCAATAGGATTTAGGTCAGGGCTCATAGAAGGGCACTTCAGAATAGTCCAATGTTTTCCTCTTAGCCATTCTTGGGTGTTTTTAGCTGTGTGTTTTGGGTTATTATCCTGTTGCAAGACCCATGACCTGCGACTGAGACCAAGCGTTCTGACACTGAGCAGCACATTTCTCTCTAGAATCCCTTGATAGTCTTGAGATTTCATTGTACCCTGCACAGATTCAAGACACCCTGTGCCAGATGCAGCAAAGCAGCCCTAGAAAATAACAGAGCCTCCTCCATGTTTCACAGTAGGGACAGTGTTCTTTTCAAGATATGCTTCATTTTTCCGTCTGTGAACATAGAGCTGATGTGCCTTGCCAAAAAGTTTTGTCCCATAGGACATTCTCCCAGAAGCTTTGTGGCTTGTCAACATGTAGTTTGGCAAATTACTTTTGTCAGATTCAAGTTATTTCTGTGACCATTGTGGGTTTTTCTTTCATTAAACGAGGGGTAAATGAGGGGTACCAACAATTTTGTCCACGTGTATATATAGATAGATAGATAGATAGATAGATAGATAGATGGATAGATAATTTTCTTTTCAGTGGACCCATACTGTTATAAAATGGCTACTGAGTTTATTCTCTTGCTCTTATATGAATTCCAACAGAAAAAAATGCCCTTTTCCCTCAGCTGCCATACCACAAACATTGTTCTCCTGAAAACATTGCTTACCTCTGTAATACATTGTTGTTCACATGGATCTTGCTGGATCTTGTCAATGCATGTGCCCTTAAATTCCTAAATGGAAAAATTAACAATTTCCACAATTTCTAATTTTTAGATTTTTTTTTGGATTAAAAAACTGCATGTGTGACTGAAGCTTAACACAGAGTATACCAAAAGGACAACATAATGCGTTCTTGGGGAAATATTTTTTTTTTTTTATGGCTGCCAGGGGATGGTTACAGTATTAATGTTTATATTATATTACAATTGTTTTATATTGCTTGGCTTCCACTTGTAATAGATTTTTGTTCCAATTTTGCACTTTGTATTGTATTTGGAGAGATGTAGAAAACGTATCTTACATGCAAAAATTCATAGAAAATAATGCTTATAAAAGTCCTTTAAAAAGTGACTGTTTCGTTTTCTGAGGAGTAATTTTATTTGATGGTGATTTCATATCCACTGATGGGTTTGGCCTAT
Source organism: Leptodactylus fallax (assembly GCA_947044405.1). Taxonomy (NCBI): domain Eukaryota; kingdom Metazoa; phylum Chordata; class Amphibia; order Anura; family Leptodactylidae; genus Leptodactylus; species Leptodactylus fallax. The sequence continues at coordinate 5,975,584 of CAMRHE010000081.1, read as the reverse complement.
TCGGTAGTGAATACATCCTTGCTGCTAGCGGTCAAATGTTCGGTTTTTAATGAATATGTTTACGGACAAAAAACATCACTAAATGATATCCTAGACATAGCAACAAGCACCTTCTGAATACATTTATTTCATGATTTGTACTTTACAGGGATTCTCTACTTTTTGCTTACAGAATTAACAGGGTGAAAGGTGCCGACATGCTAAATTTATTGTCAGCATCTCCCAGTCCATTCAAGCAGGAGCACTAATGGTTGACCTTGAGATTCGACCATTCTAGCCTGATGAAGGTCAGGTCCTGCCTTCTCCAGAGTATTATGACCCTTCCATTCTTGCTCTCACTGGCCTAACCTCTAACTGGCTGATCTTTGACCAATTTATTAAGCGAACACCTGCTTTGGTTTGTGACCGAAGCACTTTCGATCGCCAGTTACCATAATGTCTTGTTTATTATTAGCAGATGAAATTGCAAATATCAACTAGGTTATAAGAAAGCTGCCTTCGAGAAAGTGATTTCAAGAGACCAAAAATATGAATCAATCCGTCCGGCTTCATAAATAAAACAAGTAGAGGAGCAGATGCATTATTCCTGCGGCTGAACAATTACAAAAAATGATTAAATGCAAGAAAGAGAGAAAAAAGGGTTGAAATATAGCCCTATGATGTCAGCCGCTTTAACAGTCTCTGGCGCCAACAAGTATCTCTTAAATTCATAGTTATTTATTGTGTTAATTGTTCCCTTCTGCCTCCCACAATCACAATTAATATGTGATATTACATTACTAAAGAAATAAACTCTGCGGCCTAGTGGAGCTGATATATTGTAGTGCCGTGCGGAATGAAATTTACATTTAAAAAATTTCATCGAAAAACTGAAATATATAATTGTGTGCGAGATTTACTCTCAATGTAATGTCAGTCATCTTTAGGTAAATGATGCAGTAGACACTAATTGAAAATTGCATGCCCTTCACACAAGAGACTCAACAGTGCCAGATCTTGGTAAATTAGCATCAATGCTTACGCTAAAAGACTTTATGACACCAACTTTTTGGCAATACATTTTTCAATTTTAGATATTGAGAAAATGTTGAATTTATTGTGAGTTATACAGCATTTTCAAAGAATACATCTATTCACAGATTAAACTTGTGAATGCCAACCAGAGTCTATGGCCCAGATTTACTAATAGACGGTGTAAACTTAGACAGGTGCATTAGCAAGTTTAGCACATTTTGGAGCATTGTGGCATATTTAAGTCAAAACTCCTTTCTCTGAAAATCTACAAACACATCCCTAGCATGTGAAAAACTAGGTATACCACATTGCGCTAATGATGTGCCACATTGTGCCAAATATACTCCATGTTTATGCTAGTTCCTAGTCATAACCATAGAAAATAATAGAAAATCTAGTCCTATGTGGCCCTAGGCAAACACTTTCTGAAACTGAGCCTTCAAAAATAACTGGCACTTACTGTGGGACATTTGTTGTAAGAGGAATTTTTAAGTCTGCATTGGCATAATTTGAGCTAAATTTATCAATCGTCTCAAGATGTTTTGTAAATGTGGTGCATTTATTAGTCAAACGCAGGGGTCAGCAACCTTCGGCACTCCAGCTTCGGTGAAAATACAGCTCCCAACATGCTCCAGTTACTTCCATAGAAGTTCCAAAAACAGTAGAACAAGTCTGTATGCTGGGAGTTGTAGTTTTACAACAGCTGGAGTGCCGAAGGTTGCCTACCCCTGGTCTAACACTTCTGTCCTGAGATGTTACTTAATTTTCTATGTCTAATGATGTAGAAACCCCTTTAATCTTCAATGACGTTTATGGGTCCTTCTGTCTGTTGAAATATAAGATTTCACAAAAAGTGGTCTAATTGCAATATTTGATATATAACTAAATATAAAAATAAATAAAACCATGTACAGTATATCAATATAGCATTTAATACAATTACACATTGAATTTCATATACTGTTGTGGGCATCTGGGAGTGCTAAGTGGACCATGTTCATTGTGGTTAAAAACAATTACAACCCTGTCTTCTACTGAGTCAACATCCGGGTGTATCTGATCCATTAGCAGGGTAAACAAGGTGACGCATCCCAGGACTACTGTTCCTCCACAGAGTATTCAGGGTGTTTAATTATTTATATGTGAAATTTCTATCCTTTTCTCTGGCATATGTTACAAATTAATTTAAGTTATGTTCACTATGATAGGTGTAAAGCTATATAGGTTACTGGTTCAAGTTATTCAACACCCGAGGTACATCTTTGTCCCTAGAGTTTGCCCCAATGTGACCCTCCTTTCCAGTAAATTAGGTTTTTGTTAAGTAATGTTGATGCTTTGCAGCTGTTTCTAATGCCATGACATACCCTGCCCTCTTAACCACAAGTAAAGGATCTATTACAAAGGCCATTCCTGCAAAGTGGACAGAAGTCTAACTGGTTGTGGAGTAAGATTCCTAGCATGATAATAGTTTTGTGAAAGAGGAAATGTCTCTCCTGATAGATCTCTCCTGACAGATCTGTTTTAGTAGACGCTTATTGACCATATAAACAGAATGGCTACTCTATTAGAGACACTTGCTCATTCCCGTTTGGAGCTTCCTTGTATGGAAAATAGACACATGAATCCATAGTGAGACTTAAAATCAATTGAGATAGTTTTCTGTAAATCAGTTTCAGCGTGATTCCACTTATAATTGAAAAATCCAGCATTTTGAACCAACTTTGACCATGGCCTGGTCATCAATGCTAGACTTTAGGCCAATGTTTTTAGAACTATCAACCCTGTTTTTGCGTGCAACAGTGTAAAAAGTATAAAGGCAATGGAGTTGTTTACACAAGGTCAAAGGGAAGAGGAACCTGTGTAAACAACTCATTGCTTAAAGAGATCAGCAGAGGATGTCAATAATTTTTCTGATGGACGGGTGGTATAACAGTAAAGCAAATTGAAAACAGGCAAGCAAATTTAAACCAGCAACACAGTTAGAGAGGTCATGCTTCCCTGAATGTGACGCCTTTTTCTCCATGAATATCTGTGCCTCTGTTTCCGATATATTTATTTATTTCTCAATATGCAAATTTGAAAATCTAGACTACCAAGGGCGGCTCCGTTGCTCCAAACTGCTACACCCTCCACTGGTACTTCTGCAGAAACACGAGAACACAGGGCCAGGTGAGATTTCAGCATAGCTCCCTAGCCCTGTCACTCAAGGAAGGGAAGGTGAAAGAGGGATTAGTGTGGGACATAGTAGTTTGGAGCAACTGATCCGCCTTTGGTGTCACAAATTGCTTATTAGCATATTGTGAAATAAATAAATAACTTAGCAACAGATTCACAAATTTTCATGGGTAAAAAGGTGTTACATTCAGGTGAACTTGATCCTATCTAACAGTGTTGCTGGTTTAATATTCTTCACCCTGGTGTCAGACTCCCTTTAAGCAAACTCCTGTACCCCAGCCTCCTAGACTTTTATGAACGTGACACTGTACTAAGGGCAATAATGTAATTTATTAGCATACACCTTTTCAGCATGTTTGTTTTATAGGTAGCTTTAATAAATTTCCTTCAATGTCTTTTGCTCTGGCAGACCAATCTATGTGTCACATTTTTTGTGCATATAATGCTGGATTTACCCTGCAGTGATAGAGAAGTCATACTGTAGTAACTATCAGACTGATGGGTCGGCCTCCATTTAAAATTTGTTCATAAGACATACCCTTTCAATATCATACTACCGTAGAGTACATTGATAAATAGCCATTTTTTCATATTGGTTAAGTGGTCTATATTGTTTTACACTGGCCATATTCTAATTATTTTGGTACAATGTGGGTTACTTTCATGGTGTATCCTGTATATACATTTGTGCATCATGGTACTCTACATTGACCTTAAGAAAAAAGATGGATGCGAAGGAAGACTTTCTCTGTACATTAGGAGATAAATTTAAGATGCAAGTCCAGTACAGTGCATCTTCCGACCTGTTCATAATGACAATGGGAAGATTGTTGTCATTTTATATACGGTTCCTATAATGGTTGAAAATGTCTCTTTGTTCTGCAGGGGGTAAACAATGTTGAAAAGTGATTTTTAAGATTACGTGTTACTTTTTCTTGCAATACCAGATGCAAAGGAGAACGTTATGATATTGCAACACTGGATTTTAATATTTAAAAAATATTCTGTTCTGTGCATGTGAATTATTCTACAATTGTCAGCTGGATAAATATCAAATCGTAAATAATTAGCTTCTTAAATCGACCGCCGTACAGTAATAATGAGATAGTAAAGACAGTTTCACAAGTACAATAAATACATGAATATTAATAAGTTGCATAAAACATTTCACGACTTTCCTCATGTGCAGCTTTTTTATGCACATTAGTACTAATAAGTAGGAAATGAAAGTATAAATTCTTATGGAAATAATTCAATACAAGACTCATGTGAAGATGGAAATGTGGCATCCTCATATTGTAGTAGGCAAAATTAAGGAACTTAAGAGATGGGTTCCATACTTAATGTTGCTTCTTGTTGCAATACTTATGAGAAGGTTTTAGCTCATGAAGAAGATCAATCTCCTCAAATCACACTTCTCTTCATGATCTGTCTCTCACTTCCATAAAAAAACTGTGTTCCAAATATTCTTTCTAATGGCTTCTATGTGCTTGACACTTGAACTGGAGAGAAATTTTTGTCTTTGTATGCTTGAAGGAATTGAACCTTCTAATGAGAATACAACAACTCATAAAGAAGACGGGTGAACTCTCACCTTTTGTACATGTGGAAACCTTGAACCAACTTCTAGAATTCCGCTAATGTTCTTCTAATGGTAATGTAAAGGGTAGTATTATATGGAGAGAATATGGTGTATGCACATGAGCATTTCATTATTTTGGTATTAGAGGACCACCACTGTCTAGGTCTCTCCACCTTTTTTCAAGACACTGTCAGCAGCAATGCATGAAAGCCTGAAAATACTTAGAGCCTATGTACACTAAATTATTATTTATCAGCTTTCCAAATAAGTCTTAGCTAACTACCTGTTGCTATTTTGTTACTGTAGAGTCTGTGTAACTCCTTCACATAGTTGGTTGCCCTGCTGCTTCTGACATAGATCCAACAGTACACTTTTTCTGGCTGCAGAAAGTATCAGTCAAAGAATAAAGATGTGCTTGTATATAGGAGCTAGAGAAGGCGGCAATATCTTAATTGCAAGAAACCCAAAGCTGTCATATATTACTTGGAGTGACCTATTCAAGTGACATAAAACTGGAACTAGAAACAGGTTGCAAACTGCATACCAGTCTGAAAATAAATGATGGAATAAAGACTGCAGACATAAACTTTGCATAGAGGAACTCCAATACCCCATATGTCTCAACTACTAAACAGAAATTTAGTGGTAAGTATTTTGAGAAGCATACTCACCGCTGCCTCCCTAAGTCATGCTAGGATTCAATTAGCACTTCAATCAGTGATCACAAGATGTTCATCATCATTGCTCAGGAGAGCAGTAGCAGGCCAGAGTCAGTAAGGTGTATGGTTTTAACTGTGAGACCGGCCCTTGAGAATACCCCTGAAATTCAACTATAGCAATACTTCCTGTCCACATACAGATCAGATTGTCATTAGAACCTGTTATTATCAGCACATGTCAAGCATAAGTTAGTCATTCAATATAGTGTATAATACTACCACACTGGGGAGGGATCCCCATTACAGATGAGCAAACTGGTTCGGAATGAACCAGGTTTAGTCAAAATCAAAACTTTCCAATATTTTGGATTTGAATAAACCCAAGCTTTTTGCAGTTTTATATGCACAAAACAGCTAAAAGAGCAGCCACCATGCAAAATCACAAATAAAGCACAGAAGAAGATTCAGCAATCAGGCAGACTTCCCCATAGTGCCTTGTAGGCAGCTCTCATTACAGGAGAGAGATAATCATGCTTTACTATAGCTCAGAGGTCACCGATGACTCATAGGCAGTATAAAATCATCAGGCAGAAAGACAATGTGTCATTTTGTGTAGAGATATTAAAGAAATAGGGTCTCAGACAGTCAAGCTGAGAGTTATAGCAATAATAAACAGATAATACACCTTTGGAAAGTGTAGTGTTAGGGCTCGCATGGGTGTAACTATAGGTATTGTAGCTGCAATTGGGCCCAGAAACCAGGGGGGCCCACAGGTTCACCAAACTAAAAGTGATTAAACCTTTTTCATCTTCTTTCAGATTTCCTTTTATGACTGACAGCCTGTGCATTGTTAATTTATAGCCCCTGCCCTCTGGTGCAGTGGAAGGGGATACAGATGAAAAAGACTTAAAGGGGTTGTCCGGGCTCAAATTTTATTTTTTAATGAGGCCGGGGGAGGTGAAAAAAAATAGAAAAAAAACATACTTACCTGTCCCTGGTGTTCGGGTGCCTCTCAACATGGTCTGGTCCTGCATCTCTGTTGTTGTCCTCCTGTAGAAGTCCCTGCCACAGCGGCCCAAGGAAGGGACCCAGGGATGTCACACCCGGCGAGGAATTTCACTACAAGAAGACAGCTGAGCAGAAGGACCAAACCGTGTTAGTTGTTTCAACTTTCCCTGCAACAAAGTTCAACCAAATTGAATTTTATATTTGAACAGACAAAGCCGAACAGATTCCCGAACAGTTCCATTATCTCTAGTCCCTATTTTTCCCGAGGTAATCCTAAAGTCATGATAAAGTCAAGTTAGCTACAATAACTCAGCTATGCATTTTGTTGCACTTGCTCACTCTTTCTTCTTTGTGCTTTTTTTTTTTTTAATTTCTTTCATTTTGAAAGGAATCTGTTTCCATTGTTCACTTGCAAAATATTCTAATTGCTTTTCTTTTATATATTGAATGCCCTTTGAAGATAAAGGTCTTTTACTTGCTCCATCATGTTTCCTACCTTGCTTACTATAACGCCAAATCCTAATAAAAAACAGAAAAAACATAAGTACTAAAGTATACTATGAGAAAAAATGTACATGTGTTATTGTCCTAGTACACTTAATGTCCACTACTTAACACTTCCATTTTTATTTTATAGTGCAGGTAGCCATGTCATGTGGACCACCTATAGAAATCTCTCTTTATGGTACTGTATGTGCTTTTTATACAGTTTTTTTTTTACAAACTCATGCTTCAATACATGAATATTTACTAATGGTTCAACAGTGTAAACTATGTCTGACAGTCTGAAAATGTTACAGATTTATGACAGGGGCTGATGCTGGATGATAAATCTGGCATATCTTTAGACTGTCTAATCTAGGTGTATATGTTACTGCTAAAGTGAGAAAGCCGTGAATGAGCACATTACCTAGGTAATGTGCAGATTAACTGATTTGCTCCGTTAAAGTGCGGCATCAGGAGTTTTCCACACTTTACCTAGGTAATGTGCACATTCACGGCTTGCGGATTGTTAAAGTTCAGAAGTTTGTTTCTCTCGTGTCCTGCTGTCTCTACTCTATCCCCTCTCCCTCCACTGTTACGTCTTCTTCCACAAGCAGCGTCTCGTCGTCGCCGGTTTTTTTATGTGTCACAATCACCGTCGGCTGCCAGTGCGTAGCATAGCTAAGACGGTTTGCTTTCAAAACCCATTCAAGTTGAATGGGTTTTGAAAGCAAATGGGCAGGTGTGCGCGCTTACACCCTCTGTGCCGCGAAGCAGCCGGGATTTTTTTTTTTGGACACGAAGGACTTTGTTTCTGACGAAAAAAAAAACGGCTTTTCGTGGCGCAGAGGGTGTAAGCATGCCTACAGCGACGTTGCTGTTGCTCCGGCAAAACATGTCGTTATCTGCACTTTAACGAGTGCCTAGTAGGTAATGTGCACATTAGCTAGATAATGTGCAGATTACCTAGGTAATGTCAGAAATGAAAGCAGTTTTCCGCACTTTAACAGATCACCCTAGTGAATCTGCACATTACCTAGGTAATCTGCAGATTAACTGATTTCTGCACTTTAACAGTAACATATACATCTTTTAGTTGGCTTACTTACAGTATATGACACAATTTTGGTACATTTTTGGCGCATTTATTGCACGTCCTCTTTTTCTGAGAATCGAAGCCCACATGTCCAGCAAGTCAAATCACTGCACCAAAGATGCACCACATTGTGCCAAAGATTCACCGAACGTCCACCAAAGATGCACTACATTTACACTAGTGTCTAGTCATAAGCACAGTAGTAAATCTGGGCCAGAGTATAGTGCATCCTGGAGTTAACATGGTGGTATACAAAGTACCAATAGGTCAGTGTAACTGACCATGCACCATTGTATGGTCAATGTATACAGAATAGCTGTGTGCATGATCTCTTATTTAACATATGTTTACAAACCATAATCTTGCATTTTTTGAGGCTGGGGTGTTTTTCATTAAATCATATATCCATATCTTATTTATTTGCAGGTTTGTTCTAAATCATGAAAGGGTTTTGTCGAAAGAACATATAGTAGTGGTAAAAAACTATACGTGAATATTGACTATAGGAGCAGCCATTGCTTTGTCTGTAATTAATGCTAAATGAAGTTATCTTTGATTTGCTGGCTGGCTAGAAGTACTCACAGCCAGGGTTACATTAGCATTTATCAGCTCGGCTTTCACTTTTGAAAAGGTTGTTGTAAATGAGTGGAATGCCATTATAAAGATACCGGTTCACTAGAAGTGTTCATGAGTCATGTAAGATTTACTTATATTTGTTTGACACTCTCGGTATAATGAGGATGTCTCTATTCATTCTCTGTCATTAGGAAGGCTTTGTGCTCACTACTGTATTAGCCCATAGATGTCTCAGTTACCTGATTTTAACAAAACAGGTATGGTTGACATTGGAGGGCATGATATATTTTTGAGCTATTTTGCCTGTGCTATTGATCCTTACAAAAATCTTTTGACAGATAAGCTGCACCGTATTGCCTCTTGCCTTCCTATGTCATCCTTGAAAAAAAAAAACTGACTGAATGGAGATGAAGTAAAGAAAGCGTTTTACTAACATTTCACTACCACATTCCTGAAACTTTTTAAGACTCCTAGTGGACCGATCCAGTGATTTTCACAGACACTCAAAGAATCTTGCAATCATTGAGACAACTGCACAGAAAAACAGGACATTTAGAAACTTCACATATTACACTATGTGCTCTATAAAACATGTTATTGCAGGGATATTTTACCGTAGATGCAATGCTTCAGATGGGAAATAGCTCTGTAATATGAGATTAGGTATAGCATGCCATACTATCAGATCATGCTATGCTATTGGTGTATCCTCGTGAATCCAACAGAAAAAAATCTCTGCATGGCTCCACATAAAAGCAAAGCATGCTGAGATAAACTGGGGCCCTATATACAGATGTGTCCATCATTATCTTACCTCAAATTTGGCTATTTTGGTCTTGCCGCAGCCATTTTTCATTTTTGCATTTTTTTGCTCCTCGCCTTCAGAAAGTCAGAACTTTTTTATTTTTACGTTTACAGAGTTATGTGAGGGCTTATTCTAGAGGGCAAATTGTACTTCATAATAGTACCATTTAATGTACTGGGAAGCTGGTGAAAAAAATGAATTGGCCAGAAATATAAAAAAATGCAACTGAACTATTTTCTTACAGATTTAGTTTTTATGGCATTCATTGTGCAGCAAAAATGACAAGTTCCTTACCTTCTGTGGGTCAGTACATTTGTGACAATACTTAATGTATATACAGTACAGACCAAAAGTTTGGACACACCTTCTCATTCCAAGAGTTTTCTGTATTTTCATGACTATAAAAATTGTAGATTCACACTGAAGGCATCAAAACTATGAATTAACACATGTGGAATTATATACTTAACAAAAAAGTGTGAAACTACTGAAAATATGTCTTATATTCTAGGTTCTTCAAAGTAGCCATCTTTTGCTTTGATTACTGCTTTGCACACTCTTGGCATTCGCTTGATGAGCTTCAAGAGGTAGTCACCTGAAATGGTTTTCACTTCACAGGTGTGCCCTGTCAGGTTTAATAAGTGGGATTTCTTGCCTTATAAATGGGGTTGGGACCATCAGTTGTGTTGTTTAGAAGTCAGGTGGATACACAGCTGATAGTCCTACTGAATGGAGTGTTAGAATTTGTATTATGGCAAGAAAAAAGCAGCTAAGTAAAGAAAAACGAGTGGCCATCATTACTTTAAGAAATGAAGGTCAGTCAGTCTGAAAAATTGGGAAAACTTTGAAAGTGTCCCCAAGTGCAGTGGCCAAAACCATCAAGCGCTACAAAGAAACTGGCTCACATGAGGACCGCCCCAGGAAAGGAAGACCAAGAGTCACCTCTGCTGCGGAGGATAAGTTCATCCGAGTCACCAGCCTCAGAAATCGCAGGTTAACAGCAGCTCAGATTAGAGACCAGGTCAATGCCACACAGAGTTCTAGCAGCAGACACATCTCTACAACAACTGTTAAGAGGAGACTGTGTGCAGCAGGCCTTCATGGTAAAATAGCTGCTAGGAAACCACTGCTAAGGACAGGCAACAAGCAGAAGAGACTTGTTTGGGCTAAAGAACACAAGGAATGGACATTAGACCTGTGGAAATCTGTGCTTTGGTCTGATGAGTCCAAATTTGAGATCCTTGGTTCCAACCACCGTGTCTTTGTGCGACGCAGAAAAGGTGAACGAATGGACTCTACATGCCTGGTTCCCACCGTGAAGCATGGAGGAGGAGGTGTGATGGTGTGGGGGTGCTTTGCTGGTGACACTGTTGGGGATTTATTCAAAATTGAAGGAATACTGAACCAGCATGGTTATCACAGCATCTTGCAGCGGCATGCTATTCCATCCGGTTTGCATTTAGTTGGACCATCATTTATTTTTCAACAGGACAATGACCCCAAACACACCTCCAGACTGTGTAAGGGCTATTTGACCAAGAAGGAGAGTGATGGGGTGCTACGCCAGATGACCTGGCCTCCACAGTCACCAGACCTGAACCCAATCGAGATGGTTTGGGGTGAGCTGGACCGCAGAGTGAAGGAAAAAGGGCCAACAAGTGCTAAGCATCTCTGGGAACTCCTTCAAGACTGTTGGAAGACCATTTCAGGTGACTACCTCTTGAAGCTCATCAAGAGAATGCCAAGAGTGTGCAAAGCAGTAATCAAAGCATAAGGTGGCTACTTTGAAGAACCTAGAATATAAGACATATTTTCAGTTGTTTCACACTTTTTTGTTAAGTATATAATTCCACATGTGTTAATTCATAGTTTTGATGCCTTCAGTGTGAATCTACAATTTTTATAGTCATGAAAATACAGAAAACTCTTGGAATAAGAAGGTGTGTCCAAACTTTTGGTCTGTACTGTAGATTGTTATGTTTTAATATATTTACAAAAATCAAAAACTTTGAAAAATCAAAAAATTATTTTAGTCACCATACTCTGACACTCCTAACTTTCTTTCAGAGCTGTGTAAGATATTGGGTTTTTTTGTGGGACATGATGTACTTTTTAAATATACCATTTTGGGGAATGACTGACCTTTTGATCACTTTTTTTCATTTTATTTGAAAAGCGAAATGTAGAAAATAATGGCAATTTGACTGTTTTGATTTTCGTCACTGCTATGGCGTTCACTGTATGCGATAAAAATTTTTTTGATTTTTATAGTTTGGCCATTTTCAGACTCACGGATGCTTCATGTGTTTATTTTATATGCATTCTAGAGAAAGGGGTTTGAATTTTTATTTTTTTTAGTCCTTTTAGGGCTTGAACCTTTGATCACTGTACAACTTAATATATTCCTGTAGAATTATTGGAGCCTGCCACAGGCAAGATTCAATGGTTATATTACTTTGGCAGGCCTGGGAATCTTCAGAAGGCTGTCATAGTAACCAGACGGCTCTCATACTCTCTCCATGAGGAAGCCATACCAACACCGAAACGTGAATCCAGTTTTATCCTTTCCGCCTATGTCCAGTTAAGAGGAAAGATAACAAAAGACATCTCTGATGTTTACCCTTAATACATTCACACGCCAGAACATATATATACATTCAGGGTCACGTGAGGAACTATGGTACCGAGCTCAAAAGCCAAGCGGGTGCCGTACTCCTGGGTCACTGCTGTTTCACACAGCATGACCCTCACAGCAGGGGTCCCGATTGGAGACATTTCTGATCACGGACCATTAACCCAAGCAGATTCCATAGTCCGATATGTCCTTGGCATCTGAGTGATTAGTTTCACTTTCACTTATGCTGAAAGAAACGGAACAGCTCTTCTGTGGAGAATCACAGGAGCTATTGTGTTGCAATAGCAACCAGGAGCCCGCGCTAATAAAATATAAAGATATTTATCCCATACGGTTAACGTAACAGGAAAAAATAACAAAATGACAAAATTGCTATTTTTTTCTCTGCGTCTCCCTAAAAAATATATTAAATTGTTTTCAAAATATGAGATAATCTATAACATCAATAAGAACTACAACTTGCCCCGCAAACAAGACACCTTACACAGCTCCGTACACATAATTATTAAAAAGTTACGGGTATCAGAAATATTTTTTAAACAGTAATAAAACATGACAAAAACTATATAAATATGGTATTAACAAAACTGACCCACAGTGGAAACTGTAAAAACAAAACCCATAAGAAAATTACAGTACTACATTTTTTTTCAATTTCACCCCATTCTGTATTGTTTTGACAGAACATTAAATGGTGCCAATAGTAAATATTATTTGTCTTGCAAAAAACAAGGCCTCATATGGCTATATAAATGGAAAAATATAAAATTGGGACAACATAACAGAACTGTTAAATGATTGAAGTCTTCACACAAACATAATTTTGTGACGTAATATCATAAAACAATATTGTCTTGAAAAACTAATGATCGTGTGACACTCATCAGGATGTGTTCAGTCAAGAGGAAAGGTAAAGATGGGAACATCAGTAGATTAAAATTCTATATTATATATTTTTATTATTGCACAAAATTGAAATTTGGACTTGGCCTCGCAAGGTCAGAGCAGCATTTCGTTATATTTTCAGTGTTAAGCCACACTAGTCGCTATGAATGCCATTGGTGGCCCAGTCTAATGAATCCATATAAGCTTTTTGTGTTGCCGCCTTTCTGCTTTGACTGATTGTATTGAGCACATTTTACTGGAAGAAACTGTGTCTACACAGGCAAATGCTCATGTAAAAATGGAACTGATAATTTTCTTCAGCGAGCTCAACAGAGAGAAAGCCTAGAGAATGAGATTTCCTGCACTTTATGATAAAAATTAAGCTGTTATGTTAAAAAAGCACTATTCCAGCAAGCAGAGAATACAATCCGTCAAAAGCATCAATAAAACGGGCCTTTTTTCATATGCAAATGCAGATTTAGAAAGAAAGCATTGTTTTTTCAATGAGAGATAATATTCAGGAAAAAAAGGTTAGCAGAATTTCTATAACTTATCTTCATCAGGGAGAAATTTGGAGTTTACAGTTGCTCTTTCATTAAAAAGGGCTTTTCATCTAGAATCATCTAAGAAGGCAAACTTTGCATTTTAATTAGAGATATTTAACCCTTTCTATCCAGAAAGGTTTGGCTGCGTCGCTGAACAGTGATGGGGGTCTGTCAGGCCTAGAAGAAAGGGGTTAAATAGTTTTAGCTCTGTGAAACACAAATCAAAAAGGGCCTTTTAATAAAGCCAACTAACATTTCAGCTTTTTCAGTGATCATGCAAGAAATGATGAGAATTATCTTATTAGACTGCGCGTCAGAGTATTGTCTGTAATTGCCCGGCCCGTTGCTAAAAATAAATCCATACAGTGGTGAAACAAGGAGAAATAAATAACAACATATGATTAGCAGCATACATAGCAAAGAATGACAAAGGTTGGATTACATGAAGTGGCTGCAGAAAACCCCAGCAATGCCGATACCACATTACAGTATTAGCTGTGGAAGGCTGGAAACACACAAGCAGTTTTTCATGCACTTTGAGGTTTAGTCTTTGATGCAGTTTTTTGAGCCAACTTCAGAAGTGGCTCCAGCAGGAATGAGAAGTATATGCTTTTTCTTTATATTTCCCATTGTTTTTTTTAAACCACTCCTGGTTATGGTTCAAAAGATTTGAGCCGCACAAACTGCACCAAACACTGCTACAAAAACTGCATGAGTGATTCCAGCCTAAGAAGGTCATTTTGCCTCTAGTCACCTATATGTGGATATAAAACAGTATAAGACTAAGGCCCCACATAGTGCATGTATGAAAAACCGCATGTATGAAAAACCGTGGCGGCAACTGATCATGTTTTTTTCCGCAGTGCTTTTCACAGAAAGTGAACTTCTGTGGACTTTCTGCTTCCATTATACCTATAAGGAAACCGCTGCGTGTGTTTTTCCGCAAGGTGTGGATGGGATTTGCAAGAGCCCCATTCACCTTGCAGTGACTGTAAAATGCCGTGTTTTTTTCCATGGCATTTACACCATGTGGGGCCCCAGCTTTAGGCCATGAATTATTTGCTGCATATTTTCAAAATCCACAGTATATCCTATGATAGATTTTTTTTTAACCCGATAGGATATCTAATACTAAACCGACAAAGTTCAGCCCATTTTCGCTGCAAAAATTATCAGCTGCATATGCACTTTCAGCATGGCTCTCTTTAGCATCCACTTTTGGAGGAAATGTATCAAAATTTTTCTATTTTCAAGATTTTCCTAAATTCTAATGTATGCTAATTGTTGAATGGTTGCTATAAATGAATCTTGAGATGAGCAACTTCAAATGACTACAGTTTTAGCATATATTCACACCATTGCCAATCTGAGAATACTGAGGGAAATATAATAAACGACTTACATCAGAAAACTGGTGTAGAGTGTAGAAGTGGCCCATCTTTGGTGCACAACCACTTTAAAGACAGTGGGTAGCGAGGCAGGGATCAAGTTGACCCAGGGTGTGGACACCTCTCCTGGTCAGATTTACTATAACTGGCCTGAGATATAGCTAAAATCTATTCTCACTCCTGGCTGGCGTAGATTTCAGTTTTGACACATTGGATCTCCCAAGATGTAACAGAATTATTAAGAGGAAGAAGCTCTTAATAATATTGGTGCATCTTACGCTAAAAAAAAAAAAAACCTTAATTGATTCACTGCCACTGAGCAAAAGAGAGTATTTGCAACATTTCTGGTTAAATTTTTTTTCCAAAAATAGTGTAGCAGTTCTAATGTTTTCTACCACATCATTATCCTGGCCTATGAGGTTACTGTAATTTCACACCCAGCCTATATATTGTAGAAATTTCTGAAACTGTTCCATTCATCTGAATGGGGCTTGCATATTATAAATTCATGTGCATGCCACCAAAACAACCCCATTCAGATGAATGGAACTAATTTTCACTAGCAGAAATTTCTGCAACAAATCTGCTGCATGTGAATTCACCGTTGAGGTTCACATGAAGGAATCTGGAGCTGATTTTGAGGCAAATTCCACCTTAGCTCTAAATTCTGGTTTAACACTGAAGAAGGAGCATATTTCTGAATCTTGCCATGGATTCCTCAGCTGATTCAGCGGCATGAGACTACAGCTGGTTAGTTCCATTGTGTCAGGGGCAAGTAGACCTGCAGCAGAAAGCTGAAGCTTTGGAAGACCACCTCAAATTCCACTTCACTTTCTGCTGTGTGAACAGCCCCTTATAATTCACACAGCCTATGTGTTATTTTCTGATGGTAAGTTCTTAGTTTGAATTCAGATGTTGTGGTTTTGCTGTTCCTTTAGTCCCTGGCATTCCCTTATTCTTTTTTTCATCTACAGATTGAAGCATTTTTATGGTATTTTCAAATGTATTTTTTTTTTTTAGTTTTCAGTGAGACTTACATTTTCATTCCTTTTTATATTTTTCTGTTCATTATAGGGACAGAAAAACAAGCAAAAAAAGGCAGTACCGTATGTGGCATATGATGGACACCAGGGTGGTGCTGAACTGTATTGACTATAATTCAGTCCATCTGGTTTTTGTTATGGTGTCTGTCATTACCGTGTTTCTCCAAAAATAAGACCTACCCCGAAAATAAGCCCTAGCTACATTTTCCAGGTTTTTTGGAGTAGGCTTGAAATATAAGCCCTACTCCAAAAATAAGCCCTAGCTAATTTAACCCCTTCCCGACATCTGCCATGTGATTACAGCGGATGCCGGGTCCTTAAAGATGGCGGCGGCTCTGCTGCAGAGTGGTTACCTTAGCTTCCGTACCGGGTCTCCGCGGAGACCTGGAGTTAATACCCATGGTCAGTGTCTACCCTGATCGCGGGCATTGTTGAGCGTGACCCCCCTCCCTTCCAACCAAAGAAGCAGAACCGCCGGAGTTAATGCCCGCGATCAGAGTGGACTCTGACCGCGGGCATTGCGTGACCTCCGCACTTCCCCCCCGCAGTCCCTAGGGCCGGTCCCCACCTGCTATAGCTACTATACCAGGTCTCCGTTGTACTGGAGACCCGCAGTTAATGCCCGCGATCAGAGTCCACTCTGATCGCGGGCATTGTTGAGTGTGCCAGTCCGTGACCCCCCCGAAGGCTCCCAGGCCTGTCATAGGAATATTAATATTGCCTCAATAGTAATGTAGATAATCTCCCATAGACTGCAATAGGTTGTATTGCAGTGTATGGGATGATTGCAGGTGCAAGCCCCCCTAGGAGGGGTTAATAGAAAAAAAAAGAAAAAAAAAGTTAAAAAATATAAAAAACACAAAATAATAAAAGTTCAAGCCCCCTCCCACTTTCAGTAGAATACATATAAAAATAAAATATTACTGTGAAACACATACACATTAGGTATCCCTGTGTCCGAAAACGCCCAGTCTACAAACTTATACAAATATTTTACCTCTATGGTGAATGCCGTAGCAAAAAAAAAAAAAAAGATCAAAAGTGCCGAACTGATGTTTTTTCGCTGTTTCACTTCTGATAAAAGTTGAAATAAAAAGCGATCAAATGTGTGATTGTTGTTCATGGAAAAAATTAAGACCTAGCCCTTTTTTCAGAGCAAAAAATTATATAAGACCCTTTCTTATTTTCGAAGAAACACAGTATAATACTTGAAATAGTGCTGCATTCTGCACTATTTTGTCCATTATTTCTAATCGATTTTGGAGGCCACCTATGCAGTTGTGAACATAGCCTTATTTTGTTCAGGTGCTTTTCTAGGCATATGGAGAAAAATGCTTGAAATAAAGCAGTGAGTGACAAACACACTGCTAAACGGAGATCAGCAGACCCTCACACCAAATGATGGTGGCCACCGAGGCCACAGAGCCTAAGCCACCTCTGGACTGACTTCTCTGTCTCACAGACTTCACCACCAGAGATCTGAAGAGTGAGGGGGAGATATGGTAATAGAGAGGTTTGAGTACTGCACCATGGCTGAGCAGCAGATGCACACCTCACAGCAACATGGTAGCCGCCATGGACTGAGAGGCTGCAGAACCTGGGCTGCCACTGAACTGACTGCTCTTTCTCATAGATTTCACCAGCCAAGACCCTGAGATCGCCTCACCACAGTGTTTAAGCCCTCCCTAAAGAAACATTATGGAACTATGGACAAAACCACAATAAAGAACTGCACCATGTGAATACTGTATATGCTAAGCTTACTGCAATGTCTGAAATCTGTCATTATTTACCTGAACGTTTTAGCTGACTGTGCTCATGTACAGGGTGTTGCATTGCAACTATAAAATTTAATTTTTTTTTTTTGTTCTCATAGAAATTCTCAAGTTAGTCTATATGCTATTTAACCCCTTCCAGTTCTGCGCCGTACTATTATGTCACGCTGAGCGTATAGTTACAGCGCTGTATTTTCTGCCCCACTCTCCAGCCACCCCTCAGATCCATGTTTATGAGATTGCGGGGTCTGAAGGGTTGCCATGGCAGCCAGGAGGCCGAGCAATGGCCTCCAGACTGACACTCCCTGTAAAACATAGGAAGCCCATGTACTATGTTCTGCAATACAGTGTGTTGCAGTACATTACACCGAGGATCAGAGATACTAGGTTCAAGTCCCCTTAAGGAACAAGTAAAAAAAAAAAACAAAGCCAAATAATAAAAAGTTAAAAAAAAAAAATCACTTGTACATTTATATTTAAAAATATATAATGTACCCAAAATAAACAAACATGTTAGGTATCTTTATGTGCATATAAGTCCGTACTTTACTAAAATAGCTTTATTTATCCCGTACTGTGAACAGCATAAAAAAATATATATATACCGTGATGCGCAAATTAACATATTGTGGTCAACTGGCTTCCCCCCAAAAATAGCAATAAAAGCGATCAAAAAGACATACATACCAAAAATTGGTAGCAATAAAAACTACAACTTGCCCCACAAATAAATAGCCCTTACTTATCTCCATCAACAAAACTGTAAAAAAGTTATAGGCGTCAGAATATGGTGACGCCAGGAAAATCATTCATTTTCAAAAAGTGTCGTTTTATTTGTTAAAGCGGTAAAACATGATGAAACCAATAGATATATGTTATCGCCGTAATCATAATGATCCGTCACCATGTCATTTTTAATGTGGAGCGAAAGACGTAAAAACAAAATGCAAAAAATTTTTAGAATTGTGGGTTTTTTCACACAAACCACCCAAAAACATTAAAAAAACTAATCAAAACAGTATATGTACCCCAAAATGGTGCAAAATGAAAGTACAACTTATTACACAAAGAATTCTCACATAGCTATGTTGACAGACAAATAAAAAAGTAATGAATTTTGGAAGGTGGGGAAGGAAAATATTAAAAAAGTCGCAGCGCATTAATGTACAAACTATCATGTGTCCTTAAAGGGTTACATTTAGTTATGGCATTTGATGCTATTGACTACCTGTGACTGAACAAGTGCTTTATGCTTTTACTTGGACCCAAAAAATGTCAAGTAAACAATATACTATGGGTTAAAATAAATGGAACTATGTTTCAAACCAGCTGCACTTCGGTTCATATCTGCCCCAACATTAATGTAAAACTGGTCCAGTAGATTGTGTGTGACATAAAGTTGGTGGTTTGCTATACTGTAGATACTTGGAATTCTATACTCTATAATTCTATATTCTATAAGTATTTGCTTATTTATTTAATATCGCTTTTATATTGTCCAATGTCACACATTGTCCTTGACTTGTGGTTTAAGTTAGTTATTTTATAAAATGTCAAATTTTATTTTTCCCTTTCCGCTGCTACATTTCTTATGAATTAGCAAACATAATATGAAGGCACCACAGGAAACAGAAGGGCCTGTTGACTATGATTTAACTTAGGAAAAATGCTTCTTCGCTTTCTGTCTGCTGTCTGCTCCCTGTGTAAATGCTTCCTCACAGTCAAGGGCATAGGGGGACAGAAGTCCATAGCGGGCAACTGTCCCTATCCACAGCCCAGAGGGAACAGCTGAGGTTGGGAAAGCAAAGATAGGAACCATTAAAGTGCGGCTTGAGATTGACACTGACCTAGCTCACTCATTCCTCATTGTCCCGCCATCTGCACAACCGTGAACTTTGCCTTCAAAACTTCTTCTCAATTAACATGTCCAGCTGGGGGAGAATTGCGTCATATCTCTGACTCCAGTGTAGCAAACGGACTGTTGTTTTAACCCTTTGCCTTCAAGAGAAGGGCTATCTCATGTATACATCATTATGTCCCCATAACTGGATGCAACAATGTTCTGATACAACAAGGCTATTCTGATATCAATACTGAGTGACTCAATAAATAAATCAAATTATTTCTAATTTATCACAGTGGACATTTGCAGAGTTGATGCATCAAGTGTATCAATGTTAACTTATTCTGTGTCCTTCTAATCTTATACTATTATACTTATATTAATCATATACTATTTGCCAAACTTGTCACATTGTGCATCGGGTGTGGCACTTTTGGTTTATTTTTTTGGCATATTTTTTATGTGTCATGCACATTTTACTTTTTTTTCCAACTGTTGACATTCACATTTTATAATATGGCTAAAAGTAGATTTACACATAATCACAAGCAATTGGCTAGTATGAATAAAAAGGTGGAGTATGTGATAATTCTATTGGTGGAGATAGTTAAAGGGGTTGTGCTGTTATGGACACTTATTCACTATCCACATGACAGAGGATAAGTGTCTGATCACTGTGAATGGAGCACCAGTGCGCTTGTGTGACTGGCACTCCATTCACTGCTATGGGGTTGCCAGGACTATTGCTCCATTTACAAGGAGGCTTTAGGGGCACTTTTGGTCCCACATCCTCCTCATTGCTGGTGGACCCATTGGTCAGTTTCCCTGCGATCGGACACTTTTCCCCTGACCTGTGAATAGAGAATAAGTGTCTATAATGGTACATCACCTTCAACTGACCATGTTCACACATTATAAACCAATATTTCCACTGTAAGGCCTTCTGCTCAAGACCGTACTTTTGATTCGCATTTATGGATCCACAAAGTGGACACAAACATTTCTAGGGGGCCCGGACACAGGACTGCATTTTTTGAAGCCGTGTGTGAGTGCCATATTGAAAGGACCGCAAATTATGAAGCATGTACTATTTTTGTCAGCATTTGTGGAAGAGAAAAGTATAGGGGATCATACAAGTGTTTTTGCAGATCCATGATTGCGGATGATGTTTTTTGCGGATTGTGGGTGAGTATTTGCAGACAGTAAAAGCCATTACGGTCGTTTGTAGGAGGCCTAAGTCGGTGGCCACACAATGCAGAAAAGCTCTTTTCTGTTGCAGAATTTGCTATATTTTTTTTGGGCCAAAATTAATAGTGGCTTGAAAAGGAATGGGAAATATAAAGGAAGATCTTAGGCCGGGGCCCCACGTGACGTAAACGCTGGGTTTTATAGTCCTGAAAATATGTGCAGCAGACACACTACAGTTTCCAAAACCATCACGGTTTTGGAAATCACAGCATGTCAATTATACCTAAGGAAATGCCAGCAGTTTCCCTATAGGTATAATTGAAGCAGAAAGTCCACAGAGGAGACTCCTTGGACTTTCTGTGAAAAGCGCTGCGGGAAACACTGGGGCCTTAGCCTTATACTTCTCCTTTCTGCTAAATCCACTACTAGCTTTGGGTTAAGAAAACACAGCAAAATCTTCAACAAAAAAAGCTGCTTCTCCACAACCTGGCCTCAGGCTGAGGCCCCACATTGCAGAATAACAGCTTTTCTTTGTTGGAGAATTCACTGTTTTTTTGAGCTTCAACAGGAATGGCAAATACATAGGAAGTACTTATACTTCTCTCCTCTGCTACATCCACTTCTGACTTTGATAAAAAAAAAAAAAACACAGCAAAATCTGCAACAAAAAATCTGCCCTTGTGAAAACACATCCTTGTTTTTTGCAAATTTTGCTGCGTTTTTTTTGAGTCAAAGTCAGGAGTGGATTTAACAGAAGGGAAACATTGTCCATTCCTTTTCAAGCCACTCCTGACTTTGGCTCAAAAAACCGAGCAAAATCTGCAACAAAAAATGCTGCCTTTTCAAAATGTGGGGCCTTAGCCTTACACAGTTTTCCTTGGCATTTTTTTCTTGAAAAAAACCCAAAAAACACCTCTTTAAAAACACCCGTATTGCTGTGCCGATTTTTGCAATTGCAATTTTTGACCTCTGTGCTTTTTATTCATGCAGCTTTTTTCCTGTTTTTATACCTGGTGTTTTTTTTTCCTATAATAAAAACAATAGGAAAATTCCTAAAAAAACTTTGCAGCCAAATGTTAGCTGTAAAACTATATGGTAATTATAAAACACACAGTGGGGTTTATTTCTGCCATTTTTGCTGGCCCTTTTTGTGCTTTTCATGAGCCAGTGGTGTTTTATATACATTAAAACCACTTTTATATATGTTGCTCCAAAATCAAAATTCTTTTTGAAGCTAAACATCAGAATGTTGGAGTATTCATACCCAAGGAAGGCTGGAGGAGTGGTGTCACAGCTCCTCCCACTCATTCAGACACCCAGAGACACCTTATTTCCTCTGGATTGACACTTACATCTGAACAATGGTGGTAAACTTTAGATATCATCTTTTTCATTTGTTTGTATGAAAATAACCTGTTCAATATCGTATAGGTCTATTTTATTTATTTATTTATTTGCGCACTTATATAGCGCCATCATATTTCACAGTGCATTACAGAAATTGCCAACACTGTCCCATATAGGGCTCCCGATCTAAATACTCTATCAGTATCCCAAGCAAACACAGGGTGAACATACAAACTCCGTGCAGATGTTGTCTTTTGCTGAATATGAACCTAGGACTACAGTTTGAACAATTTACAGATACAAAAACCCATATACAGCAAGATGCAAAACACTGTATGTTCTGATATAGCTAGTTCGCATTAATTTTTTTGTGGGATTGGGCCAGGCAGACTAGCCTTTGCTCCCCATACACATCAATGAGTCTTGGGTGTTCATGAACCTGTTGCAGGTTCACAAGTTGTCCTTTCATGGATTCCATTTAATGAGAACACCCTCAAAATCTACCATACCGGTGATGCTCTGACCCAGTCTTCTTGCCTTCATAATCTGGCCCTAGTCACAGTCTCTTACTTCCTTATTTTTGCCCATTATTCCAGATTCCAACACACATTTGCTCTCTAATACTGTATATCCCACATTAACATGTGTCATGAGATAATCAATTTTGCTCACTTCATTAGTATATATGGATAGATTTCTATATATACTACATGGATAAAAGTTTTGGGACACACATCTTAATCTTTAAATTCAGGTGTTCATTCAGTCCCATTGACCCAGTTCCAAACCTAGGATTAGCACAAAAAATTCATGATATGGGTTTCAATGGTGTAGAACTTACATGCAAGCCTTAATTTTACAAGCATAATGCCAAGTTTCCGAAGGAATAGTGTAAAGCACACGGCAACTGGACTCTGCACAAGTGGAAACATGTTCTGTTGAGTGATGAATCACACTTTTCTATCTGGCAGTCTGATGGATGAGTATGAGTTACTTGTCTGACTGCATTGTGTCTAATGTAAAATTTGGTGGAGGAGGAACAATGCTATGGGGTTCTTTGTCCAAGACCCCTTAGACCCTTTGTTCCAGTGAAGGGTAATCTTAATCCTTCAGCATACCAAAACATTTTGGACAAGTACGCTTCCAACTAAGTAGGAATAGTTTGAGGAAGGCCCTTTTCTGTTCTAGCATGACTGTGCCCTAGCGCAAAAAGCATAGTCCATAAAACCTCTTCTGGAGCAACTTGACTGGTTCGCACAGTTCCCTTACCTCAGCCCCACTAAACAGCTTTTGAATGAGCTAGAATAGAGATTAAGGCTAAGGCCCCACATAGCGGGCCACAGTAAAATACACTGCAGGAAAAAACGCGGTGGCAACGCATTGTGGTTTTCCCGCAGCACTTTTCACAGAAATTCCACAACAGTTTTGGGAATCACAGCCTGTCTGCTGTATGTATTTTCCCGCAATGTGTGGATGGGATTCGCTAGACTCCTATCCACAGATAAAACTCCATGTTTTTTTTCCGTCTAAAAGCCAGGCCCTCTTGGCCTCTGGATGAATTCCCACAGACACACTCCAAAATCCTGTAGAAAGGATTATAAGAAGAGTGAACGCAATTTTAGCTGGAATGGAGGAACACACTGTATATTAAAAGGTAATGTGTCAAAAGGAAATGGCCTATTTTTAATCCAAGTTTTTAAACTAAAATATTTTTTAAAGAATTTCTGATATTAATTTTGGCCACTAAACCTAATACTAGACTGACACTTTCCAATTATATAGGGGTTTTCTTTGCAGCAGTTACCTCATTTACATTACAAGCGAGACAAACAGAATTACAATAGAAGATAACACCTTTATAGATAGCACCACTGATCCCCCACTGAATCTACTACTGACAATAGTTGATGTTACAGCTTATCTACTCCCCCTCCCTGAACAAAGCATATCTATAAAACTCTCCTGAGGCAGCTCCATTCTATTGCTGCCTATGGCCATGACAATGCCATAAAGCATATCACTAAATGGTATTCACAGACTCAAAGGGTTGCAAGTCTCCAAAAACAAAAATAATTCACAGAATTGTAAATTGGAGACACTAATCGAATAAAACTTCACTTTTAATGATCTCCTTAAAAAAACATACAATCAGAAAAATAAAAAAAAATTTAAAAATGTGATATATTTCACATATTTCATATCTAGTAATAAAAAATGCTACATATGGCATAAAAGCTCCTGTAGGCGTAATGTGTAGGTGTCCCAATACTTTTGCATATATAGTTTATACACATATGTTTATGGAAAAGTAGTAGAAGTGAGTTTGTACCGATGTTTTTGGATAATGCATGTGTCACTTGAAATTTACATGCGTCCTGTATCTGCAAAGAAAAGTAATATAAAGCAATGATATCTTTGATCATTGTAAGAACTGAGAAACAGCGGCACTGTGTCCAGTGTGGTTATCATCAACACATTTTCCATACACAGAGTGCAGAAATTATTCTGTGCATTCTCCAACCCTCGCCCCTGTTCTGGGCTTCAAAAGCAATTTCAGCAGCAAAATAATGTGCTTTTCTTCAATTTTCAAGCCATTTGTACAAGGTTAGTGTTGTTTACCCACCTGGTACACTGATATTTACATACCCCTTTAAAGAAAAATTGGTAGGTATGATTTATGGAGTACAGTAAGAGCACAATTTTCCATGCACTGCACCTAATCTAAAAAGGCTGCAGCAAAGGTTATTCTGGCCAAACAAATACCAAGTCTTCCCTTT
The DNA here is from genome assembly GCA_947044405.1 of Leptodactylus fallax. NCBI lineage: Eukaryota > Metazoa > Chordata > Amphibia > Anura > Leptodactylidae > Leptodactylus > Leptodactylus fallax. The sequence goes on along the minus strand of CAMRHE010000081.1, from coordinate 5,950,760 downwards.
TCGGTAAGTCAGGATATTTATTTTTGTAGAAAAGTAATGTCAGCGACATATAAGACTCAGGGTTTTTATGTAGATAAAGGTGGTCGCTAGTATATTTGCAATTTTAGTAAAAAGTATAGAGGGCTTTTCTGACTTGAATAAATAAGTCAAGGAAGGACACAATGCGGTAATAAGGATGTACTGTATAAAGACCTTTCAACCTCTGTTAGAAAATAATATTTTGCCTAAGACATAATTGTGGCTTTTATTTTTTTATTTTTTGGAATTGTTGCTTTGAAGGTCAAACAAGCATATAATTTGAAAAGGTTTTGAAGAAGTGCAGTAAGATGGTGTTTTATGGTGTTTGCAGGTAAAACATAGTATTTTACAATTGCTCTTTAAGGGACACTATGATCAACAATGTGTGTAAGTATATATTGAGATTTATATAACTGAATTATATGATTGACAGGTATTATATAAAGTTAGTCGTTGTTAGCACAGTCCCTTAAAGCAATACAAAGAACAATGTACCGCATGTCTCAGACAATAAGATCTGGTGGTTACGGTAATACGGTAAACAGAAGGAGGTTCATATTTTATTCCATAGTTTTCTGGAGTTCAAGAGGGGGTGTACCCATACGTGTGTATGTATTTATATGCCAGCTGACGTGCAAGGTTATCTAGGAGGTAGTACTATACTATACTGTTTCCAGAGCTAAATTTCCATCCTGTCAGTGCAGGACATTCACAGTCTAGTTTATACATTGTAACCACATAGAGTTGTCATGTATCAGATCCTAAGTGTGGTCCTCAACAAAGCCCAGTAGTGATGGCAAAGCTATGGCAGTCTAATAGAGGACTGAGAAGTACCCAGAAAGTGCAGTCTCCACTTTTCTATAAGCGAGAAAGCCACCATTACTGACAATTGCTTACTATAGTCTGAGTAATCTGTACTCTTTTACATTGCCTGGACAAAGCAGCCAATGGGATGGCACAAATACATTCCACAAGCCATATACAGTGGGGAAAAAAAGTATTTAGTCAGCCACCAATTGTGCAAGTTCTCCCACTTAAAAAGATGAGAGAGGCCTGTAATTGTCATCATAGGTAGACCTCAACTATGAGAGACAAAATGAGAAAACAAATCCAGAAAATCACATTGTCTGATTTTTAAAGAATTTATTTGCAAATTATGGTGGAAAATAAGTATTTGGTCAATAACAAAAGTTCATCTCAATACTTTGTTATATATCCTTTGTTGGCAATGACAGAGGTCAAACGTTTTCTGTAAGTCTTCACAAGGTTGGCACACACTGTTGCTGGTATGTTGGCCCATTCCTCCATGCAGATCTCCTATAGAGAGACTGGGACTGTCGCTGGGCAACACGGACTTTCAACTCCCTCCAAAGGTTTTCTATGGGGTTGAGATCTGGAGACTGGCTAGGCCACTCCAGGACCTTGAAATGCTTCTTACGAAGCCACTCCTTCGTTGCCCTGGCAGTGTGCTTGGGATCATTGTCATGCTGAAAGACCCAGCCATGTTTCATCTTCAATGCCCATGCTGATGGAATGAGGCTTGCACTCAAAATCTCACGATACACGGCCCCATTCATTCTTTCATGTACATGGATCAGTCGTCCTGGTCCCTTTGCAGAGAAACAGCCCCAAAGCATGATGTTGCCACCCCCATGCTTCATAGTAGGTATGGTGTGCTTTGGATGCAACTCAGCATTCACTCTCCTCCAAACAAGACGAGTTGTGTTTCTACCAAACAGTTCTACTTTGGTTTCATCTGACCATATGACATTCTCCCTACACTTTTCTGAAACATCCAAATGCTCTCTAGCAAACTTCAGACAGGCCTGGATATGTACTGGCTTAAGCAGGGGGGCACGTCTGGCACTGCAGGATCTGAGTCTCTGGCGGCGTAGTGTGTTACTGACGGTAGCCTTTGTTACATTTGTCCCAGCTTTCTGCAGGTCATTCACTAGGTCCCCCCGTGTAGTTCTGGGATTTTTGCTCACCGTTCTTGTGATCATTTTGACCCCACGGGGTGAGATCTAGCGTGGAGCCCCTGATCGAGGGAGATTATCAGTGGTCTTGTATGTCTTCCATTTTCTAATTATTGCTCCCACAGTTGATTTCTTCACACGAAGCTGCTTGCCTATTGCACATTCAGTCTTCCCAGCCTGGTGCAGGTCTACAATTTTGGTCTTCACCGTAGTGGAGTTTGGAGTGTGAGTGTTTGAGGTTGTGGACAGGTGTCTTTTATACTGATAACAATGTCAAACAGGTGCCATTACTACAGGTAATGAGTGGAGGACAGAGGAGCCTCTTAAAGAAGTTACAGATCTGTGAGAGCCAGAAATCTTGCTTGTTTGTAGGTGACCAAATACTTATTTTCCACCATAATTTGCAAATAAATTCTTAAAAAAATCAGACAATGTGATTTTCTGGATTTGTTTTCTCATTTTGTCTCTCATAGTTGAGGTCTACCTATGATGTCAATTACAGGCCTCTCTCATCTTTTTAAGAGGGAGAACTTGCAGAATTGGTGGCTGACTAAATACTTTTTTTTCCCCACTGTATATAGTATATACTATATATAGTACTTTAAACTATACATTCAAAATGCCTTGGTGCATTATGAATCCTACATGGCTAGCATTCAAAAGGCAAAGATACAGTACCACTATTTAAAGGGGTTGCCCAGGATTCATTTTATATGGCCTATCCTAGAAATAATAAGTAGGATTAAAGTGGTTGGCCCCCCACAGTGGGGGGGCCAACAGCACTGATCTAACCTACAGAGATGCTTCCATACTCTGCACAGAGATTTCAGTGGTAGCTGAGCTGCAGTGCCGACACCCGGCCACAATACAGAGACTGGAGCTATTTGCTTTTGGCCCTGTGTTGTGTATAGTATGGGTGTCAAAAGTGGCCCTGTACAGCTGATTGCTGCAGGGGCCAGCTGTTGGCCCCCAACCAATCATATATTTACGGTGATATCCTAAGGATAGGCCATAGAAAAATGAATCCTGGAAACTTCTTTCAGACCAGTCTGCTTCAAATTATGTTTTGGGTTTGTTTTCCACCTCTGTCTGAAGTAGTCACCAAATGACAGTAAATGGGCTGTAGAAAATGTCAGGCAGGGGGTGTAGAGCCAATACATACAGTAGGTCACGATAGCCATGTGTCAATATACCGAAGACAGTTTGGGAGTTTTAGGGAGATGGATAAGAAGATGAAGTCGAGGTCAATAACAAAAGGTTATTGACCTATTTACCAAGTGTATATCCTAAGAGCAAAGTAAAAGCAGAGATACAGAACAAAGACAATCTTGCAAGTAGTCAGGGGTCACTAAGCGGAGGCTTAGGTGAGGCATGGAGGGCACTGTCCATAAGCAGAGAGCAGCAATGGCATTCCTAATATATATATTTTTTTCCCACTAGCCACCAATTACAATTTTGATAGAATAGGTCTGTATATAATAATATTGGAAAGTATATAAATATGCACCACATGTTAACACATAACAATATATTTATGATATGTTCTATCTGAGTAACTGTACCAATAAAATGAAGATGAAATCCATTAGAATTATTTTATTTGATGGGTCCAAGTCACACTTAAAACATTTTGTTCCTTCAGAAACATAGACTCATTACAGTATATCAAAGTTTTTGCTTCATTTGCTCAAGAAAATGAAGTGTACAGTAATCTCAGTGAGCTCAAAAATCATTATACAAAAAACTGGTGTTTATACCAGAAATTGGATTTGATAATCCTGTGTATGAAACCAACCAAAATGAGGGATCTAAAGGAAATAAAGAAATATTAAATAAATCACATTGATCTGAACTTCAGATTTTCCTTTAAATATATATATTTCATTAAATAAACAGTTGCAAGAAAATATGACTTGATTTTTTTATATCAATTTGTCATAATGTCATAATTTTTTTCATAACAAAAATACAATGACAACTTATACAAATAATATTTTAAAATAAATATTTTGATAAAATAATAATTTTCTCACATATTACCTTTAATTTATTAAGGTAGAAGTCTTCAATTTATAGATCAAGTGACAACAATAGACCTAATATTTCTTCTTCTTCTATGCACAGACAAGAACATGTCATAGATGAACCTCTACAGGGGACAATTCTCAAACTGGACAGTGAATGACAGCTAGGTTAAGATTGTACAACAGCTGTGGCTTATATCATATTGGCCTCTGTGTTGGACAACAGTATTCAACAGTGACCCTGTCATTAAAATCTCACAAACCAGACAGACATATCCTGCCGTCCATTTAGATTAAGTAGAAACACAACTGAATGCTATATTAGTTCATTAAATGTCAAAAGTGATAGACATATTAACGACAATGAATACAAAAATATAAAAATCCTACACTTAACCGAGCCAAGAAGCTGTTGTTATTACTTTAAGAGGCATTGAAGAAAGAGAGCTATCACATAAATATAAGAATATCCTTCATGGGACTTTCTAAATTAGGTCATATACAATATTTAATGGGAATCAGTGGTAAATTGGTTATAAATCGCTGTTATAGTCATATGTAAATGAGGGGAAAAGTGCTTTGGCTGGGATTCTAGAGCTGAGACCAAAGCCCAGGCAAGATAAGCCTATATACGCACGATAGAAGTACAAAATGGCTGTGAAAAAATTTCCATTTTTCACTGCCGTTTTGCATCCGAGAGGTGGAAAACGGACAAAAGCAGAGCATGAACTATATTTTAATGGTCCGTGACATTGGACCATCAAAATATTGGTTATGTGAGTAGCTCCCAATCACAGATATTAGAAACGGCCTTTAAAAACAGCCATCACAAAGCCATTTAGACATTCGTGTGAATGTAAGCTAAGGCATGCCCTAAAGCATTTTACTCCTAATTTTCATGTGAATAAAATGTCTCTTTATATGAAAATGGGGGTCCAGAGCTTAATAACAGAGACATATTTGGAAACAGTAGAATCACCTGTACAAGTTTTAGTAAAAATTGTTTTAGTAAACAATTTTGTTCTCTATAATATGACAATCCTGGTCAATGTTTTCTTAGAGCTCTGCCTTAGGCTGGTTGCAGACGACTGTGCTGCAACCGGCCTGCCGTGAATTTAAAGCACGGGCGGCACACGGGGGACATGGGGATGTCCCCGTGTACAGCCCGTGCACACGTTGTGCTTTCATGGCTCCTTTCATTAAATGAATAGGAGCCACGGAAGCACAGGCCGCAAAATAGGACTGGAATATAACATGTCCTATCTGATGCGGCCCGGACTGTTGGCCCGCACATGGGACCGTGAAAATCACAGTCGTGTGTTCGGGCCCATAGAAAAAAATGGGTCAGTGTGCTATCTATGAAATACACGGATAGCACACTGACCCACACCACGGTAGTCTGCAAGGGGCCTTAATACTGTTCCTCTACTATTCCATGCAGTTAAAAAAAAACACATTCCATATGCGCACCAGATATACCACATGCATGTGCACTTTTTAAATATAAGGGAATGGATACCACTATCCGTCAGGAGCTTTCCAAGCTCATAGGTTAAACTGATAGAAATACTGTGATGTGAAAGCAGCATAAGAGAGTGTATACTTCAGATTTGGACACAGTCTGATGCTGATAATATTATACTACTACTACTACTACTAATCATAATAATAATAATAATAATAATAATAATACATTATTAGATCTACCACCAAAGCGACAATGGCTATTTTTTTCCTTGGCTACTTTCAGTTCCCAGTGCCTGAGTGTCCATCACATGACATGGTCAGAGCCTTATCCTCTAGAAGTAAACAACAGAGATTTGTAATGAATGACTGCAAGCAGTGTTCTTAAATGTCAATGGCTATAGTATATCGAAAAAAAGTATATAATTTATTTCAAATACAATTAATAAGCTTTATTTACTGAAACCATAATATCCCTTAAACATAGATGGAAATTAGACTCATAGAACAAAGATGAAAGTTAGTATAAATAAAAATGGAACACTGAACTCAAAATGAGTGTAGTTTTTAATTGTGATAAAAAGAGGCAATTTAGTGACAAAGATGTCTTGGCTCGATCATTACTGTTATCTCTTCTGACACACATACACACACACACACACACACACACACACACACACACACACTATATATATATATATATATATATATATATATATATATATATAAAACTACAGTACTGTTGGGAAGAACTTACTGCAACCTGCTGTACTTTTATAAAGCTGAGCCCTCACTGCTACAACATCCTGCAGCAACAGTTGGGATCTGAGATCATTACAATCCTGGGATCCATGATAATAACATTCCTGATTATTAGATCCCTTAGAACCCATGGCCAATAGTGAGTGCAGCATCTAGCTTAAAGAAAGGAAATTTTCTGCATTCCCATGGACTCCCTTTGAGTGGTGTGTGCCAATATGTTTTCACTATAGCCAAAGGACTAATGAAAGTCTTCTGGTCTGCTATCTTTGTTTGCCTAATAGTCCCTGACAAAAGCAGGTTTTTGATAAAGTATATGTACCCTAAAACGGTTCCATTTTAAATTAAGACTCATTCCACAAAAGACAAAATCTAATGCAACCACCTTGAACACTAAAAGTAGGATAAATAAAAAAAATATATTATTGCTTAAAAGTGTACGATGATAACACACACATATATATAATGCAAATCAAATAAAAAAATGGTATAAATCCAAAATCTCGTGCTCACTTTAGTGTCTCAGGAAAACCTCTACAAAAAAGTGTAATGATGTTGTAGACTATCTACAGAAGCCCAACATGGTTTAATATATTAATGAAGCCAGTCCATCAAGAGAAGCAGTAAAAGACTTTAGGAAATTGTTTTCATGGATGTAAGGCAAATTTATGACAAGTTCTTTAAATCAATTCATACACAGTGTTTTGGTTGAAAACGTCGCCTGCTTTCTATATTTTCATGCTCAGATTGGGTTACTTGTCAAATTCTCATTGCTACAAAACTATCACAGAAAGAAAAAGAATCGTGTAAAGACTTGGATGTTTTCCTTTGATACAACAATTTTTGTTTTAGTTGCACTGGGTTTTAGACTTTGATAAATAACCCCCTTCAGACTCCACTGTTCTCCATATGCCACTTTATCTGTCATGCCCAACCACTTATTAGTTATTATAATCTGTCCTTGTGCCTCTGCACTTCACAAAGTTAGAGTTTCTTTTCTCTAAACAGAATTCTCACATGGGTTTCTTTTTGTTTCATTCTGTGTTATCGCCAGCAAGCAGAAAGTTAAGAATTGAGTCATACCATGGCAAATCTGTAAAGAATGAAATCTTTCAAAGGTCAGCTTCTCGAACTTGTCTGTTGTTGACATTTAGGCATTTATTTCAGACGTCGCTGATAATTTTCTTGGAGATAATGTGGAAGACTAGCTCTGTTGATATGCAATTATGTGCATAATGAAATGCAAAAATGCAAATACATCAGTATATGCCAGTTGTTGGCTTGGCTTTTTGTCAGCCATGCAGACATCAACAGACTTTGATGGATAAAGAGTCATCACTTCTCGAAACATCCCTGATATCTTCTAACAGAACACATAGGACATGTTATCTCATGATGGTAATTAGCATCAACCTCGAAATGTGAAAGTTCCCCAGGTCAAATTTCCTGTTAGTAAATTCTGAAAAAAAAATCACAAAGGCTTAATTGCAACATTAATTTATTGTACGACTTGAAATTCAGCTGGTTTTCTCAAGCGAGCAGGGACTACAGTAATGTCTTCATTAAGGATGACGGCTCAAGCTTGTCCTGCTGACTCAGAAATGAGGGTTATGCAGTCCAATGTTTAATTCCATATATATCATATTTTACAGTAATTATAATAAAATGGTAAAATAAGTCTCCTGAAGTCAAACGTGTGACCAAACCAAGAACTTGTAGATGAAGCTTCAAATTCTTTATTAATACACTAAGAACTCTCTAGATTATAGTCTAATTGCAGACAACACAGTTATTCAGACTAATTATCCAAGAACTTCTGCTTTGCCAAACATCCATGCTAACAATTACAGGGTTATTAAAATCTTAAGGGCTCTTGTTTTTTCTTTTCTACTCATTCGTAATATCTGCTCATAAATGATGGAGTCTATTTTTACACACATTTTGTAGTGTTAAAGAGAACAAAAATATTTCTATATAAAGATTGCTACCGATTTGTTTTACACAATAGTGCACATGCTATTAAATTATACATTTTTTATTACAAGGCAAGTTTTTTTGGCTACACATCAAACAAGATTAAAGTGATCTACTACAGATTGTTTCACAGCAGTACTGTAACAACAATGGATGATTTTGTGTTGGCTTTCTATATATACACTTGAGAATTACATGCATAGCAGGTTTCAGGGTGATGTACCTTTAGCAGGCATACCTGGTAAAGATAATATATCCTACAATATAATATCAGACTGGTTAATACTAATTCTACAGACTCATGATCTGAATGTTCACTATATTCTCCAGGTCAGGCCTTGGGACAAGACCATTATGTCACGGGTGAATTTTTTAAGGTTAAATTGAAGGCTAGACTGTAAGGGATTTTGCAATTCTTACCTTAAAACACTCCTGGTGGGTTACAGACTTGGTGCATGGGATGCCCAGGTTGGATCTATAGAGAATTTTCCAATAGCAAATGGTATCTCCAAAGCAAGATACTGGAATTGATAAAAGAAGCATGTTGGCATACTTGGCAGTATTCGTGCAGTACAATATGGCTCAGGCTACAAAGCCACATGTCAACCAACAAAAAATTGCAGACAAGTCACATCTAATGATTGTTTATGGTGCTGTGTTGCCTATATTCTTGTGACTGCGACATGACAGTAGCAAAAAAAAACAACACTGTTGCATTTTGTTTGCAAGTTACATTCAACTTTATCACCATAGACTGGAAATTGCATGGATGTGACCGTGACTCACACGCAACATGTCTATGACTGAGCAGGTTCATATGTATAAGAGGTGACTAACCATAGGCTGGTCACTGAGTGACTGACACAGGCCTGTCAGTTTAAGCTTCAGCAGAGCTCTAAACACTATGGAGAAGATTTGTTAACCCCTGCTGGCACTGATTGCAGGCATTAGCGCCGGGTGTCTGCTGTATAATACAGCAGAAACCCGGCGGCTACAGCGGCTGCTCAGGTCCTGAGAGGCCGCCATATTTAAATTCCCAACATCTGCAGTACTATTACGGCAGGTGTTGGGAAAGGATTAAGCAAAATGCCAAAACACCAAAAACATGCTAACATGTCTAACATGCTGTGCACCACATTTATCAAGTGTCTTAGGCTAAGTTCCTATGTTGCGGAAATGCAGCGGAAAAAAAAACGTGTTTTGCAGGAACAGCAAAGTTAATGAGATTCTGGATAATGTCATCCACACACTGCGGAAAAAAAAGAGCTTCAGAATCACAAGTGTGTTCCCCATAGATTTAATAGGGGAAGAAAAAGTGCAAAGAAAAATGCAGTAAAAACACAATGCATGTTTTTCCACAGTGGTTTTCGAGCTTTGTTTCGCTACATGGGGCCTTAACCTTAGACACTTATCCAACTTGAGCAAAAAGGAAGTGTAGCCTATCTGGAAAGGGGGAGGATCACTTTCAAAAGTGATGTGGCCTAAGTTGCAACTCTGTGCACCAAAAATGCATCAAATACTTTTAAGCCAACTTATAAGTCATGTAATGTTAGGCGAATCGGTCTAACAATATGCCATATTTATCAAACACCAAAGGACGCTTTAATAAATCTGGCACAGTTTAAGACTGTTACTGTGGTGTCTAAAGTTTTACTGTCTAAAACTTAGATACTATTAGTAAATCTGTTCCTATGTGGGTTTTTGAGCTCCTCGAGCCGCTCGGCAGTCACAAGAGCTATGTCATAGTACAAATCTCTCACACAGTTCTGGCAGTTTCATGTTACGTTGTGACTGTCTCTTTTGCCATATTGGAGTCAGGAAGGAATTTTTTTCCCCCGAAATGGGGCAATTGGCATAAGCCTCATGGGCTTTTTTGCCTTCCACTGTATCAACACTGTAGGGGACTGTAGGGTTATAGATTGGACTTGATGGACTGGTGTCTTCATACAACCTCATCTACTATGTAACTATGTACCAGATCCGAGACGCTACTTAGTTTGATTTCAGTTAACAAGCTGAGGTAGAAACATTCAGGATATGGCACACAAAACAGTAACGGTAAAACACATGACACTCACTCAAATGAGATAGCACAAACTCCCTGCTACACTTCCCGGGCAGACACAGAACTGACCTACCCGAACAGACTTCTCCAAGATGCCAGAACTGCTTAGCTCCTCCGTTCTTGCACTGGTCTAAAGTTGTAGTCCTGTCCTTTTCTGGACTAAAACTTCTTCCTATGGGGCCTGGCCTTATGTCCTCATCACCTCTATGGACAGGTGAGCCACTTCCCAGGTTGGGGTGTCCATCCACGACCTTTCTCTCCTCCAGTGATTTTTCTGTTGTCTGTGTCCATTGCTTCAGTGTTCTGATTGTTCTTGGAGACTTCCAATCTTTTCTGGGCACCACTTGACAGGTGTTAAATGGACATAATGCACAATGCTCCATCACCTTTGGGAACTTCATGGTTTATCCTCAAATGACTGTCAAAATGCTAAAGCTTTACCTAGTTCTCTGTCTAATAGGGATACCAGTGGAACTTACTAAGCCACCCCATCCTGCACCTTCCACACACTTTTATGTGATTCCGTTTATAAGGTGGTACAAGACGCATACCTTCAACATTTTGGCTTGTTGCATGAGAAGAGCTGAATCCCTGTCCTTTCTGCACCTGTGAAAAAAGGGCAGTGCTAGCAGAGTTAATGTACCACAATTTGGCGTCATATAGTTTAGTTTTTATATCATGTTGTAATGTGCTGGTGCTATATTGTATGCTCATGTCCCTTTATTAGGTGCTGGTCATTATGCGGTCAGAGATCTAGTACTTTCTGAAAGCTGTATCATGTGGTGACTCCTTAGAGGTGGAACAGAGATGCACCTGTGAGTTGCACCGCAGAATAAGTTGGTTGGTGCTCCCCCTTGGAGCACCTCACTAAAGTTAGGCTTTGACCAGGTTACCCAGGGTGAGAATGATTACCTATTTCAAAGCCCACTGAAGAATTGCATTCCTTGTAAATCCATCATCTGCATAAGTAACGAGAACATGCAGGGGTTAGTGTTAAGATGGCATCTTAGGAGCAGACAGACCAGGCACAGTGGTGTGTTGGCCTTGGAGGACTACAGTGCTCACTGCATCAGAGCAGCCATATTGCCACTAATGCCTGATTACAAGTCTCTGGGCTTCTCAGCCTGCTCTTCCAGGGCATGCCAACTTCTGCATATATATGGCCTCACCCCAAGCCATAGCCACAGGACTCTTGACAGTATAAGGTGATCCTGCCAACCTAAGCCAAGATGTGAGCTCTACACGCCAAAGAAACTACCAGACCCTCTCTTTTGTACCAGAACCAAGACTTTACTTAACCTAATTGCATTGACAAGCAGAAGTGGAAACATACAGAATATGCCACACAAAACACACAGGACTCACTGATATGAGTTAGCGGTTATCCCTTCTCTTCTCACAGGCTACACTCTCAACTACACTCACAGAATATTCCTCCTCATGTAGACTCCCCCAGAAAGGCAAGGAGGCCCAGCCCAGCATAGCCCAAGTATCACAACAAAGCCAATGAGAGGTCATAACACAGTATGTCTCCAAAGAACTTCACCTGTAATAGAACTAAGTGCAAGCAATGGGGCTCTACACATGGCCACTATGAACCCTTAGTTAGGTTAACCCTTTCACCCACTTACAGGCTGTTTTCACTGATATATAGAGCTTGTTGTGATTATATATTCTTTATCCATTGCTTCTAAGAACTCTTTAAGATTGCAGACACAGTATTGAGGTGAAAAGTACATTGGTATATTTACTGCAATCTATATATCCCGTCTTATTTTTAATTTTTGCTCAATGTAGTTATATATGTTTCTTTATACATTTTGCTGGTTATTCATATCACAATATTCTAACTGAAATGGCATTTTGGTATCTGGTCCTTGTAATTTAATTGATATACATATATTTCCAGAAACTGACCTACAGTAGGGAAAAAAGTATTTAGTCAGCCACCAATTGTGCAAGTTCTCCCACTTAAAAAGATGAGAGAGGCCTGTAATTGACATCATAGGTAGACCTCAACTATGAGAGACAAAATGAGAAAACATATCTAGAAAATCACATTGTCTGACTTTTTAAGAATTTATTTGCAAATTATGGTGAAAAATAAGTATTTGGTCACCTACAAACAAGCAAGATTTCTGGCTCTCACAGACCTGTAACTTCTTCTTTAAGAGGCTCCTCTGTCCTCCACTCATTACCTGTAGTAATGGCTCCTGTTTGACATTGTTATCAGTATAAAAGACACCTGTCCACAACCTCACACAGTCACACGCCAAACTCCACTATGGTGAAGACCAAAGAGCTGTGGAAGGACACCAGAAACAAAATTGTAGACCTGCACCAGGCTGGGAAGACTGAATCTGCAATAGGCAAGCAACTTGGTGTGAAGAAATCAACTGTGGGAGCAATAATTAGAAAATGGAAGACATACAAGACCACTGATAATCTCCCTCGATCAGGGGCTCCACGCAAGATCTTACCCCGTGGGGTCAAAATGATCACAAGAACGGTGAGCAAAAATCCCAGAACCACACGGGGGGACCTAGTCAATGACGTGCAGAAAGCTGGGACTAACATAACAAAGACTTCAGTCAGTAACACACTACGCCGCCAGGGACTCAGATCCTGCAGTGCCAGACATGTTTCCCCTGCTTAAAACCAGTAGCCGTCTGATGTTTGCTAGAGAGCATTTGGATGTTTCAGAAGAGTATTGGGAGAATGTCATATGGTCAGATGAATCCAAAGTAGAACTGTTTGGTAGAAACAGTTCTTTGGAGTTGCATCCAAAGAACACCATACCTACTGTGAAGCATGGGGATGGCAACATCATGCTTTGGGGCTGTTTCTCTGCAAAGGGACCAGGACGACTGATCCGTGTACGTGAAAGAATGAATGGGGCCATGTATCGTGAGATTTTGAGTGAAAACCTCCTTCCATCAGTAAAGGCATTGGAGATGAAACGTGGCTGGGTCTTTCAGCATGACAATGATCCCAAGCACACAGCCAGGGCAACGAAGGAGTGGCTTCGTAAGAAGCATTTCAAGGTCCTGGAGTGGACTAGCCAGTCTCCAGATCTCAACCCCATAGAAAACCTTTGGAGGGCGTTGAAAGTCCATGTTGCCCAGCGACAGCCCCAAAACATCACTGCTCTAGAGGAGATCTGCATGGAGGAATGGGCCAACATATCAGCAACAGTGTGTGCCAACCTTGTGAAGACTTACAGAAAACGTTTGACCTCTGTCATTGCCAACAAAGGATATATAACAAAGTATTGAGATGAACTTTTGTTATTGACCAAATACTTATTTTCCACCATAATTTGCAAATAAATTCTTTAAAAATCAGACAATGTGATTTTCTAGATATGTTTTCTCATTTTGTCTATCATAGTTGAGGTCTACCTATGATGTCAATTACAGGCCGGCCTCATCTTTTTAAGTGGGAGAACTTGCACAATTGGTGGCTGACTACACTGTATGTCTTTTGATATTGCTCTTTTTCAATTTGTCTCTACAGAAGTCTAAGGAGAGGCAAGGAGTGAGCACCAAGTGTAGAAAAAAAAGAGAAGAAGCCCAAGCTTATACTGATGCTGCAGCTAGATAGAAGTCTTTTTATCACAGCAAAATCACTTTATTCAGTACAGTCAGTACTGGAATCATCTTGAGATAAATTTGTGCTTTGTGACATGGTATCATCAAGAGTAGTGGAAGAGTGAAGAAATCAGGCGATACCATTTAGAGGCTAACTGAGTATAGTTATCCTCTAAAAGGTATCTCCTGATTTCTTTACTCTTCCACATGGTATCATCAAGGCAGATTTGGCATTTCGGGGCCCCAAGTTAAATTATGTTTGAGAACCCCTGGTCAAAATTTTAAGCCATGCCCCCCTTTACTGGAGACGCCTTTATTTGCAAGTCAAAAATTGTGGACAAGATCTTATCCAGTAAAATGACAGGGTTCTTATGTTGTACCTATCCATATTTAAAACAGGAATGCTCATCACAGTCTAAGCCCCCACACAATATAATGCCCCTTTTACAGGCCCCAACAGAGTATATTGTTCCCTTAAATGGCCCCTCAAAGAATATTGCCCTCTTTATTGGACACCACACTGTATATTGCCCCCTTTTTGGCCCCCAAATTGGCTCTCCAATTCCTGATCCAGGCCCTCCTCTGCTTTGGCCTCCAGGGGGTGACCCACACTATGTCTGGGTCCTGAACAACATCATAACCCAATGAAGTGAAGGTGGGCCTGGATAGGAGTGGGGATTGGTATGTAACCAATATTATACTTTACCTGTTGGAATTAAAAAAATGATGCAGCCCAAATCAGCGGGCTCACTGCTCAATGCTTTGGGACCCACACAATCTCATAGGTTCTCCCCATGGGTACGATATCCTGCTAAGTGTAGCCAATGATATGAATGAAATGGGGCCATAAAGAGATTGAAGCTGTGGCTCAGACCATAGATGGCTTTTTCTTAACTGTACATCACCCAGATGACCTTGTTGTGTGGCTGTTTTATGAAGGACAGATGAATGGATTCATGTGGTTTACAGAAAACATAACTTGCCCACTGCAGCAAAAATCTAGAGCTATTAGATCCAATTAAAATGGTGTGATGCCCATCTGTCCAGGAAAAGGGGCCTATGTGTAATGTAAATTTTCTGTTCTCAATTGACAGGGGCAGAACATAGTTTAAAGTCCTGTTGCTGTTATCTACTGTGCATTTTTGGCCATAAATAAGACCTACTGAACTGAGATATTCAAAGAACTACATCTAATTAGCACTCATTGCACACTCAAAAGCAGCCAGCTCTAAAAACAGTATCTTGCCCATGCCTATATTCATTGAGTTGATACTACATGATTGGTAGTGTACTGTGGGCCCTCATACATAACATTGTACTGTGGACCCTCATACATAACATTGTACTATGGGCCCTCATACATAACATTAATAATAATAATAACATCACGCTGAATAACAGATAACAGAACATCACGCTGAAAGAAGCAGAGAAACTCATGAAATACAAAGATCTTGAGATTGAGGTGATCAGAATGTGGAGGACCAAAGCCTGTGGAATTATGCCTGTGGAGTTCAGAACTCTATGTACCATGAAAAAAAAAATCTTCAAGAGCTTCCAGGTCATCACAATTGCTGAGAAATACAGAAGATCACACTTAGGAGAACCACACACATTCTTAGAAGAATATTTGGTTAAGGCCTTATGCCTGTGATCAGGACATGGCCCACCTATATGTCTTCTGCAGATAGCTGAATCATTCTAAAACAACAACAATAATAATAATATTACTGTACATATAGTAAACAATAATATACAGTGTATTTGTTGCCTCCACCTGTTATATCACTGTTTGTACTGTTTTGAGTTCCTCCTTGTTCCTAACAGTTCCTCAATCCAACCCCACCAACATGAATCCGCTGACTGTTCTCTGACATTGGAGTGTCTTATACTACAGCTGGTTTTTAGCACGGCTGGTAGGTAACTGTGATCTATAACTTGCAAGCGGCCCTGCTGTTTGTTACTGGCAATTAAATTCAGTGGTGCCTTTCTTCCATTCAAAGAAGGGTCTTTATGCTTTAAATCCGGCTCTTCTAAAACTCCCCACTTGTGCTGCTCTACTAAAAAAAAAAAGGCTCAGACTGACAGATTATCGCAAGGCAGTTAAGCATGTAATTGCTCAAATGAGTTAAAATCCCTTCAAATATCTGTCTTTGTACCTCATCACACCACTTCACGGACTCAAATATTTGACAATTGATGAAGATAAAACTAAAAGGATCTTCATTAGCTACCAACCACCGTGACAAGCTTCTTTCAGCTGAAGGCTGGCAAATTTTGGAACTTATTATCTACTTAAAAACTGTAGGAAAGCAAGAGAAATACTTCTGCAGTTTAAAAGAGAGAAAAGTGGAAGCTCAGGGGCACAAAATACAATCATCTGATGCTTCCTAGCCCTGGAATTAATTGTAATGCTGACACTCAGGAAGCTTTGTTTACCACTCACAGTAAGTAGCAAGAAAGCCTCAGTCCAGCCGTCCTCTCATTATTATCTTCCCACATCTCTAGGTTTTTATCCCAACAGGAAAGTGTGTATTGTGAGAAAAGTTAGGTGTGGTAGTAATCATGGCTTCTTTTCAGTTTCTGCATACTCTTTTGTTGGCTTTACAGAATCAGACATATCATTTAAGAGCAGCTGTTTTGTTTATTTCTTTGTAATATTTTGCTTAATGACATAAAGCAGAAGTCCAACTGGCAGACGACTTTGTTGCTCAGGTACATTGAATTGCTTAGGTGGTAGTCTAAAGCCACTTTGATACAGCTGTAACCTAAGTGCTTCTTTGCCCCCATATTACTCAAACCGCAGACCATGGATGGCTTATCAGAACCAGAGTTACTGCACCCTAGATTCTAATGAACCATTGGGCATCATGATGTTATATCCATGATAACAGGCACAAAAAGGCACCATTAGAAAATGGCCTAACAGCCTAGTCTGAATTTTAGATACCAGTATACTCTAAAGTATTCTTCAGCTACTGTACATTACGAAAGTTCTGTATTTAAAATGGAGAATGGTGCTGCTTGTCTACTATTAAATCACTTCTCTCCATCTCATCAAGTTGACTTTAAAGATTTGATGTTCCTTTGAAACATACAGACATAAGTATGGATGAGTGAATCATTAAATAACAAGCTATCTTTGTTACAAATTTTCCAAAAATTTCAGGTTCAACCGAATCCAAAATTTTTGAGGTTGTCCACCTAAAAGCCATCTAAAAACCACTATTATACTCTAGGATCTCTTCATATCTCAGAGTATAATAAGCAGAGGCCCAGGGAAGGTGCTTAATCATAAACAGTCAAAGTCACCTCTCCTGGGCTCCATTGTGGCATCTGGTGAAGTTTCCCGTCCACTTCAAGCCTTTTCAGGCCTCCTAACATTGGGCCTTAGGGGTCATGTGGGGTGTGCCAATGTCATGATGCTTAGCTGCAAGTGTCAAGATGTCAGCATGTCCCACTTGAGGCCACCAATGTCATTCAGAAGGCTGGAAGAGGCTTGAATAGGATGGGGGCCCAGACCACACGCTGACTGAGCCCAGGTGAGCTGAGTATGGCTGTTATGTTTACGTAACCAACCAGGGATCTGCTTATTATACCCTGGGGTCTGTATATGAATAGTGGTTACGGTTTGGACCAAACAAGTTTAGACCAAAACTGCCAGACGAACCTCACAAGTTTTGGTTCATTCCTCACAAGGTTCATTGTCTTGTGAGGAACATTGTACCTAAGATTACAATTATACAATGCATTCATGACACAGCTGAGACATGGCTGTGACATGGCCATGGTATGGAAATGGAAATGGGCAACCATGCCAATTGACCTAGTATTCCATTAATTTATTAAAAACATTGTTAATTGAATGTAAATGACTTTGTGGTAACCCAAAACCAAGATGCTATTAACTTGGAACACTCAGAAATTGTTTGTAGTGATCATATTGTCTACTCGTACCCTAATAGTTAGAGAATTTTATAAAGTGTTGTTAAAAGAGTTGTCCAACATTATAAAAACTCCATGGGTTGTGTCTGGTATTGCACCTCAGCACAATTAAATTGAATGGGGCTTAACTGCAATACCATACACAACCTGTGAACAGATGTGGTGATGTTTTTGGAAGAAAGAAGCCATACTTTTCTAATTCTGGACAATTCCTTTAAAGAGGACCTTTCATTAAAGCAGTGCTGTGATAGTTTACTAAGAAAGTTTGGTATAGGGTCCTTTAAGATGATTATCCAGTTTCAGCACATACATGTTATTATTTGTATTATTGTATAATAGTTACACAATTTTACAATATACTTTATGTAACAAAGCAGATGTCTGTTTGCTATCTACTTTCAGATGGTCATCATGGCCCATGGTTATCTGTATGTTTATTAAATGTTATACAATTTCCCAATATATTTCCTGTATGAATTCCTCATAGTTTTCTAGATCTCTGTTGCTGTCATTCATTCTGCTTACTTCCGGTGGATAAAAATCAATCCATGTGATATACAGTCCATGGTCATGTGATATACAGTCCATGGTCATGTGATACACAGTCCATGGTCATGTGATACACAGTCCATGGTCATGTGATACACAGTCCATAGTCATGTGATGTACACATAGGTGGACGGCTTGTTACAGTCACAGCACAGTAATCAGACCTATGTCTGGTAACAAGCTGTGCACCTGTGTCCATCACATGACCACGGACTAACCTTTATCCATTGAATGTAAGCAGAATTAATGACAGCAAACAGAGATCTAGAAAACTATATAGAATTGATGCTGAAACAATATTGGAAAATTATATAACTTTTTATTATATAAATAATACATTTATTTCTCTGTATTTGTCTTTTATTTCTCGCCACACATTCAAGGTACATTTATAGGTATGACTGAACACCGCATTGGCACCAACGTGCCTCTGTCTCTCATCGCCCCAATCCTCCTTTGCGACTGCTATCAAATTAATTGACAAATTTGGCTCCATTAGCCATTTTAAAGTTAATTCTTCAATATCCCTCATAATAGATATGGGAGTTCCCTCGCCCCTTGGAGAGCACCTACAGTCCCTATACCACTATAAATCGACCACAGGAGAAATTCCGTACTTAAGGATTACTTTAACCTACCCCTAAAAGAATATATATCATGTAAATTTCTCAACCTTAATACCTTCCATCTCAAAAGAACTTCTAAACTACTCTTTCCTATATCTTGGATAGGTTGATCCTTCCTAAGATTTTGTATTATTTTCATAATGTCCTCATATATCTCCCCAAATCATATCTTATGCAACTCCTGAGAATAATTAATAGCTTTGTCTGGAAATACCAGAAAGCCAGAATCTCAAATAAAACTCTGTAGAAATCCTACACCACTGGTGGGTTAGGTTTCCCACATATTCCCAATTACTATTATCCTGTCATACTAGAAAGTTGGGTAGTTGATGGAGAGCAGACACCTCTAAATTATAGGTTGGTATTGAAACTGAAATATCTGGTTGTGATACCATTTCTGACCTACTGGGATTGTCTTGAATAGGAAGCCGCCCTGTAGTTCATTCTAACCCTATCATAAGTGCTGGTTTATATGTCTGGCATTGGGAGGCAAATTCTCCTTATTTGCTGCCCAGTAGATGGATGGCCTATTCTCTCAGAATTGTCCACTCCTTTTTTTTTAAGTACCTGCAACTCCGGCATTTCCTGTCTACTCTAATGCCACCTTCAGGGGATTCTACCTCTCAAGAAAAAACTTATTTTTATAGCCTCCAACCATTGGCGAAAGGTATTTCTATAGCCAACAAGGCACTAGCAGCTTGTTCAGAGCTGGAACATTTTCCTTTTCAGACTAAATAGGAATCAGAACTTAATATGATGTTCACTGATGCCCAGTGGGAAACTGCCTTTCGCTTCAACATCAGGCATTCCCATTGCAGTACACACTTAGAAACCTCTCATAAACTCTTACACAGGTGGTATTTAACACCATACTGCCTACGCTCACTCTTCCTCTACATGTTGGAGATGTCATTCTACTACTGGTACCTTATTGCATATCTGGTGGGCCTGAAGTAGACTCAAACCATTTTGGGATAACATATTCAAACTTTTACGTAAAGTATTAGAGGACACCCCCCATGGGGAGCTGCAGTTGCCTTATTATCTATTGGACTGGAGGATCTCCCTGTTGAGGATAGTACAATTCTGGCCCATGTGGCTAGAGCATGTATAGCTGAACTGTGGAAACAAACTGTGGTCCCTTCTCTTACACCTTTATATTAATAGTTAATCATTGGATGGCCTAACATAAGGCCCTTGCTCTTTGTACTCTTCTTATCTCATGATGCACTCATTTGACTTACACTACCACTATTGTCTACTTGATTATTATACCACATGTATCTTTATACCGTGTTTTCTACCTGATGAGATGTTGCATTTTTGTACTGAAAAATATATATTTTGTAATTTAATTTTAATCAAAAAAATATTTGTCTCAAATTAAAAAGAAAATGACAAAAGATTTATTTTTTTATTATCATTATTATTTTTCTCTGTCTGCACTGAGTGACTACTAGAAAAGTTGAATAGAGAAAGTGTTGCTACTGTACCCACTGTACATTGTACTCTTTAAGAATTTCAACCCTGTGTAAATAATACAGTTTATATCTTTACAAAACAAATTTTAATATGTCTGTATGTATAATAAAGAACTGACATAAGATTTCCATTTTTTAAATTTTTCTCTGTCTGCACTGACTGAATGGGCACTAGAGAAGAAGTTGAATGGGACAAATATTGATTTTGTACCCATTGCAAATATTGTAATAGGTTTCTATGGATATTATTTAAATAAAAAAGCATACAACTGAATATACATTTTTAGTAATAATTAATAAAAGAATTGATCATTGCACCCTTTAAGAATTTCCACCATATGTAAATAATACAATTTGCATCTTTATGAAACTTTAAGTTGTCTGTATGTTGTCTTAAGTTAGGTGGAAATTGCTTTTTTTCAAACCTGAGAGACCTATAGTTCAATCTAAATACATATTTCTAGAAGAACGTGAGAGGCAGGAGCTGGGTATGATTCCCTGTGCTAACAGAGTAATGAACTTTTAACCTTCCCCTGAAATTAATCACACTTGATCTCTCGAGTAAAAATGTTTTAACATAAAGCCATACTTTATTGTGATTTAACAAACTATATTTTAATTGTAATTGATTTCTACCGAAAGGAAAAAAAATGAGTTAATTAGGGCCGGCTATTGGAAATCGTAGCGAGTGGAATGTTTTATACAAACCGCAGATTAATGTAAAGTAATGAAATACCATGAAATGACTGAGAATGTAGTTTTTAATCGCTGAGTGAATTAATGTGATTCATAGCGATGCTTTATACCAGGTTTATGAACATTACCTTTTAGGCACTTTCCTATTTAATAATGTAAAACACTATCTATGCTGCAGATTACAGCAGAACAAATTAACTCACATTATAATAAAGTTAATATGGTTTATTTAAGCCAAGAGGAAACTCTTGTATCCCAGTCTTTACTGCTGCTTAGCATTTAGGATTGCTTTTGCCGAATATGGTCATGTAATGATCAAATTTCATCAAAAACAGGTTACAAAAATTAGGGGAAAATTGGATGATGGTTCCGTCAGTGCTATATAGCAGTGTTTGTATTCCAAAACCAGGAGCAGAATATAAAACATATACATACACAGTACAAGAGTTTTAGGCAGGTGTGTAAAAAATGCTGTAAAGTATGAATACTTTCAAAAATAGAAGTGTTTCTGGGATTACAGGAAGAGACAGAAGGATTTGATCAAGCCCATATCCAGAGAGGATTTGTGCTTAGTTCTCCAAGATATTTGGAAGAATCTCCCTGCCTCCCTTCAACAACTGTGTTCAAGTGTACTTAGAAGAATTGATGCTGTCTTGAATGAAAAAGGTGGTCACACAAAATATTGATTTGGTTTAGATTTCTCTTTTGTTCATTCACTTTACTTTTTGAATGTTGACAAAATAAACTATCAACACTTCTTTTTGTAGTGTAGTGTACTTTGTAGCATTTTTTCCACACAGCCTAAAACTTTTGCACAGTACTGTATATAAATAAGATATGGGATAAACAAATAAATAAATACATAAATAAATGAGATCTAAAGGGATTGATAGGAGAAGAAGCCCTATCCCACCACGTCAACAAGAACTGGACAATAGAAGTAATTAATAAATTCTACTCTTCCTTACACAACATATCACTTGTGAGGCTATTCTTATACTGTTGGTGTGCCTCTAAATGACACCCCATTGCTGTCCTATAGGATAAGTTATCAAAACTTTAAAAATATTTAATATTGTTATTAGCCTCAAACAGTAACTTTCATTTCCACATTTCGCTGCATTGGGAATTTCCACAGTCTAAAGATCCTCATGCTTAAGATTTTGCAGTTTGTCCAAAAATATTGTTATCTTAGATATTTATGGTATATCCACAGGATGTGTCCTGCACAAGTCGTTTAGTTGTTAGTGTTTCTTGCATCATTACTAGATTTAACTAAATGTCGTATGTGATGGCTCCCCAAATCATAACACCAGCAGTTGGGACAGTGTGTCGCTCCACAGCAAAAAAGCAGGATTGAACCACACACCATGTGACCTCCTAACTTGAACCCAACTGTCATTGGATCCCAAACAGAAACTGGATTCATTGCTAAGGATGATACAGCTCCAGTCTCTAGCAGTCCAGTTTCTTGTTCGCAATACTACTGCAAACAAAGGCAATGGTGACTTTCTGTTAATGGCAGGACACATAGTGAGCACTGTGACACCAAATTTCCTTCTGCTAAGTGCCTGGAAATAGTCTGGACAGAGACAGGAATGTGTAATGAAGATGCCAACTGTGTCTAGATGGTGGACAATGAAACTGCAGGATCTTCTTGTGCTTGTTAGAGGATCAAACAATTCTGTCTATTGGTGGTCTGTCTCGGCCACCCAGAGCCTTTTGCTGTGTAACCTCATATAACCACTGCTCCCAATACCTCCAGATAGGTCTGAATGACCTAGATGGTGGGCAATGCATCAAAATGACCATCCTGCTTTTCTCAGTCCAATGATGCATCCCCTTCAAAGTTTGTAAACTGAGCAAAATGGCTTTGAGGGCATCGTAAAGGCACGTCTATCAGTCAACAATATTTCACCAAGAGGTACATTACCCAAAAGTAGTCTCTGAGAGCCTTTTTATAGAGCAGACAAGTAAGTACTTTTGTGGCAAGACCCAATGTCTAATCAGATCGCGCCTGTAATTATTTACATATCTGTCTAAGACATAGCTGTGTGTGCAGTTTTACAGCAATCTGACATTTCTATCTATGTGTGTTATTTTTTTGTCAATGGGATTATTTTAGATATTATCAAATACATTTTCTATGTTCCGTTATGCTCTAAACCTAACTGTGTTTAGTTTCCAGTATGTGATACTATATTAAGAAAAATATCCAAAATAGAAATAATGAGACTGCATTAAAATATTTTATATATATCTTACAGCACACATTATTTATGTCACTATTTGTAAAGAAGTGTTTTCTTTGGGAAAATTACATCATTGAACTCTTTTACATTCATTCAATAAAACGTTGGCTATGTCCTCAATGACAAACAAGCTTTTCTGGTCCTTCACGCCTGAGCATTATTCTTTGCATTTTAATTACTTAAATTATAATATTTTATATGCAACCAAAGACACAGAAACGTGTCAAAAGAAAATATGTTTTTTGTCAGGAAATTCAGGCCAATGTGGTCATTATAAATGCAGTAAATACCAATCAAACCATATCCAATTGGTTTTGTAACACAATTATATTTTTGATATGTAGTACTGAACGTAATGTGTTGCATGATTTAGGATCCCGATAAGGATTTCATAGTAAGTACAGTTATTATTCTCAGATTTTATACATGTTGTATTTTCTTAAAAAGAATCCTATCACGAAAACTAGCCATATATATTAGATGATATTTGATATTTGTAAATTTCAACAGCTGAAGGGTATAAAATGTTTGGGCAACTTTAGCTCATTATATGTTGAGGTTTAAGAATAGGAAAGATTGAACATGTTGAATTTCAGCATGCCCAATCCTTATCTCTATGGAGATAAGAGCTTAGAATCTTTTCTCCATTGAAAACACATGCATACTTCGGATAAATTAAGCATGCATGTGTATGAGTAGTTTGAAAGAACAGCTGTCAGTAAAGCTATTAAAAGTATGCAGTATAGGCACTTTAACAATTTATGAAATGAATGGTTTTGGTAGGAAAGAAATGTTTCATGGGTAAAATTTCTTGAATAAAGCCTTATTCACACAATAGGCTATGTGTAAGTATGTTTTTCACAGCCGATGTACATCCGAGGGTAATCTGTTTTCATCACAGACTCTCAGAATTGAGTCCATTGAAGGATCTGTGAAAATGTCTGATATATGATATTTTCTATTATTTAATGGTTCAAACACATGAACAGTTAACCAAACGTGCATGTGAATAGATCCATTATTTTCAATGAGGCTATCTTCTGTTAGAAAATAGCTAGCACATGGTCATGAAACCCTGTTATGTGGATAAGCACCAACTGAAGAGTGGAGAATAAGATCACACAGAGAGCAGTGGAATTTCTGCTTTTCACCATTGAATTGAGATGTACCCAGTTTCCATAGAAGCTGAAACCAAAGAGATCTTTGGAATCAGTGATATTAGTTTGGAGCTACCTAAACAGTGTAGCTAAGCTGTGCTATGCTGTTTCTGTGGCCCCCATTCACCTCTATGGTATTTACGGAACAGCATAAAACAGCATGGCTTGGGAGTGTTGTGGTTAGGACTTAGGAGCAGTTATTCCCATCTTGGCAGCAATCGCCAAATGGTAATAACCCTTTAATACTTTTATTTTTAGGGTTATAAATATTAGGTTGATAGGGGTCCAACTCCAGTCACCCCCACACTGATGAGCAGATTACAGTCTCTGTTACTGTGACATCACGTCCATTAGTCACATGGTCTATATTCAGCTTAGTCCAGAGCTATGAATAGTATACAATAAAGAGACTGCAGCGCACTCCAAAGCTTCACAGACACTTAAATCAATTGATGGGTACGCGTGCCAGGAGCTGGATCCCAAAAGATTCAACAA
The DNA here is from genome assembly GCA_947044405.1 of Leptodactylus fallax. Taxonomy (NCBI): domain Eukaryota; kingdom Metazoa; phylum Chordata; class Amphibia; order Anura; family Leptodactylidae; genus Leptodactylus; species Leptodactylus fallax. The sequence goes on along the minus strand of CAMRHE010000081.1, from coordinate 5,925,689 downwards.
GGGACACACACATGTTGTAGCAGCTATTTTTATGTCTATTGTTTCACTTTAATTTATTAGAAAACTATAATGGAACTGAATGGCATGTAACATTGCCCCGTACTGTACAATTGGGAATACCATAGGTGTATGACCTTTTAATCCTACATTATGGTGTTTGTACATTGATTGCCATTGTCTTTACACAACTCTTCATTATATATAATGTTATGATGATTTCACACATTATGCACTTGTCCATTACTATACAAGGACGTTAATGATATACCACAGGAACAATTGCAATCAGTTGCTCAACATCTACATTTGTTTAAAGAACAACAAAGAAAAGAATTACACATTTGTTTTTCTTGAAACAACTGGATTTTCAGTCTTTTACATATTCTATTCTAAGGCTGATAATTGAGTCTAAATTCCCATGTCTCTAATGCACTGCACATATTCCCCACCTGGCTGTGGAATCAGACAGAGCAAGATAAATACCCAGTAGACATAGAGATAGAGAAACTGCTGTAATTGCTCCAATAATGACTCTCAGACATCAAAGAAAGGCAAATAATGGTATTTAACACTCTGTCCATTCTTTGGCTGGAATGTAATTTTGGCATTATTGTCACCCACTATAGTGGACTTACAGCAAGTACAACTGTCATATTCCACTCTTTTTAATGAGCAGTCACCAAGAGGTCTCAAATATTAATGGCAAAGTCCATCTCATTTTCTGATGGGCTGATATCTAGTCACAACCTTAAGGAACAATAACTTGATTAACATTGTCGTCTTCTTCCATTTTTCCTGGAACTTGTCAATTGGTAAGATGAGGATTCAATTAACACAGCAAAGATTATGTTCTCTGCAAATAGCTCTATATGGCAGTCAGAACTTTCTAAAGTAAAATAAGAGCAGAATATCCACCAGGAGGTGAAAGAAAAGGTCATTGGTTGTCACTGGGCCTTCTCCCTTTATTACAGACCATAATTAATCTGATTTGCAACTAATTGTATCTAATTATGGAATGTTCATTTCTACTCATAGCATTGAGAATTTTATCTGGAAGGATTATATCTAGTTTATTCCTTTCTATTATATCTACATATTTTGGAATCAGCATCAAAATACAACATCCATTTGCAACCTTAAGGTGCCCATAAATGTAAAATAGTTGGTAACTGCTTGTTTAACTAACACCTATCCCTTCTGACTCGCCGTACACATGCACACTTGGTTCAAGTACAGACAAAAAGATACATTACTGCTTGCAAGAGTTTACAATCTATGAGGTAGAGGGGGTGACACAAGAGGTAGCAAAATCTCCTGAAAGAACAAAGGATCAAGCATCATAAAATTTAGCATACCCAATCCTATCCCAATCAATCCCACCAAAATAAAATAGTTTTCTGGTATGTTTATAATATGAGGGCTTAATAGACTTTTCTCTTATGTGTATGGTGATCTTTAGGCACAAACATAAATCACTAAAACTAACTTAAAGGAGATTAATTTATAGATTTCTGTTGTACAAAATAGACAAATTTATTTAGGTATGAAAAACAAAATAAAAAAAATAGACAAATGAGATGTTTTCTGCAATGTCCATTGCTAGGCCTGAGGCAATGATACATGGCTCATATATTGACATAACACCAAAAAGGCAAAGCCTACATCATGTAATACCCTCACAGGCCCTACCTCAGGCATAACACAGTGGAAGAATATTCAATTAGGCCGGGTCCCCATGTAGCATAAACACCGCAGAAAAAAACACAGCATTTTACCGTACCTGAAAAGTGGATGGGATTCTGCATAATCCCATCCACACATTGCAGAAAAAAATCCACAGCGGAAATGCTGTGGTTTCAAAAACACTTGTGATTTTGTAAATCGCAGCATGTCAATTATACCTACGGAAACGCTGGTGTTTTCCATATAGGTATAATAGAAGCAGAGAGTCTGCAGAGGAAAACTCTGTGGGCTTTCTGTGAAAAGCATTGCTGAACAAATGCAACGCATTTCCGTCGCTTTTTTTTCCGCATCGCTTTTTGGCTGCAGCTCACTACCTGGGGCTTTAGCCTTAAAGGGGTTTTCCGGGCAAAAAATGTTTTTTTTTTTTTTTAATGTCTGTTTGTGCTATTAATGGGTTAATAAATGCACCCATATACCTTTAGCAGTGTTTTGAGTGATTTCTGGGTATTCCTGGGAGCTCCTGCCTTTGTTTACAAGCTTCAGATTCCTCACTAACTTTCTCACTAACCCTTCTCACCTCATTCCTCCCCCTCTTTCCTTACTCTCCCCTTGTCTCTCTAGCTATCCCGCCCTTCCCTACCTACTCAGCCCAACCCCCAACCCATATTATATACTTACCCTCACGCTTCTTCCGCGAGGCGGCTCCTCCTCCTGTACTGATTCTGTGTGCGCGCTGTTCTCCATTGCTGCTCTGTTCTCTCCAGGAATGATCCACCTCTACTGTGCATGCCTGGATGCACAGTGTTGGTGAATTATTGGCAGCAGTGTGCACAGCGGTTGGAGAAGAGCGCGCACACACTGAATCAGTACAGGAGGAGGAGCCGTCTCACCGGAAGAAGCGTGAGGGTAAGTATAATGGGGTGGATGGGGGGAGTAGTAGTGATGATCCGTTTCCGGAAATAGGGAGACGGATCATCACCGGATAATCAGAAAATGTCCCTGGGGTGGTCACATGACCGCCCCAGGGATATGGGTAAATATACATTTTTGATTAATGATGTTATCTAGAAAGTAGGAGGGGGGAGGTTGTTTTGATTCATGTAGGATTTCCAGTTATCCCGGACAACCCCTTTAAGGTACTTTTGTTACTTTGTATTACTATTAGCATGGGTATGATTTTCGGTTTGAGATACCGACTTATTACTATTTTGACCATTTTGATTATTATTTAACTCAAGTTATATTACTATGCAACTTTAGTAGCTCAGTTGTATCAAAAACTATGTGTGAAATAATAAACTTTTTCATGTTTATGCTCAAACTATTAAATGGTATACATCAAATGTGTGGTAAAATTATTGCAAAACATATGTGGTATATTTAAAAATATCTATCAACACAGGATTTACAAGGATTTACTGACAGGGAGTACACTAGAGAAGAAGTTGCGTAGAACAAATAATAACAATAATAATAATGACTCTATTTATATAGCACCAACATATTCTGCAGCACTTCACAAATCAGAGGACACATGAACAGACAATATGAGACATTACAATGTGACAAAGAAATAAACATATCAAACAATAGGAGTGAGGGCCCTGCTCGCAAGAGCTTACATTCTATGAGGAGATAGGGGGACACAGGAGGTAATGATACTTAGTAATGATACTTAGTGATAAAGGGGTTGTCTCAATACTGGAGCACATGGTTGTCATATAAGGTGGTCCCCAGCTTAGGACTTACTTTTACAAGACAAAACTGAGAACCTTTTTGATCCAACTAATATTTGGCCCTAAGAGATTTAAAAGGTCTTTTTTTTACCTATTGCCATAATAATAAATTACTTGGGAGGATAAGGGGGATGAATTTGGCAACTCACAGTAGGGGGATTGTCTCACGTTTTATATATATATATATATATATATATATATATATATGTATGTATGTATATTATTTTACATAGAGGGGGTTGTATTGTATATTGCTGCTATTATGGCTTGAAATTAATAATAATAATAATAATAATAGTCCTTTAACAGTCCCACAGTGGGGAAATTCAGTGTGTTACAGCAGCAAAGATAAGATAAGATAAGCAGATACAAACACAAATACAACATGTACAGGAATGTTCCAAGGTGATGTTGTATTTGCGTTTGTATCTGCTTTATACAGTTTATAAGTTTTATTCTATACTATTGCCACTATTGTTCCCACTTTTTATACACCCCCCAGTAATAATAATATAGATAGAAGGTTAACGCCCCTTAGTGAAATACTTTGGTAGCCATGGCTGTGGTTTCTATTTGAGAAGGAATATCTGTGGTTAAACAACCCTTTTAAATAAGACCTGTCAAGGCGACATTTCATAGAAACACTTGGGCTTGGGATACTGATCCAGGTGTGTCCTTCCTTACCTTTCCGCTTGGCTTGACATAACCTAAGATGTGTGGCAAAAGATAACTAGCTTTGAAAAAAATACATGATTTTGAAACTCTGTCACTAGATATTTATTTTTTTTGCGATTCTATATGGGCCACCCAGTGGTTGTGATGTAGATTGGCTGAAAAAAAATGATGGTGCCATAAGTATAACAAAGGTGACAGGCACTACATAAAAATGGTTTCATAATACAGTCAGGCACATACATCCTCAATACCCATTGGTCAATGGCAATTCATCCTGACTGCCTCGTACAATGCACGCTTGGTGCAGCCATGAGCGCATCTGTTCTCCGTGGCAATAAGGTACTAAGCCACTGCCAGATTCCTCTCCTGAGAAGGAAAGGATTTGGCATGTTGAATTCACTTCCTGATCTTTTTCTCCTCCGGCATCTGCCTTTGGAGAGAGTACACCCATATACAAATATGATAGTCAGTCAGTTCCAATGAAGAGGGCTGCTTTGGTCAAATTTATTTTGAGTTCACCCCCATGCTCATAGACGAATTCTATTTTTAGGGCACAGTTATATTAAAACTGCAGATTGTTTAAAAGGGCATGGTCAATCTAATGAGGGGTGTGGCTTCATTAATATAATTAATCTGGGCTGGAGAAGGTTGACAAGTGACACATACTTCAATTTCCTTACCTACAGAAATGTACAAGCTAAAGTGAAGCTTCTGTATGTCATATACTTAGATTCCTTATAAATGTAATTTCCTTTCAGCTTCTTTAATGTGCATAATAAAATGTAGGTTAATATTGTAAGAATTGTTATTTTATTTCTCCTCTATTACATCTCCTGGCTCCTGCATTAAGAATCTTATCATAGTGTATTATAATAAGCACATCAAATTATCAAGTTTTATCAGAAAAATGAGTTCCCAAGCATCGTGAGTAGAATAGGTGCTGTCATTTCTGAAATGAAAATATCCTCTGACACCTGCATGGTAAATCCAAGGCACTTTTAATAGTTACGCTCCTAATCACTTTCTACATACATCTGCATGCTCATTTTCTGATTGCTGATGAGGTGACAAGGTTATTGGACATACAAGCACTTATTATTTAAAACATACAAGGAAGTAAGATCGGGTTCAGCGGGGTCTCCGCTCATTGTCAATCAGTTAATGAAAAATTATTGAGCAAAGACACCATGGGGAAAGTAAGCAGAAGGAATTAAAATGACCAAGGAGACACCTTATAGAGAAAACGACAGATCTGTCCATAGATGGACCCCAAGGTCAACCCAACTTATAGAGTAAGTGTTGGCGCATCACTGTGTCACCAGAAGATTAAAAGACAAGATGCCTGATATCAACACATGTATTCATCACATCCTCCCATGTATATTTAATGAAATCCTATTAGTTCACTACAGAAAATGTTTTAATTATAGAAGCGAATGTTAGATATGGAAAAGACCCAGATTTATTATCATATAGACTAAAACTGCTTTCCATAGGATTTTAAAGCAATCCTGTCAAGTGATATATGGTGCCACATGTGCATGCTGGATATAATGGAGGAAAAGAAGTGGAGTTCTGTGATATATACTGTAGGTTTATATGATTTCAAGCAGAATTTCTGAGAGCGTCCTAGAAGGACTTCTAGGACAGACTTGATTATTTGATCAGATAAATGAAAGTCTTCTCTGTACTCATACCAATACAGGGGAATCTGTCAATCACTGCATCCGGGCGGAGTAATCACTACAGCAGCCCAATGTGCTACTGCTTTAATTGTTTGTCTTCTGTGCCTCTGGGTTATGTTGGTATGTCCCGTCTTCTGTGTTAAGTGTTATATGTCACTGTTTTGCAGCTTTCCCTGTGTTTTTTCCCCCACAGTGTTCAAACCTTAGCCTTGGTTCAGCCCTGGCCAATCACAGGCCACTGGTCGGGGTTGTGGGAGACTCTAGTCTCCATGGCCACGGTTGAGCCCTCAGTCTAGTTCAGAGTCTACTGAGTGCAGTTGGTGAGAGAGGGTGCATAGTATCCCTGCATCCTGCAGCTGGACTGAGGCCCTACGGTCGCCTACACAGCCTCCAGGAGGATTACTATCAGCCCCAGAGACAGCCCTGAGAGGGGAGTTCTACTGTCTATACTTTTGGACACCATGCCAGGAGGAACAGTGGATGACACTGACAGGAAGTACTCACTCGGGCCTAACCAGAAGGTAACCAGATCCCTGTCAGGACTCCCTGTGTCACTACTATCCCCAGCATCCATACTTGGGAGAGGCACAAGAGGAGGAATAGTTGGAGGAGAAGTTTGTCATAGAGCCTGTAGCATCCCTGGGCACCCTCCTAGAACCAAGGCTGGACACTGTATTACTACTACCCCCATTTGGAAGCTGCTGTTGTACCTGTTTCCAGTTGCTGCAATAAAAACTGTTCCTTGCTCAACTGTTACCAATGGCTGCCTGAGTCGTGCCTGCATAACCATCAGTGCCCTTCTGACCAACACCACACCGGCTCAGAGAGAAGAGCTCCCCTCTCCAATTGGAAGCGACCCGGGGAAAAATACTACCACCACCATCCGGTAGTGCTGCGGGACCCCCTCAGGAGTGGGGCTGGAGTGCTTGGTGAGTGTGCTTGGTCTAGCAGGTGGCACACCATATGCCACTACAACGCCCATCCTCCGGTCTTCTCCATCTGGGTTGCGGCATCAGGACTCTCACTGTCTCTCCTAAGAGTCCTGTCAGGACTTAGTTTAATTATTCAGAAATCCTGCTCCAAAATCATATACATGTAAACCTAGCTCACCAAGGTCAACTTCTCTCCTTGTATCATATCCTGTTTTCAGATCAGGCAGTATAACTCACTTGACAGGTTCACTTTAAGAAGTCTTGTTCACATGGAGGAATTTGGAGCTGATTTAGAGGTGGATTCTGCCTCAAAGTATGATCCAGATTTCTTCCTGAAGTCAATCTCCATTTATTTAAATGGGCGGCAGATGCAGATTTTTTATCTCTAGCTCACTTTCTATAGCTATCGGTAAAAAATAACCATTATGTTTCCATCTTCAGGCAGATTCCACCTGAGGACTCCCATGAAATGAATGGGAGGCGGAAAAATACCACACACCATCACCCCATCCAGGCTTCCCGATCATTCACTAACAGGGAATCCGTTGCAGGATTCCCCATTAGTGAGCAAGCACTTGTTTCAGCTGTATGTGCAAATGCACATACAGCTGAAAACTGTAAGTGTAGGCTGAGGGTCCGAGGGACCATGGCTTACACTGACAGTAGAGTGTGACCTCTACCCAGACACAATCACGTAATTCATCAGCGCCTGCATGGATAGAAGAAGGAGGATGCCCAGCTGTTCTTCATGGAAGGTAAGGTAAGTAGCATATTATACTGTGTGAGAGCCCAAAGTGGAGCATATAATACTGTGTGGGGGCCCACTGTGGAACATATAATACTGTGTGGGGGCCCACTGTGCAGTATATAATACTGTTTTGGGGCCCACTGTGGAGCATATAATACTGTGTGGGGGCCCACTATGGAGCATATAGTACTGCGTGGGGGCCCACTGTGGAGCATATAATACTGTGTGGTGGCCACCGTGGAGTATATAATACTGTGTGGTGGTCACTGTAAAGCATATAATACTGTGTGGGGCCACTGTGGAGCATATAATACTGTGTGGGGGCCCACTGTGGAGCATATAATACTGTATGGGGTCCCACTGAAGAGCGTATTCTAATGCGTGGGGGCCACTATGGAGCATATTATACTGCGGGGGGACCAGCGTAGAGCATAATTCACTGTTTGGCGGTCACTGTCGAGCATATTGTACTGTGTGGGGCCACTGTAGAACACATTGTACCATCTGGAGGCCACTGTGGAGCACATTTTACCGCCTGGGGGCCATTGTGGAGCACATTGTACTGCGTGGGGGCACTTCACTATTTACTGTATGTCACACAGTATCTGTTTTAGGCACACGATCTCTAAAAGGTTCACGTTCACTGACCTAGTCAATGCAGAATTTGCAAATTCAGTGGCAGATTCCACAGCACCTATAGTAAATCTGAAATATTTTGCTACTGAATCCCTGAAGCAGAATTTTTCAGATTTGACAAATTCTGCCATGTGAACTTACCCTTAGAGGGAAAGGAGCTGTGGTCACTGCTGCTGTAAAAGATAAAAATCTAGCTAGTGTAGGAGGTAAAAAAATAGGGGTAGACTATGTGGGAGAAAAACATTACTCATCTATTCAATCCCTGACTGCTCTAGCATTGCTTGCTCTGGTGGTTCCTGCTTGGCTGTTTACTTGTCCTGCACTGATGATGGTACATTTATGTGACTACAGCTTCATGCGCAAACTAAAGACATATCTTTTCAGACAGGCCTATCACAACTCCTAATGTAAACCCTTCTGTAGTTAGATTCCCTAAAACGTACCCTCCTCTGTTCACACTCCCGCATTACCTCACAGGATATGATGCTGTATCAGACTAACTTTATGTATCCAGGCACCATCTGCACGTTAAATAACACGACTGGTGACGGCTCATACAGCTTTATATATGTGTAATGACAGTAACCTTTATTATAAAATTGTCTGACCATTGTATAAGCAATGCTACCTCTGATGCTGCCCCTGCTACCTCTTGTGTCACCCCCCTCTACCTCATAGATTGTAAGCTCTTGTGAGCAGGGCCCTCAGTCCCATTGTGTGATCACTGGAGGGAAGTGAACTGAGCGGGGAACACTGGAGCGCAGGCAGTGAAACGAGGGGAAAGTGAAGAAGTCCATGTATAAGTTTAGCATATTTTTTAAAATCCCAGACCACTCCTTGAAGATACACCTTGATTAGAAAGCCATTGAAGGCATTAGAAGTCTGCCTCAAATTCCTCTTCTATTTCCTCCATACCCTTACTTTACTGGGGGCGCTGTTACTTTGAGGGAAGGCACAGACTGTGGGCTTTAAGTTGCTGAATGGGTGCACCAATGGTCTGAATAAATGGCAAATGGGCAGAGGATTCAGTGCACCCTGGTGCCCCTTTGCTGTTTATTGCCCCTTTAAGTGTTCTGTGATATAGTCTGCTAAAGAGGTAGTAAATGGCCAATGGGCAACAAGGTGACACTGAACAAAAGGACACTTAGGGTAAATTGACACAGCAGAAATCTGCCTCCCATTCATTTTTATGGGAGGCAGATGCGTCTTTTTCCACTAACTGAAAAATCAGCTAGCAGAAAAAAGAAATATCCTGCCCCCACTGAAATGTTTGGGGGTAGAAGTCTTTCTGCCAAAGTCAGGAGTATTTCAGCAGCACATTTTGCATGGCAGCTCCCACTACAAAATCTACCATGTAAACTTACGCTTAGGCATTCTGCACACTGCCATAATGCATCTGAATTTTCTGGACTTACAATGGCAAATCCTGTTCAGACCTCAGGTTTTATGACCCAATTGTAAAGGTTTATTCCAGCTCCTGAGGTTAGGTCATCAATAAAAGATCAGGGGTGTTCCAACGCCCAGGGCCCCCACTGATCAGCTGTTTGAAGGGGCAGTAGAACTTGTGCAAGCACTGTGACCCCTTCACTGTTTACATCGCCTCTACCTGATTTCTTAAGATGGGTGAAGGGCATCACAAGCTGATTCTGCATAGGGAACCTCTCGACTTATGGCTGGCCCAGCTAGTTGCTTTCTCAAACAATGTTTGTTTGGTTTCAGTATTTTAAATGCATTACCAGCTTTAGGTCTTACCGACAAAGACCAAATTCTTAAACAGGACACAATATAATTTCATGATGGATATGACCATTTTATAAATGTACACCAAACAGATTTGTCGTTAATAAAAATTCATTGAATTATACATATAATTAGAGCAAATTTTGTGCAAGATTTTTTTGTATATGGGGATGCTTATAAGGATAGGTTCACATTATATTTGAAATTTACTGCTGAACATATGCCCCTTGTACAGATGTAGCAAATATGTTTGTTCTACGCCATATAGCACTTCCCAATATGCATAGCACAGTCACTTCAATGCAACGTTTGGCGCTTGCTACACCTGTATACAATGTATATGTGCTTATATATGTACAAGCATCTGCTCACTATGCAAAGTGACAATGCATTTAAATACAGCTAAGAAAAAGGTATACATATGTGTTCTTGCCAAATGTATGCCAAATGACACAATTTCGGCATAATAGTAGTCCATGGACAAATTAGACTCATATGATGGGAGACTTTTCTGGCACATACATTGAAAGTAAAGCTTAAATGTCATTTTGCACCTACCCTTAGGCTTAAGATTAGATTGCAGGTTTGGCTGGAGAATTGACTGGTAGAAACAATTAAATTTACAGTATATTTCAGAGGAATCTCGTATTATTATGTTTGTTTTTTTTATAATTATGCTTCAATAGATTAATCTTCAGTATTGCTCCCTATACTTTGAAAATACAAAAAGAGGAATAAATGGCTTGTTGTGTTTTTTTTTTTTTTTTTTTTTTAAGGGTCTCTTAATAATGAAGAAAATAGAGCACAGAACACGTAACAGAATGGGCACATGAATGGGAAAGAGATGGAGGAGGACAGCAAAGGACACTGGGAGATACAGACAAGAAATCACTGCAAAGCGTTCAACATTCTCCAGCTGCCGTGCTTTTAATTTGCTTCCATTCCAATTAAAATGCAAATTAAATTTATAATTAGCATCAGAGAAACCTCCTTGTGTACCGCAAAAACATTTGGGCTACTGGTACAGAGCTGGCATTTTCAGTTAGCATAAGGGTCAGTGCACAGAGCGGGATGCCCACAGCTCAACCTGCACTTCAAGTGTTAAAAGGACAGCATTACGCATCCCATTGGCTACAATGGATGTGTATCCAAAATGTTACAATGTTGCCTTTTTAAAAACAAAAATTTCAATGTAATATTTTACAGGCAATTATCCAAATCTGGATAATTTCTAATGCAATCTCTTTAAAAATGTAATATTATTTATTTCTTTACAATGATTTGTATGTTTCATAGTATAAATGTGGATTTAGATAGATTTAGATAGTTCCTTAGAAAATTGCTTAGATGATAATTCCCGACAGAATTATATTATCAGATATATTATATGTATACCTTCAATATACAATTTCTACACATTCCTTTTAACCACAGCATATCGCAACAAAAAGGCTTTAGTCTGTTGATGAATATACTGGTCAAGTGCAGGCAATATGCAGCTGTATTGCAGCAAGGTATCTGAAATATGTTCCATAGGCTAAGAGTCCATGTACACATAATGACTGCAAGCACAGATCCAGTATGGCAGCACATGGAGTTCCAATGGGTACCTTACCTGGACACATAGTCTCAAAGGTGGGGGTCCAATCGTTGGGAACCCCTCTGATCAGAACAGCAGGGACCTCTTGTACACTCATCTGATTGCTGTTGCAGTTACACAACGCTGTTGCTCAATTCATCTCTATGGAATTAGAGTAGCTGAATACTGTGTACAGCTACTGTATCTTCAGCAGCCCCATATTCTTGAATGGAGTGGTAGCATGACTACATGACCTCTGCTCCATTCAGACAGGGATACAAGGAACATTATTCCTATGATCAATGGGAGTCCCAACAGTCAGACTTCTATCACCTGTCCTATCTTGGTACCATCCCTCTATTGTTGGCTAAAGCTGCCAATTCTGGTAGAATCAGCTGTCCATTGAATGTGTATGGGGGCCTCCCAACTCTACCCTAATATCCGGTACCCTGAGCCTGCTGTGGGCTATACTGTACCTCCATATACAGGTACCCCCAATTTTATAGGGATTATGTAGTGCATGCAGTATTTCGGAGATCCATTTGGCAGCACATGTAGTCCGTAATACACACCCATAGGTTGATCCATGTGTTGCTGTACAGAACTAATGCAAGGGCCAATACCATGTACATGGATCATTGCAGGATACAGGTTCATAAAATAGCAATATAAAATTATGTGACCAACTATTTTATTTCATGCAGAAAATTCAATCTAAGAAACATATATAAAGCCTCGTAGAAAAAAAATGGATGTAACTATTAGCAACCGAAAAAAAAACTTTTCATTTTAAGACCAGTCTTTATAGCAGCCTCATATTATGTGCTCATGGTTGTGAATTTATTTTGATATAAATAAAGATCAGTGTGTAAATATCTTTATTACTGCCAGATATAGTAGTAGATAAGATTGTAATAGGAACAGCTAATATATTTCGATAGAAGATGCATGAATTATGATGGCGACTGGTCTGGAGTTTGGAGAAAACTGATTAAGATGTAGACAAGGTTAATTATTCCTTTGAATACAAAAAGATTGCTGAATATGGAAGATCTGGGGCTGCAGTTACTTTTTGTTGAATCAGATGTCAAGGGTCACATTTGGTGTCACCAGTATTGTACAGAAGATGTTAGGGGTCACAGCCTCTAATCAAAACGTCTATGCCAAAAATTAAGCCCTGCTTGCTTGCAGATAATTAATTTAAGAATTGATGGAAAACTAAAACACTAGAAATTGGATTTAAACTAGTTAGATCATGTTATGTAGTAATGCACCGGACTGCGGGAGGAGGAGAGAAATCGCATTTCATGGAGTGGAAACTATTTCTGGGTAGAATTTTGTTACAATAAAAAGATTAATTGTTAATGAATTAGCAAATAATTATTCACAGACTTTAATAATGTTTTACGTATTTTTCATCCTGCAATAATCATGATTTCTTGTGCAACTTTAAATACTGAAAAATAGAAAATGTACTCTGTGAAAATATTTGGGTCACAACAATTTATAAAGCTCTAATCTAATAGTGTCCTACACTGCTTATCTCTATCAATGTATTCTATCTTCTCTGTCATCTCACATGTATCTTTCTTTGTAGGTTTGCCTATCTATCTATCTATCTATCTATCTATCTATCTATCTATCTATCTATCATATCACCAAATACTGAGAGGTCAATCCCCAAGTTGTACAGCAGCATGCCAGACTCCTTATTGGATGCAGCAAAATAAAAAATAAAAAATACTTGTCCACCAGCATCTTGACCCTTAAAGGAATACTTCATTAGAGCCAGAAAATATCACATATTGGCCCACATGGTGTTTTCTGGTTCCAATGAAATATTCCATCAAGGGTCGAGACAAAAGCAAACAAATATTTTTTATCTATCAATCTATCTATCTATCTATCTATCTATAACCTATCTATCTATGTATCTATCTGCCTATCTATCTATCCTTCATGCATTATCTATCTGCCCCACATCTTTCATTTCTATTGTTTCTTCCCTCTAGCTTACAAATCTATCCAATTTAACAAATTTGCTCTTAAAGCAGACATACCTCCCCAAAAAAGTTGCTTACATCTGTAAAGACGCTTGTGGTAAACATGACACTGATGATGATGAAGGACAGTTTTGTATTGATGATGGAAAACAATGCTGGTGATCTCCAGTTTACTCAGACATTCAAAGATCTTTGTTCTTTCTTCTGTGGGGATGAACAATACCCTAATAGAACAAGACCCTCCTGTCAGAAAAACTGGTAGATTGATGAATGAATTCTTGGATTTCCAAGTTTCATGTTGAAATTTTTAGCGTAAAAATATATTGTGGTCATTCTTCCAGTGCCAAATTCACCATCCGACTTGTGCTAAAAAATAAGTTACAAAAACGTCGTAGAAAAGACATGAAAATGAAGAAAAAAACTTTAAAAAATTCCAAGACTATTGCTTAAAAGTATGTCCTTAAAGTCACATATTCTGTACGTGAATGTTTTCGTTCTTAATGTTTCCATTTTGTATTTGACCTTTTTTAAACACATTTCACTTTTCTCATGTACATAGCACCGACATAATATTCTGCTGTACTGTACATACTGTAAATTGGTCTGCTTTTCGCTGCAGCTTTCAGTAATCACAGCCTCACGTCTAAGCATCAGGAACATGTGAACACAGCCTAAAGCAATACAAGAAGACTTTGCTAATGGCTTTTAATCCATGGCTTGGCAGCACTTTTTTTTTTTTTTTAAATGAAAGCAGGATACTTGCAGCTAAAGGGGATGATGTGTTGGCTGGACTTAGGTTTAGTCCCAAAGAAAGCAAAATCAATGCCAGTCTCCCTGTGACAAATTCACCATATAACATGCTCTAACATAAAAAATAATTTACAGACAATAGACAATAACTGATTTGTGCAAAAGAAACTGAACTCAACTTCAGGTATTACTTATACCGGTTCCCTGGCATAAGTAATCATAAAAGTATTGTCAGATTAAGGCCTCCCCTGTCGCCACATCATACTGCCAGACCACGCAGTGCCACACCTACATGTTTCGAAAGTGGTGTCATGGCCAAAAGTTTTCAGAATGACACAAATATTATATTTTCACATGATCTGCTGCCCTCTGGTTTTTATGTGTGTTTGTCAGATGTTTTTATCACATACAGAAATATAATTGCATTCATATTATGAGTAACAGAAGCTTATATTGACAGTTAGAATGAGTTAATGCAGCAAGTCAATATTTGCAGTGTTGACCCTTCTTCTTCAGGACCTCTGCAATTCTCCCTGGCATGCTCTCAATCAACTTCTGGACCAAATCCTGACTGATAGCAGTCCATTCTTGCAGAATCAATGCTTTAATTTTGTCTGAATTTGTTGGTTTTTGTTTGTCCACCCGTCTCTTGATGATTGACCACAAGTTCTCAATGGGATTAAGATCTGGGGAGTTTCCAGGCCATGGACCCAAAATCTTTATGTTTTGTTCGCTGAGCCATTTAGTTATCACCTTTGCTTTATGGCAAGGTGCTCCATCATGCTGGAAAAGGCATTGTTGAGCGCCAAACTGCTCTTGGACGGTTGGGAGAAGTTGCTCTTGGAGGACATTCTGGTACCATTCTTTATTCATGGCTGTGTTTTTAGGCAAGACTGTGAGAGAGCCGATTCCCTTGGCTGAGAAGCAACCCCACACATGAATGGTTTCAGGATGCTTTACAGTTGGCATGAGACAAGACTGGTGGTAGCGCTCACCTCTTCTTCTCCGAATAAGCTGTTTTCCAGATGTTCCAAACAATCGAAAAGGGGATTCATCAGAGAAAATGACTTTACCCCAGTCCTCAGCAGTCCACTCCCTGTACCTTTTGCAGAATATCAGTCTGTCCCTGATGTTTTTTCTGGAGAGAAGTGGCTTCTTTGCTGCCCTCCTTGAGACCAGGCCTTGCTCCAAGAGTCTCCGCCTCACAGTGCGTGCAGATGCACTCACACCTGCCTGCTGCCATTCCTCAGCAAGCTCTGCACTGCTGGTAGCCCGATCCCGCAGCTGAAACACTTTTAAGAGACGGTCCTGCCGCTTGCTGGTCTTTCTTGGGCGCCCTGGAGCCTTTTTGGCACCAATGGAACCTCTCTCCTTGAAGTTCTTGATGATGCGATAGATTGTTGACTGAGGTGCAATCTTTCTAGCTGCAATACTCTTCCCAGTTAGGCCATTTTTGTGCAGTGCAATGATGACTGCACGTGTTTCTTTAGAGATAACCATGGTTAACAGAAGAGAAACAATGATGGCAAGTGTGAACCGAGAGCAAGGCAGGTGGTTTGGACTCCGCAACCAGAAATGAACGCACACGCGGTAGTTCAAGAAAAAAAAATATATTTACTATAAGTTAATAAAGGCTAGTTAAAGGTAAAATGACAGGGCTAAAGACAAGCAAAATATACAATATAGCATGAACAATTTCAAGGCAAATTCTGCAATGGTTTCTACTTTTACTCTGTCCACTTCTGCAGTATGGACACTGAATGAACAATATACTCAAAACTATCCCTAACTGACCCTGACTTCACATTTGGGTGCACCCCCTTTTCCTCAGTGGTCCAGGTGGACCGCTTACAGTCCGTAGAAGCGCGCGGTGGGGCCCAAAGTCGGTCCTTTCTTTTATAGTGAAGCGTCCTCTCCTCACGGTTATCAGGATCTTGGGAGAAATGAAGTCCTCTTTAACAGACAGGGAAACCAACTGAATGCAATGTAATCCAACAGCAGATTCCACTCAGCACACTGACAGTCCTGCCGAATCCATACACTGAGCTGGGATGTAAACCGGGATTTAGCAGGTGCTGTCCAGTACATCAACAGCACTGCGAGTCTCTATCTGTGGTATCCAAATACACAGTCACAATGTCAGTCTCACTGATCAGCCACTGAGCACAGTTCCTTTCACGTGGACTCACTAGTCCTGTTGTCTCTTTACACTCTGTTTGTCTCTGGACCAAGATACAGCTTAGCTGTACAGAAAAATCTCCACACCAGTTCAATACAACACTTGCCAAGATGGCTGCTGCTCTCTGTCTCGTCACTTCCTGCTTCTCTGCTCACACTCTGTCTGCAGAACAGGCAAGCTGACATAAAAGGGGGGGGGGTCTCACTCCAGCATCATGTCACAATTACAATGGCTGCTGTCTTAAAGGAACAGAATCACAGAAATACATTCAACATTAACAGTTTATACAGACAAATGAAGCTTAGGACAACATTGGCTGTCTCTTACATATTCCCCCCCACTTTAAGATTGGCAGTCCCTGCCTATGACTGTATATCCAGAGGGTTGTACTTTTATGCACAGAGTGGTAGTATACCGATGTATGGCAGGACAAACAAACTCATCCTGCGCATACCGAACAGGGGGAATACCAGCATTTGGCCTAGTGGTCCGTCTGAGGACCGGTGGTATATTATGGGGTGCTGCAGCTATGGGCTGAGAAGGACCAGCGGATTCCGCACCAGAGGGGGCACAGGCCGGAGATACAGTAGTCACAGGTGGAACATCCCCAGGAGCAGGGATCGGCCAACAATCATCCTCCTCGTCGGAGGCCCATTCCGCACCTCCATTCTCTGACTGTGGGAGCTCATTCACATTGTCAGGCCCATCGTGATTTGTCCCTTCAGAATGACACAGGCGCAACATATTTCGGTGAAGTACTCGAACACAATCAGTTCCTTCTTTCTGGACCTGGTACACTGGCCCATTCGCATACTTGCGGCCAACAACACGATACGGCAAAGCCTCCCATCTGCTTTCCAATTTCCCTTGGGGTTTCTTGACACGAACTAGCACCAGGTCGCCTGGTTGCAATGGTGCTTCTTGCACTGGGGTCTTATCAGGATGGGGATGTTCTTGCAGGCGCTGCCGCACCAATCGATGGATCGTCTCAAGTCTCTGCCGATGCGCCCGCACCCAAGAGGTTGGATCCCTCGGAGGGAACCCATCCACATCATTCAACTGTAATTCTCCTATACTTCGCCCAGACCGCCCAAAGAGAAGTGTATAAGGAGAGTACCCCGTTGTAGAATGGACCTGATTGTTATAGGCCCACACCATTTCAGACAAGAACTGAGGCCACTGTAACTTCTTGTCTTCCTCCAGAGTCTGCAGCATCTGTAGCAGAGTTCTGTTGAATCTTTCACAGGCCCCATTTCCCTGAGGGTGGTATGGAGTCGTGTGCGACTTCTTTATCCCGTAGATACGTTGAACTTCTTTCATTACGTGTCCCTCAAAGCAGGCGCCCTGGTCGGAGTGGATGCGTTGGGGGCACCCATATACTCGAATGAAATCTTGGCACAGAGCACGAGCTGCTGACTCAGCTGTCTGGTCCTTGGTGGCGGTTACCACCGCAAATTTGGTGAAGTGATCCACCATTACGAGGCAATACTGGTGTCCGCTATTGGATGGGCCCACCATTAGATAGTCTATCATGACGATTTCTAAAGGTTCCTGGGTCACAATGGTTTGCAGGGGAGCTCTCTGTTCTATTGCCTTATGGATCTCACAAGTTCGACAGCTGTGGCATACTTCTTCGACCATTTGACGAAGACCAGGGCAGTAAATCAATCGCTGTAACCAACGAAAGGTCTTCTCATGACCAAAATGTCCATTCTTATTATGAGCCTCAACTGCCAAGGAGCGAGCCAGTTCACTAGGCACCACAATTTGGTATCGAATGTCGATCTCAGAAGGTAAATAGACCTTTCGGCATAGCACTCCATTTTTCATCTCCAACTTTTCCCACTGACTCAAAACAGATAATATCTCACGTGTCAGTCGTTCTCTTTCCTCTCTACAGGGCTTCTGGCCTTCCTCAACACACTTGATCATCTGCACCAGCCCCTCATGGGTCTGTTGTATCTGTGCCCATTCCTGTCGTGAGGGACCAAAGAAAGGAGCCATTTCAGTCCCCTCCATCTCAAACTGATTAGTGGCGGTCAAGGCCTGTGAAAATCTGCTGAAGTCGGGCACCTCCACATTCTCCAACTCATGATCCACGTCTTCTGTGGGGGTCTGGGCAGTTACCCTAGAAAGTCCGTCAGCATTCTGGTTCTCTGTCTTGGACCGATACTTAATGCGGTAATTGAATGTAGACATTCGGGCTATCCACCTCTGCTCTAACGCCCCGAGCTTGGCATTTTCCAGGTGAGCTAGTGGGTTGTTGTCAGTCAGTACTAAAACTTCAGCACCGGTCAAATATTCAGAGAATTTCTCGGTCATGGCCCATACCAGTGCCAACAGCTCCAATTTAAATGAACTATAATTCTCGGGGTTTCTTTCAGAATCTCTCAAAGACCGGCTGCCGTACGCTATGACCCTCTCCTGGCCATCCTGAAGCTGGGAAAGCACTGCTCCAAGATCATACAGGCTTGCATCTGTATATAGCTGGAACGGCAAGTGGTAATCAGCATATGCCAAGATTGGGGCTGTTGTCAGTGCATCCTTCAATGCCTGGAAGGCTTGTTCCTGTTCAGGTCCCCACTTCACGGACCGGTTCTTTGGACCACCGGATGTGTCTCGTAGGAGAGCATTAAATGGTGCTGCTACCTTGTCTCTTGATGGTCTCACCCCTTCTCCTGATACGCGGTGACCCAAGTAATCAATTTCAGATTGGAACAACCGACATTTACTGGGTTTCAATTTGAGCCCATGTTCCCGCAATCTTCGAAATACTTGCCCCAACTGGTGGAGATGGTCTTCAAAGGTCGCAGAATACACTATAATGTCATCCAAGTAGATGAGAGTGAACTCAAAGTTGAAGTCACCGAGACATTTCTCCATCAACCGCTGAAACGTTCCGGGTGCATTTGTCAACCCGAAGGGCATCCGGTTAAATTCGTATAGTCCCATGGGCAAGATGAATGCCGTCTTCTCCTTGTCTTTTGTGGCCATCGGCACCTGCCAATACCCACTAGCCAGATCTAGTGAGGAGAAGTACCGGGCTCTCTCTAGAGCTGAGAGGGACTCCTCAATCCGTGGCAAGGGGTAGGAATCTCGTACGGTGCAAGCGTTTAACTTCCGATAGTCTACGCAAAATCGGATGGACCCATCTTTTTTTCTTACTAACACCACAGGAGCTGCCCAGGGACTCTGGCTTTCTTGGATGATCCCACCCTGTAGCATCTTAGCTAACAGTTCTTTCACTTCCTGATACAACTGTGGAGGAATTTGTCGGTAGCGCTCTCTAATTGGAGGGGTGTCTCCTGTGGGAATCTCATGATAGATCCCTGTGGTACATCCAAAATCTTCAGCATACCGTGCAAAGGTGGCTCAGTTCTCCCACAACAGCTCATCTACCTTCTGCACCCATTCCAGAGAACATGAACTTACATCCATCTTCATCTGTTCTCGAATTGCACAGCCATTCCATTCAGAGGTGGGTTCCTCATCTTCTCCCATGGACACAGTTACGGTCCACTCATCCCTTTCAGTCGGCTTCAGCTGCATTGGAGTTACTTTCCTTACTTCCTCCGGAGTCACATAGATGTTAGCCAGCAGCCTCCCTGGGGTCAGGTCCACACTCTGGTCCTGAGTGTTTACACATCGAAGTGGTACTCTTCCATTGCGAACTATTTCCAAGGAACGGGCCACTAGCGGATCAACACCTCCTTCGGCTGCCTGCAGTGGTTCTACCAACACAGCTATGCCCTCTAGTTTCCGACAGGTGCCTACGGGCATGGACACTATTGTCTCCCGACTGAGTGGCAGTGTAACTTTTGTATGCAAAGGAACTGAAATTTGAGCCAGAGGACGCTGTGCATCTGAACTTTTCTGTAAGCCACATGTCCGGATCAGCCGCTGGAAAGCTGTTTGAGTAGGCCGATGGGTGGTGGTTTCTTTCCAATAACCGTGACCTTTCTTTTCAAAGAGGATCTGATCTAATTCTTTTAACACATTCATCCCCAAAATGACAGGGACCTTTACTTCATGTGACTCCTGTACCACCACAATGCCTTTCCTACCTAGATCTTGGCCACATACCCGGACATTCATCCAGGCCACTCCCACGACCGGAACTGGTAACTGGTTAGCTGCGACCACTCATACGAATGTATGGGGATCATATTTCACATGTTGCCGGAAGTACCGTTCATAACAGTCTCTACTCAAGGTCGTTACTTGGGAACCCGTGTCAATCATCCCGGTAACCGGAATACCCTCCATTTACACCTGTATGACAGGACTTGCAGCGATCAGGTCATCATCAGGGCATTCTCCCCACATAGTCTCCTTGTCAGTCTCCCCTACTACACGCCCTTCAGCAGCAGGGGACTTCAGTTTAACGGCGGTCTCTCATAAGTTTGTCGCTGCTCTGGACATCTAGCAGCAACGTGGCCCATCCGTCCACACTCCCAGCAGCGTATCCCCCGTCGTTCTGGCCATCTGTTTGGGCCCCTTCGGTAAGCCCCTTCGATTTCTCCTGAGCACTGCACTAAATGATTTGGACCCCTTCGGTAGGCCCTATCCTCACCCCTCCAGCGGGGTGGTGGGTGATTCTGACTTGCTGGGTGTGGATGGCTCACCCTTTCATCTCCAGTCTTCTGGAAGTCTGCAATTTTCATAGACTGCTCATCACAACGAGTGTGCAAGTGTTCCATTTGTTCTTGCAGTTTCTGCATTACTGTGAGAATTTCTTTAACCGTCCCTTTTTCTACTGTCTCTGAGCCAGAACTAGCCCCCTGTGACAAAGTAACTCCAACTGCGGTCTGCGGCCTCGGGACCATACTATTGGCACGGGAGATGGCCTCTACCTGTACATCATGGAATTTAGCATCAGTCTCTCGTCGTATAAAATCCTGCATAGTCACAGTTAAACTGCCGTCACGTATCCCCAGGACAAACTGGTCACGGAGAGTCCGATCAGGGTTACAGAAGGCTGGCGAGCCCCCTCTTTCCTTCCTTTGAATATCTCGGAGCAGTTCTTGTAGGGCATTTGCATATTGGGGAAGGCTTTCATTCTCCTGTTGTACCCTCTGGAAGAACTGAGCCTGCAGAGACCCCAGCAATGCAGTTTCTCCATAGATGGTTTCTAGAATCTGGACTACTTGCTCAAATGTCTGCCTTTGTTCAAATGGCCTCAGTATCACCGTGGTCTTAGCATCCCCTTGTAATGTCAATATTGCTAGCTCTACTAGTACTTCTGGTGCGGTCTGGTACATTCGCTGTATCATTCGTATCTGTTCCACCCACATACTCACTGACATATTATTGCCATCAAATTTAGCTAACTGACTCATTATAGCCCCTGCTGGCATTCTTCCTCCAGCACCATTCTCCCGAACGGGTGCGTCACCGTCCATTCTGGTAAGCGGATCCTGCCGACTACGCCAATTTGTGAACCGAGAGCAAGGCAGGTGGTTTGGACTCCGCAACCAGAAATGAACGCACACGCGGTAGTTCAAGAAAAAAAAAATATATTTACTATAAGTTAATAAAGGCTAGTTAAAGGTAAAATGACAGGGCTAAAGACAAGCAAAATATACAATATAGCATGAACAATTTCAAGGCAAATTCTGCAATGGTTTCTACTTTTACTCTGTCCACTTCTGCAGTATGGACACTGAATGAACAATATACTCAAAACTATCCCTAACTGACCCTGACTTCACATTTGGGTGCACCCCCTTTTCCCCAGTGGTCCAGGTGGACCGCTTACAGTCCATAGAAGCGCGCGGTGGGGCCCAAAGTCGGTCCTTTCCTTTATAGTGAAGCGTCCTCTCCTCACTGTTATCAGGATCTCAGGAGAAATGAAGTCCTCTTTAACAGGGAAACCCAATGAATGCAATGTAATCCAACAGCAGATTCCACTCAGCACACTGACAGTCCTGCCGAATCCATACACTGAGCTGGGATGTAAGCCGGGATTTAGCAGGTGCTGTCCAGTACATCAACAGCACTGCGAGTCTCTATCTGTGGTATCCATATACACATTCACAATGTCAGTCTCACTGATCAGCCACTGAGCACAGTTCCTTTCACGTGGACTCACTAGTCCTGTTGTCTCTTTACACTCTGTTTGTCTCTGGACCAAGATACAGCTTAGCTGTACAGAAAAATCTCCACACCAGTTCAATACAACATAGAGACCTGTCTTCTCTCTTGCCAAGATGGCTGCTGCTCTCTGTCTCGTCACTTCCTGCTTCTCTGCTCACACTCTGTCTGCAGAACAGGCAGGCTGACATAAAAGGGGGGGGGGTCTCACTCCAGCATCATGTCACAATTACAATGGCTGCTGTCTTAAAGGAACAGAATCACAGAAATACATTCAACATTAACAGTTTATACAGACAAATGAAGCTTAGGACAACATTGGCTGTCTCTTACACAAGCACCAGCCTCCTTTTAAAGTGTCCAGTGGTGTCATTCTTACTTAATCATGACAGATTGATCTCCAGCCCTGTCCTCATCAACACCCACACCTGTGTTAATGGAGCAATCACTGAAACGATGTTAGGTGGTCCTTTTAAGGCAGGGCTGCAATGATGTTGAAATGTGTTTTGGGGGATAAAATTCATTTTCTAGGCAAATATTGACTTTGCAAGTAATTGCTGTTAAGCTGATCACTCTTTATAACATTCTGGAGTATATGCAAATTGCCATTAGAAAAACTGAAGCATTAGACTTTGTAAAAATTAATATTTGTATCATTCTCAAAACTTTTGGCCATGACTGTATGTTGTTTAATGAATATGCCACTTCTTATTGTGATATTCATAAAGTCCCAAACATCTCTTTTAATAAGTTTTATGTAAATTACTCTTAGGTTAAGGCCCCACGCTGCAGAAAGACAAAATTTTTTGTTGCAGATTTTGCTGCGGTTATTTGAGCCAAAGACCACACCCAATCCTTTTCAAAGAGAAGTGGAACATTTTTGCACAAATAAATGTAGACCATAAACTTTGGTCTGTTTTGATTGTATACAAGGGCATAGGTTTAGCTCAGATATCCCACACACCTGAAGAAATGCGGGATCAGCATCTTGCACATTCCTGAACAAAGGGCTCCAGCTCTGAAACAAGCGTTCCTTTTACTCTTTGACTGGAGCCATTTGTTTGTTCACAATTTGATTGGATAGTATAGGAAATCAGGCGATACCTTTTAGGGGCTGAGTATATTTGATGGTAAGCTTTTGAGAGTACTAGCTCTCTTCTTCATACATGGTGTTATATCCATATCTGAAGAAGAGAGCTAGTACTCTCAAAGCTTACCATCAAATATACTCAGTTAGCCTCTAAAAGGTATCGCCTAATTTCTTCACTCTTCCACTACTTTCTAAGGCTAACACGGTACAACATTATACTATTGGATAGTATATGCAAATTCATATATGTGTATTAGTGTTGGGTGAACCTTGCATGGTCTGTCCAGTAGTTTTGTTTAGGACCAAACTTGTTTGGTCTGAACCAGAACTGCTATTATTCTACTGCTATCATAACATGGGTTCACCCCACATGACCCACATATTTTCACAGAGTATATTCTCTATTGTACAGTATTTAAAGTTGCGCAAAATATCATGATTATGAAATATCAGGATGAAAAATACGTACAGTGCTGCCCAAAAGTATTGGCACCCCTTGCAATTCTGTCAGATAATACTCAATTTCTTCCAGAAAATGATTGCAATCACAAATGCTTTGATAATAATATCTTCATTTAATTTGTCTTCAATGGAAAACCACAAAAAGAATTGTCAAAAAGCCAAATTGGATATAATTCCACACCAAACATAAAAAAGGGGGTGGACAAAAGTATTGGCACCCTTTGAAAAATCAGGTGATGCTTCTCTAATTTGTGTAATTAACAGCACCTGTTACTTACCTGTGGCACATAACAGGTGGTGGCAATAACTAAATCACACTTACAGCCAGTTGAAATGGATTAAAGTTGACTCAACCTCTGTCCTGTGTCCTTGTGTGTACCACATTGAGCATGGAGAAAAGAAAGAAGACCAAAGAACTGTCTGAGGACTTAAGAAGCAAAATTGTGAGGAAGCATGAGCAATCTCAAGGCTACAAGTCCATCTCCAAAGACCTGAATGTTCCTGTGTCTACCGTGCGCAGTGTCATGAAGAAGTTTAAAGCCCATGGCACTGTGGCTAACCTCCCTAGATGTGGACGGAAAAGAAAAATTGACGAGAGATTTCAACGAAAGATTGTGCGGATGGTGGCTAAAGAACCTCGACTAACATCCAAACAAGTTCTAGCTGCCCTGCAGTCCGAGGGTACAACAGTGTCAACCCGTACTATCCATCGGCGTCTGAATGAAAAGGGACTCTATGGTAGGATACCCAGCAAGACCCCACTTCTGACCCAGAGACATAAAAAAGCCAGGCTGGAGTTTGCCAAAACTTACCTGAGAAAGCCAAAAACTTTTTGGAAGAATGTTCTCTGGTCAGATGAGACAAAAGTAGAGCTTTTTGGGCAAAGGCATCAACATAGAGTTTACAGGAAAAAAAAAAAGACCTTTAAAGAAAAGAACACGGTCCCTACAGTCAAACATGGCGGAGGTTCCCTGATGTTTTGGGGTTGCTTTGCTGCCTCTGGCACTGGACTGCTTGACTGTGTGCATGGCATTATGAAGTCTGAAGACTACCAACAAATTTTGCAGCATAATGTAGGGCCCAGTGTGAGAAAGCTGGGTCTCCCTCAGAGGTCATGGGTCTTCCAGCAGGACAATGACCCAAAACACACTTCAAAAAGCACTAGAAAATGGTTTGAGAGAAAGCACTGGAGACTTCTAAAGTGGCCAGCAATGAGTCCAGACCTGAATCCCATAGAACACCTGTGGAGAGATCTCAAAATGGCAGTTTGGAGAAGGCACCCTTCAAATCTCAGGGACCTGGAGAAATTTGCCAAAGAAGAATGGTCTAAAATTCCAGCAGAGCATTGTAAGAAACTCATTGATGGTTACCGAAAGCGGTTGTTCGCAGTTATTTTGTCTAAAGGTTGTGCTACCAAGTATTAGGCTGAGGGTGCCAATACTTTTGTCCGGCCCATTTTTGGAGTTTTGTGTAAAATGATCAATGATTTGACTTTTTTTTCCCATTCTCTTTTGTGTTTTTTCATTGCAAGCAAAATAAATGAAGATATTATTACCAAAGCATTTGTGATTGCAATCATTTTCTGGAAGAAATTGAGTATTATCTGACAGAATTGCAGGGGTGCCAATACTTTTGTCCAGCACTGTAAAACATTATTAGAGTCTATATAATTATTAGCTAATAATTACACGAGACCCAGTCATAGGTCTCAGAGTTCCCTGGGGCCTCTGATGTCCGTGAGATGTTAGTAAGGCTGATTGTTATGTTTACTCACCCTCTGGGCCTTCGCTTATTATACTCTGGGTTCTAAAGAGCCCCCAGAGTATAAATGCAGTTCATTGATGGTATACCACAAAAATTTCAGGTTTGGCCAAACCCGAAATTTTTGGAAAATTCGTAATGAACCTGGCTCATTACAAACCAGTTTGCTCATCCCTTTTGTACACTCATAAAGCATTACTCAACAAATAGATAGATAGATAGATAGATAGATAGATAGATAGATAGATAATTGGATCAAACAGATATATAATTATATATGATAGACAGATAGCAAGATAATTGGATTAAACATATAGATAATTAGATAGGATTGATAGATAGATAGATAGATAGATAGATAGATAGATAGATAGAAGTTCTTATAATTCATTTAGACTACTGCTCTCTTTCTCTTTGTGGATATTTTAGAACAAAGAACCAGAACTTGTGGGATGCTATGCAACTGGTCTGGCCATATTACCAAGAGAAGCCATGAGAGCCACATTGATGACTATAATAGATTTGTCGAGCACAAGCTTTAATTGTTTTGATGTCTTTTTCACCGGACTCACAAAAAAAAAAAAAAAGGACATTGTGGTCTTCTGCTGGGTAATCAGAAATATTGTGCCACCACCTGTTTTCTGTTAATTATTCTAAGCAGCTCTCTATAAATCATAACACCGGACAATAAATTAAACTGTCAAATGCAGAGTCAAAGGTTATGCAGGGAAAGTTAGGGGTCACTCAGCGGGTGTGAAAGATCATTCATTGTCAAGCACCATTGGGAGACGTTCTATTGGAACAAAAGGATTGGAAAAATCAAAGCAGGGAGGAATACTATGAGACACTTTAACTGAATGCACAAAGGCAATCAAATTGACATGTCATTGCACCTCATTGCTGACAACCCGTTATGCTGTCTGGCTATGCCCCATCTGAAATCCTCTCTGTTTCTCTCAATTCTGGTTACCTAGAAACCTAATGGAATGTCCTATTTCTCAGGGCACATCTAAAAGTAGCTGTAACTTGGGCTAGACCCGCACGTAATTCATCCATCATGGAGAACCATGAACATCTGAATGCTCCAGACTTGCAACTCCACAAATTAATTTGATCTTAATTGTTGTTCTGCTTGCTGTTTGTTAAATGACAGGAGGAGCTGATGTAGGCACGCATTCTTGAAGAGCATCCGCCGCCTACCCACAGCAAGATTGCCATTATAAAAGCCCAGTCAATATTCAGCCTATCAGTTCCTCAGGAAGTTGTGACATCATTGAGGCAACATGAGTCTTACCTCATTGATGTCAATAGAACCTAGTCAATTGGTCTGGTGGCCTCCATGATCTAAGGTGCTAAAAATTGCAAAGTTTTTCCCAATAATAAAAATGCTTTTTGAATGAATTGAAGGATCGTGATGGTGGAAATCCTTGAACTTTTATATTATAGAACCCAAGCAAAGATAGATTTCAGTATATAATACAGTGAAGCCTACCCAGAATACCACCCTTTTATGAAAACCCCCTTTGTTAAAGACCATTATTTTCCGTGACAAATTTTCCTCCCATTATACTCTATTGAAACTGCCAGACAGGTCAGCGATGCATTGGTTAAAAACCCATTCATTTGAATGGGTTTTTAAAGCAATGCGAGGGTGTCCGATTGCACCCTCTGCGTTGCGAAGCCGTTTTTTTTTTTTCATTGGACACGAAGTCCTGCATGTCCGACTTTGTTTCCGATGAAAAAAAAGGATTCGCATCACAGAGGGTGCAATCGGACATCCGCGCATTGCTTTAAAAACCCATTCAAATGAATGGGTTTTTAACCAATGCGTCGCTAACCTGTCTGTATCCAATGCCAATCCCATTTGCCGAGATTTTCACTCGGATTGGCAACGGACGGACTGAAGCGCAGGTGTGAACCCACCCTTAGGCGTGTGAGTACCATGTCATTTGTTTTCCACTGTAGAAAGTACTTGCTTATGTACAGTAGCTGGTTGTCATCTAAGTGCACAGTGTTTGAACACATGACCTTCTAGTGCCACTTTGGCTTGTTTGGTAAATAGTCTAACAAAGGCATTAAAAAAGTAACCAGTACTAGATATATTGCAGTACTTTTTCAAAGTGGAAAGTGATAAAAGTTGTCCAAGACAAGCTGAGATGATCCAGTACCACGCAAAGCCTATCCTAGATCAGCTTCCATCCCTCCTTCTTTTTCCTTTCCTTTCTTACTTCCCTTTTCACTTCCTTTCTCACTCACTCCATCTCTTCATTTTGTACAAATTTAGCCACATAATCTACATAATACCATCTCTCATTCATTTGCTATCTTTACAACTATCTATTTGGACTGGGCTGAACCCCCGGGAGGGTTGTGTCCAATGTGTCTCCCAATAAGCTATGTGAAGTGAAGGACACAAGCCACATACAAGACTCTAATTAAAGAACTGTTGCTCTTCTAGCATTGAATGGCCTAATGTGAGTCTTGCCTTGAAAGGGTTAGTTAGCGAATGGCTCACAAAGGCTGATTTGCAGGTAGCTTTCTATTCCAGCATTGTACTTCTCGTCTAGATAGTGCAGCTAGGAGGAGGAATGTGTAATGACTATTTGATAAGTGTCTTCTCACACCCTGAGGTCTTTTATTGGCAATTTGCGTCCTACAATGAGAAAAAAATCAGCTGGAGAGACTTTATTGTTTTGTATAATGGAGAGGAGTGTGAAAATATTCCAGTACTGCAGATGGTATCACTCGTTAGGCCTGAACATATACACTTGGAAGTATTGTCTTTAGCCTATCAAACAAAGCCAAAATGGCCTATTTTTAGAGGCAGATTCACAGCTTAGCCAGAATGAAATAATTAAATGGCTTGTCCTTAAAATAAAAGCACTTTCCTTCCCACATCTGATAGAGATAGAGCTGTGTAGGTTATTGAGGATGTGCAAATGTCTACTTTGGAAGACTTTCTTTTTATTTTGTATTGTTGGGTTGAGCTTTATACATGTGCATTTACGAATAAAGGTGTAAAATGGCTCCTCAGTGGATTCTGTTTCCCATTAAAGGGAATTTTCTGTGCAGCAGTTTAAGGCCAAACATTTATTTGTATTGGATTTTTTATGTGCTGATTAATTTATAAAAAAAATATGGTTTGCTATAATAAATTAATGTATTTAATAAAGCATTAGTTAACTGTATATAAAGGTTGCCTAAGAGTTGGTTCACATGGAAGAACTGTGTACATGAAGCCTATAGAGCAGCACAAGGATTGTCTGTGGCTCTGTACTAGAGATACAACCAGTCCATGTGCTATTATTCTATGCAGGGTTTTCATCAGGAATTCGAACTGATTTTTTTAGTGGCTAATTTTCTTCCCATTACACTCTATGGATGCTGTCTCTTTATAAACAGACCATGCCCTTATCTACTAAAGACCACATTTTTCACTGGGATCCCTTTGAAGACCACACATTGGACTTACATACAGTCTGTGTGCTGCACCACATCACTACAACAAGCAAGGACCATCAGTGGAGAAAAGTGGCCATTGTCACACTAAAGAAGACGGCCCATGTTATGCTGAGTATGTGATGCTGTGTATGTGTATGCTGTGCATACATGCCAGCAATACCAATTTTACTTAACTGGAGCAATCCCAAGAACTGGGCCACAAAAGAGATTATACAGTGCCTTGCGAAAGTATTCGGCCCCCTTGAACTTTTCAACCTTTTGCCACATTTCAGGCTTCAAACATAAAGATATAAAATTTTAATTTTTTGGTGAAGAATCAACAACAAGTGGGACACAATTGTGAAGTGGAACGAAATTTATTGGTTATTTTAAACTTTTGTAAAAAAATAAAAAACTAAAAAGTATTATTTGGCCCCTTTACTTTCAGTGCAGCAAACTCACTCCAGAAGTGAGGATCTCTGAATGATCCAATGTTGTCCTAAATGACTGATGATGATAAATATAATCAAGTCTCCGTATAAATGCACCTGCTCTGTGATAGTCTCAGGGTTCTGTTTAAAGCGCAGAGAGCATCATGAAGACCAAGGAACGCACCAGGCAGGTCCATGATACTGTTGTGGAGAGGTTTAAAGAAAATTTGGATACAAAAAGATTTCCCAAACTTTAAACATCCCAAGGAGCACTGTGCAAGTGATCATATTGAAATGGAAGGAGTATCAGAACACTGCAAATCTACCAAGACCCGGCCGTCCCTCTAAACTTTCATCTCCAACAAGGAGAAGAGTGATCAGAGATGCAGCCAAGAGGCCCATGATCACTCTGGATGAACTGCAGAGATCTACAGCTGAGGTGGGAGAGTCTGTACATAGGACAACAATCAGTCGTACACTGCACAAATCTGGCCTTTATGGAAGAGTGGCAAGAAGAAAGCCATTTCTCAAAGATATCCATAAAAAGTCTTGTTTAAAGTTTGCCCCCAAGCCACCTGGGAGACACACCAAACATGTGGAAGAAGATGCTCTGGTCAGATGAAACCAAAATCAAACTTTTTGGCCACAATGCAAAACGATATGTTTGGTGTAAAAGCAACACAGCTCATCACCCTGAACACACCATCCCCACTGTCAAACATGGTGGTGGCAGCATCATGGATTGGGCCTGCTTTTCTTCAGCAGGGACAGGGAAGATGGTTAAAATTGATGGGAAGATGGATGGAGCCAAATACAGGACCATTCTGGAAGAAAACCTGTTGGAGTCTGCAAAAGACCTGAGACTGGGACGGAGATTTATCTTCCAACAAGACAATGATCCCAAACATAAACAAAATCTACCATGGAATGGTTCACAAATAAATGTATCCAGGTGTTAGATACACTGTATATACAGATGGAGCAGAGTTATTGTAACCATTAGTGTGCATGCACACATTTTGGGACTGGTCCCTGAACGATTATGGCAGCTGGTGCATCACTGCTGCCTATGGCGCATGCCCACTGCAGTTAGTGTGGTACTGCCTTTCCAGCATAATATGGAGTTGTGCAGTAGGATATACAGAATGCCAGGTGGTGTGTGGATAGTGATTGCTTCATTACGTAGGTCTATGGGGTTATGCCAAGTGCCAAGGCCAGATAGGTCAGTTTTAATGATATACACCTGCAGCTTATAATTAATGAATTATACTACTTACACTATTTTTACTATGTGGAATATGAATTATATTGGTGATTGGCACGTTTTGAACTTTATTATATGGATCGCTATGTTGTTATATGATATATGAACGATGATATTTTATGATGCTTTCACATCTGTGTCATAAAAGCAGAAGAACAGATTATACAGCAAAAGCAATCTAGCTAATAACAGATGACAACAGATCGCAAGGAACCCCTTAGACTATAAATGGGTATTCACTGTTTTCTCCCTAACATCACCAGACTGCAGGACTTTTTCGGGCCACAATTTCAGATGAACTCTGCTCCAGACAGGCACCAGCACAGAAGTGAACATAGCCTTACTAATGCACTTTATTAAATGACCGTCAGAAAACGTAGTAAATAACAGACATATTTAGCATTGTCATAACCTTTACGAACCACACAATAAAATGAACATGTGATCACTAAATGGTGTAAATAAAAATGGCACAATTGCTTATTTTATTTAACCGGTTACAACCTGAACGCTAATATTATTATATGGAGTCTGAATATATTTAGCTGTGCAATTTTATAAAGATCCTGCCCTTTGAAAGTACCACTACCACTTTTGTCACGATTGGGCCATTTGCAAATAACACGGTGAAGGACTCTCCCAGGTTGATGTCTCTGGAAAAGTCACCAGCCACACACTGTAGCAGAGTAACCATGTCATGCTCAATATGGATAAAAAGGGGGAGCCATTCTAGGAACCAGAAATAAGTAGTGGGGAGGCAATGCTGGGATACAATAGTGGAATAATGGTGAGGACCAAGGTTTAAAGGGATACAGTGCTGAGGACGTGGAATGGGAGCAGGAGCCATGCTGGCAACTAGAAATAAGAGGAGCGCCATGTTGGGGACCAAACTTTAGAGAGGTGTCATGCTGGGGAGTAAAAAGATTTGGGGCCCCCTATTGTTAGAGGTGTGGATTGGAGCAACTTTTGTACAGTATCATGGCTGCTTTATTAGCCATAGTCTAGGATTGGTTCTGTATAATATGCTGATGTGATACCAAGTATATAGTACATGATTTTGGGCTCTTTCATAATTATTTGGGGTTTTAGGTGGAGGCTATATATGCTTGCTGACTCCATAAGACATTTTAACATGCATTCTGTAAACTCTTTGAGAGGACCACCAATATAAAGGACCATTTTCTTTGCAGATTTCAGTAGTCGGCTCATAAAAATCCTGCAAAAACTGTTTACTGCAATTTGATTTTTTTTTTTTAACATATGAATCTACGAACAAGGTAAGCACGTACATAAGTTGTATAGGTATACAATGGCATACTGTACATTAGATATTATAGATATATGTCAGGATACCTATGCAATGTATATCTCTAATATTTACTTCAAAATGATAAGTTGCAGCAAATACCGTCCCTTCCATTATAGCTTATTTGCCATTCCGATTAATGTAAATTCTTCTTGCAATGCTATCGATACATTTCTGCAGAGAGTAAATAATACTTTTTCATTCGCTTTCATTGCAATATAAAAATCTGATCTACTTTATGATTTTGTAACTGGCTACACTTTTTTCAGTACCAAAATGTGGTTCAAATACCCCATGTGCAAAACTGAGACAGCCTCACTCACAAATGATAAGTTATTTATGGCCTGCCCTGAAATGATTTCCCCATGAGCGACTCCCATGCTGAAAGCGGCAATAGAAAATGCACACACGAGAGCCACTGAGCGCTGGCAAAAGAAAATATATAGTCTGAGCGCTCCAAAACTATCAATATTAAGTCAGTTTAGCTCTTTGATTAAAGAGTTTAATCAATCACCATCCAAAGCTGTATATTAATCACTTTATCAGGCAGGTGATGCATTGCTAGTTTTAATAGGATCCATTTATTTTGATTCCTACCTACTTCATCTTAGCAAAAGGGTTTTCCCAATCAGGGCCTGATAAAAGGAGGTTAGAATCTAAACGGAGAGAATCCGCTTCCGACAGCACTTCATTATCAGCTGCAGGCTCTGACTTGGTCAATTTATTTATGGCTGAATAAAGCTACATGAAGTGAATCTTTTGGAGAACGGTGCGGTGTAGCTTAGATAAACATAAGCCATTTATTTACTTTCACACCCGACAATCTCATGATATATGATCCAAAAGAGACGCTGCTTCCCTCCACCTTTGTAGAACTCTCCTTTTGACTATGTATATATTGTGGATTCTTTGAACAACACCCAGTTTTTGGAATTTGTAAAATAAACTCGGGAATAATCAGGTAAAGCAGGGAAAAATACAACATTTCTGCTAAAAATCTTGTGTGTAAGCAGGTGTATTGTAAATGTTTATTAGTGTTACTATATACTGTTGTACTGTCAATCACCAGTGGTGAATATACCATTGATACAACCTGTGAGGCCCAATAGGTAAGGGGGTCCTATCACCTTAACATCAGGTTTCTACTGTCTATTAGATTGCGGGTAAATGTCTAAACTAATGAACTTCATGGCTAACAATTACTGGTGGATTGTTGTAGAGAGATAAAGGTTTGCATTTTGCTAAAATATTAGAAAACAAATGGCCCATAACATTTCTTGCACTTGTTCCTCAGCAGTCTGTCCCCCCTGCCTGTCACTATGTTGCACTTTTTGATATTTTGTGTCCCGCAGAGCTTGGGCACCACTTGACATGTTGAGTAAGAATTGGTGAACCATTGCTTAAAGGGGTTTTGCTGGCAAAAAATAATTTTTCAAAAAAGGTCTGTTAGAGCCATTATTAGGTTAATAAGTGCACCCAAATACCTTTAGCAATGTTTGTAGGGGTTTCTGGGTTTCTCTGAGAGCTCCTGGAATCTTCTGCATTTGTTTACATGGGTATCTTCCTGTTCTGTTTTCCTACAACTACCATAATGCCTTGGGCCACTCAGCTGACTCACACCACCTCCCTCTCTCACTCACTCCCCCTTTCTCACTCCCTTCCCCTCCCTTTCTTACTCACACCCCCTCCCTGTTTCCCTAGATAGCCTACCCATCACCTGTCCCAGTGATCTAGGTAAATATAGATTTTTGGTACACTAAGTAATTTAGAAAATAGGCAGGGGGTGGGTGTTTAGCTTAGATTAGAGAGATCAATTTATCCTGGACAATCCCTTTAAGGGTTGTTAACATTTTCTGTATTAGTTGGTGATGTCAGGAATGGTGTTTCTACATGTCATCTTCTATGATGGGCATGCCAGGAGTTGGACCCGTGGCAAAAAGCTGATTGTCATGGCAGCCCCGTGCAACAACTCCCTTTGTTACAGCGCTGCAGTGTCTTTAAATCTGTTGGTGTTGTAAAAGAGATTCTCTGGGAATATATATGTTATTTATTAATAAATTGAGGCCTGACCCATAGTAAACCAACTAGCACTGTTGAACAGCATTTGAAACCCTTGATGATCAGCAGTATGGGGGTGGAAGCGGAAAACTTGATGGAACAATTATTTTCAATAAGAGGACATTAGAATTGATCTTTTTTTCCACTGTGCCCTCTGTTAAATTTTTGTCATGAATCCATTTTGTCCCAGACAAGAAGAGCAGTATTATACATTGCAGGGATCAAATCTGAAAGCTGGAGGCAAGGGTGTTGGCACCAAGACCCATTATGTATAGTCTTTGAATTCCATTCAATCCATTCAATCCAATGGTCTTTTTGAAAGCACTACATGCCTGTCTAATCTAATACCTGTCAATGGAAACATTCCATTGACTTATCTGTAATTCATACTTACACAGTCACCACATTCTGATGTCAGAACTTGACACTAATACACAGTTGAGTAGCGCTACACTGGTGCGGTTCATCTTTTCCTGCAGAAGAGGCTGTCACAGAGCACGTTGGAGAAAGTCCCTATTCTTGTGTCAACCACTTCTTGACTGACATGGAGGGCTCCATCTCTCTGTAAGAAGAGGTTCATCAGAGGCGACCGTGTGTATAATACCAGTTCAGTGCCCTATCTGCTGTAAATAATCGGAATATAAATGCCGCTGACCCTTTTTGAAAAGGATGCTGCATTTCGTACCAGTAATGTACAGGAAGCTTGCCCTTCAAAAAAGAGGTTCTTCAGTAGCTGAGGTGTATAATATAATGAATAATATACAGCCTTGAAGGAATTACATTAAGGCATGTTCTACAGTGGAATGCACTCAGTTCCGCCCAAAAGTGATAATTGAACCCTTTGTTTCTAAGCCATTATGTCTTTTCTGTATATTTATGTTTGAGAATTCAGTGTAAATGTTCTTTTCAGTAATTGTGTACTACGTGGGACAGGTGTGATACAAAAGCTTTAAAAGGAGTGGAGCATCTCTCTTCTTGGGTATGGATCAACATCGTCCATGAACCCTTTTCACACTTGAAACACATTTAACCACAATGAACAATTGTCCCTTATTTCCAGGCAGAAATCCTTCTCTGTGCCTTATTCTCTTAGCATCTTTCTCTTCAGGAGCCATTGTGGCCAAAGCTGTTTGTGCCACTGCAATCTGCACCCTTACCAGTAACACAACGGAGACAGTGAAAAGCTTCCTGCATTCACAGCCTGACAAGGGAATTGCTTTTGGAGTGTCCCCCTGCGTCCTTGTCTCCCCTCGTAGAGGACAGAGGGAGCCACCTGAAAGGAGCTCTACATTTTTTGCAATGCTCTTGAAGACAAGGGTTTCACACCTGAAGCCATTTAATGTGCCCGAGAAGCAGCCCTTCAAACCACTTAATTTCCGATTGCCTCTGAGCCTGCTGTATGAACCTATTATGTCAGACAACTCTGTGGCGAGTGGCAAGAAAAAAAAATTATTTTCCCGCACTAGGAATTGATAGCAGAGTATATTGACTACATAATATGAAGTATGCTTCCCTGTAATAAGTTAAGTTACATTTAGATCAAACTTTTTGGTTTGATTAAATAGCGAATCATATTTTTAGCCCAAATGGGAAATTTGAACCTAACTTTAAATTGTGAAGTGTATTAAAGTAATAAATACTTATAATGTCTAATAATTAGACTGCTTGTTAGAACAATTTTTACTTATAAATGCAAAGATCACATCAATAGTGTTGTTTGCATGACATATTAGCTATATGGACATATAGTGACTGCACATATTAGAAAAACATTACTATTTTCTTCCAAAAGAGCACCACATCTGTCCACAGGTTGTCTGTGATACTGCAGTCCAGCCGCAGTTACTTTAATTGGCGCTGAGCTTTCATACTGGACATATCCCATGGACAAAAGTAACCATATTTTTGTAAACCAAGACACCCTCTTTTTTTTTTTTTTTTTTTCCAACTGTTTATTTTAAAAGTTTTTGTCATACAGAGAGAATAACAATATACAAGAAAAATAAGATAACTGAAGGTAACAAACAAAGGACAGACGGGGATTACTCAGCATTCTCAATAAATTACAAGGCTTTAAACAAACTGGCCAGAAATGGCCCCAAAAAGGCCAAGGAATCCGACAACAAACAGGGGCACACAAGACAGGAGTACAGAAGGGTGACAGAAGGACATCCTGGAAGTAAGGGGCCACACAGCAGCCGGATCAGAGAGCCCGGACCGCCCAAAACTCATCCCACGGTTTCCAGATCAGGCAGAACCTCTCCTCCTCATTATTAAGAAGGGCCGTCAGGTACTACAGGGAGCGCGCATCTTTTATCCTAGCGTATAACTCCTCCAGGGCCGGGGGGGGCAGAATGTCGCCAGTGTTTAGCAATCAGACATCTAGCGGAAGTAAGGAGGAGCAACAGGAGCTGGAGAGAGGGCCTGCGCAAAATATCAGGAGGGGGGAGGATGAGAAGGTAAGTCCTAGGGGACAGGGGAAGGCTAACACCCAGGACCCCTTCCAGGAGACCCCGGACCTGGCGCCAATAAGGCTGGAGC
Source organism: Leptodactylus fallax (assembly GCA_947044405.1). Taxonomy (NCBI): domain Eukaryota; kingdom Metazoa; phylum Chordata; class Amphibia; order Anura; family Leptodactylidae; genus Leptodactylus; species Leptodactylus fallax. The sequence continues at coordinate 5,888,896 of CAMRHE010000081.1, read as the reverse complement.
ATGGGGGCAGTTCCAAAAGAGATGGAAAATATGTGCAGGGCAGGTGCCACACCGCCAGCAGCAGTCCGGGACATTCTTGTCAAAAGAGTGAAGTGCAGCTGGGGTATGATACCAATGCATCAACATCTTAAAAATATTTTCTTTTTGTCTAATACATCTAGAAGTCATGGGTGCTCTACTCCATATGAGGGACCAATCGTTACTCGAGATGGGTGTCCCCAAATAGGTCTCCCACCGTGACATATAGGTATGTTGGGGCAAAGCATCTGGAGTGGGATTCGAAAGAAGGCGGTATATATCAGAAATAGGCCCTGTTGTCCCAAAAGACAACCTCTTTAACCACTCTACTTTCTTGAAAACTGACTTAACTACAATAGCTGTCAATATCTGGCTTTATTAATGGAGCTAAACATTGAAAAGTATACTGTATGAATGGGCTTCCATATTTTTTAACATTCGTTGTACAGCAATTAAGACATGAACCCAAATGTTGAATGCTATGACATTGGTGGATTAGAGTGTGCTGTTGGATGGCATCCTGATGAAATACAGTTGCGCTGGTACGGTAGCATTGTGGCTCAGATTGCAGCACTCTTGCCTTGCAGAACTGGGGTATTAGGTCTGATCCTAGCTAAATACAACACCGGCATAAAGTTTGTATGCCCTTACAGCATTTATGTATCTTCCTCCAGGTACTCCAAAAACACACTGACAGGTTAATTGGTTTCTTATAAGATTTGTCCTAGCATGCATGTGTCTGTCCGAGGTAGGGAAAAAGATTGTGAATACCAATGGAGACAGGGTTTGTTGGGAATCGTGAAAATCTCTGTACAATACTGTGGCATATTTTGGTCTTATATGGGGCAATAGGGAATAAATAATTAAAGTGGTCCTCCAGAATCCCCTCTACTAAATATTTTTCTCACTAATGATTTAGTAATCTGTATTAGCATGCTGCTCATGTGGCATACAAAATCAGCCCTCTATGTACTGACAACTTGGTTACCATGGCACAGACTTGATAAAAGAGGCAGGGCTTAATGGAGGAGGGACAGAACAGCATCTGGAAACAATAATAAGATGGGGGTGTGTCTAAGACTACCTCAGGCATCCTGTAGGCACTGATGCTAAACTGTTGTCACAGATCACAGCTTTTCCCTAGTAACATTGACTTTTAAAGCTACCAAAGATCAAGATCTCATTTTCATAGAGGATGGGATGTTGTACGTTGTACATCTCCCAAACACTTGACTGCAGCTTCAAGGGGACTTACAACCTTGAAGAACAAGATTCTGGTCTAGAAAGAGCCATCTAAAGAGCTATACAATACATTCTATTTACCGCTCTTAAACACAACAATTTAACTAATCTTAAAACCATCTTTAAGCCAAGGGAGTGATACATTAGACTATATGGTAAACTAAAATGGGCAGGAAATATAATTTATACTATAAGAGTTCTCAGTCAACTATAGGACAACTTCATTCAGGATGAAATTGAAAGATATGCCTGTTAGGTCACTACTAGTCTGCTCCACATCTTAAGCCTTAAGAGAGTCTAAACCTATGTTTCAAACTTATAAATTGGTACCTCCAGTGCCAAGATATCACCATATCTCTCGCTATGCAAATGAGCTGTTTGGAGCAATGAGGGTGTTGCCATTGCTCCAAAGAAGTAAGCAGAAACACCTTCATTGCTCCAAAGAGCTCATTTGCAAATTGACAAAAATGGCAAAAACTTGGCAAGGGAGGCTCTGATTCACAAGCTTGATTCAGGTGACCCTAACCTATCTGTAAGAGGGGTCGGGTGGTTATGCTTGGTTCTGGTGACAGACTCCCTTTCACAATACGTTTATTAGTACATATTATATGGTATATGAAGTTTGTTCAGGCTACTAAAGCAATTTGAGGACTAAATGCACACAAACACGTGTTCGGTATAGGTCCATGAAAAACAGAAGAGACAGCATCCGTGTGCGGTCCAAGTTTTCCACAGACTATATACTTGAATTAGGAATAGGACCTGTGCTGAGTTTTGTGACCAGGGTTCACAGACCTGTGAAAACCTGGTTGTGTTCATGGGGCTATAGAAATAAATGGGTCATTGTGCTATCCATTAAAAAAATTACAGCACAACCATTGAAATATATTAAAAACACGTTTAACCATTTCTAGACTATAAGACATGGGCTATCTCTTTTTCTTTTGATATATATGTTATATATACATTATTATTCATCTCTATGGTGTAGAAATGGCAGATTTCTGGTCACAACCATAGAATATTAGTTTAGGAAGTATGTTACACGATTTGCCGACCTTTCATCACAGGCTGTGTCATAGATTGCTTCCCAACTCACAATATCTGCACAGAATATCTTCTATTTTTTATTAGCCAGGAGTCTACAATTGCGTATATATTGAGACTTTTCACACTGCAACCATGTTACCATTGGCAGAAGAATTACAAAGGTGATTTGCTCTAGGGAAAGGCTATTGTATTAAAGCCTGAAAAATGATGATTATTTTACACTGAAACTGAATCTGAGATACTGCTATACAGAGGGCTGCTATTTGAGATGACAAGATTGGCCTTATAGCTCCATCTGTCTATGAAACCAGTTATTCTGCTAGTTGTAACATATGTTCCGAGAATCTGAGAGCTGAAGGTGCTTTCTGTCCAGCGGCCATTTACCTACCCCATTTTACAAAGACGAAGAGGGCAATCATTTACTTTTTTTTATAAGGTCAGTAGAGATTTTAATCTGTATCAAAATGTTTCATCTCTAGTCCATCTGTCTTAATCTACCTCATTTGTAAAAAAAAAAAAAAAAAAAAAAAAAGGACATTATTGGATTTGTCCTTTTAAAAGGGACAGTACTAAAGTCTTATTATTCATCTCTTGCAGTGAATATTGTCATAAACAACCTGCTTGGTGAAGATTCAGATCTTTGCTTTTCTATTGAGGTGACAGGATCCATAAAGGAGATTATAGTGAAATTCACCTAATTATTAAAAAGTCTTAAAAGAGTATTCCCATCTCACACATTTATAGACATAAGTGGCGAGAGCCGTGCATTTATGGCTACCTTTGCATTCTCAGATGCCATGAGACAGGAGTCGATGGTGTGTCAGAGGTGTGACCTGCATCTAGCGCACATTTACATCATATCCTGTGAGATGGGAATATCCCTTTAAATTTTTTCACTGTATATTTTCCAGCATCAAATTTACATGTTACACTGTGTTTTTGTGACCTTCCCATGTAGTATGACTTTTGCATGAAGCCAATATTCATAGTGATATTGAGAATGATTTATTAAGATAAGCACTTTGTATGCCGGTCTTATGCTATTTGTGCGCTGGCACCCAGATTTCTGCTCCATTCTGCACTTTTTTTAAAAGTGGTGAATAGGGCATAAAACGGGAAAAGTCACTATTTTTTTGCAAAAACCCATGCACAAAAATTCTAACCGGAAAACTGACATCCAAGGCATGATAAATCGGCCATAGTGTCTCTGGCAGGCTGAGGAGAATACAATATCAATGCACTTATGTGTAAGGCAGTTATGCAGTTGCCAAGATGTAGTGTTAGGACTATAGATGGGCAAATTTGTTTGTAATGAACCAGATTCAACCCAAATATTTCAAATTGTTCAGTTTTTAATAAAACAAAACAAATGGTAATGTGCTTCGGACGAACCAAAACGGTCGCCGCTTTATACTCTGGGGTCCCTTAAGAGTATAATAGGTGGAGTCCCAGGGGAGGTGACAAAAATAAAAAAAAAAGATCATACTCACCTTCCATTACTTCTTTTGGGCCTCCTCGTGGTATCTGGTGATCTCCTGTGATGTTATGCACTCCAGGTCAAAGATGAGACCTGTTATTGGGCCACCAGTGGTCACATGGGCATGCCAAGTGTCATGACGTCATAGCGTTCGTCGTGCCCATTTGACACCTGGTGGTCCAATCACAGGCTTCAGTGGTGTGATGATGATTATGACAACGTTACTTTCACTTTGATATAACTTTGGCTGTGTTTACCTTAGAGCGCTACAAATTGGATCGATAGGTTCATAGGAACCCGAAGAGTGTTCTACACTATTTTTAAGCCAATCTAAGGTTGTACAGAACTTGTTCGACCAGAAACTTATCTTGGACCCGAATCATCCGAAACAAATCTTGAGTGGTTTGCCAATCTCTAGTTAGGTCTATACTCCCCATCAGACAGTTTCTGTCATATGACACTAATGGAAATCACATCCACGTGACAACATATTTATCAAAGGTAGAGTAAAAATATGTCCTATGTGAGATTTATTGGTAATTGGAAGAATGAAAAAAAATATACACAAAGTAAAGGCCACAGAGTAATAACTCTAGAAACACTAAAAGTCCAGTTTCCAGTAATGTACTGGTCCGCCAGCCAAAGCTGTACTTTGATTTGGCCATAAGGATGTGCAGCAGAGGTCAGAGAAGGGCTGAAGGATGGGAAGTCAGACACTCAAACTGAGGGATTTTCTTCTCGATGGCATTCTGCAGCTGGCAGTGTAGCGTAAAACATAGCAGCAGCATAACCCAAGTGTGTTAACCAATAGTAAAAAGGGCTCCAAAGGTATACATAGCCTTTAACTATTGCACTGAACACTAAATATGTTCTTTCCAGTAGAGGTTAATAAATTACAGTGACTTGTTAGTACATTATAATCATAGATATTTCAAGAGGCTGTAAGTACAATGTTGTTGTAACCCTCCAGCAGGTTTCACTTATCAGTGCATTACACCATACTGTATGTTAGACTCGCAGCCATTTAGGTCAATAGCAATCAGTATGGAATTGAGTTGTGATTACTTATACCGAAGGGGTCATTTATCTGTTTTTAGGTCACCCAGCTTATACCTGTTTAAATTACATCAAAACAATGGATACTTGAAATCATCTCCTGCTCTACATCTGACTTTTTCTATAATTAATAATACATATAATATTTATATATAATATTCTAATATAATAAAATGGTTAAAAGAATTATTACAAAATGTAGGTGCATTTTGTCAGATGCTTGGAAATCTATAGTATTTTTAATTACTATTATTATAATTATAATGGCTAGGTTCACACTAGCGCTATTTTTTATGTTGTTATGATCCATCCTAGGATCAGAACAACGGACTTTAAATTAGTAGAATGACAGTTGCAGATTCTGTCTTCATCCGTCATCATTCACTGTAACGTTAAAAACTAGACAGAAACGTTCTTGTTTGTTTACTTTTCAGATGGAGGAGAAAATTTTGCACTACAATTTTATCTTTCGTCTAATGCTAAAACAATACCAAACAAGATAAAAGAAAACTTCCGTCTTGTTTTTACATTTCAGTGAATGATGACAGGTGCAAACAGAGGGTGTTCCACATTCATCCCTTATTGAATTACTTTTCAGCCCCTTATTCTGATCCTTTGATAGATAAGAACAATGGACAAAATTGTGCTAGTGTAAACCTAAACTAATTCTAATTTATCCATGTTTAATATTTAATGTAACCTGTGAGTAGACATTTTGTGGCAGACATTTTGGGGATCATCTTTGGTTGACATTCGGGGGCAACTTAGATTGTGGCACTAAGCAGGAGCTTTATGGGCTGTTGAACTCCGTGAGTACATAAGAGGGGAAAGATTTGTTTGTGGGCATCTGTGCCACTTATGATACTTCTATAGCTGGTAAAAAATTATTCAAGGAGTTTTGTAACTAGACATTTGGTTGAAATCTGTTTTCAGATGAAATTGTACTGCAGTGTATTTACAGTATGGTAATGACATGTTAACTTTAGCAAAACATATAAACATGATCAGATTTGTCATTGACATTCTTTGGAAGACATTAAAATATTTATGCAGAAAAAGCCCCAAATATAAATTAACTTTTATAATTGCTGAAGTCCTATGCAAATAATTTATTTCCCAATCTCTATTTCTCCCTCTGTGCACACCTGGTCCCAGCAATTATTGTAATTGTAACTCAGTGGTAAAACTAAAGTTTCCATAAATTATTTGTTTGTTACTCCTGAAAACTACATGTGAAGAAAATACAAATTCTACGTTTCATATTGTGGTTTGCGGCAAGTAAAATAGAAAACCACAAATAGCACATTGTGATATAATTAAACTATGTAGATCCCTTGCACTACTTGTAGTACCATTCTATACATAACTGAGTGCATTTTGCCAGCCAGATACAAACATAATGTTTATTCACAATGCTTTGGCCTGCAGGGCCTTTGCTTTGAGAAAGAAAGAAAATCGGCCCCCACCTTGGTTTGCTCACTGGTCATGTGCATGTTGCCTTAAGGTTATGTTTTATTTGAATCCCCAGTGCCATATGGTATGTATTGAGATTTTTATAGTCCATGATGTATTTAATTCTATGCAAAATGCTTTGTTGTCCAAGGTGGCTAAAGGTGCCCATACACATTATACAAATGTTGGACAAACATGTATGGTTAGGAAGCGGGGAGAGAGAGGGTGTCAGATCCTTTGTTTTCTTGAGAGATAAACTGACATGTTGTCATTTACATATTCACAAGATTTTATGTTGTGAATTGGCCAGAAATCTGCAAGTGCTAAATGGCCACTAATTTTAATACAGATTTTGCAGTGGATTATGCAGATAATCTCAGGGGTTGTAAAGGAACATGGGTTCCTTGACCCATATAGCAAATGTTTTACTGTACAAGCATCATATAGTTTATAGTGAGTCTCATGCATGAAGACTGCCATTGCCTAACACTGTGATACCTGCTGATACCTGTGATACCTTCTGATCAGTTGAGGTTTTAAAGGACGGTTGTGCCATGATGGGCTGAAAGCTTAAAGAAGAAGTCCAGAAAAAAAACTTTTTTCTAAGCTGCACCTATCACCAGATTGTCTGTCACTTTCCAGGCTTCTTTTATGTATACTGTCCTCATATCCCTGCAATTCTCCAAAACTCCTGGTCAGACACCATCTTGACTTTTATATTTCTTTTTGCTCTGCTATCAATCCCATGATGCATCAGCACGGCATCAACTAGTCAGCTAGAGACTGTACTGTATCTACCTGCTGAGTGTAGTGTTATTATCCTTCTATCTATATTGTCCTAAATAATCTAAGAGACTATAAGTATATTGATAGGGAGGCTGAGTTTGGAGCTCCATCATGATAACTGTGTGACAGGAACTGTCTGCTCATCAGTAGTTAGTGACAGAAGTTTATGTCTCCCCCTATGGAGGGCCTGCGTGGTGCAGTACATCAAAGAGGAGGTCACTTTATTCCATATACATTTTATCTGGTAAGACTGAAAACAACATGACCTAAGTGAAGAAAAGGAATCCGATACAAAGGAATAATTAAATAAGGTAATACTGGTTGAGTTACATACAATATATTGGGGAATAGGTACATAATAAATAAATAAAAAAATAATCACTGGAGTGCTTCTTCAGCTAAATCCTTCACTAAATGTTAGGACTTGCCATGCGCTATATGCAGAGTGTATAGAAAGTTAGGGGGCACTTGAATTCCCACATGTGCCATCTGAGATCAGTTACTGAATCAGAACATCTGTAATATAGTTTTATTAAAAAAATAACAGCAAAAGCATTCCCATAATAAATTTCACTTGGTGCTGACCTTCCTACAACCTGTATCTCAGAATATGGCCAGATTTGGACTATAGTATAATGCAGCCACTTCTTTGGGAATGTTACAAGAATGTTAGACATTGCAACAGTGTCTTAATTGTGTAACACAGCTGCTGGTTTTCTGCAGTTTTGTGCCAAGAAGACCATTCATAGAAGCTTGCCACATTGCTGACTGTGTAGCTGGTGTTGAATGAGTACTGACGTGTGTAGGACAATAGGACTCCTAATGAAAGGTTCCATCAGTATAGATTGTGTTTCCATTATGGAATGCTCAATATATTCCTTTATCTCTTAAGTAACCATCTGAAGCAAAAGCCTTTCACACTGGTATTGACAAAACATGGAAATACATCAACAGAAAACCAAATACTCTATAGAATCAACAAAGCACACTTGCTTTTCTTCTGAAGTTTATGGAAGAATATTTGGCATTTAGATGTTAATGGTACATTAAAACTAATGACTTATATAAAAAAGACAAGAATGACATAAACTGATAACTAGTGTGTAAAAAAATTTAATAGAAGGTTTTTACTTTTTTGCTTTCAGTATGAAAATATTCTGGGGACATTTCAGGCGACAACTTCTGCAGTTCTTCAGATGTGCTACCTGCTTGTTTTCCATGACTTCATAGTTTCGATGATCCTATAAGGGTTGTGATTTGGCTATGATGACCAGCAGTCTGGTCCCATATTTCTTTGCCCAGTGGTGGTTACATAGCTTATTACTATGTTTCAAATAACTATCTTGTCGTATGATGAAATTTGCCCAAGTACTGGCTGCAGATATGGCATTGTACATATAGACTGTTACATGATGACCTTCATTTAATATTAAAGCTGCAGTGCAAAAGAACCCATGCCATTTTGTGTCTCTGAAGTGCTTCAAAGTAGACACAAAATACTAGCATCCTTTGTGTGTTCATTTGACAAATGTAATACTTCCTTTTTCTATTTGTCACTTACGTATAGGTCTTCTTTTTTTTTTTTGCAAATTTCCAGGTATGGCTAGCATCCAAAAGTCATCTGTGGACTGTTAAAAATAACACTGGTAGTTTTTGAAACTTATGGGCTCAGGTATCCTTTTTTGCAGTTGTACTTTCAGATTTTCTACTTCTCTTTCTTTACTGGTTAAATCTTCTTTGCATCTTTGCTTTGAAGACACTTTTTGTATTAAATCATCAGTTTCTTGGCATTCTAATACATGGAATACTGTTTCTTGAAAAAGTTGTTTGGGTGTACCCAAATTCATTTTTATAAAACACACTCATGTCTTATAGGGGTTCTCCATAATACAAATATCTATAAATTTAGACTTAAAATTTTGAGAAAACAATCCTTGTGAAATACAATGAAAATGTCTGCAAAATTGGATTACATTGGATCGGTCTTCTAAGGGGTGGTTTCTCACAGAAGATGGTATATGGTGGAACAGGAAATCTCAGAGAAGTGGTCATTTGGGAGAAGTGTTCCTGTGCACCTTCTGGTCTGATCCCTTCCTGTCTACCGATTTTGTGCATCCTTTGTCATGTTGGGTGACAGTGACAGCCAATCACTCACCACAGTAGTGACTTTGGCCAACTGTATCTATGTTGAGCGTCAAGACAATTAAGATATGATCACTCAGTAGAGTTACCTGCAGTCATATGCAAGACTGCAGAAAATATGTTCTGATATTGTTTGGTGTATTATAAATATAGATTTTTTTAAACATTTTTACGCATTTTATTATATAATTGTCATAAAGTCATGTTTATCAAGTTTTTCCTAGACAAGTAGTAGTTGGGTACATGATTGTTCACTTCATGTCGAATATTGGGCATGGGAAATGTACAATAGATCACACCATCGCTACTTGTGTACATATTACTAGAAATCATATCCATAAATTGCTCACAGTTGAGCTGTAACTATGGATAAATACTTTGGCATACAAGTTGTTATGTATCTTAAGAGGCCTACTGTGTCAAGCTGTGTATAATATTCTAATTTACACAGTCCTATACATTGTGCCACATACAGATGTTCACATGTTCCCGTTCAATAGCTGGCACATGTTTTATTTTGCAATGTTGTGTTTCCAAGAATCACATCATGATGTAGGTTGACAAGGAGAGTTGACACATTGGTGGCACAGACTGGCATATGGCGCTTGTTTATTCTGTAAGATAAAGGTACAAATGGTCATTTGTGTGTAATAGGGAATGGCAGATGATGAAATGCAGTAGAACATGTGGTACAAGATGGTGAAGTACTATGGCAGTATTTAAAGCGGGAAAATGATTTTGTGATATATCATTAGAATGAGTTGAGTCCTATGATCTTGGACTCCTGCTACTACTATTAATAAGCAAAGAACTATTGTTTAAAGAAAACCCCTGTCCATGTCCCTTATTAGGGCCCATGGGTATTATAAGAGAGTCCCCTTTCTATGAGACAGAACAGAACAGAGAACCATTATAAGATAAAATGACCACCATAAAAAGTAACTGCTTTAGGAGAAATTTCTATCTGGGTGCAGCCTTTCCTGACAAAATCAACTGATTGCTTGGTGGGGGGAGAAGTGGGACCTGGGGCGATCAGTTGATTGTTCCTACTTTTACTCAGGGACCACAATTTGAAAAATAGAAGTTCGTCTATAATTTTGTCAAAGGAGTATACTGTAAGTGCTTGACTTGGAAATTAGTGTGGGACTAAGATCAAAGACTTCCATATGATTTGTTCACATGCATGTATGACATATCAAAAAGTAATTTTACTGGGATGATGCAAAAAAAAGAGCCATGGAGTACACTTTAAAGAAGTATTCCCATCTTAACAAGTTATTTTGGCGTAGTTTGAAAATTGATGGGTGCCCAACTGCTCAGATCCCTACCATTTAGGAGAATGGGAAAGTTCTGCGGTAGTGGTCAGGCTGTTGCATGTACCACTCCATTCATTTTATTAGGGTTGCCAAAGATAGCTGATGTACAGCACTCAGCTATCTCTGGTACTCCCATTGAAATGAATAGAGCATAGTGTGTGCTGCTCGACCACCACATGACCACCATTCCATATAGAATGGGGGACAAAATTCCCCCATTTTCCTGATCGGTGAAAATCTGAGTGGTCATATCCTCACCGATCTTCAAGTTATTCCCTATCCTAAGAATAGAGGATAACTTTTGAAGGTGGGAACACTCCTTTAAGAAAAAGAATGAATGGATTATAATTTCTCCAAAAAGCAATGCATCCTGGGGAGAATGCCACCATAATATGGCATTCAATAGATTCTGTATTAATATATAATTAAAAATGTCTTAAGTACCTCCATGTAATATCGGAGACTCTCAGAGGTACAGAAATGGGCTCACAGCATTCAAGAATCTCCATACAACAGATCCATAGAACCATGTGCATGAGCCTATAACAAAATGAATAATGCAGTGTAGTATAAAGTAAGGTATCGGTAACTTCTAACTTTAGTTTTACATATGCAATATTTATTACAGGTTAGACAAACCATCATCCTAATAGATAACAACAGTCAAGTAAATGACTTAAGTAGTCTAGATACAGAAAGAGGCTCGTGATAAAGAGCCCCGCACAACTACTGGTTGACTTCATTAGAGCCCTCTCAGTTCTTCCAGCCAGCATAAAAGAAAACAAAGCCTGGATTGTGTCCCTGGTAAGCTTTATTGCTCATTTATTAAGTAACTACAGGTTCTGGCGGAGTAATCAATAATACATTAATTACTTAGGGATACAAAGAGGATTGAGACTATTTACATGTGTAATTACCCAGAAAGACACAGGAGTTGAAATATAGGTTCTCACAATGGGAACCAATAACATGGCTTGTAAAACAACAGCTGTCTGGGGGTTATGGCTGTGAATACTCCCCCCACAAAAAAGATCTTTCTGTTTCAATCGATAAATAATAACTTACGAAATAATAATATTGAACTTTTATACAACTTTTTATAATTTACCAAATTATCAAATTATGTTAAATGGGGATTGGATATTAGTAATAAATGAGATTTTGTAACTTGCACTAAACAAGGTTTAAATAACAGAACATGTATATTTCTACCCAAAGTTATTATCCTATGTGATCGGGAACCAGATTTTAACACATTAGATGCTGGGCAGGGTGGCTGCTAGGCATGATGTCTAAATTTTCCATTATTTATGTAAGTCTATTGAACTCATTCTATGGATACACGTTACAAATCTGACACATATTTACAGTAAACATAAAAGCCTGACATGCTGACACTGAGATTTCTGTGGCGGATGTGCAGTCTCATTTGTAGCAGATCCACACAAGAAATAACCACATTCAGATGATCAGCTTTTCTGTGCAGAATCCACCGAGAAAAGAGACAAGCTACTTGTCCTGGATTTATTTTCTATCTGGAAATTTTCCATGGCATGTTAATGGGGTTGAGGAAATTGGATACAGATTTCGGTATAGAATCTGTGCCAAAATCTGTGTCAAATCCAATGCACATGAACATACCCTTAAATGATTCTCAAGAAAAAAAACTGAAAATAGAGCCTCATTCCTTTTACTGTAACATTTAGTATGAATCATTCCAACATGGAGAATGTGGCAACAGCTGCTCTGGACCTAAGCAAGTAGGTAAACAGCAAGACCAGCCAACTAGACAGCATCCATAAAGCCCCACATCATCCAAGACAACTTATATGTGTATAATATATGTTTAATATGTGTATCATTAATTATCATTAAAATTATATTCTAGTCAAGCAAAAATTAAATCAAATGCATCTAAACATTTTGTCCTGACAAGTTTAAAGAGTTTCAAAGGAGGAAATGTTGGCCATAACAATATACAATACTGATATCTCATGTTTTATCATCATTTGGGCCAAAGTGCTCAGAAGTAGGAGATGGATCAATAAGACTATATAGACTGTATATGAAAGAGTTAGGCTATATTCACGCAACCAGGTCTGTTTCTCAACTGTGAAAAACGGGTGAATTGGATTGCTTTGCATCCATTCTAACTGTTTGTACATTTTGCATCTGTTTTTAACGGAATTGGTAGATAGAATTTTTGGTCATGACGTAGATGTCAATCCGTTTTACGTTAATAGTGGCCCCATTGGATTCTATTTGGTCAATGCATTCATCCTTCAAAACAGATAAAGATAGAACATGTTCATTTTTTTTACAGACCGTTTTTCCTGTCCTGGCCATGTGAATACTCTTATTCACTGCTATTGTTTTAAAAATATCGGTGTGACTGTCACGCATCGATTTTTCACTTTATGTGAATAAACCCTTATTTGCTAAGGTTTGTGGAATTTCATTACCTTCAATCTCTTAATCGTCGCATACTAACATGACTTGTCTTTGTGCTTATCAATATATTGGAATGGATGCTGTTTGCCTCTCTTGAGGTCACCAGGAGCATTACATAAATTGCAGTACACACAGCGCCATCTTCTGCAGATGATTATAAAATTCATTGCAATAAACTAAATGCAGGGCTATGAATGTTGACAAGGAGATTAGAAAATATAAGCTCCCCCCAAAAAAAGTCTATAAATGTCTATTGTATATGAAAACCCAGTATACTTTCATAATTAGTATTAAATTAGGTCTATATCTCATCCATCCACCCACTGCCCTAAGAAGTCACTATTTAACAGGTTCCTATTGTTAGCTGTGCTAATAATAGTGTTTTAGCAACTCTGAAACAGCAAAGGGGATACCTCCCAGGCACAGAGATCCTGCCTGCAGCCCCCGCCATGCTTCTCCCTGTGTCTCTGTGAGTTCTAATCATGTACTCATGTGCAAACTAATAATGCAAATAGAGAGATAATAAAAAGACCAAATAGAAAAGGAGTAAAAAACTACAAAAAGAAATCCTAAATGAATTGGGCCAACTGAGGTCGTTCTCTCTCATTTTTCCATTTTTCCCATTGGTCTGTTTTCTCTTTGTTACCTTATCACTTATTACACAATTTGTGATAAAATAAGATGTGATTTCAGTTTTATTGTTACCCCACAGCCTATTGAGCGTACATATAGAATTCATTTCAATTTTTTACATTATCTTAATTATGAACTGAATAAAATGGACAGTCTATCAGACTCTTGAAATTGCATTCTGACAAATAATTTCATTTTCTGTATTTCATCGTCGTATTTCTATTACTGGTACATTTTCCTCTGGTAGATTCTGCATGTGCTCTGATTCTTAAAATTTCACATTGTAATGGAATTATTTCAGCTAAAATCAGAACACATTTGACACTTATTTGCGCTATATACACGTTTATACCGGAGGTCATTGTACATATAGGAATACAGATGGTTGAAAATGAACTCTATTCTCTGGGAAACCCTTGGAACAGATAAAAACGTGGATGGTAACACATATAAACTGAGCATTGTAAAAACACTTCTGTTGGTCTCAATTTAAGCATCTCAGTACATAATGGACATGTGAAGTTTGCAGCCTCATTCTAAGAAGTGTTACTTTCATAACATTTTTTTCCAACATTTTTTAGATCATATTTTCTATTTCACCATTTTGCTCCAAAATGAGTATTACAAAACTGAGGATAATTTGTTATACGTTTGTGGTTTTATATTATTTTTTTAGCAACACTTAAAATTGGAACATAATTATAGCATAACCTTTTCTAATTTTTATTAAAATAAGTATAGATAAGAAAAATCTTATGCATTTATTAAAATATATGCTATGAACACTTTAAACAACAAGTACATAGCAAACCTATGACAAAAATAAACATATCTGAATTTTTAGTTCATCTATTGATATTAAAATAAGATTTTTTTAAATAGATAATATATTTCTTATTTTTTATGCTGCCCTAAATATATATGTATACTGTATATTTTTTTTTTTACTTTGTGACTATATATATATATATATATATATATATATATATATATAACTTTTTTTTTTTTTTAATTTAATGTAATATGCCAGTTAGAATGTCAATGTTTGAAAACTTTCTTAGTTGCTGAAAAATCCTAAATTTTAAATGGAATATTAAACAAGGTATGCTCTAACCTAAACAGATATATGTCAAGAAAATATGACTTCAGACATAGTTGACACATCAATGTAATGTATCTTACAGATGACACATTTTAAGCATTTAACACCTTTTACTGTCTGCAGATCCAGGCTGTCCTGTGTTCTTTTACAAAGAGGTTAATTACCATTAATTTTTTTTGTTTATTGTATTTATTTAGCTTTTTTTTATAGTTATAAAGTGAAGAGTCGTCCAAGTCTGAATAAAAACCACAGTTCATAGTATTCTTCATTTTTTTCCACATTTTAAATTATTTGCTATCACAGTAACTCCATCTTTTATCTCAAAATATAGTTCCAACCCTGTTAATGTGTGCATGTACTTTTTTCTTATCTTCCTCCCAGCAGCATCTGTGATTCATAGGCATCATCAAAGTGATAATAAACTCATTCACAACACTAACAAACAGTGGACTACCAGTTATTTACGAGGCAAATTCACCGCAAAGCCGAGCACTGGAACAGGGGAGAATCAAGATGGTGTTGATTGAT
This sequence comes from Leptodactylus fallax, assembly GCA_947044405.1. NCBI lineage: Eukaryota > Metazoa > Chordata > Amphibia > Anura > Leptodactylidae > Leptodactylus > Leptodactylus fallax. The sequence goes on along the minus strand of CAMRHE010000081.1, from coordinate 5,873,643 downwards.
AAATTGACAGGTTAATTTACAAGTGTATAATAGAAGATAGACCTAGAGGGAGAACATGTAGGCCTAAGCTCTAGTTTGGTTGCACTGCCATCTGTCTCATGGTAGGGAATCTGCACAGGCTGATGCTTTTAAGATCAAGTGTACACAGCCCTATGAAGACACAGGCTTAGGGATGCTGATATGCTTGCTCTACACTGAGGATCAACTACAGAGTGATGTTTAGAAAACTTACATATATACAGTAGCAGGATTGTCTCCCTCCATGAAATACAAGCAGGTTCTTTAAGCAGTTTTAGCCGTGGAGTGCAAATGAAATATAAATGATTAATATGACAGAAATAACCAAATATCAACATAAGGAATTGTACTATAGTAAATATAATATTTATCTGTGGTTTGAGGTTACATGAGTAAAAAAGAAATGGTGTTATTGCTTTGGCACAATATGATGCTATTAACATGATAAAAGTCATATATATATATACACACACACACACACACACACATATATATATATACAGATTTTACAGTGAATTAAAATATTAATTGTACATTAATATTAATTGTTATAATTCTTTATTTTTGCCCATAAGCCTAATATGTACCCACACATGTGTTTTAGAGAACTGGTATGTTGCCAGTACTATTGTTGAATATAGTCTGGCCAAATTCACCACAGAAATTAGTGACACCTTCAGGTTGGAGTAAGGTTCTACACTTAGTCTATACATATTAAATATGGGCCAAACGGTTGCAAATCGATGTATATTACTTTTTGTTGTTATTTTTTATATATAGTAAAAGAGTGCGATAGATCATTACTGAAGATAGATACATTAGATAGAATAGATAGACAGAATAAAACAGAATATTTACAAAACATATAAAATATATTTTATTTCAGTAGAACAACACAGTTTAAATTAATTTTTAACATGGAATTTTTAAGTGACATTTTTGCAACAGGAATGGTCATCCAAGACGCTCAGAAAGAAAAAGTCTACGTATTATATAGTAATACCATAGTCCTATGTTTGTCTCCAAAGTCCAATCAATAAAAACTTATAAAGTCATATTAATTGTATATATATAAGTATAGGGCAACGTAACTATAACTATGTGCGATGAAAGAGGAAGAAAAGGGAGCGCAATGCAAAAACTGTGTTTAACATGCAGCTTGCTATAGGAAAGCTTAGATAGTATGCATGTCTAATATGGAGTTAGAAATAGTATAGTATACTTATTAATCCAAATGTTTTATAGGGCTGAAAAAGAGGGACATTTAAGGAGGTGAAGGGTAGGATGAATTTAAGTCAAAAGGAATATACATCCAAAAGATGGATACTTGGGAGGTGTCAGAGCATACGTAAGTGTCACCTAGTCGAGCGCATGCCCTAAATGTCCCTAATAATAGAGAAATACTGTACAGTTACGGTTCCCTTGCTTACATTGAACATGCGGTTATTTTGCTTTTTAATCTACTAAGGATTTATTATACCAATTTTGATATTATAATAATAGAAACTGTAAATCAATAAGTTCTTCGGGGTATTTTTGTGAACTTTCTGTTGTGACAAAATCATTTATTCAGTGATTTATCCAGTGTTAAGATGTTAAAGCAGATTCATTATATTTTGTGTTCTAGACAAATGTACATTGTATCACTTCACACAGTTGTTGTATTGTGTTGTTATTTAGAAGTCAACTAAGCAAAATGATGCTTTAACGGGAGGGGCTTATTTAAGTATTGCAAATTTAAGCTTGCAAAAAACAGACAAAGAGGCAAAAAAACTGCTCAAAAAACAATAAACTCAGGATGAGCTTGTTTGGATTGGGCATTTCTCCCCATCACGTTTCTGTGATTCTACTGCAGTAGATTTTCTGTATGCTTTTTTCATATATTATATTAAAACATTGTCATATTAAGCTTTATGCACACTTTTATTAAAATATTGCTTTATTGACTATTTCTTCACATGCCACATTTGCTGAGAGCAATGATATGAATGGTATCAATAACATGTTGATCCTCTTACTTTTTTGTATTACTTCATATTAAGTTGTAAGTAGTAAAAAAAATACTTCACCAGTGGAATATTTTGATAATTTTATCATTGCAAAGAAGCTATTTATGTCATATTTCAAAAAGTTACTTTTTGCTCAAAATAATTAGAAGACCAGCTGATGCATACAGTGTTAAAGCCACATTACTCGGTCACCACTGGCTGGACACAATGGGGCAGAATTATTAAGACTGGCGTATCATACACCAGTTTTAATAAAAGTCCACGACTGGTGCAGGGAATGATTGATTTATGAAGAATCTCTGGCCTCTTCACAAATAAACTGTGCGTCTCAGTGCCAGAATGGAAATCTGTGCCAGTTAGGAATTAATGTAGATTACCTTTATAATTTATGCCAAAAAACTGACATTAATTATAATGAATATGTAAGGCTGAGGTGTCTCCTCAATGTTTACCCAGATCCGGTGAGTGTGGCGCAAAACAGGGATTGTGGCGCAAATATGGTGCAAGGCCCTTTCTTGGCCTTTATTGGCATATAAGAATTAATAAATCTCCCCCCAGGGTATATCAGTAAGGTAATGAACATGGCCAACTCAGGTTTACTATATAAAAGGAATGTTACCATCTGTACGCACAGACCTTTAACAGTCAGGGCAGAGTGGCTTGTTGGCATCACACCTGGCATGCCAGGTACACACCCCTTCAAAAGTATCCCTTGGGCAACTTTGCCCTTGTCCATGAAGAACCAAATTCTTTTCTGGAATCAATGCTTTATTAAGGAAAATACCTCTACTCTATGGCATTTGATAAGCCATGCAACAATGTTTCCTATGGAATCCGTCAAAATCCATTTATGTTTCTCCATATAAATTCTGAGGCTGATGAGGCTACTGTATAGGCCCTTACATTGGAGATTTGTACGAAACAGATCCATAGTATGATCCTTAACTAAGAACTAGTAAAATTGGTTAATCCCTTCCAGATAGTCTGTAGTGTGGACATTGCTACATATCTGCTTTGTCTTTTCTATGCATAGTGACTGATATAACAGAAATAAAAATCATGTTAATTTCATAAAAAAAATGTATTACTACATGACCTGCACCAAGCAATTGAAGTGTGTAATGTTTTTACAAAAAGTGGCAAATTTACCCCCCAGCCCCATGTTTACTGTGACAGAAGAAAACTTTTCTGTTCATTTCTTTGGGGTGAAAATTCAATGGCACCGGCAAACATATTGAGAATTAAAAAGAAACTCCTAGAGAATGTAGCTCACTTTGAGGCTGAAGCCCCACGTTGCGGAAACGCAGCTTTTTTTGTTGCAGATTTTGTTGCGTTTTTTTGAGCCAAAGCCAAGAATGGCTACAAAAGGATTGGGAAATATATAGGAAGCCCTTATACTTCTACATTTTGCTCAATCCACTCCTGGCTTTGGCTCAAAAAAACAAAATCTGCAACAAAAAGAGCTGTGTTTCCGCAACGTGGGGCCTAAGCCTTAGACTGTTACACATTAAAAACCCTCAATGTACTGTATTTAACACATGATATTGACCATATAATTTGAGTTTTTAATGTCAAAAAAGTCAGGAGTGGCTACAAAAAGAATGGAAAAAATGAAGAATGACGTTTCTCTTCTGTTAAATCCACTCCTGACTTTGGATCAAAAAACGCAGCAAAATCTGCAACAAAAAACGCTGCGTTTCCGCAATGTGGGCCCAGCCTTACACTGTATTCACACTTATGTATTTTGCGAACGTGTTATGTCTTGTACTTTTCACAGACAGCATCCCCCATTTATTTATGGATGGTGTTCGAGGTTAATCTGTTAGTAAAAAACAAATCAACTTTATAAAAAAATTTCATTTCCTATACTTTCTATGACTCTGGGTCCATGAAAGACGTATCTCACAGACTTTCATTGATGTGATGCATCCGCGAAAATTCTACTTCTGTTGTTTTTTTTTTTTTTTTTTTTTTTTGTGGACCCACAGCCTGTGGAAAAAAAAATGCACGTCTGAATGATCACATTGAAATGAATGGATACGTATGGGAACGCTATACGTACTTGAAATGCGGACTGTTGGTTACAAATTAGATTGTGAATATTGTAAATTTTCCAAATTTCCCAGGTTAGCATAAAGTAAAAAAATATTTTGGCATATTTCAATACAGGAATTCGGCATAATAGGCTGGAAACTTAAATACACCTTTGTATTTTATAGTTTGTTACTAGTTTATGTTGTACTAGCATTGAAATGACAGTGAATTTTTGGAAAAAAAGCAATGCAGGCTTTTGCACCTGTTAAATTACGATCCCTGGCTTATGTGCAAAAAGCATGTAAACTTTGCTGAGGACAGCACATGGGTCTTTTTTGTTCGAAAGCAAAAAAGGCAATTTTCTAAACACACAGATCTGTTAAAGGTTTGCTTCTTTAGAGCAACTCATGAGAGGTGATTTAAATAAGGTGCAGCTGGTGACCTGCTCTTTACATAGAGCCGACCAGCTGATCTATTATCTAGCCCGGACCCCATAGGACTGGGATTCTAAACCCCAGGTCGTGGAACAAACTCTATTCATAGACAATTACAGAAACACAGCAACCCTGAGAGTACATAGGTCACATACGGTTCAGAGTTTTTTTAGAGAGAGGGGATTATAGAAGTTTCACGCTCTATGACAGCTTCATATTGTACTCATTTCAATGTAATTTATCTGGCTTTGGCTATATTTGGTAGATTAGAAGCCGATGCATATTACATATATTTAATCAGTTGTTGCTGTTGATTATATGTAGTAACAGTAAAATAGAACAAGATGAAACATATGCCAATATAAAACACTGACTCCAATTGTAACTAAAGGATGTAAGATGGACAATAAGACATGCATGACTCACTAGAGGACAATCTGCCTTGCTGACAAATTTCACATTTTTTTCAAATTCAAAGTGATGAAGGCCGGGGAAACATGTTGCAGAAAAGCTGCATTTTTTTGTTGCAGATTTTGCTGAAGTTTTTTGAGCTGGATATAAATGTATAAGTACTTCCTTTGAAATCACAACATGCAGCTTTTCTGCAGTGTGTGTGACCTCAGCCAAAAAACATTCCCATGTAAAAATGGCTAAAGTCAATACACTATAGACTTTTTAACCATCTCTGAGCTTCTAGGGCTATTAAAAACCACTTCTACTGAGCAACCCCAACCAATTTTGGCACATCTCTTCCCCTTTTGAGCAAAGATGAGGAAGAATGGTCCATAGGTGTAACAACTTTTATTAAGGTTAAGGCCCCACGTAACAGGCTGCATAAAAAAAAAAAGCTGCGGGAAAAACTGCGGCAGACACGCATCGCTGTATTTTTCCCTACAATGCTTTTCACAGAAAATCTGACAATTTTTGCTCTGCGAACTTTATGCTTCAATTATACCTATGGGGAAACCGCCATCATTTCCATAGGTATACTGACATGCTGCAATTTCCAAAAACTAGAAGGTTTTGGAAATCACAACATTTCCTCTGCGTGTATTTTTCTGTGTGGTTAGGATCTGCCAGAACCCCATCCAGTTTGCAATATACCCCGGCATAAACCATTTCCACCGTGGCCAAGCTGCACCATTTACGACATGTGGGGCCCTGGCCAAAAAATGATAAATTACCTAATATCTTTGGGATCAGAATTCAATAAATTATTACTTGATAAGACCAATTTTATATATATATATATATATATATATATATATATATATATATGATCATGTGCTGAAAATCCGTAAGCACTATGTTCAACTTCCCTCAAACTTTCTCTAAACTTTAGATTTTCTGGCAGAATTTGTGACATTAATAAATATTGAAATATACTTTATTAACACATTTTGGCTCCTTTCAGTGAAGTCATGCATTGAAGTCTACTTCTGTCCCTTCTGTATTATTTGCCTTGTTTTTATCACTGAAGTATGGGTGTGTACAAGCTCTAGTAAGGCTAAGGCCCCATGTGGCGTCCCACAGCCAAAAAGTGCTAAGGGAAAAACCGCAGCAGGAACACATCGCAATTCTTCCCACAGCGCTTTAGATAGAAAGTTCACAGAGGTTTCCTCTGTGGACATTATGTTTCAATAATACCTATGGAGAAACCGCCGGTGATTCTGTAGGTATAATTGACATGCTGTGATTTCCAAAACTGTGCCGGTTTTGGAAATCGCCACGTGTCCGCACCACGGTTTTTACCGCAAAGTGGGCATGGGATTTGCTAGAATCCCATCCACTTTGCTCTGACTGTAAAACGCTGCATTTTTTTTCAGTGGTGTTCCGCCGCAGGCGAATCGCAGAGTTTATGCCACGTGGGGCCCTGGCCTTAAGAAGGAAAACTGAGTCTGAGGGGGCATCTTTCTAATTAGTTATATATTGTCCATTATAAAACATAGAACAGTGCCTTTGGTGTCATATGAAAGATGCGATTATCATTGTTATTATGTATTATTTCAAGAGATAGCATCAGTTAAAAATGCAGTTAGGATTGGGAGCAACTGCATATAAATATGCAATCCACTGTTTTATAATGGACAAGATATAGCAGATTAAAACTACTCTCCTGACTCAGTTCCCTGCTTTATTGGCGCTCGTACACCCATACTCCAGTGAGAGAAGTAAGGCAAAGAATATAAAAGGGATAGAAGTGTATTTCAGCGCAGTATTTCATGGAAAGGGGCCAAATTCTGTTAATAAAGTATATTACAATATTTACTAATACCACAAATTCTGCCAGAAAAGTTGTTCAAAAGTTTAATTAGGCTTTAAAGGTTTGTTAGACTGCCAATTACATGCCATAAGCTATATTCACACGACAGTGAATGGCCATGTGACGTCCGTTTTCTTAACAGTCGTCACACAGAGCATTAAATTCAATTCAAGTGAATGGGGGCTATTCACCAATATGGTCATTGATCAGTGCCAATTGTAAACATGTACACATACATGTGCCCAATACATGTTTCTGTTTTTAAGTATATTAATATGCATATTATACAGTTATGTTCTAGAAAGTTCATTGTCTTTTGTTTTACATATGTTTTCCAGGGGTAGAGATACAGATATAAATACCGAACCAGACCCACTCATTACTATGCTAAAAACACAGTTATATAGATGTGTCGCTCTCTAGGCGGGTTCTTTAAGTTGCTGTCCTGCACAACCTACCTGCAACACCTGACTTGAGCAGTCAATGGCTATTATGAGCAAGCAGGATGGGGAGGGGGAACCTGGTCCAAAGTTTGGCTCTGGGGCCCATAGAAATCTAGTTATTGTACAGCCATAGAAACAAACTTTCTGTAATAATTCCCTACTATTTCTGGCTATGTTGAGTATGAAATTGTTCTTCAGAACTGTAAAAATACTTTAATTCGCTGATAAAATGCTGCTTTTAGAAAGGATTAATATGATGACTGTAGTTTAATGACATTGTTCCACACATGTACTATAGAAGTGATCTACAGCGGTGTAACTTTCCTATAAAAAGTGGCCTACATTTTGTCCTTGAGACTGCTGATAACCAGATAGGTAAATAATGCTGAAGGCGAAGGCTGCAGAAGTGAAGCCTTGAACTCATGTGCTTTATAGTGCAGCTCAGCCCTTTACAAATTAAAGCATGGCCTCTGTCAGTTCTGCTGCTTTCTATCATGTTACTAGACTTGTCCTGCACAGAGGCAAGGGTTGTGAATGCAAACTAGAGGATATAATTATCAAACAGGCCATCCCTGCTCCGGTCCTTGAGAGTGACCAGAGGAACTGGTTTCCAGGGCAACGCTTTTACCTGAGATGTTTTCGTGACAATTACAGCTAGGTTAATTGATTAGTTAACCTGTTCATAGTCAGAGTCATAGATTAAAGGACTCCCTGGCTTTAAAGGTTTGGTGTTAATTATACAGTATCAGGGGATTTGGTTACTATGCAGGAGCAGTGATCTGGAGAAAAACTGGTGATAAACACTATCAACCCAATTTTAGAAGTAAGTCATCCCAGAGATCAGGTCCTGGCTCCTCCAAGCCTAGTTGGTAATACAGAGACAGACATTACAGGTCCGCTAGTGTATGGTATTACATGGTGTCCATTCAGATGATCACATGATCCTTTAATTTTCTGAGGGATTGACCAGCATGGAAAAGAAAACTTTTATGCAGAGTACGCAAAAGAGTTTTTACAAAGTTTACTATCTTTTTCCAACTCTTCTCGGAATATGTCGAGCCAAGAAAAGACATATTTGTATAAGCCTGCATGGGGTCCTCCAAAGCCTTAGCAGCTTCTTTAGAAGCTTTCCGTAACAATGACTTTTATGAACAGAACTGTAAGACAATGACCCCACAATATACAATTACTTTTAATATTGATGGCCTATCAGGTCAATGGGGCCCAACTGCTGAAATCCATACCAATCATCTCCTCAAGGGAGTCACAATGCATCAGAACTAGCACAACTTTGTGCACTATGTGGTGGACAGGAAAGGTATTGCAAGCTCCATCCTAAGAATGGGAAGAAACTTACAGGACCATTCCTAACTGCGGTGCTTCACAGTGTACAGGGCAGTGCTAGTTCCTATGCACCACAACTCTTGCAAACAGCTGGTTGGTGGGGTGGCGAAGACACTCTCTTATATGAGGAGTGTAGAAGTAGGGTCCCAACCCGTAAATCACTGTAAGAGACTTCACGCTCATTTGAGGATGCAATGGTGGTGGTCTATTTATTCACCATATAGGCATACTAAATCAACATAAACAATATAGTTCCGGGTAGAGTAAGTACAGCTGATGTTTTGGTCAGTTTCTTCAGACAGACCTTCATCAGACTCTGTAATATGAGCATAGAGGGAGTAGGCGCAGTGGTAGTGGGGTGAACCACATAAGGAAGACGCTTTTCTTTAATCTCACTTACTGGAATACAACATTTCTTAAAACCAGAAACCTTTCTTTAGGTATTCATTTGCATATTCAGATATTTACGGCTTATTTCATGAAATTCATCCAAAAACTTAGAAGAAAACAAACTAAAGTCAAAACAGTTATATACTGTGTGTAATTTCAGTAAAACCTGATTTACAGAAAGTCATATACATTGTACAGTGTGTAAGCTTTCATAGTATACAAGGAAGAAAAAAGGAAGAGATTAATATCTTTAAACAGAGTGCGGCCGACCATCCAGGGGGAGTGAACAGCCGGAAGTCATTGATAATGCACCAAACTGACTTTAGTTGAAGATTCCTGTAATTTACAGTAGATTATCTGAAGTACATGTCTTTGGAGGCATTATTATTTTCAGTGGTGCTTTACCAAACCTACCCAAACTTTAACATTAATATCACTTTATAATAAGACCCATATTTACTTATGAAAGTCTATGAATGGCTCTAAAGAGGTCTAACAGAACATGTTTTGGTGGGATATAGCACAGGAGGGTAATATGGTAAGGTGAATTTTTAAGCAATAAATCTATATTGAAAAAGACCCTCATGAATGACACATAAGAGAAGCTACTAAAATAGCTAAAGGGTTGCAGAGGTGCAATGGTGTTCTATGTAATAACTGTAGACTGAGGTATCTTATTATACAAATGAATGCTTCTCTTTATAATTTATATAGATTCTCTAGGCTGTGTGAAGTCATTGCACACAATGGCACATGATGATTAGGTGGTGGGCCTTGGTATAGATTTTGCACAAGGGCATTGGAGCTTCAAGCTATGCCTCTGGCTGATTACATAATAAGATGAAGACTATATAGGAGTCATAGGAAGAAGTTTGTTGTCAATTCTTGGGAACATAAGTATAGCAATCTGCATTCATTTTCACATTCTAGTAATGTGTATTTTAGGTTTTTCAGCCCTATACATACAGTAGCACGTGTGTTTTGAAAGCAGAACAACATCAGAGAATGTAGAAGAAAACTTCACAATGCTGTAGGATGAAAAGCTCAAGGGCTGACAGGTGAGTTCACAGCGGAGAATGTTTAGTTATATTGATTTTAGTTTTCACAGGCTCCTCATTTCACGTCACATGAAGGCATCCAGCTTGGAAAGCAGATCAATGCAGCTAGAATTGCACTGATCTCTTGTACACAAGAAGAGTTTCCAAAGTCAGAGCCCAGGGAGTGGAGTGAAAGTGACCCTGGGTCTGATTGACTTTTATTCAAATGTGGAGCTTCAGTGGCTAGGAAGAAACACTATAACCTTTCATCTGAAAGGCCCTTTATCACACTGAGATGAAGGCTTTGTCTTGATACTGTATGACACTGACAGATTTTACGTCACTCTCCCTCTGCACTAGTGCTGTAGCTTCAGATATATCAGCCTGCACTCCAAGATAGACATGACTCGTACGTTTGTGAGCTGCTCTTTTTGCTCTGTGGTTGAGCACTAGTCCAGAGTTCCATGTAAAGTATTTCAAGAAAGATTTAGAAACTTAAAAGTTTTTCAAGAACTTTATTAAATAAAAGTTGCCAATAATAACATATCTGTAGCTAAGACCATACCCAAATTGGTGGAGGGTACCGCAACAAACATATTTTGGAAAAGGCCTCCAATTTTTGCAACGCAGTAAAATTACTTAAAGAGGACCTTTTGCCATCTCCAACAAGTTCAGCTCTTTACATCATTTAATTGCTGCTTCCAGGGATGAACCTAGCGTCTCTGCTGCTGAGGCGAACTATAGAAAGATCCCCCCCCCCCCAAAAAAAAAAGACATGCACACAGTACACGACCCCCTTTTGTCCACTCTACACTATATTACCCCCTCTTTGCCCTCCCATAGTATATGGCCTCCCCAGCGGCCAATTGTAACAGACCACCGGAAAATGGCGGCCGATTGTGCATGCGCAGTCGCGAAAATTCGCTAAGAGCGAGAAGTAAGAAGAAAGAAGGCCAAGAGGGGAGTCACTGCAACAGCTGAAGGGGCGGTAAGTGATGACACGATGGGTGCTCACCAAAGAGAAGGTACGCCTCGGGTGCTCCGTGGTGCTCATTTACATACTTGAAGAAACGAATTATCTTCGAATTGGCTGGGAGAAGAAAACAAGGAAAGGTAGGAGAAGAATGGCCTTTTTAAAGGCCATTCCAATGTGCCATTAGCTTAAAATTGTTTTTGCAAATGATAGACTCCCTTTAAATAGCACATGAGGCACCAAAACTAATGGAACTGTTGCTCAGGAGCAGTCGAGGATAGAAAGAAAATTTCAAGTGTGCTGGAATCAGTGGAACGGCACCTATTAACAGATGTTAAGAACATGAATTGATGGAGGTGGTGAAAGGTGCTCTTTAAGTTTATTTCTGTTGCTACTATATGTTAAATCCCAAATAATTATGCCTACATTTATCCATAGAAAACCACTATTCAATGTGAAAAGGAGTGCAAAAACATAGGACTAAAATAATAGTGTCATATAATAATAGTACCCAAGTAACAAAGCCCACATAATAACACTACAGTCATCTTGAGAAATGTGTGTTTTTCCAAGGAGAAAGTTTAGAGTAAACTGTTTAAAATAGAATGAAGGAGACCCAGAGTGGTGGAGATCCCAGGCAGGAATACAAACCATCGTAAATTTAAGGTCAGTCTGTAAAACTAGGGCATTTTCTCTAGTGTCCATAAAAATATGATGTATCAGTGATTGTACAGTTTATAGTAGATGAAGTTGTCTATAAAGTACTGTGGCTGTTAGATTTGCAACTCTGAACTCAGGGCATTTGCCCCAGGCTTTAAATCATGCATTGAACTGAGTGCACTAGTTTAGGACATGCTGCTATTAATGCATCATACTTTAATAAAAAGGAGTATGGTTTCTTTTAGAGTATTCATATGAAAGGTTTACTTAGCAAAGTTACATTTATGAGTTGTGCATAGACATCAGCGGATCAGCTAAAGGATATCACACTTACCTTCCCATTGATGTCTATTATGTAGCTGTGCTATGGGAGGAGTGAACCTGTCTCTTCAGTATAGCTGTTGGAGATAGCTATTTCATAAGTCAACATCTGACCCTTTAACAGACCCTACAAGATGACCAAGGACGTGAGCCAAACAAGAGACTCCTCAAAAACAAAAAGAGACCCAAAATATACACCTGTTTTAGGGTGCTTGTCCCTAGTCAGTATTAAAGATGGGCGAACCGATTCATTCCGAGCCTGGTTTGACATATCCCATATATAATTGTTTAGTTTTTAATTAAACTGAACTATTCGGGATTCCTCTCAAAATAACTAAACTAAATTCGTCACAAACTAAAATAGCTACCTCAATATGCTTTTTGGTAAATTATTATATTCTGGGGTCTCTGCAGACCCCAGAGTATGAAAGGTGGAGGTCCGGGGGGGGGGGGGTTAAAAAAAAATATCACTGAGGAGACCTAGAGAGAGTGCTGGGCACCATGAGGAGGCCCAAAAGAGGTGAAGGAAGTTGAGTATAAATATGTTTTTATTTTTACACCTCCCCTGGGCCTCCAGCTATTATAACCTAGTTCTGAAGAGACCCCAGAGTATAATAATTTCACCCAAACCTGAAACAAAACTAATTTTGGGAGGTTGCCCATCTCTAGTCAGTACAAATAGGTTGCTGGTTGACTAGGTAGAGTCCTTCGATATACCATAGGTCTTGGTGGAGGGCTACTGTTTCTCTTGTTAGAGAGCACCAGTAGGTGGAAGGAATTTTACAGATCAGGTAATGTTCCTTGGGAAGAATAATACATAGATTTTCTCATCTCCACAAGGAAGAAAACATTTGCTTTTCATTCTCATGTGTATTCTCAATGCATTTTAGGGCAAACTACTTTATCTATGGGATCTTCTACTCAAATATTTGTTTCTAAGTTTCAGGTGATGTGACCATAGTTGAGATCAAGAGAACATTTTTGAACTGAGTCTTAATAAATGAGAAACCAGCTGTCATAACTTATGTAAGTTATGATAAAAAGGACAAGTCATTGTCTTTCATGGCTATTAAGAAGTCTCCACATTTTGCAACAATTTGTGACCTATCCACAGGTTCTGTTAATAGCTGTGTTGAGTTTGTTCCATGAAGTGCTGCTCCCTGGGTGCTAGGATAAGAAGAATTAGTATTGCAAGTAAGTAATTATTTTCTTTCAGCTGATCAATTAAACTTCATAAATCAATATTTTAGCTTGATATTTAGAACATGAGAAAATAATAAAACCACTGGATTTTCCGAGTCAACAACTGGGGCGTCATACTGTATTTACTATTAAAGGGAGTCTACCACCTCCCCCAAGCATATTCAACTCCCACTACCATGTTACAGAGCACATTACAGTGATAAACAATATACCATTGCTGTGGATATCAATTTTGTAGATTTGTAGAAAAACAACTTTGAAAATGAGGCAGTTAGTGCACTGAAGTCGAGCCTTCAGCTGCCTGGAGCGCTGATTTTGCTGCTCAGACCTCTACCATCTCCTGCCTGTACCAGCCTGTGCAGTAAGAGATGATTCTCCCACTGCTGTGACATCACCCATCCTACTTGATATGCAAGAACAGTGCTTCCAGCGCAATATCAGTCGCTTTTACATTACACACCATTCATGTAACTAGCATTGTGCCACTGAAGTCATATTGTAGCCCAAGCCTTTCTTATTTGAACTATGAAGAACTTTAAGGTTTCAGTGGGAGTTTAGCTGATATGTGACCTGGCCATACAGTCAACACTATACAAATTCAGTGTATTTCTCTGGTGTAGAGTCATACATTAAGTGATATGCAATTCTATGTATGGTCTTGAAGCATGTATGATGCACAAGTCACCAGTTAACCCAAGCATGATGTTTCCAGAACTATGATATTAATTGTTGTAGCCTACTTATAAAAGAGCAGCAGACTGTTTTTTTCTATACTGAGGGTCACCATTATACAAAAAGATACTATAAAGTATAAGTTTCTTTTACAATGATAGTCAATGGGAAATATACTGTGTTACCACATGGCTATACAGTGATGTATGTTGGAGTCTTCCATTGGAGGTGTACATCAGAAAATCGTCTCGGAGACAGCGTGCAACATTAATGAAGGTAAATTGCATTTCAGTTTAATTTTTTTTTCCACATCATTTCAATAATACAAAAGAATAATGTGTACCCGTCCTGTAAAATAAATACATATGTTCCCTCCCATGCTTTGTTGTCATCTGCTGTCCTTACATTGTACAGTATACTGTGTATAATTCCCATTATATTGTCCATTTAAAAAAATATGTAAATTTGTACCGGGCAAATAAAACAGATCCTGGATTTCACATAATTCCTGGTTGGTTGCTTTCTTCACTTCTAGTAAATTCTTGGCATATCATTTTTTTACACACAGGTTTGTAATTATAAGAAAATAAATGACTGTTTGCTGCCAGATATGTATTATAAAGTGTAACATGGCAGGATATTGATTGCCATCTGTCAAATCTGAGATACATTATACATTAGTCATATTGAATAAAGCATGTCGGAGCATAACCTGGAAGGAGTCACTAAGGAGCACAGATTGGTGTGTTCCTTCAAGTCACTAACATCTGCTTCTACATTTAGCAGTGGACCGCAAGGCTTTCGCTTGTCATTGCATCAACAAGAAGGGTCACCACTTGTCAGGCGTTCTTCTTTGTTGGCACCAAAAGATGGCTGCTGATGGGAATGTTAGAGGCTCTGAGGATGTAACAGCAATGGAATACATTAATAGCATTACTAGTGGATACACTTATCTTTAGCACAGGTCACACAAAGCATAATACATTCATGAACTGAGATGCTAAACAAATCAAAGCTATGATGTATGCTCTCATAAATATCATGGTGACCACTATATACTGATTCATCTGCCTTGCAATGCCAAATAATCTGATCAATGAAGCTTTTGTATTGTAGTATATTGCAGCTGATATCATATTGGGTGTAGGATTAATACAACCTTCATAAAATTGAAAAGATCATTCCAGACTGATCAGAATATCAACATCCCTAATCTGCTTGTGTATATAGCCATCTTCCAACTACGGAAACAGGTTACAATAAAGCCTGCAGCAACCTGACCTATCACCCAGGCGTTCAACTTCAAGATCCTGTCCAAATCAGACGGTTATTCTTTCATTTATAAGCCAGGCTGACTGATAGAATCTGCTTTTATATGACAAGCTTTACAAATACGCTTTCAAAATGTGAGACATATCAGAAAAAAACAGAAAGATGACTGTCTGTTGCAGGAGCAAAACGACATTGAGACATCTCTTGCCTGTTCTTTTGTTTTTTTTCCCATGTGTAAAGGCCATTGTACCCTGGCCATGTCTTGGTCATATTCTATTACATTGGGTCCATTTACAGATATTGGTTACACAATTCCAAAGTTAAAGATTGCTTGATGGTATTACAGGCTGACATACTGTCATACTACAGAGTAGGCTAAAGATAGGTCACTAATATCAGATCTGTGGAGGTCTGACAGTCGGCACCCCCATCAATCAGCTGCTCTCAATACCTGATACACAGAGAATGGAGAAGGAAGAAGACATCACTGTTCTGTTTGTAGTGGCAGATTTGAGTCACTGCACCTTAGGTCCCATGCAGTTGAATGTGAGCTGATCTACAGTACCTGATCTGGCTGCTACACAGTGAACAGAGCTGTCTGCTTCCTGTTCCATACTACTTGTATCACCTGGTGAGAGCAGCTGATCAGTAGAGGTGTCAGGTGTCAGACCATCACAGATCAGATATTGATAACCTAGCTTCAGGATAGGTCATTAATATATTTGTTCCTGGAAACTCGCTTTAACATACCTATTATGGGCCCACAAGCATAGAGAATTTTAACCATATCACTATGAGCTACACAAATTCTGTAGGAATCTCTCCAGGATTGCTTGATGCAGATGTAACCCTTCTTTCACATCTTGATGTAAATGAAACTACTTTTGACTAATCTAGCATGTCTTAAAAAAATCACATCACAGCTTTCCATAATAGCCAATACTCTTAAGGTTGTGTCCGAAGCCCAGTGTAGAGATCTACATAATGTAACCCATATAAAAGAGTAAGATAGTATTTAAAGAGGACATGTCACCACTTTTGACTTGTGTGTTTTAGTAAATACTTGTATTTCCCAAAATATTACAATTCTAAAGAACCTTTTTTTTTTTTTTATAACTCAACATGAATGAATTGACAATTTTGTGTTACCTGTTGGGGGAGTGCTCCTGCACACTTTAATACTTTTCAATCAGTGTTGACATTGTCCGATTCTCTACGGAAACACCCCTTTGACATGGTAAATAGTAACAAAGCTATGAAATTATTCATATATTTCTAGAAGGAATAACAGAGGAATGGCACAATGTAGAGGAAAGATTCTCTAAAATTGCTACTTCATGGGGAAATATAATTAAAACATAATTGATTGATATGAGAAAACCATTTTATACTAAATAATAGTTAAATCTATCTTACATAGATTAATGTCATCTCACACCATGTTGAGCAATGGAAGGATTTTATTTTTTTTTTTTTTAAGTCAAAGGGAGCTGAACTGCAGTCACTATATGGGGCACGGAGTCAACTTGCAGCTCTGTACAGTACACAGACTGGACTGACCTCTGTATAGTACACAGACTGATCCGTGTTGGGGTCCTAAGGACAGGCCATAAAAGAAAAATTTCAGGACAATCCCTTTAAGCTGATGCAATAATATGCCTCTTTCTCTCATAGGTGCTAGTTGGTCAGTGCTATGGTTTCCACCATAAGTGCCCCTGAATTTCTTTGAGGTATCTAAGATTATTGGAGTATGGGTTAGAGAATACAAGCTAAGCAGGTTCAGCAAATAACATAGTTCTGTAGAGGGGGGAAAGCAACCTAAAATGATTTTGTGGCTGTGATTATCCTTTAATATATATGAACAGACAGATATGGCATTTATAATGGAAACCTGAATGCTTACATGTCTTCTATGCCCTCCTGAACATCCACACAAAAATAAATTGGACTGGGGATATATATTTTCCCTTTGGTTAATGATATCGTGGAAAGTGTAGAGACGTGACATATGGAATTTGAAGCACACTTGGATAATAAGGTAGTACATTCACTAGCGATGAAAATGTCATCAAAGAATGCACAGACATAGACCGACCATCTACAGAAGCAAGAAGCAATTTATGGGTATTTCTTACATGTTCATGTGTTAGGCGATTTCCTCTGTGCTGGACTTTCTTTTAACAGATGTTGAAAAGACATCCCTTTGCCAAAGTAATGCTCCATAAAATAAAAAAGATTTTTGTCAATTTATAGTCTTGTTGAAGACTTGACCATGGCAGTCATGCTACTTGTTTGGTAAGGCCTGAGTTTATATCAAAGTAGACTGATGGTTTAAATGGAAAAATTAAATTTAAATATAATATAATATAATATAAAAAAACTTTTATTTTCACTGTCCATGTATCATAAAACAATATTTCAATCAATTTTTTTGTTTAAGGTTGGCAATGCACATTCCACAATTACAAGACTGCATGTTTCTTGGACTAACCCAAGTCCAAGATATGTACAGTGGGGAAAAAAAGTATTTAGTCAGCTACCAATTATGCAAGTTCTCCCACTTAAAAAGATGAGAGAGGCCTGTAATTGACATTATAGGTAGACCTCAACTATGAGAGACAAAATGAGAAAACAAATCCAGAAAATCACATTGTCTGATTTTTAAAGAATTTATTTGCAAATTATTGTGGAAAATAAGTATTTGGTCACCTACAAACAAGCAAGATTTCTGGCTCTCACAGACCTCTAACTTCTTCTTTAAGAGGCTCCTCTGTCCTCCACTCATTACCTGTAGTAATGGCACCTGTTTGACATTGTTATCAGTATAAAAGACACCTGTCCACAACCTCAAACAGTCACACTCCAAATTCCACTATGGTGAAGACCAAAGAGCTGTGGAAGGACACCAGAAACAAAATTGTAGACCTGCACCAGGCTGGGAAGACTGAATCTGCAATAGGCAAGCAGCTTGGTGTAAAGAAATCAACTGTGAGAGCAATAATTAGAAAATGGAAGACATACAAGACCACTGATAATCTCCCTCGATCAGGGGCTCAACGCAAGATCTCACCTCGTGGGGTCAAAATGATCACAAGAACGGTGAGCAAAAATCCCAGAACCACACGGGGGGACCTAGTGAATGACCTGCAGAAAGCTGGGACTAACGTAACAAAGGCTACCGTCAGTAACGCACTACACCACCAGGGACTCAGATCCTGCAGTGCCAGACGTGTCCCCCTGCTTAAGCCAGTACATATCTGGGCCCGTCTGAAGTTTTCTAGAGAGCATTTGGATGTTCCAGAAGAGTATTGGGAGAATGTCATATGGTCAGATGAAACCAAAGTAGAACTGTTTGGTAGAAACACAAGTCGTCGTGTTTGGAGGAGAGTGAATGCTGAGTTGCATCCAAAGAACACCATATCAACTGTGAAGCATGGGGGTGGCAACATCATGCTATGGGGCTGTTTCTCTGCAAAGGGACCAGGACGACTGATCCATGTACATGAAAGAATGAATGGGGCCATGTATCATGAGATTTTGAGTGCAAACCTTCTTCCATCAGCAAGGGCATTGAAGATGAAACGTGGCTGGGTCTTTCAGCATGACAATGATCCCAAGCACACCGCCAGGGTAACGAAGGAGTGGCTTTGTAAGAAGCATTTCAAGGTCCTGGAGTGGCCTAGCCAGTCTCCAGATTTCAACCCCATAGAAAACCTTTGGACGGAGTTGAAAGTCCGTGTTGCCCTGCGACAGCCCCAAAACATCACTGCTCTAGAGGAGATCTGCATGGAGGAATGGGCCAACATACCAGCAACAGTGTGTGCCAACCTTGTGAAGACTTACAGAAAACGTTTGACCTCTGTCATTGCCAACAAAGGATATATAACAAAGTATTGAGATGAACTTTTGTTATTGACCAAATACTTATTTTCCACCATAATTTGCAAATAAATTCTTTAAAAATCAGACAATGTGATTTTCTGGCTTTGTTTTCTCATTTTGTCTCTCATAGTTGAGGTCTACCTATGATGACAATTACAGGCCGGCCTCATCTTTTTAAGTGGGAGAACTTGCACAATTCGTGGCGGACTAAATACTTTTTTCCCCACTGTATGTCTAAACATCTAACATATCTAACACTAAACTTTAGGAATAAGCAAAGAAATACATTAAAAGTTTTTTTTTTTGGGGGGGTTATCAAATAACATACGGATCGTTGAATTAGCAAATTTTAAAATTCTAAATTCTATCAATTATTTAGATAGATATTTTTGATACAGATTAGTGAGTGGATAGACAGTATAGTATTCAAGTTCTTCATAAAGAATTGCAACATTTTATGCAGGTTATAAGGGACACATAGTTTGCCAAAATGAATTATAATCAGAAAGGGTCATAGAGAAAATATTCATACATATTCATTCAGCGTTCTCGAATTTAGCTGAAGCGTCATGGGAAAACACACTTGGATTCTATATCAAAATTAGAAGCTTTTAAAAATTGGGTTCAAAGTGTACTGTTCCCTGATGGATATTTCAGGCAGGAAAACTCAATCCTATACTGAATATCGGGATCAAAGTCATTTCCTGTCTTAAAGAGAAAGATAAACAGACATGGAAACAGAACGACATATAGATAGATAGATAGATAGATAGATAGAGTCCAGAGCAGCATCATCCTTCATAGAAACCCTATGTTGGGATGGGGGTCAAGCCTCAAAGGTTAGGCCTTGTAATACTCTGTAAGTATATAAAGGATAGGCAGCTCTCCAATATTGTGAAAAAGTGGATTTATTCCATATGCAAAGTTTCAGTCCACTACATATGAGACCTTTCCCAAGCACCTTGAGAAAGGTCCCATATGTAGTGGATTGAAATTAACCATATGGAGTAAACCAATTTTTTTACAATTTTAGAGTGTTTTTTATCCTTTATTCAGATAGGTAGATGGATAGATAGTCCAAGAAACAGGCAGCACTCCAAACGAATCCAGCAAAATTAAGAGTGTACTTGCTCGAGGAAGGCTTCAGTTCAGAAGCTAACACACTACGCTATGGGTGAATAAAGTGCACTCTTAATTTCATTGGATTTGCTTGGAGCTATTTATCAGGACTTTGGTCTGTGTCTGGAGGCTGTTACTACTACCTGTGAGACTGAAATCTTTTGGAAAAATAGATAGATAGATAGATAGATAGATAGATAGATAGATAGACTGCTAGATTTTTAAAAAGGTAAAATAGCAGTGCTGTTTTCAGCTGTCCCCTTCTAGAATCCCTGGCTATGGATTAAGAAAGGATCCATGGATCAGAGCTGTTACTCTAGCTGCAAGCTACATCTATGGGTAAATAAAAGTTTCACTTTTTTCATTATCACAAACCTGGATGGATGGATGGATGGATAGATAGATAGATAGATAGATAGATAGATAGACAGACATGAGAACAAATGTTATAAGGAGCTCACGCAATCAACCAATATCAGGAAAGGCAGGTGATATATTTGACTTTGAATGGGAATATCGTATTCTGCATTGCTGAGTATAATCTGATATTTGTCCAGAAAACACAGTAATCTATCTTTTGCTACAGGTAGTACATGTATAGTTGTAAACATCGTTTTATGTTGTTTAGATAAATAAATGGGTAGATAGATAGATAGATAGATAAATAAATAGATAGATAGACCATTGTTGTGCATTATGTGTACAGCACTGGAGTATATGCAGTCACTATATACCATTATAAATAGGCAATAAATAATACACACAATAAAAACTGATGGCCACTTGTTCTGAAAGTGTTAAATTTTGCTCACCCCTGACCACCCTGTTATTGGCTCTGTTTATTCTTGGTTCAGCAATAGCCTAAAGCATCCCTGTCTGCTTAATACACACTAGCCTAATAAAACAGAAACAACATGACGCATTACACTTTAAACATAAACCACACATGACTAAAACCAAATCATTTACTCATTCCCACTAGATCAGTGAATTATTTGCCCTGACATCAGTCAGTGCCAGCCGTGTATTTCTGATAAACCACAGCTGTCTGATGATTACTCTAAAATCTATATATTTCACACCAGAGGCATATTTCACCTCAATGAAAACTAGCCCAATGGTTTCATACATAGACGGAGAAGCTGACTTGTTCCTATGGTCATGCATTTCTATCAAATGTTGTTTACTCCTATAGTAACATATACCATTGGCAGATGGAGGTTTACGACATAGAGAGTCAAGGTCAAACAATGTTATTTAAACCAGACACCTCCCAGGCTATGTGCTGGCAAGCTATACAATCACAGTTCTTTGAAGTTCCTCTTTTTTTTTTAAAGGGGTACGGTATTTATTCATTTCGCAATATCCGAATGTCAAAGGATTTTCTATCGAAGAGTGTTTAAATATTTAGATGAGAATTGTTTTATTTAGTTTCCCGAGTTCAGGGGACACCAGATAAACCCATTATGTGTCTTAGAATCTCATTCACCCAGATAAAAATGACCATGGCAGATAATCCTGGTCAGTTTGTAGGACATGCAACTCATCGGAAGTTATAAACAAAATTAGAAAATGCAGACTCTACGTGGCATGTATAATAGTAATCCGAAATCACTATATAGTGTCGCTCTTACTCTGCGGTAGCAGGAGATTGGCTATTATTATTTGGGTTCATTGCAAAGGAAACATATGGAGTGGACATTGAGGCAGATTCTAGTTCAACATAAACTCTAAATTCCGCCAGAAATCAGCTCCCATTCATTTCATTGAGCCAATGATTTTTGTCGCTGATTTTTTCAGAACTTCTATTGCACAGAATTTGATGAATTTATTGAATTCTGCAACAGATTCTGCAGTGGATTTTGTAAAGCGGAAAATTCTGCTTTTGAATTGCTGAAGCAGAATTTTTCCACTTCTACAAATTTCGCCTTATGATCCTCGCCTTAATGGGATTGTGCAGGATTCAAAAATTGGTCTTCCTTTCATAAAAATAGTGTATCTAGGCTATGTCTGGTATTGTAGCTTAGCCTCGGTTTCTGAAATGTTGTAGTACCAGATACAAGGAAATTAAGGGGATGGTCCAAGATTAAAAAAAAAAAATGCCACTATTGTGCATGAACTGTCTTGCATTACAGATCAATCTCAATTATTTCAATGTTGATCAACTGTAATACCAGACACTGCCCATTGACAAGAGTGGCATTCTTTCTAGGATGGAAAAATTACAGGTTTTTTTTTTTTCCAAATCTTGGATAACCCCATTAAACTGCTTATTATTGTACTTCACCTATAATATTTTGGCTTCCTTTTCTGTCACTCAGCGGTCCACCTGCCATTTATGACTGAGTGATTGAAGTCCATGTGTCAACAAAGCAAATGATTAGTCTCCTGGGTTATCAACTGAAATAAGTTGTGTTTTAAGATTATTATTACTACCTGTTCATACATAAGTCCATGCACCATTTGGTTTAATCTGTGCTCACTTAATATGGCCTTCCACCAGATCACAAGCACAATCAACCGAGTTTTAATAAACCAGCGGAGCTGAGGAGTCCCCGCCTCTGTCCGCCCCAATCACCGCCCCGCAACACCCACATTCGCAGAATGGGTCAAGCGAAGAGCGTACCAGGGCTTAAGGCTCACGTTGGGTGCAAGAAAGGTCCTAGCACCAAACGTGCGCCTCAATATCATCCCTCTATAATAGTTTATGTTCAATCAAAGTTTATTAAAGATTTTTAAGTACAGTGGAAAAAGAACAAAAATAGTGCGAGCAAACAAATGACGCAAAGGCACGGAGGCCTCGCCTGTAAACAAGAAGCTTGGGGTAAGACACAAGTTAACGCTATGGAGCACAGTGCAATAACAGAGGAACTGAAGGCCCAGATATACAGGACCATAAAACAACATCTTAAAGGTAATGGGAGAAGAACAAACAGACAAAGGAACACACAATGGGAACTATGATCAGGAAAACATATACCTCTATACCAGTTTAATGATGAATTCCCCCCATAATGTTTTGGCGCAATTGAAGTGTTGCATTTTTTAATGTTGCATTTTTTTTTAAAGACAAAATGATAATAATAATTATAAAAACTGACATTTTTACTGGAATCACCAGTGTATATCTTGGATTCTTTCAGGACTGGATATTTTCGTTGAAAATCATGTCTGTGGTGTCAGATTGGTGAATAATACAGTTCTAGTAAAGTTTAGTAGTAAAATAAATATTTCATTATCATACACAATGAATCAAACATGTTTCTAAACTTTATTCTTATATTCATAAAGTTTGAGGCCCCATAAAAATTGAAATGAAAAAAATAACATGAAATAGCCTGGGTCAGACACGTGCCCTATATGCATCCAGTTGTGTCATTTTGTGAAACCTGACTTTCTCTGGGGGAGAGTTTTGAAACTGTCTAAAAGAAATAAAATCTGTCAAACTGTCTTTGTTGCCCTTAGCAACCAATCACTTAGAACATTTTTGTCAAAAGCAGAATAAAAAGGAAAAGCTGCATCGTAACTGGTTGCTATGGGCAACAAAGACAGGGCTTTTTTATACGATTTCATTGATCTCATTGATCTCTCTATACATTTTTATTAACTACCAACCAGCCACTCCTACATTATAGATGGACAGATAAGTCAAGATAGATAGATAAGGTTGATAGAATAGATTAGATAGATAGATAGATAGATAGATAGATAGATAGATAGATAGATAGATAGATAGATAGATATGCAGCCAAGTTTAACAAGACTCTTAACACATTAAACTGTTGTAAATCACTTTAACTCCATTTTCCCATTGCTTTCAATGGCTTTTGTAGGAAGTTATCATGGTGCACCAAGTTATCAGATTGAAGATAAAGATGGCTAACTTAAGGCACCTATATATTTTTATGAACCAATAACCTCCTTACAAAGACCTACACACACCAATATATATATATATATATATATATATATATATATATATATAACAGTATATCAGGGAGGAAGGAAGGAAAGAAAGACCTTGATAGATTCAAGAACCGAGGCAGAACACGAGTTACACTATACAGTGAGTGAGGTTAAACTGATAGACAAGGGAAAAGACGTTCAGTAGATATTGAAGGAAAGGAGGGGAAGAAAATAACAGAGGAAAGAGTCAGGGGAATAATAAAATAAGAGAGAGAGAGAGAAGTTAAACCAGTGACCCTTGTCAGCAGTGAAAAGAAGGAGATTAGAAAATGTTTCATGCTAATTTCCATGGAGATTTCTTTAATTTATCAAAAATTACTTTCTTCTGCTTTGATTTGTGTGTCCGCCTGCCCCCTTGCCGCCTTCAGCGGGGTGGTCTTACCCGTCACGCCAGGCTGACTGTGGGTCTCCTGTGCCCCATGCTGGGCCGAAGCATCATAAGATTACTGAAGCAGGGCTGACATCTCTATCAGCTCTGCCACAAGACTGCCCTTTTCCCTTCTGCTTCTTTTCCCATTGCAGCAGGTTTGGGATTCTTGTCACATGACGGCTTCATTGGGGCCTCGCGCTGAAGCATTTTCACCCCTCTCTTGATCCTTTCAGCTTGGCTCTTGCTACTGCCTGGCATATCAAAGAAGATTTGAGGGTCATTGAACCATGGACAGGATGTATAAAGCCATCAGCTTGCCTGGCAGCATCAAAACAACTCGATAAAACATACACACATACTATCTGCTACTGTATTTATTCTTCACATAGGAAGAAAAAAAAATAGTCATTGGGTTCTTTGATTGCAACCTTAAAAGAAATAAGTTGGACACATTAATCATTGCGGTTCCAATGCAAGCTTGTGTATTTTTTCAGTATATTTCTCATAGACTGAGGCTCATTGATTTTTGCTCTGTCACAAATATAGATGGAAATTAAATTGCCAAATAAGACTCTTTTAAGAGCGTGGATTTTTTGTTTGCACTATTTATTTAGCAATACAGACTCGCTGTTTTTTTCCTTCTATTCACTCTCTATTTTATACTTATATAGCAGAGATTCTTGAAAATCTATGGCCTTTTCTTCACAAATAGTTGCTTAAAGTATGTTTTCATACAATTTATTATATGCATGCATATAATCCTATGTGATAGTCAGGGCTGTAGAGTCAGAGTGGGAGTTGTGGAGTTGGCACCAGAGTCGGGGCCAGTTGTGGGTGGAGAAAAAATATGAATCGGAAAAGAAAAACTTACAGACACCAACTGTGACTTCAAGATCAAATGATTATTTTATTATTTTCTATAATAATATATGACACATATATTGTATATTGAGTTAGATGTATAGTTTATTTCATATTTACTTTCATAGGAATTCAATCACTAACTTTTTCAAGAGGATCTTTACTGCTTATGTCTAACCATGGTTGTAAGTCATTTAAGAAGGAGACAGAGCTAGAATTGGAGCTGTGGAAAACTACCAACTTTAGGCTTCTAAAAAAGTTGAAAATCAGGCCCACTATTCTATTACCAAAAGTGTACCCCAGTAAGGTGTGATGCCAGATAGCCATACCTTAGTACTTATAGTATACTGTCATTTTAAATTATGGGGCTGCATAGAGTACCAATAGGTATGAATTGCTAGGTAGTGAACACTCTAGCTAGACACTGTCACTGATAACTCCGTCCAGTCTACTGCACTTCAAACACTCGTATAAAGTACCTGAGAAGATATATCATTCAGCATTGGGACAGTGTCCCAGCTCCTTTTCCCATAATGCCTTGTGATATGTAGATGCTTAGTAGAGGGCAAAAGGCGATTCAAAACTCTACACACCTTCACTGGTGCTCTCCTCAAGGAGAGATGTTCCCGTCCCTAAGCCACTCATTGCCTCCCACAAAGCCAGCCAGTTCACTTTGCTCTGCACTGATGAGGGACAAAAATCCCGAAACGGCACTGTATGCAGATAAGTGAAATTGGCTTGGCTAAAATCCCATTTGCTGTCTCAAGACTCAGTGAGTCAAAAGCAAATTGAGAATCTGTTCCATCCAACAGAGGGCGCATGAGCTTCCCAGCTCCTTTTCCCATAATGCCTTGTGATACAAAAACCCATGGACAGAGAACTTTTTGTTAATCACAATAATCCTAAATCAATTGTGTAATGACTGTACTAGTTATGGAGGGGCTCATGGCTCCGATCACAGCTCAGTGCTTTAAGGCTGAGGCTACACATTGCGGAAATTAATATTTGATATTTAAGAATTGCAGACAAATATTGAGAGATAAATGTTATTGTTTGTATAATGAAAAGCTGTACAATTTTCCAATATAATTTCTGTATCAATTCCTCACGGTTTTCAAGAACTATGCTTGGTGTCATTTATTCTGCTTACTTCCAGTGGATAAAAATCAGTCCATGGTCATGTTACATACGGACCATGGTCATGTGATGGACACACAGGTACAGAGCCCGTTACAGCCACATCACAGTAATCACACATCTACCTGGTAATGGGTTGTGCATATGTGTGTTCATCACATGATCATGACCTGTCCATCACATAACCATGGACTGTTTTTTATCCACTGGAAGTAAACAAAGAATGAGAGCAAGCAGAGATCTGGAAACCACATGGAATTGATACAGAAAGTATATTGGAAAATTGTTTAACTTTTTATTCCACAAATAATAACATTTATCTCTCAATATTTGTCTGAAACTGGACAACCCTTTTAATTTCTTCCCCACAATGTGGAAAAAAGAGCTGCAAGAAAAACTATATGTATTTTTGCAAAATTCACCATGTTAATTTTACCTTTAAACACTGAATCTTCCCCATGTGGGGAAGCAGTGAAAACGCAAGCATTTTTGGGATGGCCTTTTCCAGCTAATGTTTTTTTCATAGCATTTTTACCTGTGTTTCATTACATGTGGCCTTAGCCTTCAGAAGTTTGTACATAAATGCACAAATAAAACCACATTAAATTATTTGGTATTCTGTTGCGAGTATGATATGCTTATCTGAAGTGCGCAACATAGCCGTTGTGTGGAATTTCTGATTGCCTTTACTATAAAAATCATAAGCCTACCCATGATTTCTTTATGTTCTACTTTATCTTAAGAACATACAAACTACCAGATTTCTTGTTAAGAGAGTGGATAAATTATTCCTCCAAAATAAGGTAGCTGGTCCCTGTGATCTGTAAGGCACAGCCTAAATGCCACTTTAATAAACTACTCTTCCAAATTCATGAGTAAAAGATTACAAAAAGTTGACATGAAAGGAAAGTGTGCCATGCTGTGAGGAGTGTATTATTTTAGGAAATGTTTTGGATAAATGCAAATTTTTACTTTTAAGTTGTTTTCACATCACTCTTAAGAGTTGCTGTTCTCCCCAGAGAATCTCAAGTGACATCATCCTTCGTAGTATCTAAGAGCCCTAAATGACATTTGATAAATCCATTGGGATGTCTACAAACAAATCTGCGACTGAACTATGTGTGATGTCACCTACAAAGTGTAGGACAACTCCCTAAGGAACGTAAGGACGGAGTACAGTTTCTAAAACAACAGCCCAATAACTGTAATTTTAGTTGACAGATGATAACAAACTGGGATTGCTTCAGCTCCTCTCTGTGTGATAAACTCTCAGGTCTTGTTCCCGTCTTCAGAACTCCAAGACATCTGCGATTTCTGTTTGTGATTTTAGTAATTAGCGTTAAGTGGATATCACCATGCTACACAGGTCCAACATCTTGAGCCTGACCATACACAGAACTGTCTAGATATATCTCCAAAACTAGTAGAACATAATTTGGAAAACTAAAAAAAAGCCCATTCTTCATTATACATACTGATAACAAGGAAGGCAATGCATGAGAGGTCATGGGAAAACATCCTACACATTAAGGAGTATAGAGCTTTATGGGCATTTGTTATGTTTCTGGAATCCTTTAAAATCACTGTCTATGGTTTATAATTTGGGATATCAGAATCTTACTCAAATAGCTGAGCCTAGCGTTCCCATTGTAAGATTATGCTCTACATAGTAAGCTTACTTGCACAAAGCCTACACTCGCTTACCGTGTTGACGCATTGAACATGGACATGTGACCACACATTCGAAATGCAACAGAGGACACTACACAAGTTTATACATTTTTTAATTTAAATATATAACATGTTATTTTAGACATTAGCGCAAATTGATAATTATTTAAAGGGGTATTCTAGTAACAAGAAATTACCCCCTATCCAAAGGACTTTCTGATCAATGGGTCTGACCCATGAGGCCCCCTCTTGATAAAGAGAACTGGGGTCTATTGCATTCTAGTTTGAATGGAACTGCAGCATGTGCACCACTCCATTTACTTTAGTGGGAACCATTGCGTTTCACCAGATGCATGATTATAAGAGATGCAGAGGTTGCAGTAACACCAGGGACCTAGGCCTGAGAGGGTACAACAAAGAATACCAGTGTCTTGTATGTCTGTGCTGTGACATCATTATTTTCATTACTGATATTATAAATTATATTATCAGTGTTGTGACATCACAGTAATCCCAAGCCTTTAGTTGTGATACCATTATGTCCATTATCATAGTGCTATGAGGCATAACAGTCCTCAATAACCCTTTCATCTCACCTGTATGCATCATCCCTGCACTATGACATCATAGTGATATCATATATCTATAGTATATCAATATATTTATTACATCTGTATTCACACATAATTAATATCCCTGAACTATGACATAGTTCTAATTACTAACCCTATATTATGAACTGTACCTGGACTTGACTTTACAGTGAGATATCACATACTTTACCTAGGATCTGGGTCATAACTGTAAGTATTATGCCTTAGTCGCACAACAATGAAAATCGTGTGTTTAAAGACAGAGTGTATTCACAAATCTTATTTTTGATGGAAAGAAAAACAATCAATTAGAAAAATGGGCAAGTTCTATATTTGCCTATTATGATGTATACATGGACCAAATAGAAATTAATGGGTCAATTTTTAAGTAACGTTAAAAAAAAGGAATGATGTCTGAGTTACATCTGTTAGAAATGGGTCAAGTGGACTGGGTCAAAAAAAAAGTCCAATGACACTCAGTCTTTTTAACGATCCATGAAAACACATGCAAAAAGGACGACACTCAGAAGTCAAAAGCGGACTAACGGACACCGAACAGATGCAAAATGACGTTTAAAAAAAGTACTGATTCTTGCATTTTTTATGGCCAAGAAACTGACACAGTCGTATGAATAAAGCCTTATTCTTTCAGAAGTATATAAGCTACAGAGGATAAAGAAGTACTTTGAAACAGGTGTCTGGGTTGACACAACAACCAGTACTATAAATTGCATATACATTTAGCAGTCCTGTTACAGATTTTAGTGTCAATTAGTTTAACCTCTAGTCAAAGTTGTATAGATACGAGATACAAGATCGTAGATACTGTAAACCTGATTCTTACACATATTTTGGAGTGTTGTCTGTTTTTTATAATTTAGTACAGGGGTAGGCAACCTTTTTTGTTTGGCGTGCCGATTTTAATTAAAAAATCAAAGATGAGGTACTCGGAGTTCTGGTCAATAATGGTAAGTCTGACGACCCCTAAACTAAAGTCATATACCACAAACCATAACACAGAAGTGCTGCCACCAGATGCTTTAGGACTCATGCGTTTACTGCTATTTCCTGGGACGCTCCTGTACTTTCTGATTAGAAGCAATGAAAGTCCATGTACATACCCCAATTAGTGGTAAATGTAAGTGTCCAGGAGCACTGTATGGCAGCAACCTTATGGTGAATACACATTACGTATCTGGATTCAGCTATATTCTTAGGCCACTGGAACTTTTACTTCAATGTAAAACTGCGTTCACATGGTGCATTTTTGCACAAAAAGAAAATGCCCGAGTTTTATGTGCAAAAACATATCCTTAATGAAGAAAACACACCGTTATACAGAATAATGTCCCATAGCGGCCCTTGCACAAGATATTATATCCCATAACAGCCTCTGCACACCGTATTATGTCACATAGCGGTCCCTGCACATGGTATTATGTCATATAGTGGCCCCAGCACATGGTATTATGTCACATAGTGACCCCTGCATACCGTATTATGTCACATAGTGGCCTCTGCACACCGTATTATGCCACATAGTGACCCCAGCACACGGTATTATGTCATATAGTGGCTCCAGCACATGGTATTAGGTCCCATAGCGGTCCATGCACATGGTATTAGGTCCCATAGCGGTCCCTGCACACGGTATTAGGTCCCATAGTGGTCCCTGCACACGGTATTAGGTCTTATAGCAGCCCCTGCACACGGTATTAGGTCCCCTAGCGGCCCCTGCACACGGTATTAGGTCCCATAGCGGTCCCTGCACACGGTATTAGGTCCCATAGCGGTCCCTGCACACGGTATTAGGTCCCATAGTGGCCTCTGCACATGGTATTAGGTCCCATAGTGGCCTCTGCACACAGTATTATGTCCCATAGTGATCCCTGCACACGGTATTAGGTCCCATAGCGATCCCTGCACATGGTATTAGGTCCCATAGCGGTCCCTGCACATGGTATTAGGTCCCATAGCGGTCCCTGCACACGGTATTATGTTCCATAACTCTCTTCAGACCCCCGAGTATAATAAGTCCAAGAGAGGTGACAAACATAAAACAACAATGCTACTCACCTTTTTCCACACTCCGCAGCCGCTCTGTTCTCTTCGGCGTTTCTGACTGTAGTCAGCGACCGCTTATTGAGTCTCTGGGGTCACGTCGCGTCATTATGCGTAATGACGTCAGACGTGACCTCTGAGGCCCTGTCAGCTGTCAGAAGCGTCTGCAGATCGCACAGCCGCCGTGTAGCGCAGGGAGCAAGGTGAGTATCATTGTTTTTTATGTTTCATCACTTCTCCCTGATTTAGTACATAGATGGTCAGTCTATGGTCATGTGATGAATACACAGTTGCACAGCTTGTTACAGACACAGCACAGTAATCAGACATCTGACTTGTAACGAGCCATGCACCTGTGTGCTCATCACATGACCATGGACTGTATATCACATGATTATGGACTGATTTTTATGCATTGGAAGTAGACAACTATTCACAGCACGCAGAGATCTACAAAACCATGAGAAATTGATGCGAAAAGTATATTTTAAAATTGTATAACTTTTTATTATATAGACCACATTTATTTGCTAAAACTGGACAATCACTTTAGGGATATGATGTTGGTTATTTATATGTTTTACTTTGGATAGATAGATAGATAGATAGATAGATAGATAGATAGATAGATAGATAATGCAAATGCACCATAAACTTAAATTGTAACAAGAGAACTGTAGAAATTATTTAATATAATCCTCATTCCAGAACCAGTAAAAGGGGATAAGAATAAGACGCTCAGATTCTGTAATATATTTCCACGGCTACTGTAGGAAGCTGCAGTGACAAATCGTTTAATGATTTACTTTGAGAGGAAATTAAATATTTTCCCCTAGGTAAAGAACACATGTATACCTAAGGAAGTTGGGTTCACAGCAGGGTTCTCAATTACCAAATATATTACTCTTTTCTGGAGAATAAAAGAACATACATAGCACAAAGGATTGATAATAGACAATACCTTGGAAGTGTTATCAGTTTATATATGGCTCAGTCTGGGATTCCTCATCTGGGATTTTCTTGTCATATTTCAGCTTTTCAGCATTTATCATTCAGAACCAGCAAAAACAAAGTAGAAACATGCTATGCGTCCCTTATTCTGAAGCCAGTTCATTCCATGGATAACACAACACAGAAAAAAGGCAGATGAAAAATGAATCACAAATTGTAATATGATGAACATAGATTCCATGATTGTCAAATATTATATTTGAAGGGTATTATAATTTAAAGGGGTTTTCCGGGATTTACATATTCCTTAGGATAAGTCATTAATATGTGATCGGTGACACCCAGACCCCTACAAAACAGCTGAATGAAGAGGCTGCAGTGTTCAGGTGAGCGCTGATGTCTCATCACTGAATACCATATACATTGTGTAGGGACTGTGCATAGTACAGCACCTCAACTCTATTCTCTGAAATGGGACTGAAGTCCTCTGTACTAGGTGACCAATGAATGTGACGAAAGAAGCCCGAGTGCCCCTAGTTGTCACCTACAACCCACAGCTGGAGATCCTACGAAGGATTGCCAAGGAGCTCCAACCTGTACTACATAGGGACAACAGACTCAAGGACATATTTCCAGTCCCCCCTCTCCTCTCCTTTCGACAACCACCAAACCTGAGGCGCATTATCGTCCGGAGTGCCCTGAAGGCCCCAACTGAAAATGGCACCTCACCTTGCCTACATAAAAGGTGCATGACCTGCAAGCACATCCACACCGCTGACAGTGTACCTATCCCACAGTCACAACAGGTGCACAGAATTAGGGGGACATTTTCCTGCAGGTCCTCCAATGTGGTGTACCTCATAATGTGTGTGCAATGTCCCACCACAGGCCTCTATGTGGGGGAAACAGGGCAGAGACTCAGTCAACGAATGAACTCACACAGATCCACCATTAATAACAGCAGAACCGATCTCCCAGTGGCCGCACATTTCTCGGAGAAAACCACTCTATTGAAGATTTGCGGGTTGTGGTTTCAATGGGACACTTTAAGACACAAGAGAAAAGAAAAGAAATGGAGTATAAATTTATGCAAAAATTTCAAACTCTGCAATTTGGACTTAATATTCATGCCAGCTTCATGTCACACTATGTTTGAACCATGAACTGAACTCAATATTCATGCCAGCTTCATGTCACACTATGTTTGAACCATGAACTGAACTCAATATTCATGCCAGCTTCAAATCACACTATGTGTGACCTGTGAGGGTCACAAATCACCTCCTGATAGCAAACAGATAACAGCAAGAATTACTGATCCCTCCGTCACGCACCAAAAGTTTCCAGACTGTTTTTTTGACCTGTTGTAAATAACTTCTCTACTTAGATTGCAATTTTTTTTTAAGGACTCTAAAATGCTTTGAAAACCATGTGTATAAAAATCTGTTAATTTTCAGTTCTTGTATCACACCATGTCTGATGAAGGGAGCGAGCACTCCTGAAAGCTTACTTATAAATATACTCAGTTAGCCTCTAAAAGGTATCGCCTGATTTCTTCACTCTTCCACTACTTTCAATGGCTAACACGGTACAACATTATACTACTATTATTGACTCAGGGAAGAGGACACAGTTCTCAAGAACATCACAGTCTTTTCAAACAGCTGCCATGTGGGAGTCCCAGGTGTTGGACTCCCAACGATAACATATCCTAAGGTTAGTTCATGAACATGCAACTCCCAGAAAACCCCTTTAACCAACATCTATAAATGGTGGCACAATCAGAGAATTCTCAAGAATCTTTACAATGGTTGGATCTGCCAAGGTTGGCTGAATCTGCCAACTAATGTTTAAAAGGGATATCCGGGATTGTAAAACATGGCTGCTTTCATCTTCTACTCAGGAAGTACCATCATGTCCGTTGGTCACATGGTAATGCTATGGCTCAGTTGTATTGAAATAAATGGGACTGAGCTACTGCATGGGCATGTGATCAATGGACATGTCACTTCCTGAAATGAAGAAGAAAGCAGCCATGTTTTATAATCCAGGATAACCCCTTTTAATATCTATGGCTAACTTTGAGTTGCCATACAAGTAAAAAAAAATTGTTGACTGTAATGGTTTTGTTCCCCAACTCTGCATGCTTGTTTAATAGGTAGAACAAAAGCTGTCCATACAATTCATGCAATTCATCTGAGCCCAACCATTTGGAGGGGCCAGCCAAACATCTAATGTATACTGAGCCTTCCAGCTTTCCAGTGGCAGATGCTGGCTGTCAACATGCCTGATCTTTCTCAGGGAGGTACTGTAAACCACCACCAAATTCTCTGGCAGCATCTTTCTCCCCTCTCTTCATGGAGAACATAAGTATGATTGGCTGAGCTAAGCATACACATGTAAGGGTATAGCTGGCAGCTGAATGAGTCTTCAATAATCAGTACTGTACTGATTCCACACACAACAACAACTAAGTTAAATAAATAAGGTCATGACTAAGGGCAGGAACGGATGTGAGTGATAAATATCTCCATACAGTACTGTAGAATATGTTGGCACTATATAAGCAACAGGAAATAGATATATCCCTTGAACTATAGAGTTGTGCGCGTGTATCCGAAAACTGGCACACTGGTTTGACTGTATAGTATGTATTATAGTTAACTCACAAACAATAGCATAGTATTTGTGCAGGTGAGCATTGTGGTTCTTAGAACTACATATTTGATGTAACAGGTTTCCTTCTATGAGCAGCGGGTTATAGAGGAGGGGATACCAAGGTATCTATCTATCTATCTATCTATCTATCTATCTATCTATCTATCTATCTAATAAATAGAGTAGATTTTTTTGTGAAAGTATTTAGCATAGTGACATTCATTCTTTTAAATTTTCATTAATTTTAGACTTTGAAATCCAATAGGAAGTCATAAACGTGATTGACAGCCTTTCATGTATGCATACCAAGATGCAAGAACTGCCTACTGAAGTTCTACTGAATCCTTTCCCAAAAAATACACATTAATCTACTCGATTTTATATCCTGTTACCTACATGTGCAATCTGACTTGTCCCCTTTAATGAGCTTTCCACATTATAAGGTAACCTTCCCATAAATATGGCTTTATCCCATAGATGGCTGTCTATGGAGGTATACACACATGACAAGCACTC
Organism: Leptodactylus fallax; assembly: GCA_947044405.1. Classification (NCBI taxonomy): domain Eukaryota; kingdom Metazoa; phylum Chordata; class Amphibia; order Anura; family Leptodactylidae; genus Leptodactylus; species Leptodactylus fallax. The sequence continues at coordinate 5,838,785 of CAMRHE010000081.1, read as the reverse complement.
CTGCAAATATTTTTAAAACCTCTTAATTAGAAAGTGAAATGGATAGTTCTTAGTGAGATGATGTTTCATAATATTAAATCTACTTGAACAAAATATGATATACAGCATAGCCGAAATACAATAATGACGCTCTATATTACACATGATCATGACTCTTAATATATACAATAAATCTATTTTCTTAATACCATGCCAAAGGCAAAAGCATAATTTAACTTGTTCTCTGCTTGTAAAGCTTGTCATGAATACAGTAATGAAATAAACCACACACGACCATTAGGAATTCCAGTAATGATTTGACTTTTTGTCATATATTTGCCCTCAGCTATTTCATTTATGTTTGGATGTTTTCCAGTATAGCAGTATCTCTTCTCTTTTACTTCCCCGCTACTACATAGAGAGGATCAAAGACAAAACGTCAACCCACCACAGATCTACACATGATCAACAAACAATTTATTCTACAAAATGAGACAACCCGTCCATAATCTGAAATATTTTAATGGTTTTTCTTTATTTTTGTTTTCTTTTTAATGAAATCATCGATGCTTTGAAGTTTTGTATCCTTCAAAATTTAGTCTACAATTATTTATTTATTTTTTATCAAATTTCGACAAACTTAGAATTAAAGTCTTAGAACTTATAAGTGACAAGAGTATTAATAAGAATGTAGTCTGTAAAATGAGCAGAGCTGAAAGCCATTTACGGGTCTGGACAGAATGTACATAGCTGAGTCTGTCATTGATTAAAATGTACCGCGTTATCACATTTTGATTTTCCATAAGATTACAGATGAACCCATTGGGTTATCATATTTTCTAAATAAAACACTGCAAAAAGAAATGTAGGTGAGCTACATTTGTATATTTTAAAGGCTCAATAATAACTTTAGATAAGTAAATAATAAGTAAATAAGTAAATAAATAAGTAAATAAATAAGTAATAAATAAGTAAATAATAATAAGTAATAAGTAAATAAGTAATAATAGGTAATAAATAAAAAGTAAAGGTTGTCCAAAAAAAGTGACTGTCCAACTAATCCCTTCTAATATTGCCCTCTCTCTATTGTAATATGAATGAAAGCATTTGGCTGACAAGTATTTCAAGTGTATAGCCTCCTTAAAGCAAAATGGTAAACTTAATATGCTACAACTAGTGCCCAAGACTACATCTGACAAATAGTTTATAAGTCCAGTGTATTGGAGGAGAGCATTTATTCCCCACTCCTGTCTTTCCCTGCCCCTTAGGGTTGTGCTTATGTGCATATACATCAGCCTGTCAAGCACGACCCTAAGGGTGGAGGAAATCAGGGAAAAGAGGAGGGCGTGCTTATCTTATGATTACATCGGACTCATGAAATATATGTTACACTAGGTTCACATCTACGCCAGTCTCTCTGTCGTTCAGGTCTTCCGGGGAACCCAAATGATAGAGAGCCAGATTACTGTTTTAGCGGTTACACATGGACACTGGCGGATCCCATTGACTATAAAGTCCTCTTTTCTCTCTTCCGATTTTCATTGGTTTCTGTGACGGAGGCTCTGGCGCAGATGTGAACTTAGCCTGAGCTGTATTCTGTCAGCACTTCTAGTACCTAATTGGCACAACGTATTTTGTGTTATTTTGCCTACTAGTACATGTAGCTGTGAATTGCAACCCTAACATATTCATATACAGCAGCCTGTCAAGCAAGACCCTGAAGGGTGGAGGAAGTCAGGGAGACGAGAGGGAGTGCTCACCTCATGAATACACTAGACTCATGAAATATACGTCTGCTGTATTCTATCAGCACACGTATTTGCCAATTGGCTTTACATATTTTGAATCATATTGGTTATTAGGAATATGGACATATAGCTGTAATATGCTGACCTAACATAGTATGGTAAGATAGGAGGTAAACGTACAATCACTTGGAGTATGCAACAAAAATGAGCCGCAGTGTGCACTTGTGACCGCCACTCCATTTACTTCTATGTGACTGATGGAGTGCTGTATTCAGCTATCTCAACCCCATAGAAATGAATGGATTTGTGGTAATACATGCACACTACAACTCTATTCACAAAGGGGACTCAGGACCCCTATTCTTATTAGTAGCATCCCAGATGTCTGACCCTTCCAATTGTATATTTATCACCTATTCTGTATGTTGTTCACTAAAGATATATGATAAGCATAATCTGTACCATATAAAGTGTTTTTTCCGCTGTGTTATCAGATGGAATAAATATGGTCTTGAGTTTTGTAAGATGTTTTTGTCATTACAGATTTAGGATATTAGAAGTATACAATTAGAAATATGGCTATAGCTCTAGCGTACTTCATTAGGTGTATGTTACAACCCCTGCAGCCCTCCAGCACAGTGCATTATTCCTGCCACAATGCTAAAATACCACTAAGATGGAATAATAAAATGGGATCACATATAGAGAAGAACACATTCATCGCAGGCTCAGCCACAACGGCTGCATTTCTAAGCTTTCTCTAAGGATGTGCAGAAAAATCTGGTCTCAGAAGTGTTAATACTATTTGGTTTATTTAATGTTCCCCATCAGGATTTCTTGGTAAACCACTCTTGTTGCCTGAAGCCAAGTAAAAAGTTGCATATAATAATAATGGAGCTGACAGCTGAAATTTTGTGAAATACCCATGACAGGTGCTAATCACGATGGCGGCTATTTTTATGTAGCCCTTTAACCCTGTACACACCAAATCAAATAGGAAGTGCTAACTTCAAGCAAATGGAGTGCTAAGAAAAGATGCAAATGGAAACAAAAAGTACAGGAGCATCTCAATAAATGAGATTATCTTTGAAACGTTTATTTCTTTCAGTAATTAAATTAAAAAAAGTGACCTCCTATATTTTCTAGATTGTTTACACACAGAGTGTTCTATTTCAAGTGTTTTATTTCTGTAAATGTTGATTATGGATTACAGGTAATGAAAACCCAAATCTAAGAAAATTAGAATATTGTAAAAAAGTTCAGTATTGTAAATTCAGTGTGTCACCTGCCAAGGTTTCCTAAGCCTTTAAATGGTCCCTCAGTCTGGTTCAGTAGGCCACACAATCATGGAAGACGCTGAGTATGGATTGTATTACTGAATACATGGCTTGATAGACTGACAGACATCTGTCACATAGCAGAGGGATTCGGTCTGAGAAATGAACAAAAATGGAGTCATGTTTAGTTATAGTTGGTCTATTCTGTTTAATTTGCATCACACAGTCTTGACTGGTAAAGTATCCCCCCTCAGACTTACACAGACGTCCTCTTATTTGCACTGATATCAGTTTATTGTACCTTGAGCTGCTGCATACTGTACAAACTTTGTACTTAGTACTTGTCCATAATAGGCAGGACCATTGTACATTTCATCCAAGCATTGTTTTCTTTATTTGTGCTATTTGATATACTCTAATAAAAAAAAGTTTAAAAGAAATGCAGCTTTTACGCAACATGTGGCCTCAACCTAAGTTCTTATTCACACTTCAGTGTTCTGTAGTAATATTGTAAGCCAAAACCAGCAGTAGGACAGAAACACAGAACAAATGCAAATGTTTCCATTATACCTTCTGTCCGCGTAGTCTCCACTCCTGGTTTTGACTTACGAACAAGGATGCAAAAACAATGTTGTGTGAATAAGGCCTAACTACTCATGGGCCGGTGTCAGAATGAAGGGACACATCTGGGGGCTGATAACACCTAGTTGTCAATTCATTCCTCAATTTCTAGGAGAAATAACAAGAATAGTATGAAGTTAAGGCCCCACATTGCAGAAACGCAGCTTTTTTTGGTGCAGATTTTGCTGTGGTTTTTAAGCCAAAGCCATGAATTGTATCACCTTTTTCCCTTTCATAAGGAATGAGAAATATACACATATCTCTATACAGGAACATGCATATTGGTTTGGATGAAATAGATAGCCTCCTTTTAATTTTGTGTTTATACAATTGTATACTACAAAATTATAACAATTGTGTGTATAAACTCTCAATTTATGTTTATTACCTATTATTTACATCTATATAATTTTCTTCTTTTTGTGCACACATACAAAATGGTGCACCTTAAAGTTCAGAGGCTATATATATGTTATGTTCTTTGTATATGTCTTATTTTAGTGGTGCTTCTGTTTTTCATCCTCTGTGTCGGTGTTTTTATATATGTTTTTATGTATATTTATGTATATGTGTATGTACATGTATATGTATGTGTATTTGTATATATATGTATCTATATATATATCTATATATATATATATATATATAGATATATATATATATGTATGTGTATATGCGTGTGTACATAACCTCTTTAGGGCTTGATCAATTGATTAGTATAACACATCCCTCTCCCACCCCTCCCCCCTTCTGTATATATGGGATTCTGTATATCTGAAATCTAAGTGTGGACTAACTATGTTAGTCTATGAGACGTGATTGTGACTTTGCATATTGGTCGATAATATATTTACAGATAAGTATCGCCATATACATTAAAAAGGTACTGTTATTTTATTGCCCACGGGATTACATTAGTGAGTGACTAAGGGCGATAGTACATTCGCATAGTAGGTATTGCAGAAAATGCCAGGAGGTACCATTGTTCCGCTGTGGGATCACAATTTTTGCGATGACCATGTTTACATATATGCTAGATGTTATAGATATTCATTCATAAGTACTGGTGGCAATCACTATACTTACCGATCCACATACCAGTGCTGTACTCTTTTTCTGTCAAACGGGGATGCGCAGTAAGATCCCCATGACATCTAGGCAGCCACCTCTCTCTCACGCCCCTGTAGGCCGGCCAGATACTACATGTCATGTGACATATAAGGCTGAACACTTGGAGTGATCAGCACCATTGTGCTCTGAACCTTTATCAGAGCACATCTCTCTGACTGTCCACTGATGAACCTCTAATGGGGAAATGCGTCTGGGAATTTTTTTATTTTTATTTTCTGACCTCTGGGTTTTTCTCTGCTATTTAGTTGCTCCTACATTTTGAATTACTATTTATCTCTAGTAACAGTACCATTATGCATTACTAATAATGGCTAGACCAAGGCTCCACTGAGCTTTTTTTGAGTATCGCTCTTTTCAGGGCACATTGTATATAACTCAGAGGGTGGAAGTGTCTTGAGAGAGGGAGATTATTTTATAGGGTTGATCAAATTGAACTAAGTGATCTTTACCTGGTTTCTTTCTCCTCTTGTTGCAAAGAATTTACTGTGAGCAATTCATGGTGCATCCTAATGTTGTTGTATACTCCCCCTCTCTCTTATATTTGGGGATAATATATATCTTTTACAATAGAGATTATACAAAGGAATACTAAGTCTAATAGGATCCAGTGAATTTATTTTCTGGATCGTGATATCTACGTCTATAGATATTTGTCATTCATACTATGGACTATCATTAATAATGGAAAAGTCTAGTAGTGGAGCATGAGCATATTTATTTACATACATATATTGATCGATTTAAGCCTTATAATATATAGCAGAGATACTCCATTACGAGGACTCATGTTTTTAATTCGGCAGTAGCTGATCACATTATTGGTTGGTGTTCACACAACACATTTTCATTTATGTTTCATTTGGTTAATAAAAGTTAGGTTTTCTGGATATAAATAAAACTTATCAATTCTTAAGCTTTTTCTAAAGCCAAGAGTGGCAACAAAAGGGATGGTAAATGTATAGGAAGCTCTTATACTTCTATTCTGCTCAATCCACTCCTGGATTTGGCTCAAAACAACGCCACAAAATCTGCAACAAAAAAAGCTGCGTTTCCACAATGTGGGGCCTCAGCTTGAAACAGAATTATTTGAATGCGCCAAGATTATTTCATGATGAACACAAGTTTGTATTAAATAACTAAGTAAAGTAAATATAACAGTATGAGTTTTAATTGCCTATTTGATGTGTGGACATATAAAAAATATATATATATTGCATATATAAGCAACATCTAACTGGTGGCACATACCTATGGTGGGTCAAGCTATCCCAAAAAGGAACCAGGTTGAGTATCATGTATAAAAGTAATACCCAAGATGAGTTCCATTAGACAACTTGTGTGAAGGTGATGGGTACATACCACAAGGGCTAAACAATTTTTAAGGATTGGTCCTTGAATATAAATGCTTTTTATGGTTAAGGCCCCATGTAGCGTCCCGCAGCAAAAAAGTGCTGTGGGAAAAAACTGCGGCAGCAATGCATTGTGGGGAAACCCTGGCATTTCCGTAGGTATAATTGTCATGCTCCGATTTCCAAAACCGCGACGTGGAGATGGGATCCACTTTACTGTGACTGTAAAACGCTGCAGTTTTTTCAGCTGCATTTCCGCGTTTACGCCATGTTGGGCCCCAGCCTATAGAAGGATAATGACCCTTAAGTGCTTAAGATCACCATATCAATATATATATGGTGCTTTGCTGCATATTGAAATACAGTGGGTACGGAAATATTCAGACCCCTTTCAATTTTTCACTCTTTGTTTCATTGCAGCCATTTGCTAAAAGCAAAAAAGTTTCCCTTTAAAGTAGCTAAAAATATTGTTAGTTTATAGTCCTACAGATAGATAATCAGTTTCATCATTGTATTGCTGCTTTACCTCACAAAAAAATGAACAAAAATTGCTCAAAATGTTATACATTCTCCAATATACAATGGGTACGGAAAGTATTCAGAACCCTTTAAATTTTTCACTCTGTGTTTCATTGCAGCCATTTGCTAAAAGCAAAAAAGTTAATTTTATTTCTCATTAATGTACACTCAGCACCCCATCTTGACAGAAAAAAAACAGAAATGTAGATATTTTTGCAAATTTATTAAAAAAGAAAACTGAAATATCACATGGTCATAAGTATTCAGACCCATTGCTCAGTATTGAGTAGAAGCCCCTTCCTTTTGAGCTAGTACAGCCATGAGTCTTCTTGAGAATGATGCAACAAGTTTTTCACATCTGGATTTGGGGATCCTCTGCCATTCTTCCTTGCAGATCCTCTCCAGTTCCGTCAGGTTGGATGGTGAACGTTGGTGGACAGCCATTTTCAGGTCTCTCCAGAGATGTTCAATTGGGTTGAGGTCAGTGCTCTGGCTGGGCCAGTCAAGAATGGTCACAGAGTTGTTCCGAAGCTGCTCCTTTGTTATTTTAGCTGTGTGCTTAGGGTCATTGTCTTGTTGGAAGGTGAACCTTTGGCCCAGTCTGAGGTCCAGAGCACTCTGGAAGAGGTTTTCTTCCATGATATCTCTGTACTTGGCCGCATTCATTTTTCCTTCAATTGCAACCAATCGTCCTGTCCCTGCAGCTGAAAAACACCCCCATAGCATGATGCTGCCACCACCATGTTTCACTGTTGGGATTGTATTGGGCAGGTGATTAGCAGTGCCTGGTTTTCTCCACACATACCACTTACAATTAATGCCAAAAAGTTCAATCTTCGTCTCATGAGAACAGAGAATCTTATTTCTCATAGTCTGGGAATCCTTCATGTGTTTTTTGGCAAACTCTATGCAGGCTTTCATATGTCTTGCACTGAGGAGAGGCTTCCTTTGGGCCACTTTGCCATAAAGCCCCGACTGGTGGAGGGCTGCAGTGATAGTTGACTTTGTGGAACTTTCTCCCATCTCCCTACTGCATCTCTGGAGCTCAGCCACAGTGTTCTTTGGGTTCTTCTTTACCTCTCTCACCAAGGCTCTTCTCCCACGATTGCTCAGTTTGGCTGGACAGCCAGGTCTAGGAAGAGTTCTGGTCGTCCCAAACTTCTTCCATTTAAGGATTATGGAGGCCATTGTGCTCTTAGGAGCCTTGAGTGCTTCAGAAACTCTGTAATTTTGTAACCTTGGCCAGATCTGTGCCTTGCCACAATTCTGTCTCTGAGCTCCTTGGGCAGTTCCTTTGACTTCATGATTCTTATTTGCTCTGAAATGCACTGTGAGCTGTGAGGTCTTATATAGACAGGTGTTTGCCTTTCCTAATCAAGTCCAATCAGTTTAATTAAACACAGCAGGACTCCAATGAAGGAGTAGAACCATCTCAAGGAGGATCAGAAGGAAATGGACAGCATTTGAGTTAAATATGAGTGTCACAGCAAAGGTCTGAATACTTATGACCATGTGATATTTCAGTTTTTCTTTTTTAATAAATTTGCAAAAATATCTACATTTCTGTTTTTTTCTGTCAAGATAGGATGTTGAGTGTACATTAATGAGAAATAAAATGAACTTTTTTGCTTTTAGAAAATGGCTGCAATGAAACAAAGAGTGAAAAATTTAAAGGGGTCTGAATAATTTCTGTACCCACTGTATGATGATAAGGGTTAATAATAATCTGATATCACTCTCATTGATCTGAAGCTATATGTACTACTGTATACCTTGGCCAATTTTTTATTGTTATACTGTCTCACATAATACTATACTTTGTCAGTGAGCACATACTACTTTACGTTGTGTTGCAACAATTGTACGATCATGTATCATGCTGTAGAAGCAGAAAATAAGAGGTATATATTAATAATTATAAAATAAGCTAATGACAAAGTGGAAATAATATGCATGGTGGGTGATACTAATGGTAAAAAAAGAAAACTGCCCCAATTAAAATTATTCATTGAGTATCAGTGAAATCTAATGTTCTCACTTCTCTGTAAGGTCACTGACCTCCACCATACAGCTCTGGATCACAAGAGAGTGGTGGGTAATTGTCTTAACTCTTGACTTGAGACCTATGGAACTAGCATGCTGATCTGCATCTCATTTGAGTACAGAGGTGAATCCATCATGTACCATTTTGGTAAGTATGTTGAAAATGATCAGGAGTAACACAGTACTTGTCTACAAGGCGTACTATGACCTTCACTGGACATGTAGAATCTCTTTGTCTATGTATTTTAATATAGTATAATTTTATATTTTGATTTTGGCAATGGCTTCCTGGGATTGGTACATTTTAGGCTCAAAAACTGTTTTAAAAAAGGGCACAAAGCAAACAGAATGGATATGGAAAAAGTTAGGTCGTGGCATGTTTTTTAAATCTAAGAATTACCTAAAAAAATATTATGTCAGGGTTCATATAGGTTGCACTAGTAATGTGCTATACATAACTAACATGACTGTCAGTGATACTAGAGCGCTCATGTGCCGATACTAGAGCGCTCATGTGCCGATATTAGAGCGCTCATGTGCCGATACTAGAGCACTCATGTGCCGATATTAGAGCGCTCATGTGCCGATACTAGAGCACTCATGTGCCGATACAGCGCATCATCTCTTCAGCCAGTTAAACACATATCAGGCAGGAGGACCATTTGACTGGGGGCTCTACACCAGATCTGGGTTGAAAAGCTGAGATGAGTTTTGCTTTGGTTTTGTTATACCATAGATAGATAATGCCTAAGTGCCAGGGCTTTGAGCCTCTTTGAGCATGGGCAATTGGACAGTGCTGTAATGCCTACATAGTAAGGCCACCTAAATAGAAATTACATAGAATTTGTGCTGCAAATCAATGAATAATGCTGAGCAAAATAGAAGTACTATAAAGTAGCACTGTTAGTAATACTAAACTATTACAATAGTACTAATAGTACTACAACAACTGTATTATGCACAGTTCAATTCTCAAAATGCACATTGCTGATATATACTATCTGCTGTGACAGCAATATTGAGGCATATAGAAAGACAGTTCCTTCTTCTGTGCAACTAAGCAGTGGAGGAAAGCAGTTTGGTTTTTTAGGAGGCACACAACACATACGCAGATATGGGTCAGTCCCTCCATGTACCTATCAAGAATCTGTGCCATGCACATACGGAACTGCTAAAAATGTTCATCGTATGCTCAAAAAATCTAATAAATAATTTATGCAGATCAATTTAGATTATCTATCATTGTTATGGAATTGCCCAAGGTGATGAAATTGCTGTTTAAGTATTTGCCTAATATGCAGCAGGTAACTGGCAAGACTAGAATACAGCAAGTAAAATAAGCCACCTATAACCTAACCCCACTTAAGGTTACATCTGGGTAATCACCAGAGCTACAAAGTAGGATAAACCTGGCTACTCGGAACCCAGGTTGCAGCCACGGCACAATATGTCAGATAACAGTTGCACTTTCAGACTAAGGTCCCAACCAGAAAACTTATGTCAGGTATAGTGAGCAATGCACAAGCATTAAACCACAAGAAACCACAAGAGCATAGGTATATCCAAAACTAAAGAAAGAAAAGCAGAATAATACCAGAGTCCAAGCCATGTTCGAGTCTAGGAGGTGACAGATAAAATCAAATCAGCAAGAGATTGGATAACCAGGAGAGCAAGTCAAAATCACTAAACACGGAAATTAGCAGAAAACAGAGTAAGACTTCTTCACTGTGGGTATTGTATATCTGTGGAATAACCTACCCAGCTGACAGCTTCAAAAACCGATTAGATACCTTTTTAGAACAAAATAGCATTGATGCTGGAAATGTATATAATAAATATTTCCTTCAGTCATGTCATTTGCCATCCCCTGTTGGACTTGATGGAAATATATCTTTTTTCAACCGTAGTAACTATGTTGCTATGTTAGAACACAGAGGCAGTAAACTAATGTAATCACAGGCATCTGAGTAAGGAAATTGCCAGGTTAAAACACCTTGCTTCAGTCTTTTATTGGAAGCTGATGTACAGAACTCATAGGCTCTGCATCTCAAAACTTTCAAATACTGAACAGGTCTAGCCAAGGTTTGACTGGTAGGCATAGCAACCTTAAAGCAAGTAGCAAATGCAGATGCCATACAGAATCTCCCCCAGCAGCACTGCACAGAAGAGAATGACAACTGCTGTATGGAGAAGTAGGAACTTGGATGTTTAGATGTATGGCAACTATTACTAGTTCCAAAATTATATGTAAGTCATTATCTACAGGGGATAATAACCTATTTCTATTCCTCAAATATTGCTGCAGGGCTACTTTTCAAGGCAAAGCTGTGACTACAGCTTTACTATAGTGCCACAGGGAGTCTAAAACACTCCTACTGTCATTGGTTCAGGTTACTACTCTCTCTCAGCCTTGCAGCTCTGACTCTTTAAATTAGCTGGTCTGCATAAAAGTAGTCTATCACAGGCTCACCATGAAGTCACTATATGGAGAGTTGACTTAATATTACAGAAATAATGAAATATACATGAAGTACAGATCACTTAAGCACCAGTGAGAAAAAGGATGATTAGCTGGTAATTGTCATTGTCACATACGGTACTATACCAAGGCAAATGAGCCAAAGGGGGATCCTGGAGGGTACCTTTAAAGGTCAAAAAAAATTATAGAACTATCAAATGATTGACTGGTTCCATGTTTTTTTCTTTAATTTGGACATAATAAGTGGATGTAGTCACAGAAATCTAGTAGTCAGAAATCTGAGCTCAGGTTCAATATGAAGGTTCAATACTTTGCAGCAGCCTGAATCGCCATGCATCCATAGGCAGTGATTTATTGTATCTCTATTGATTTGTATGAAGTTGTACATGAAGACTTCTGCATTATTTAATTACCTCTAAGATATGATACAAGCCCTGTTTTACCAGATTATCTGAAGTCTGATGAGTGAAATGTCGGACAAATCCTGAAACTTGGACACAATAATACAGCGGATTCAGCTGCGTGCACCCTACAGGGAACTGTCTTAACAAATTTTTTACTTTCTTTTTCATTGCCTGCGGGTCTTTCTTCTCATCACTGAATCACCATGTAACTAAGTGTCGGGAAATGCCAACCATACGGAGAACAAATGTAGCTGGATATAATAAATATAGAGCATGGATATGACATGTATCAGCTGCGAGGAAAACTCTTTGTCTATTTTATTTAATTACACACTGTTTTTTGTAAAACACTGCAATTAGTACGACGATAAAAAAAAGTTTTAGTTTAATTAGATGAGAAGCTATATCATACTTATTAGATGCCATCAGAAATAATTAGCAATTAGAACGTTTCATTATGTTTTTTTACTGTTTCTGTTAAAATGTTCATTGACACACATCCACTAATAGATACATATGTAAAAATAGGCAATATAGTACCGTACGCAGAGATATAAAACCGTAATGCAGGTGGTTATAGTACAGTTCAAGGCTTTTACTTGTAATATTGTAAGTACAGCTATATTCTATCATTTTCAGACTATCCATATACAGTAGCATGCAAATCTGAGGTGGCAGAGTAATTACTGTTAGTGTTCATATATATATAGTTATGTTGTGTGCACAGGTCAAGATAGTGTGACTAAGGGTCTGCATTAAGATGTATGCCATCATAGCGTGCCTCTGTGTTCATGTAAGAGGCATAGCCCTTGCCACCCTTATTGTATATGATTATATTTGACCCTTACTGTAGGTTTTCCTTACTTCCTTTACTCTTTGGTAGTGTTTTTTTTGGAAATAATGAATGTGTATTGCTGGTTACTGACTTCTACTGTGTAGGAGAAGGAGCCCGGCATCAGAGTAGTCCAGGCAGAGCCTGATACTGATGAAGGGGCTGGATTGCATTGATAAGTGCTGCGCTGTGGCACTGCTGAGAGGAATAGTCAAGAGGAAGGCACAGAAAGTAACTTAAAGTATCTGGTCTCCAAGGCACAATATGTCAAGGCGCCCCCCTAACCATGTTTTCTCTAGAATACTTGTGCCTACTTATGTTGTAGAGAGGCCTTTTGGACCCCTTAGGCTCCAGGGTCTGTTGGTGATTGCTACCTCTGCACCCCCTATAGCTATACCCCTTGGCAGGTCAGAGCAGAAAGTGGGTTGACGGTGGGTGTTCAGATTTTGGGACCTGCTGTTGGTCCAAATCCAGCTTCACAATATAATTTGGAGGGTGAAAGGCAAAGAGAGGACATTTACTGAATGAGCTTAGACTATCAAGAATGTTCATAAATAATGTTCCTGCTCCTGTGTGTTCACAACCAAAGTCTATGGAACAACCATTGTTTGTAGCTTGGCAAGTGTTGTACATTTACAAAGTACTGTTGAGACTTTTATGATATATTGTAACTTAAATGCTCCCATGTATAAGACTACATACACACGTGGACAAAATTGTTGGTACCCCTCATTTAATGAAAGAAAAACCCACAATGGTCACAGAAATAACTTGAATTTGACAAAAGTAATATATAAAAAGTCTATGAAAATGAACAAATGAAAGTCAGACATTGCTTTTCAACCATGCTTCAACAGAATTTTTTTTAAAAAGAAAACTCATCAAACAGGCCTGGACAGAAATGATGGTTTCCTTAAATTAATATTTTGTTGCACAACCTTTTGAGGCAATCACTGCAATCAAACGATTCCTGTAACTGTCGATGAGACTTCTGCACCTCTCAACAGGTATTTTGGCCCACTCCTCATGAGCAAACTGCTCCAGTTGTCTCGGGTTTGAAGGGTGCCTTTTCCAGACGGCATGTTTCAGCTCCTTCCAAAGATGCTCAATAGGATTTAGGTCAGGGCTCATAGAAGGCCACTTCAGAATAGTCCAATGTTTTCCTCTTAGCCATTCTTGGGTGTTTTTAACTGTGTGTTTTGGGTCATTACCCTGTTGCAAGACCCATGACCTGTGACTGAGACCAAGCTTTCTGACACTGGGCATCACATTTCTCTCTAGAATCCCTTGATAGTCTTGAGATATCATTGTACCCTGCACAGATTCAAGACACCCTGTGCCAGATACAGCAAAGCTGCCCCAGAACATAACAGAGCCTCCTCCATGTTTAATAGTAGGGACAGTGTTCTTTTCAAGATATGCTTCATTTTTCCATCTGTGAACATAGAGCTGATGTGCCTTGCCAAAAATTTCGATTTTTGTCTCATCTGTCCATAGGACATTCTCCCAGAAGCTTTGTGGCTTGTCAACATGTAGTTTGGCAAATTCCATTTTTCTCAGATTCCAGTTATTTCTGTGACCATTGTGGGTTTTTCTTTCATTAAACGAGGGGTACCAACAATTTTGTCCACATCTGTATATCTATAGAAACCAATAGAGAGGGAAGAGGGAGGAATGAGTAGGGTCTGGCAGAGAAAGAAGCAGTGGCAGCATAGATTTATGATGCAGCTAAACAGAAAGTTTCTAGCACAGCCTAAGTACTTTATTCATATGAGTACTTTTCTATATATGTCCTGCATGATCCTCAGAAAGAGAAAGTTAGGGAACAGATTCATCTTTACCTAGTGCAGTGTATGACAACAAGTCTCAACCAACTTACTCAGGGAGACCTGCAAACTACAGATAAAGCACGCAGAGGGGGGAAACTGCTAAAAATGCAGGATGCAAGTCATATAATTGCCAGAAAAGGTGTTTCCTTATGTATACACATATGGCAGCTTATTCTGAAAAGTCACCTGAAATGACAGATATACTTTAAATCATTGCCTGTGTGGTCCTTATAAGGTGGTCAGTTGTTTAGACTTGGATTGAAACTATGACTGTGGCAGAGGGTAGACCCTTATAGCATTGTAACACAGTAGGTCAGACTGTGTAGCCTACAGTCACTTTGGCATAAACCAAATCTTGCAGCAGTCTCCAGTCTAGTCATGCTGTCTCCTTGCTTATCACACCTCCTAGGTGTGATAGAAATCTTCCTCATGATGTCTGGGAGTGAGGGGACTGTTAGGATAAGGCCCCATGTAGCGAAACGCGTTTTTTTCTGCAGCGTTATCGAGTTTCCGCAGACTTTTCCTCTGCAGACATTCTGCCCTTGTTATACCCATATGGAAAACACCAGCATTTCTGCAGGTATAATAGACATGCTGCAATTTTCAAAAATGCATGCATTTTCTCCTGCAGATTTTTTTCTGAAATGTGTGGCTAGGATTAGCTAGAATCTCACTCACTTTGCAGGTACTATAAAACGCTGTGTTTTTCACAATGTGGGGCTTCAGCCTATGGGAGATTTTAGTCCCCGGACGAAGCCTATAACAGGAGAAACGCGCATTGGGTTAGTGTGTCTTAGACAGTACAGTATTATATACTACATGTTCTGTCACCTATATTGAATTGTGTCCTCTTTCCCCCACCTATGGTTTGATTGTATTTCACAGGATTGATATTACTGCATCCTCTTTACTGACATCTAGGTGATTCATAAGGGTTTTTTTTGCCTATTTTGGTTAAAAATTTACATATTCAGTGATATATACTTGGTGACACTACTTAGGATAAATACATATAACTTTTTATGCTCTCATACATTTATAATGTGTCTTTTCTGCAACAGAAAGAAGACAGAGGGCATCAATGGAAAGGAAATTACTTCATAGTGCACATGATGGGGCCAGTTTATGCTGAAAAAGCTACCTGACAGATTCCCTTTAAAGTAGCTACAAATATTGTTAGTTTATAGTCCTACAGATAGATAATCAATTTCATCATTGTATTGCTGCTTCACCTCACAAAAAAATGAACAAAAATTGCTCCAATATACAGTGGGTATGGAAAGTATTCAGAATTTTTTGTGGGACAAAATGGTACCATTTAATATTCTGTATGATGTACTGGAAGCTGGATAAAAATCAAAATGGTGTGAAATTAGAAAACAAAACACAATTGCACCATTTTCTTATGGGTTTTGATTTTACCATGTTTAGCATGCAGTAAAAATAACAAGTTATTGATATTCTGCAGATCAGGACAAACGAGGCATTACAAAATAGTTTTTTACATTTTTTTAGCAAAAAAAATTTCAAAAAGAGAAAATTTTGAAGAATGAGAAAATTCCTTAACATCCCTATGTTTTGGCAAACACAATTTTTTATGTTTTCATGTAGGGTGTCTTTTTTTGCAGGGCAAGCTTTTACAGTGGGTACGGAAAGTATTCAGACCCCTTTAAATTTTTCACTCTTTGTTTCATTGCAGCCATTTGCTAAAAGCAAAAAAGTTCATTTTATTTCTCATTAATGTACACTCAGCACCCCATCTTGACAGAAAAAAAAACAGAAATGTAGATATTTTTGCAAATTTATTAAAAAAGAAAAACTGAAATATCACATGGTCATAAGTATTCAGACCCTTTGCTCAGTACTGAGTAGACGCACCCTTTTGAGCTAGTACAGCCATGAGTCTTCTTGGGAATGATGCAACAAGTTTTTCACATCTGGATTTGGGGATCCTCTGCCATTCTTCCTTGTAGATCCTCTCCAGTTCCATTAGGTTGGATGTTGAATGTTGGTGGACAGCCATTGACATCCTCCAGAGATGCTCAATTGGGTTGAGGTCAGTGCTCTGGCTGGGCCAGTCAAGAATGGTCACAATGTTGTTCCGAAGCCACTCCTTTGTTATTTTAGCTGTGTACTTAGGGTCATTGTCTTGTTGGAAGGTAAACCTTCAGTCCAGTCTGAGGTCCAGAGCACTCTGGAAGAGGTTTTCTTCCAGGATATCTCTGTACTTGGCCACATTCATCTTTCCTTCAATTGCAACCAGTCGTCCTGTCCCTGCAGCTGAAAAACAACCCCATAGCATGATGCTGCCACCACCATGTTTCACTGTTGGAATTGTATTGGGCAGGTGATGAGCAGTGCCTGGTTTTCTCCACACATACCGCTTAGAATTAACGCCAAAAAGTTCAATATTCGTCTCATCAGACCAGAGAATCTTATTTCTCATAGTCTGGGAATCCTTCATGTGTTTTTTGGCAAACTCTATGCAGGCTTTCATATGTCTTGCACTGAGGAGAGGCTTCCTTCGGGCCACTCTGCCATAAAGCCCTGATCAGTGGAGGGCTGCAGTGATAGTTGACTTTGTGGAACTTTCTCCTATCTCCCTACTGCATCTCTGGAGCTCAGCCACAGTGATCTTTGGGTTCTTCTTTACCTCTCTCACCAAGGCTCTTCTCTCACGATTGCTCAGTTTGGCTGGACGGCCAGGTCTAGGAAGAGTTCTGGTCGTCCCAAACTTCTTCCATTTAAGGATTATGGAGGCCACTGTGCTCTTAGGAACCTTGAGTGCTGCAGAAATTCTTTTGTAACCTTGGCCAGATATGTGCCTTGCCACAATTCTGTCTCTGAGCTCCTTGGGCAGTTCCTTTGACCTCATGATTCTCATTTGCTCTGACATGCACTGTGAGCTGAGAGGCCTTATATAGACAGGTGTGTGTCTTTCCTAATCAAGTCCAATCAGTTTAATTAAACACAGCTGGACTCCAATGAAGGAGTAGATGGAAGGAAATGAAGGAAATGGACAGCATGTGAGTTAAATATGAGTGTCACAGCAAAGGGTCTGGAAATCAGGCGATACTTTCTTCACTCTTCCACTACTTTCAATGGCTAACACGGTACAACATTATACTACTAACAGCAAAGGGTCTGAATACTTATGACCATGTGATATTTCAGTTTTTCTTTTTTAATAAATTTGCAAAAATATCTACATTTCTGTTTTCTTTCTGTCAAGATGGGGTGCTGAGTGTACATTAATGAGAAATAAAATGAACTATTTTGCTTTTAGGAAATGGCTACAATGAAACAAAGAGTGAAAAATTTAAAGGGGTCTGAATACTTTCCGTACCCACTGTAAAAGCTACAGCTTGCCTTGCAAAAAAAGACACCCCACATGAAAACATAAAAAAAATTGTGTTTGTAAAAACATAGAGATGTTAAGGAATTTTCTCATTCTTCAAAATTTTCTCTTTTTTTGCTAAAAAAATGTAAAAAACTGTATTTTGTAATGCCTCGTTTGTTTTGACCTGCAGAATATCAGTAACTTGTTATCTTTACTGCAAGCTAAACATGGTAAAAACAAAACCCATAAGAAAATGGTGCAATTGTGTTTTGTTTTCTAATTTCACACCATTTAGATTTTTTTCCAGCTTCCAGTACATCATACAGAATATTAAATGGTACTATTTTGTCCCACAAAAAATTAGCCCCCATACAATTTAGCGAATTCAAAAATGCAAAAAAGTTATAGCTTTTGGAAGGAGGGGTAAAAATGAAAGGCAAAACTGGAAAACATTTTCATATTTAATTTATTTTTCTTTTTTTGTATGATAATTTTAAAAATTTGATGATCTGCATATTCTCTTAGGTTTTTTTTTGTTTTTGTTTTGTTCTTTTAAATAATCATGGGCTCTGTTCTAACTTTACAGATACACTTACATACCTACCTAAACTAAGCTCTGCATTGGGACCAAGTCAAAAACGTATTGTATGCCACAAGCTAAATTGTAAAACTTTCCAGCTATACCCCATCACTATACTTTATGCAAGTTTTTTGGTTTTTGCTAGACCTGAACCCTGTAAAACTAAGCAGAGCTACAGACCTAAATATAACCTTGCGTATTCTTTCCAGGATTATTAATTCTTTGGGGAGTTTAAACATATGAATAAAAGCAATTACTGGTGTTCCAACATCTCACATTAGAAAAGAAAAAACTTGACTTGCCAACCACAGCAGATACTGATGCACATTTTATCCACCACCAAGACTAAAGCTAACCACCAAAACGCAGGATATGTTGTTCTTTTTTTCCTATACCTAAATCTAGTGCCACTTAAAGTTTTGTAAATGCAAGTGGAGCCGCTGTGTCTAGAAGACCAAAGATTCTGACATTCGGCCTTAAGTGCAGCTATTGAAGTCTCATAACTCATTACCCCAGAGGCTGGTCTACAAAAAGCATCCTCTCAAAATGTTGCCTTTTCTCAGGAATGTCACAGGAAGTCAAAATTAAATAGCCTAATACCTCTGTACGTCCACAAATGTTTTTAGCAAGTGATAGAAACACAGATCGAGCACAAAACACTCTCTATCAACAATACAAAAGTCAATGAAGGACAGGATTTGCGTGGGATTGATTGAATCCATAGCAAGACTTGGCAACTGATAGTATCAATTAGAGATGTATTAATAGGCAAAGTTTTGAACTCAGGATTGACATTATTTTTAATGAGAAAGTATATCAATCAACTCCGAGCATAATGTTGTGCGCTGCTATTGATCCTTCAGTCTATCTTGTTAACCTCTTCTTTACCAAAGACATGAGATACTCATGAGTCTTCACAGGCATTTCTCATCACAGAGAGCAATAAGTAATGTGCCTCTATTTTCAGACAGATTAAGGACAATTCTAAATGAACCATTTAACCCAGATTATGTTCACCTAAACTCTGAAGGGTAAGTTACTTCAAATGTGACATTCAGGCTATGCAGTCATTTCAGTTAATAATGGCATCTTCCAATACAGTTTGTTCAGCTGCTTCGTGTAAAGCTTATAAAGGATTTATATCATATTTATTATGCCATAAGTGCGGAGACTACTGATTGATAGAAAACATACATAGATCCTTGCAATTTCAAAAGGGTGTTAGTGATAAAGGAGATTTGAGGGCTTTCAATTTAGCAGCCAATCTATGAATCTAGCAGATTTAATCTACAATAGTTGTGCAACAGTTAAGATCATGAATTAGCAATGCAATGTGCTGTCTACTAGAAAAGCAGTGAATCAGTCAGTGTTTTACAGAGTTTGTAGATATTTTTATACATAGAAGCTGATTTATCAAGACCAGCATTTTCTATACCGGTTTTGATAACTCCTGCTCCACTAGAGTGTGTGCCTAAGTTATGATGAAGCACATGTCTTGTCATAAATTAGGCACATCCTCTGGTGGGGGGTGGCGCATGCATAAAAATATATCTATGGCAGCTCTTTGATAAATGATGATAAATGTGACAGGGCTGATGGCTCCACCCCACCATGCCCTGACACACCTAGTCATACCCCAGCACACCCCACCCCATTTTGAACTTAGAGTGATAGTTTTCAAGGATTTGTACGTCATTATGTACTTAAAGGAGTTTTCTGGGAGTTGAGCATTGATGATTTATCCTTATCATTGGTCATCAATATCAGATCAGTGGGGGTCCAACACCCAGTATGCCCACCAATCAACTATTTGAAGAAATCTGAATTGTTTGCGAGGTGAATTATCTAGGTGAGTACCACTTCCGCTTGCAGATTTTCTGCATCATGTTTATTGCTGGGACCTCTTCAAGTAGCTGATCACTGGGGTGCTAAGTGTTGGACCCCCACTGATCTGATATTGATGACCGTTTCCTATCCTGTTCTACCTGACTTATATTCTCCACTGCTAATCTTTAGCATTTAATTAAATGAAGTAGAAAAAGGAATTAACCAGAGTAGTATTCTCTAATATGTGATGTGAATATTTACATACCTCTCCAGTGGGTATGTTGTAATAAGTAACTACTGAAACTTTGACAAATTTACTATACTTTTATTAAAATTACAGGGTTTATCAGATATTTTGCAAAAATTGTAAATTGGGAGACAAAGAAATTTCCTATACTAACCTTTTAAATGTCCAGTTGCTCTTATCCACTCTAGACCTGCAGTGATGACATCATGTATCATGTTCATCATTCATGTGACCACTGCAGCCTCACAGTAAATATGGAAATGACTGCTGAGGCTAGTGACTGATTGCAGTGTTCATTTGAATGATAAATTCAGGGCCAGTTCAGCTATGACTGGTGTTCTGGTACTTAAGTGGGGGGACATTTTAAAGAGGGCTTTTCATGTCCTCATGCACATGAGGTTTTATATACCGCTAGAAAGCTGACAGTGCACTGAATTCAGTGCACTGTTGGCTTTCCAGTTATGTGCCCCAGGGCTGGAGATATCAGTGCCGTTAGTTTCGGCACCGATCTCTGCTCACTGTCAAAAGGGCGTTCCTGACAGTCTAGCTGGGCTGTGAGGAACGCCTCCCCTGACAGTACTCGTCCATAGCCCTGTACTGTCAGAGGGGGCGTTCCTTACTGCACAGCAAAGACG
This sequence comes from Leptodactylus fallax, assembly GCA_947044405.1. Lineage (NCBI taxonomy): Eukaryota > Metazoa > Chordata > Amphibia > Anura > Leptodactylidae > Leptodactylus > Leptodactylus fallax. Next base: position 5,817,945 of record CAMRHE010000081.1, on the reverse strand, counting down.
CTAAGCTGTGAGGAACACCCCCCCAGTACAAGTCTATGGATGAGTACAGTCAGGGGGGTGGCGTTCCTCACAGCCCAGCTAGACTGTCAGGAACGCCCTTCTGACAGAGGGCAGAGATCGGTGCCTAAACTAATGGCACCGATATCTGCAGCCCTGGGGCACATAACGTGAAGCCTACAGTGCACTGAATTCAGCGCACTGACAGCTATCTAGCGGTATATAAAACCGCATGTGCAGGAGGACATGAAAGGTCCTCTTTAAAGGTGAGTAAAAGCTATTTCTTTATTTTACACAATTTCCTACCTTTAAAATTTTTTGAAAAATCTTGGACAACCCCTTTAATGTTCACTTAGTTTATTGGTCCAATATTTTGTGCTTTGTTCACTTTGAGAAGACCTCACCTCATCTATACCAGGTTTCTCCACTCTTATTTATTCTGTGTATATTTACCTTGTTGATCTTTATTGATACACTTTTAGCAGATTATCTCAAAAAAGATTTTTATTGTGCATCTGTATAGGAGAGCTCTATTTTTTTTATTACTTGATACATGATATACACATAATTCTGGCTGATGGAGCTACCAGTTTGGGAACTAACTCCATATGGATTTATGCAGCTAGCATTAAACTCAGCTGGAGGTCAGCATAGTATAATATGCACCAGAGAGTAAAATTTTATAATCTAAGATGCATGATTGTGGTCAATGTGAAATTCAGATTTTTTTTTCCAAAACTGTTTTGTGTAATGTCATATTCTTCTAAACGGATATTTATTCTTCCATTGTTGTGGATATATATAGTGACTAAAATAGTATTTTAAGAAATAAGTTGTATTTTTAAAAGTTTTCACAAGCCCATGGGATTATTTGAGTAAATAAAACTTTCTTGACTCTTTACTTTAGAACATTGTTGGCAACTCAAGCAGTAAAGTGTGTGATCCATGTATGTACATTTATTTGGAAAACTGAATAAGATGATGGGAGCATGAACTTTCATAAACTTTACTATTGCTTTCTGTGTCAGTGTTAATGGTGCTTTGCCACTAAAGAAATGTATCCCCCATTAACAAGATAGAAAATAAGTGTCTGATCACTAGGGATCTGACCAATGTGAACATCAACTATTATGAGAATGGAGGTCTGCAAGAGCTCTTTGTGAATAGAACAGGGGTGCATGCCTGGCTACCATCTTGGAAGTCCCCTAGAGACAGCGAAGCAGTGAATAATTGATCATTTGTGATTACGGGACAACCTCTTTAAGCACTAACCATCAATTTTTAGAACCAAAATACAATAATATTAATTTAAAGAATCCAACAACAGCTATACACCATAAAATGCTGGAGAAATTTACAACCAGATAGAATTGACTAATTTACTAGTAATCACCATATCCAAATTTGATGTAAAGGTTAGTGACCCCCATATCTTACATTAGTTCAGAACCATCTCTTTTAAAGTAACTTGTATATATGAGTGGTTATGGACACCTCAAATAGGTTTTCCCATAAATGACATTTATACCATATGCTCAGGATAGGGTTACGCATCTCATCACTGGAAATGTGATGGCTGGACCTCCATGTTAATGGAGATGTGGTCCATATGCTCATCCTCTGCTCCGTTTACTTCTGACCATAAATTATGTACAATGGGACATTCCACCCAAACATGAATATAAGAGCCAACTTGACCACAACCTCACCAGCACAGTGGAAAATATTCACAGACAAACTTGGACAATTGCAAAGGTGTTCTATACCATTGAAGCAATAATTTATGGGGTAATTCAAAATAGGTAGAACTGTTAGAAATTCTTGATCCCCATTTGAGGCAGAAGTGCCATTCTGCTAGCAGTAGTTGGATTTGCAGGTCAGACTCCCAGCATAGGATAAGCCCCAGCTTAGATCCCAAGGGGCCAGATAGTAGTGCAGCATAAAAAATTAACACCCCTTTAGATGGGTCAGCCATGGGTAAGCCGAGGTGGGGAAAAATGATTGGTCAGAAGAGAAGGTCTCAAAATGTCTCTCACCTGTAAATCTTTATAAAAGTCCTTAAGTGGGAGAAGATATGATCTAATAAGATCCTGGAAAGTCAACATCAGGCTGGAATGTAAGTAGGTATTGTAAAGGTAAGGACAACAGGGATTAACTGTTTTCTTCACAATTAGTCCTAAGGAGGTAGGTCCATGCGTTTCTAGATGCTGCTATAGATTGGAGGGTACTATGCAACCTTGGAGAAGGTAAAGAGGGGGGGTCTAAGGAGCTAAGTTAATGGGATTCTAGCTGCTTTTCTTTCTATCGATACTCATATTAGAGATGAGGTATCAGGGCACCATTGTGTGAGTCGGGTCACAGCATTTGAATAGCAGGATGGAGACGAGCTCGTAAAAGAAAAAATGACGCCTGCATAAAAATCTTATGAGTTACATTGCCTACAGCAGATATAGTCGTCCCCACGAATGGCTTTTTCGAGAAGTTCCATAACTAGGGCAAAAATTATTGGTGATAAAGGGTAACCCTGACACATGCCGTTACTTATATAAAAACCAATCAGAAAGGACGCCTGAAGCTGATACCCTTGCAGTTGGTGTTGAATATAAAGCAAGTATAGCAGATTTAATATGACCGTGCAAACCAAATCTGTCCAATATGCAAAACAGATAACCCCAGTGCACCCTATCAAACACCTTCTTCGCGATGGACACAGAAATTTTAAAACATTTTAAAAAAATTACATAATGTAAAAGACACGGATGTCAAGACAAACAATCCCTCCGTTGCTATTCTAAATAGGACCAGAATTATTCAATGACTGTACAGTCGTAAAATAATCAATTGCCATTCAAAGTAGATAGAAATAGGTATAAGGGTCAAAATGTATCCAATAAAACACATAAACAAGTGATTTATTAGCCAAACATTTAATACCTACCAAGAGTAATGAACCAATAATGAAACCACATGAGATAAATTAGAATAACTATCTCTATTCTGTCCTTAACATGTTAGAAACCAAGTGAAAATCATACTAGTGATATATATATATATATATATATATATATATATATATATGTATAAAGGCAATGAAATTTATTAATAGGAAGAAACCACAAGTATAGATACACCTGTGAAAATACAAAACATGAGACAAACCATAAATAAACCAAAACAAAAATGTGTCCCAAGGAAAAATAGAATGTGATAATACACACAAAATGGCAAAAAAGTTGAGAAGCACTTGAGCAAAGGACCCTATGTTTATCGTCAACAAGCAGCTTCCTCAGGGGATACAGTCCCATGAGAATTGTGTACCTTATATAGACCCCTTAACAAATTGCAGATGTAGGAATACATGGCGACAGCTAATCCAGCGTGGGTTTGTAATGCAAGGCGCATGTATGTCCTTTGACATCATTGCACATGCGCAAATCATTCACACATGCATAAGCTCCATATTAGATATTGTCCACTGTATATAAGCAATACGCATGCACAAATGATGATGTCAACAACAGCGTACACAAAATCATTCTCCTGCACATAAGTACATGCAAAAAACAGAACCAGCCATAACAAACGGGGCAAAAAATACAAAGACAGTCACAAAATAAGGAAAATCATAAAAAAATGGATGTCAGATATACACATATAAATTGAATATGCAAAAATTAAGATTCTAGAAACGTGTGTGTGCTGATACAACTAATGAAAACAACTGTAAACATGATAACAATAATACTTTACAATAATACATTTTTGAAGACCGTAAATTCTAGGACTGAAAAGTTAAATCCATTTCATCCAGGTTGGGAGCAGTCCATTCTCAGATATAAGGGAACAAAACTATCTCATGTTCAAACCTAAATGTGGCCAAGATAAGGAAAAGATAAGAGCCTGGAACAAAAAAAAAAATTAACCCATACCCATAAAAAACAGCCAAAAAAATTTATCTAAAAATCCAATAAAAAGAAGTTATTAGTTATTAATTAGTTAGTTATTATTACTAGGCTTTTCACCGGTCATGCAAAGTGATTCCTAGAGAGTTTATCACCCAAATTAGGTGCTCTCCTTGCAGTAAGTAAAGGTGTATCAGGTAAAACATATCAAACCGTATGATCTATTTGTAAAGTACTCCAGTGGGACTTCAAGATACTGTGGAGAGCAGACCATTGACTCTAGTTGTTACTTATAAATCTCAAGTTATTATACTTAGATCGAATCAGTAGTAATAACAAGTAATTGTCCTTTTTTTTCTTGTTTTATATAGATAGATACTATACAGTCATGAGAAAAACAAAGTATACTCTTTGAATTCTATGGTTTTACATATCAGACCATAAATGTTAAAAAAAAAATCTGGCACCTGGAATGTCATAATCACGTTAATTTACATCATTATGCGTTAAGGGATACAGTCATATGAAAAAGTTTGGGCACCCCTATTAATCTTAATCATTTTTAGTTCTAAATATTTGGGTGTTTGCAACAGCCATTTCAATTTGATATATCTAATAACTGATGGACACAGTAATATTTCAGGATTGAAATGAGGTTTATTGTACTAACAGAAAATGTGCAATATGCATTAAACCAAAATTTGACCGGTGCAAAAGTATGGGCACCTCAACAGAAAAGTGACATTAATATTTAGTAGATCCTCCTTTTGCAAAAATAACAGCCTCTAGTCGCTTCCTGTAGCTTTTAATCAGTTCTGGATCCTAGATGAAGGTATTTTTGACCATTCCTCTTTACAAAACAATTCCAGTTCAGTTAAGTTTGATGGTCGCCGAGCATGGACAGCCCGCTTCAAATTATCCCACAGATGTTCAATGATATTCAGGTCTGGGGACTGGGATGGCCATTCCAGAACATTGTAATTGTTCCTCTGCATGAATGCCTGAGTAGATTTGGAGCTGTGTTTTGGATCATTGTCTTGCTGAAATATCCATCCCCGGCGTAACTTCAAATTCGTCACTGATTCTTGTACATTATTCTCAAGAATCTTCTGATACTGAGTTGAATCCATGCGACCCTCAACTTTAACAAGATTCCCGGTGCCGGCATTGGCCACACAGCCCCAAAGCATGATGGAACCTCCACCAAATTTTACAGTGGGTAGCAAGTGTTTTTCTTGGAATGCTGTGTTTTTTTTGACACCATGCATAACGCCTTTTTGTATGACCAAACAACTCAATCTTTGTTTCATCAGTCCACAGGACCTTCTTCCAAAATGAAGCTGGCTTGTCCAAATGTGCTTTTGCATACCTCAGGCGACTCTGTTTGTGGCGTGCTTTCAGAAACGGCTTCTTTCGCATCACTCTCCCATACAGCTTCTCCTTGTGCAAAGTGTGCTGTATTGTTGACCGATGCACAGTGACACCATCTGCAGCAAGATGATGCTGCAGCTCTTTGGAGGTGGTCTGTGGATTGTCCTTGACTGTTCTCACCATTCTTCTTCTCTGCCTTTCTGATATTTTTCTTGGCCTGCCACTTCTGGGCTTAACAAGAACTGTCCCTGTGGTCTTCCATTTCCTTACTATGTTCCTCACAGTGGAAACTGACAGGTTAAATCTCTGAGACAACTTTTTGTATCCTTCCCCTGAACAACTATGTTGAACAATCTTTGTTTTCAGATCATTTGAGAGTTGTTTTGAGGAGCCCATGATGCCACTCTTCAGAGGAGATTCAAATAGGAGAACAACTTGCAATTGGCCACCTTAAATACCTTTTCTCATGATTGGATACACCTGGCTATGAAGTTCAAAGCTCAGTGAGGTTACAAAACCAATTTTGTGCTTCAGTAAGTCAGTAAAAAGTAGTTAGGAGTATTCAAATCAATAAAATGATAAGGGTACCCAAATGTTTGCACCGGTCAAATTTTGGTTTAATGCATATTGCACATTTTCTGTTAGTACAATAAACCTCATTTCAATCCTGAAATATTACTGTGTCCATCAGTTATTAGATATATCAAATTGAAATGGCTGTTGCAAACACCCAAATATTTAGAACTAAAAATGATTAAGATTAATAGGGGTGCCCAAACTTTTTCATATGACTATATGGAGAGAGCTCAGGATCTGAGCTCTCTCCATACGCGTTGGATGTTGGCTGTATAACACAGCAAGCACCAGCAACTAACAGCTGCGATCGGTCTCAACACTGATCGCAGCTTTTAACACTTCGGCTGTTTAACCGCAGCATCTAAAGTGCGCAGCCACCATGGGCGCCGCCATCTTTGACCGATCACTGCCATCCGGATTGTCATTGGAAGGTGGCAATTGGTTGCCAAGACAGCCGGGAGCCTATTGAAGGCTCCCAGGCTTGTCATTACATCACTTCTATTACACGCTGCCTTTGGCAGCGTGTAATAGAAGTGATCAGATTTTACTATTCACTGCAATATATTAGTATTGCAGTGAATAGTATGAATGATCAGACACCCTAGGTGTCAAGGTCCCTAGGAGGTTTGAAAATAAAAGTAAAATAAAAAATAAAGTTTTTAAAGGTATAAAAAAACACAAAAAAATAAAAATGTTTAAATCACTACCCTTCCCTAGATCAGTGGTCCCCAACCTTTTTTTTTGCCACAGCCCAGCAGGGGGGCGGGGCAGGGAGCAGGGGCTTTGGTGGGCAGTTTAGGGGCGTGGCTTTGGCCATATGGGGGTGGGGTTATACAGCAAACTGTGCTGTACACCGGGGAATGTTGACGGGACCTCCGTGTACAGCGCTGTAGACCAGGTCCCCGCCATTAGCTACCTAATGGTGGAGACCTGGTCTACAGCGCTGTACACCAAAGTCCTGTCAGCACGCCCTGGTGTACAGCGCTGTTTGATGTACTATAGAGAGCGTAGAGGGGGGGATCATGTTTAGTATAGAGCTAGGAGCCACATCACTGTGGCCAGATTGCCGACCCACGGACCGGTAAAAGACCCCCAACTGCCCAGTCCGCGGACCGGTGGTTGGGGACCCCTGCCCTAGATCACATATAAAAATAAATAAACAATAATAAACATAAACACTTTAGGGATCCCCATACTCCAAAATGTCCGAACTATTAAAATATTAAAATATTTATCCCATACGGTGAACGGCCTAGCGGGGAAAAAAAAAATCAAAATAGCCAAATAACTATTTTCTCAACACTTTGCCTCCTATAAAAAAGGAATAAAAAGAGATCAAACCATTAGAACTTCCCCAAAATGGTATCAATAAAAACGCCATCTTGTCCCACATAAAAAGATGCCATACCCAGCTCCATACACATAAATATAAAAAAGTTACAGGTGTCACAACAAGGCAGCACTAAAATTTTTCTCTATTTTGCAGTTTTAAATTTTTTAAAGGGTATCAAAACATTACAAATTCTATATAATTTTTTTTATCTCTGTGATAATACTGACCCGTAGAATACAGGTAACATGTCATTTTTACCACATAATGAATGCCATAAAAATTAAACCCATAAGAAATTGGCGCAAATGCATTTTTTTTTCCAATTCCACCTCATTCAGAATTTTTTTTCCAGTTTCCCAGTACATTGCACAGTATATTGAATGGTACCATTACAAAGTACAATTTGTCCCATAAACAATAAGCCATCTTGTGATTCTGTGAACTGAAAAATGAAAAAATTATGACTCTTGAAATGGGGAGAGGGAAAAACGGAAATGCAAAAACAAAAATTGGCAGAGGCATGAATGGGATAATCAGAGAAGGATTATAAGGCCATTTCCAAACAATTTGAGGTCCATCATTTTACTGTGAGTAAGATTATTCATAACTGAAAAACATTTAAGACAATTGATAATCTTCACATTAGTGGACATCCCAGCAATTTCACCCACAATTTATTCTGTGCAATGCTCAGAGAATTTACAAAACACGCAAGAGCTACATCTCGCGCTGTACAGGCAGAACAGGGCAAAACAGCAGGTTGTAGCTACTGTACGTGACAGTAAATGAGTGGACTGGATATCCCATCATCACTATACACTCTCCCAGCACTGTTATTAATTTACAGTAAATATTTTACTGCTTCAGATCAGCACAGGGCACAACCAGCCCTAACAGACACCATAGGTAACATAGAAAAATAAAAACTCATTTGGCACTGTATAGAAATTTAAGGCTAAGGCCCCATGTAGCGAGCCGCAGCTCACAAACGCTGCAGAAAAGACTGCGGTGGAAAGTGTGAGCGCAATCTGCTCTAAGTATCACCATATTGAAGTCCAAATTAGTATAAAATGATACAGTGCCCTGCAAAAGTATTCGGCCCCCTTGAACTTTTCAACCTTTTGCCACATTTCAGGCTTCAAACATAAGGATATAAAATTTTAATTTTTTGGTGAAGAATCAACAACAAGTGGGACACAATTGTGAAGTGGAACAAAATGTATTGGTTATTTTAAACTTTTGTAAAAAATAAAAAACTGAAAAGTGGGGCATGCAATATTATTCGGCCCCTTTACTTTCAGTGCAGCAAACTCACTCCAGAAGTTCAGTGAGGATCTCTGAATGATCCAATGTTGTCCTAAATGACTGATGATGATAAATATAATCCACCTGTGTGTAATCAAGTCTCCGTATAAATGCACCTGCTCTGTGATAGTCTCAGGGTTCTGTTTAAAGCGCAGAGCGCATCATGAAGACCAAGGAACACACCAGGCAGGTCCATGATACTGTTGTGGAGAAGTTTAAAGCCGGATTTGGATACAAAAAGATTTCCCAAACATTAAACATCCCAATGAGCACTGTGCAAGCGATCATATTGAAATGGAAGGAGTATCAGACCACTGCAAATCTACCAAGACCCGGCCGTCCCTCTAAACTTTCATCTCAAACAAGGAGAAGACTGATCAGAGATGCAGCCAAGAGGCCCATGATCACTCTGGATGAACTGCAGAGATCTACAGCTGAGGTGGGAGAGTCTGTCCATAGGACAACAATCAGTCGTACACTGCACAAATCTGGCCTTTATGGAAGAGTGGCAAGAAGAAAGCCATTTCTCAAAGATATCCATAAAAAGTCTCATTTAAAGTTTGCCACAAGCCACCTGGGAGACACACCAAACATGTGGAAGAAGGTGCTCTGGTCAGATGAAACCAAAATCGAACTTTTTGGCCACAATGCAAAACGATATGTTTGGCGTAAAAGCAACACAGCTCATCACCCTGAACACACCATCCCCACTGTCAAACATGGTGGTGGCAGCATCATGGTTTGGGCCTGCTTTTCTTCAGCAGGGACAGGGAAGATGGTTAAAATTGATGGGAAGATGGATGGAGCCAAATACAGGACCATTCTAGAAGAAAACCTGTTGGAGTCTGCAAAAGACCTGAGACTGGGACGGAGAATTATCTTCCAACAAGACAATGATCCCAAACATAAAGCAAAATCTACAATGGAATGGTTCACAAATAAACATATCCAGGTGTTAGAATGGCCAAGTCAAAGTCCAGACCTGAATCCAATCGAGAATCTGTGGAAAGAGCTGAAAACTGCTGTTCACAAACGCTCTCCATCCAACCTCACTGAGCTCGAGCTGTTTTCCAAGGAAGAATGGGCAAGAATTTCAGTCTCTCGAAGTGCAAAACTGATAAAGACATACCCCAAGCGACTTGCAGCTGTAATCGCAGCAAAAGGTGGCACTACAAAGTATTAACTTAAGATGGTCGAATAATATTGCACGCCCCGCTTTTCAGTTTTTTATTTTTTACAAAAGTTTAAAATAACCAATAAATTTCGTTCCACTTCACAATTGTGTCCCACTTGTTGTTGATTCTTCACCAAAAAAATTAAAATTTTATATCTTTATGTTTGAAGCCTGAAATGTCGGAAAAGGTTTAAAAGTTCAAGGCGGCCGAATACTTTCGCAAGGCACTGTATATGAGACAGCTCAGAGAAACACACACAGGTCACAAGGTGCAAGTATGTGACCAATATGGATTCTGGTCTTTAATGGCGGATAGTGAGGTTTTTATACATTGTAGGTGTAGTTTTACATTGTAGGTGTGGTTATACATTGTAGGTGTGGCTATACATCACAGAGACAAAGAAAATGCGATCAGTATAATTAACATTATATGACTGGGTATACAGCTGTCACATAAGTTTTAGCGCATAACTATTGGATAAGGCACAAAGAAGAAGTTTCATCCCATAGATAAAAGTTTTCAGTAAAGGAGGGAGATGAACTCTGGGCAGCGTCCAAGAAAGGTATGTCAGGAAGGACACAGACACAAGCTGCATCCCTCACAAAAGGCATTGCGTTTTTTTCTGCAGAGTTTTTCACAGCAAGTCCACAGAGTTTTCGCATTTTTGAAATCGCAGCATTTCCACTGTAGAATGTTTTCTGCAATGTGTGGGTGGGATTAGCCAGAATCCCATCCACTTTGTAGTTAATGTAATATGCAAAGTTTTTGCTGCAGTGTTTCTGCCGCAGCCAAAACGCTGCATGTCCACAACGTGGGGCCCCGGCCTCAAACTTGAAAAAGTATTTATGTAGTCAATAGCTATGGATTACGCAGAGATTTTAGAATGAATGTCAGATGTCACAATATGCAAAAGCCGCAACTGCAGTTTTTTCCTAATGCCACCTTATTCTGATTTTTTTTTCCAGTACATTGTACAGAATTGTAAATGGTACCATTATGAAGTACAATATGTCCTGCAAAAAAATAACCTCTCATTCAACACTGTGAATGGATAAATAAAAACTTTATAACTTTTGGAAGGCAGGGAGTTAAAAAACAAAATACAAAACAACTAATGGCTGTGGTGGAGAGAGGTTACAATCTGAAAATGTGCTTGAACTAAAAAACCTGCAAAACCTTGATGTAGGCTATCCATGCACTAGTCATAGCACTGCAGTTTAGCCTAGTTTCCAGGTGTGTCTGATCTTGTGCATATGTCTAGTATGGGGAAAATAATCTGAAGCAGTGGCCATGCATTTTATCTCGCCGCTAACTATTGCATTGAATTATGTCTTTTATTTTTTGGTATAACATATGCAAGAATATTTAACTTACTACAGGTTGTAAATCTTGATCCGATTACAGAATAAAACAACACTGATACTATAATAATTTTCAGGCACTGTCCATGCATACTGGCATTAGTGCTGATTATTACTAGTAAATCGCCACACTGTAATTCATTAAAGCAGCCAAGGGAAGGACATATTTGGCTCACTTCACAACACATCAACTGTGGAATCCAGAAAAATCGACGTACAGCTGTCGTGAGAGCAATTCTGTGCATGTACAACACATGGCCTCAATTCTTCCCAAATCAAAAAAACCTGTGTTCTGACGCCGACGTCCAACTTGAGACACTGAATTCTAACACTTCCACTTTATAATTCAGTGCCTACAGCATTAGCCATAGAGCAGAATTCACTTTTTGCAAGCCCTACAATGACCTGGAGTCTGTTCTTTTTTAGTGCAAAATTACTACGCCTGTAAATGATTATCTCAAAAGTTATCAGAAGATGGAACATATGTCGGTTCAGCAGCAAGTGAAGTCTTTACAGTGTGGTTAGACATGTGATCACTGAGACACATTCAGTTTAGCACTAAATCTCAGGTGATAGGCAAGGCTTATATTACTCACAGGTCAACACAGACAAAGGCCTAGGGCTTGGACCTTACACAGGAAAATAGTAAGGGTGGGGTTTCAGATAATTGGTCATACACATGTTGGTCACAATTGGTCATACACATGTAGTTTAGGAAAATTCTTGTCCATGAATAGGAATGGGTGTGTGCTGTCTACATTGTGAATTCAGCTGACCTGCAAAATTACTTCTGCCCATGCCAGAACAGGAGACCTTGTCAGATATGCGGTATAAGAACTTTTCTGCTTGTTCTGGTTCATTTTCTTTACAACAATGGGGTAGATTTATCGAGGCTGGCATTTCCTATGCCAACCTTGATCTCCTCTGTTGTAGAGTGAGATGCACCTAATTTAAAGGGATTTTCTAGGGAGGTTTTGGGTGAGCACTACAGCTTCTTCATTACTTGCCAAGCACATTGCCTTATATTTGTATATCAGCTGTGCTCTGTATTGAAGCTTATCCTATTCACTTGAATGGGACTGAGCTGGGACCAATGAACATGAAGCCACATGGCCTATGAAGCAGAAACAGCAGGGATCGCCACAACTCCTTCAAACAACTGGTATGCAGAGGTCCCTGATGTCAAACTCCACTTACAGTGGGGAAAAAAAGTATTTAGTCAGCCACCAATTGTGCAAGTTCTCCCACTTAAAAAGATGAGGCCGGCCTGTAATTGACATCATAGGTAGACCTCAACTATAAGAGACAAAATGAGAAAACAAATCCAGAAAATCACATTGTCTGATTTTTAAAGAATTTATTTGCAAGTTAGGGTGGAAAATAAGTATTTGGTCAATAACAAAAGTTCATCTCAATACTTTGTTATATATCCTTTGTTAGCAATGACAGAGGTCAAACGTATTCTGTAAGTCTTCACAAGGTTGGCACCCACTGTTGCTGGTATGTTGGCTCATTCCTCCATGCAGATCTCCTCTAGGGCAGTGATGTTTTGGGGCTGTCGCTGGTCAACACTGACTTTCAACTCCCTCCAAAGGTTTTCTATGGGGTTGAGATCTGGAGACTGGCTAGGCCACTCCAGGACCTTGAAATGCTTCTTACAAAGCCACTCCTTCGTTGCCCTGGAGGTGTGCTTGGGATCATTGTCATGCTGAAAGACCCAGCCACGTTTCATCTTCAATGCCCTTGCTGATGGAAGGAGGTTTGCACTCAAAATCTCACGATACATGGCCCCATTCATTCTTTCATGTACACGGATCAGTCGTCCTGGTCCCTTTGCAGAGAAACAGCCCCAGAGCATGATGTTGCCACCCCCATGCTTCACAGTAGGTATGGTGTTCTTTGGATGCAACTCAGCATTCACTCTCCTCCAAACACGACGAGTTGTGTTTCTACCAAACAGTTCTACTTTGGTTTCATCTGACCATATGACATTCTCCCAATACTCTTCCGGAACATTCAAATGCTCTCTAGCAAACTTCAGACAGGCCCGGATATGTACTGGCTTAAGCAGGGGGACACGTCTGGCACTGCAGGATCTGAGTCCCTGGCGGCGTAGTGTGTTACTGACGGTAGCCTTTGTTACGTTAGTCCCAGCTTTCTGCAGGTCAGTCACTAGGTCCCCCCGTGTGGTTCTGGGATTTTTGCTCACCATTCTTGTGATCATTTTGACCCCACGGGGTGAGATCTTGCGTGGAGCCCCTGATCGAGGGAGATTATCAGTGGTCTTGTATGTCTTCCATTTTCTAATTATTGCTCCCACAGTTGATTTCTTCACACCAAGCTGCTTGCCTATTGCAGATTTAGTCTTCCCAGCCTGGTGCAGGTCTACAATTTTGTTTCTGGTGTCCTTCCACAGCTCTTTGGTCTTCACCATAGTGGAGTTTGGAGTGTGACTGTGTGAGGTTGTGGACAGTTGTCTTTTATACTGATAACAATGTCAAACAGGAGCCATTACTACAGGTAATGAGTGGAGGACAGAGGAGCCTCTTAAAGAAGAAGTTACAGGTCTGTGAGAGCCAGAAATCTTGCTTGTTTGTAGGTGACCAAATACTTATTTTCCACCATAATTTGCAAATAAATTCTTAAAAAATCAGACAATGTGATTTTCTGGATTTGTTTTCTCATTTTGTCTCTCATAGTTGAGGTCTATCTATGATGACAATTACAGGCCGGCCTCATCTTTTTAAGTGGGAGAACTTGCACAATTGGTGGCTGACTAAATACTTTTTTTTCCCCACTGTACCTTCAATTGATGACCCAGCTTAGTCCATGCTCACTTACTTTTCAGAAAAGTGGTGCAGATGGTTCAAAATGAAATTTTTGTACAAAAAGTGGTTTGCTCCAAAATGTGAGATTTTTCAATGCCTTCAGCATAGGTACAATGATAAATTCCCTGCCACCGATCACTATATAATATGACCACATGACCATATAATGCATATTGGATGTTTGGTCAGTGTTCAGTTGGCCTATTGTTGTGGGGAAAAAAAGAATCTGGCATGTTGAAATACCTTACTTCCTTCTCCCCATTCACAACCCTTGTATGCTGACTGAAATAAGTGTGCATGTGTATGTGGAGATTGTAAGGAATTCCTTTATAGAGAGATAAACAGCAGTACCAAAACAGGTATGTGATTCTTGAAGGTTTTACTAGAGATTTTGCATCTGGGTCTAGAAGCTTTAGGATCTACCACTGTATGGAAGGAAGAGAGCACACAAAGTGAATTTTGAAGATAATTTAGCTTTTCCTTCTCCAAGCATATCTTTCACTATAAATAAATTAATTTCCTTTGTTTCTGCTTCTTCCAAACCTATGAACCACAGCTTTGCAAGAAGTCCATGCAGTGACTTTAGTCAGTTAACTTAGCATCAAACGCAGGTAAAAGTCCAATGCTCTTTTCTATACATACTCATCAAATGTTGTCTCTATTTTAACCCTTTAAGTGGACAGACAAGATTACTTCATTTTTTCCAAATGTTAACTTAAAAAGTATAAAAATGGAAAAATTCAAACAAAAGTATTACTTTTAAAAATAGTTGTGTAATATGACAATATATGTAAGATTCAATTTTGACACCTAAAGTTGCATTGGAAATAATATGCATCATGCCATATGCAAGATCAGTAGTGTAATCGAAACTTAGTATCTACCCCAGGCCAGGCTGTGTTAGCATACTCACTGTATATTATGTTGTATATACTGTGCTATAGTGCTGTATAGTGCAGTATAAATAACATTTGTATATATTGTGCAATTGTGATATTTGATCAGCAGTGTTTCTTGTCCAACTTCAATGCTAAAGATCTGTTCACATCATAATATAGATATATACTACAACCATTCCCTTTTGGAAATATTCACTCTGATATATGCCACTGCATAGCCATACAATAACAAACGTCAACCTTTCGCGACAATATTAAAAAAATATTGCATAGTATACATTTTTTTACAGTAGCCCACTGTATAGGAAAAAACAACAACCAAAAAACTATTTGGGTAGATGGGGACCTTTGGCTATATACGTGCATTTGCCAAAATGTGTATGTTAATACAATCTCATTTTATTTTTTCTACATCTCCTTCATATGGCCAATTATCCCCATTTTTTTAGATCACTGGGGATCCTAGCACCATCTACTGTATCTAGTATTTGTGCTTGCTATCACAAATATGCAAAGCTTTATTTTTTTTATTGATGAATAAAGTGATATCCAATAATCGTAGCTAAAAATAACAAAAAACTGTTAACCTCTTCATTGCCTTGGATCAGCAATTAGCATTTCCACTTAAATATCATACACGAAAAAAAAATCAAAGAGACAGAAAAGGAAAGAAATAAAAATAAATGCAAGAAATATGAAGCCGTTCAATGTGAAACATTTCCTCTTCTCATTTTTCTTTCTGCCCTCTTCCTTTCTGAGCATCCATGTGCAGGAGAAAGGAGAGTGATAGGTGGAGACACTTTAATAACTTCTCATAAAGGGCTGTAGTAGATGATTCAAATTTGTGGTTACCCTGCCACAGCCCTGTCTCCTCTCAATGCTCCAGATATTGAATCTTCCCGTAACTACAATTACAGAGCAAACCGCAGAATGTGAACATGCGGATTGTTTAGGGCAACACCCATTCAAAATTTACTTATATTTACACTAGAAGAATTAGTGTAAGTGCTACTGGGAACAAATATACAGACCAGGATCAATAACCAAACAATTCTTGGCTAATAAAGCACTTCTCTCTGGTCTGTGGTTGCTTCTCTCTGACTTTGTGGTTGGCCTCTAATGTCTTTCTCCATTGACTTTTCCCGTAAATATGTCTAATAGATGTCCCAATCAGCTCCAAGAAGGAATGATTGTCTTTGTTTGGTAAGAATTTCTAATTAAGTAATACAGTATGTAAAATGTGAAGATGCCTGATCGTCTCAGCACTATTTGCTGCCGAGGTGGATGTCCAGCAAAGAACAGAAGAGATAATAGGTGAGTCTTATTTCTCAATGTTATGCCCTGCATGCATTTACGTGTGAATAACAGCATTATAGGTGATATTTGGGCAGTGTGGAAGGGTTAAAAAAGAACTTTCCTTACATGAAACAACATACAATAATACATTTTAAAGCACACACATATATATAAAAGCAACAGATGTAAATATGTGTATATAGAGCTATGGAAGCTACAAGTAGGTAAACCTTAACCCTAATCTTAATGCAAACACATGCACTATATAGACAGCCCTGTCTCACCATATATGTAGATAGAATGCTACTTACATTTAATATAAATTAACAGATTAACAGAAAGATACTGCCGCATATTGCCGTCCCTTATTTAACGTGATAGTCTTCGTCATATGGAAGAACAATGACAGTATGTTACAGCCTCATAAATAATTGATAATTATGCCATGTTTTGTTTCCTTAGGAAACACGGTTCCTGTCTGTGATACGAGATTTGTTGAATTCACCTTTATATTTAACTTTTTTTCGGATATCTTCTTTTCATTTCACTAATGAGCCAAATGCTCAGCAAACAGGATGTTGAATTATTTAACTGTGCAAAATGATATTGTTATTATTATTATGTGTGAAGAACAAAAAAGCTTGCATCTGTGTTTATATCGTCCTTGTCAATTTCTATGGCGCAACTGCCTACACAGTAAATATCGTAATTATTTAATACATATCGATGACAGCCAAGTCACACGTTCATATTTGTATGCATATTGTGCACCTCAAATAAATGGGGGCTGTCTGGTAGTCATAAATGAACAGATCTATGATGTAATTATGATACTTGTAAGGCTTTTATAGTTCGCTATTGTAGGGTTAAGCAAGATGTAGAGCAGTTGTTGCTTCTGAAGACAAAGATTCCTAATTGGCCACATTGGCAGATCCTTACAATAGAGAATGGTAATCTTTAATACAATAGAGTTCTCATAGGAAGAATTCAGTGGCTATTTAGGATCCGATACCATATCCTATACAGTATCATGGCTTCCATTATTAATGCAAAGCTGTCCATACACACTTGTTTGATGGCAGCCAAACTTGCCAATTGTAGAGGGACCAGTCTACCATCTAATGTGTATGTGAACCTCTCAACTCTCCCCTAATGGCAAATGGAGTAGCAAATGGTTGTGCAGTTAAGTTTCAACTGGCAAAACCCATTTTTTTGTTAAGGCACTACCAGAGGAGCTAAGCATGCATGTGAGCAGGGGGGAATGAGGAACATATCAACCCAACAAGATTTCGGACAACAACATTGTAATGTGTATTTCTAGCCTTGGCCATGAAACAAGTATGTGGATAGACTTTCAATGTAAGATACAGTATAGTAACATTTGGCCATATTTGGGCTCATTTTTGTTGACTTTTATCTGAACTTTTACTCATTAATGATCATAAAAACTAGTGCAAATGGTTATAAAAATAAACTTGTAACAACAAAGTAAGGACAACGTCTATAACATTACTTTTTACAAAAGCTCTTGCATCCATCTCGCAATAACAGAGGCAACTAAGGGTGGCCAATGAAACAAAGCAATAAGCTACAAGGAAATGTAGTTAAACTAAATACAACTTAATATACCAGATTAATATAGTGCTGGCCAAAAGTATTGGCACCCCTGCAATTCTGTCAGATAATACTCAATTTCTTCCAGAAAATGATTGCAATCACAAATGCTTTGGTAATAATATCTTCATTTATTTTGCTTGCAATGAAAAAACACAAAAGAGAATGAAAAAAAAAGTCAAATCATTGATCATTTTACACAAAACTCCAAAAATGGGCCGGACAAAAGTATTGGCACCCTCAGCCTAATACTTGGTAGCACAACCTTTAGACAAAATAACTGCGAACAACCGCTTCCGGTAACCATCAATGAGTTTCTTACAACGCTCTGCTGGAATTTTAGACCATTCTTCTTTGGCAAATTTCTCCAGGTCCCTGAGATTTGAAGGGTGCCTTCTCCAAACTGCCATTTTGAGATCTCTCCACAGGTGTTCTATGGGATTCAGGTCTGGACTCATTGCTGGCCACTTTAGAAGTCTCCAGTGCTTTCTCTCAAACCATTTTCTAGTGCTTTTTGAAGTGTGTTTTGGGTCATTGTCCTGCTGGAAGACCCATGACCTCTGAGGGAGACCCAGCTTTCTCACACTGGGCTCTACATTATGCTGCAAAATTTGTTGGTAGTCTTCAGACTTCATAATGCCATGCATACGGTCAAGCAGTCCAGTGCCAGAGGCAGCAAAGCAACCCCAAAACATCAGGGAACCTCCGCCATGTTTGACTGTAGGGACCGTGTTCTTTTCTTTGAAGGACTCTTTTTTTTTTCCTGTAAACTCTATGTTGATGCCTTTTCCCAAAAAGCTCTACTTTTGTCTCATCTGACCAGAGAACATTCTTCCAAAAAGTTTTTGGCTTTCTCAGGTAAGTTTTGGCAAACTCCAGCCTGGCTTTTTTATGTCTCTGGGTCAGAAGTGGGGTCTTCCTGGGTATCCTACCATAGAGTCCCTTTTCATTCAGACGCCGACAGATAGTACGGGTTGACACTGTTGTACCTTCGGACAGCAGGGCAGCTAGAACTTGTTTGGATGTTAGTTGAGGTTCTTTAGCCACCATCCGCACAATCTTTCGTTGAAATCTCTCGTCAATTTTTCTTTTCCGTCCACATCTAGGGAGGTTAGCCACAGTGCCATGGGCTTTAAACTTCTTGATGACACTGCGCACTGTAGACACAGGAACATTCAGGTCTTTGGAGATGGACTTGTAACCTTGAGATTGCTCATGCTTCTTCACAATTTTGCTTCTCAAGTCCTCAGACAGTTCTTTGGTCTTCTTTCTTTTCTCCATGCTCAATGTGGTACACACAAGGACACAGGACAGAGGTTGAGTCAACTTTAATCCATTTCAACTAGCTGCAAGTGTGATATAGTTATTGCCACCACCTGTTATGTGCCACAGGTAAGTAACAGGTGCTGTTAATTACACAAATTAGAGAAGCATCACATGATTTTTCAAAGGGTGCCAATACTTTTGTCCACCCCCTTTTTTATGTTTGGTGTGGAATTATATCCAATTTGGCTTTTTGACAATTCTTTTTGTGGTTTTCCATTGACGACAAATTAAATGAAGATATTATTACCAAAGCATTTGTGATTGCAATCATTTTCTGGAAGAAATTGAGTATTATCTGACAGAATTGCAGGGGTGCCAATACTTTTGGCCAGCACTGTATACCTCTTTCCCTAAGATATATATGATATCCTATAGTGTATGTTCATGGGTATATGTATAGCTGAGACATCCTTTGAGACATCCGTTATCCCCTCTGTTCAGGATAAGGTGTGCAATAGTATAATGTGGCACAAAAGATGGCCTACACTTTATTTTAATATTGACTGAAGCTGCCAATATTGGCAGGACTGGCTGTCCATCTATGTATATGGGGTGCCTAGACTTTTTCAGAGGAGATAAGCGTCCAACAGTGAATTCCAACAGTTGCTTATTCATCTTCCCCTAATCCAAACACATGCATGGTCATCGGAGCCAAGCATTCGTGTGTATGATGGGCGGATGTAGAAAGAAACAGCTCTCTGCTGAACAAGCCAACAGCTAGGTAAAGTGTATGGACTGCTTAAATGTCAGTGACCGACTGCTCCACCCTAGGTGTGAGAAGGAGCGCTATCGGAAGTCTTTCCTCCCCACCGCGGTTAGGCTGTACAACCAACACCGACCTAAGCGGAGATCATTACACACAGAGAACTGAAATATCTCTCTGCCTGTTAATCCCCCCCTCCTCTGCTACTTCCTATCTGTCTGTCTGCTATTAATGTAATGCCTCTCACCTTGGAACATTCCTGTACATGTTGTATTTGTATTTGTATCTGCTTATCTTATCTTATCTTTGCTGCTGTAACACACTGAATTTCCCCACTGTGGGACTATTAAAGGACTATTATTATTATTATTATTAATTTTGGGCTTTCATTTTGATTTTTGCTATGTGACTTCTTTCCCTTTATATGTGTGCATGACTTTAAACTATATACAGAAAAATGATGTAATGATGTACTGATGCAATGTAGCATAGTGTGTCTACAATTACTTAAAGTAAATAGGAAAGTTGGAAGTAATGTTGCAACTATACACTGTACACATACCTAGGCTTTGTGTCTGGCCCTTCTGCCACATAAGACAGAAATAATAAAAAAGGAACAGTAGGTGTGGGTCCATGTTACAGATTTTTACATTGCTTTTCAAGCACGCAAACCACTTAGTCAGTGCTTAGGTTTTTTTCCTTCTGGAAGTCTAATAAGGTTTAATAAGAAACAGTACCCCTTGATCATCCGGCCATCCAGTAACCCTGCTTTAGGCTAAGACCCCACGTTGCAGAAGCCAGGAGTGGATTGGGCAGAAGGTAGAAGTATAAGAACTTCCTATATATTTCTCATTCATTTTGTTACCATTATTGGTTTTGGCTCAAACAAATGCAGCATAATCTGGAACAAAGAAAAACTGTGTTTCCACAATGTGGGGCCTTAGCCTAATACTGATGAGGGCTAAGAACCTCAAAACAGCTGTCAAAAGATGGCATTTCTTTGGCTGGTATGAGTTAGTTTGCATACTTTTTCCCATGAAGTATTGCGTGAAATATAAGTCTTTATACTCCACTGTCTTCAATGGGAAACAATGCTCCCCTCCAGCTGCATCTAAGCATCCCTTCCATCCATCCTGGTCTAAACTGATAAGGAGCTAAAAACCCCAAACCTGCTGTCTACAGATAGGTGTCTTTGGTTTGGCTGTTACAAGTTAATTTGGGAATCTAAAATAAAGATTTCATCAATGTACCATTTTATGTGTGATTTACACATATATGCAACAGAAATTCATTTTGAGATGGATTTCCTTTTTATTAATTTATCAAGCACAGGATTGGGTGGAGATGAGTGCAAACATTCATAATGATCGGAAACGTAGGGTCACAGGCTATCTAGGTCTAGTCCAAAATGGACAAAAGCTTCAGAATACCCATTGACAGGAAATTAAGAATAATTTATAAAATCAAAATTAAATTAATACATTGCTACAATATTGCATCTGCCTTTCTATCACGTGACTTAATGAAAGAGGAACCATTTAGAGCCTAAAACAAAGAGGTTGTCTGCTAGCAATGGTAAACATGACTATTAATATGCCTTTAATTTGCACCTCGGAAAGCGGAGTAGGTGAACATGTCCTAGGTGGATGCGGGTACATTATGCTTTTTAAAAAGAAAGTAAGTTTCAAGCTGTGACTACAATTAGTGCACTTGTCAGATCTTCTTTTAAAACAAATACATATTAACAGGGAATCTAGGATTGTGCCCTCCTCTGGTGTGAAAATGAGACAATCAAAATCAAAATCTATTGTAATTACCTCAGTGATATTATAATTAGGAACAATTAAGTTATGCCATGCTGCTTTCTCCCTCTTGGCTACAATTAACAAAGTATATATCTTTCTGCTGCACATTATAGCCGATAAGTGAGATTGAAATCATAGTTTGTTATAGTGTTTTCTTGCTAACAATTACTTTTTCTGTGTTTTTGTCTTCAGTAAAGCTTTATTTTTTTACTTGTTTGTGCTCTGTGCCTAGTCAACATGTTTGCCAGGCAAAAAAGACAGTCTATTATATAAAGCCATACTCAATATTTAAAGGAATTGCCCAGGATTTTTAAAATCCTGCCAAAGAGTAGACAATGGAGGAATTTGCTAACCCATTTATGTCAGTTTTTTTGGCATAGATGAGTGTAAATGGGGTGCATCTTTGTTGCACGGTCATTTCTTCTGCCATAGATGTGCCACACTGTTCTTTCTGCATGCTGTGCCCTTTAACAAAAGTTTGTGGAGCGGGAGACCAAGATGGGATGTCACATCCTGATAAATTTAATATAACTCATGCCAGAAAGCTGGTGTGGGTAATACCTGGAAGCTGCGTCAGTTCCTGACTGGTGTAGATTTCAGTCCTGGAACATGGAAATCCACCTGACTTATTAAGAATCCAGAGCCTCTTAATAATTCAGGCACATGTTGCCCCACATGGAACCTTATATTCACTAGATCAAGCCCCTGCCACTCCAGCACTGCTAATCTGGTGGTCCCTGACAGTTCCTGATGGTCTCTGTTTACTAGCAATTATGTGATGTTGCTATACCTACTATTCCCATGCTGTGACATCACTGTATGGCATAGACAGTTTGGTTTCCTTCACAATGTCTATCATCTATGTACCCTTCTATGTTTATTTCTGTTTTATGGCACATTATCCCTGTTTTGTGATACACAGTGACCACAATCACTTTCTGATTTAGCCCTGCATCATTGTAAATATAAATCATCATTAGGACTACATCATTGTTACCATAACTCCTGCGTTGCGTTTAGAATCTCTGTATTATGACACCACTGTGTTTATTATATCTGCATTGTCACATTATTCTTGTGGTGGGATATCAAATGCAATATCCAGTTTGGGTGACATCACTGTATGTAATTTCAGGGGCATTTTGTTGCGTTTTTTTTAGAGCCAAAGCCAGGAGTGGATTGAGCAAAAGGTAGACATATAAGAACTTCCTATATATTTCCCATTCCTTTTGTAACTATTCTTGGCTTTGGCACAAAAAAACGCAGCAAAATCTGCAACAAAAAAAGCTGCTTTTCCTCAATGTGGAAAGCTTTAAAAAGTTCTGAAAGCAATAGTAATAGCTCAGGAAGTAGTAAACTTAGTTATCTCTTGTTGCTCAAAGGGTTGTCTGGGTAAAAATTATAATAATAAAAAAATCATGAAAAATATTATAAATAGTAGTTTTATTCATATTGTTAATAATAATTTATTCAGTTTTTTTTATTCCAGTACTTCACTTAAAACGAGTTGAGTGAAGTTACAAAACTTCAACACGATATTACAGGATAAGTAGTCAGCAGGAAGGCATACAGTAATATACATGTCTAGGAGAAAAGAAAACTGCTTCCTAGCAGTAATCCCTTCATGGAAAGGATTTTTTTTTCTACAATGGAAAACACCTGTAGTGTAAAGGATGCATCGCTCTACTACTGTTTACATTCCGGCTAAGTCATAAGTCAGGCAATGCTTGACTGCTTCTGTGCTTGTCTTGATAATTCTCATTTGTTCACATGCTGACAGTTCTGTAGAATTAAACCAAGTCAGGTTTTCTGGTGGAAATGAATATGTCTTGAAAGTTTAGACTTTGGTGGCAGGCGATCTATTCAGACTTTGTGAAGCAGGGAGGGGAGCAGGTAGGGAAAGAAGATTTTGTAAATCTGGATGGCCTTTTCACTGTCAACACCTTAGTATATTCAATTGCACAACCTGTGGTGGTACTGATCATTAATCATTGAGAATTCAACGCCATGCTGATGCTGGGCATGATGTCACCAGTGACAGGTCGTTTAGACTTCTCAAAGGAAATCTTTCAAAACCTGTTAAAGTTAAATTGACCTTTTCTTTAATAAAATAAGTCTGTGCACTCTATAATGCAATTTTAGGATGTGCCCAGACCTTAGCTATCCAGATTTGTCACCATTCATTTCTGGTGGTATACAAATATATTGTTAAACTAGAGGTTCAAAAGTAGTCTAACCTCTACAAGACAAATAGTGTTAAGATGAGCACACTCAAGTAAACACCTGCTGCAGAAGAAAGTGAATTGAGCTTTTTATACCGCAGCCTAACAGAAAGGCTAAGGCTAAGGCCCCATGTAGCGAAACACAGCTTGAAAAATGCTGCATTGAGATTTTGCCGTGTTTTTCTCTATACTTTTTCTTCCCCTATTAAATATATTGGGAAAACGCTTGCAATTTTTTCAAAAACATATGTATTTTCAAAAACACAGCTTTTCTGCAGCTTCCCCCCCCCCCCCCGCAATGTGTGGATAAGATTAACCTGGGTCTCATTCACTTTGCTTGTACTGTAAAACTCTATTTTTTTTTTACTGCATTTCCACAGCAGCCAAAAACACTGTATTTCCATGAGGCCTAAGACTGGAATCTGATATACCATATGCATTCTTTTGTGCCAGTTTGTGATGCAGGACCACATAACCTCAAGTTGATATAAAAGAGAGTAATCATTTTATTCTTTTTTTTTATACTTTTTTTTTGTCATTGCAGATTTTGCTGCAGTTTTTTGAGCCAAAGCCAGGAGTGAATTGAGCAGAAGGGAGAAGTATAAGAACTTCCTATATATTTTCCATTCCTTTTGTAGCCATTCTTGGCTTTGGCTCAAAAAATGCAGCAAAATCTGAAACAAAAAGCTGCATTTTGACAATATGGGGCCTCAGCCTAATAGTTAGACACTATAAATTTAGATTAAATAGTCTTAGAATGTTCTAGATTTATCACAATGGTTGATGCTGGATGATATCTGGTGCATCTTTGTCTAGTCTACGTTTATACCACCTATTAGTTGGCTTAGTTTCTGACAAAAGATGCACCAAACATTTGCTCCCTTTTATGCCAATCTCTACCATCTTTCCACTAAGACATACCCCCTTGTTGGACAAGACATAGAATGGGTCTAAAACAGTAAATAAATGTGGTGTGGAGCATGTACGCCTTTTTTTCTTTCGCTCAAATTGAGCCACAAATCTACGAACAGACATTAACATAACCTGGTACCAGCAGGTGCAGATATACTATTTGTACTATTAGTTTCTATCTGTGTGCAGGCACACTATAGGTTAATGGGTCCACTGGTGCAGTATGTCATTTCAGTTAATATTTCAAAATTTTTGCCCATTATTAAAGCACAAAATAAAATTTTTGGAATATGAAAAAGGAATGAATAATGTTTTCTACTGTGTATACCTCCATTCTACTGGGTGTGGGTCTCAGTGGTCTGGCTCCGACCAATCTGCAAGTTATCTTCAATCCTATGAGCATAACTTGCTCAGATCTATCTATCTATCTATCTATCTATCTATCTATCTATCTATCTATCTAGCTATCCTGAACATAGTGCCCATACTGTTTTTAGAAACCCTAAGATATTTTCCAATTTCCCTGAGTTTAAACTTAGAAATGTTATGTAACATTGTACATACAAATATAGCACTCTCTAACTTGAATGTTGCAGTATGATATCATACAACAAAAGCCATTGAAAATCATTGAAGGATCCCACGAGCTGTATTTAAAGTGTTTAAGCTCCTTTAAGAAATCTATCTCTGCACTGTTAGATACAGTATGACCATTCAGAACTAGGGAGAGCTATGGATACAACTTATACTTGGTACTGCAATACTGCAAAAAACAACCCCACCTAGCAGCCATGGTTTCTTTAGACATAGCAACAAGTGTAATGGAAACATTGAAGGATGTATATTAGTTCTTTAATTAACAGCAAATTGTAAAGTGGGAAAAATGTTCTCTGTTTGCTTGAGATTATAAAAGAAAATATTTGATCAAAATGCTAGAGCATAAGAAGCCTGAAAGTACTGTACAATGCCATTGCTTTTATGTGATGTCTTCAAGCAAATACTGTATGATGGAGAAACTATTGAAAACACAGTATATGTCTGGTACAATGAGCAATGGAGATGACCCTCTGAAGTGTAAGAAGCATTTAAGAGTAACATAAACAAGTAGTTACCAGAACAATCCTTCCAGAATCAGAGGCGGAGAGAAGAAAACCTCTATGTGGACATGCAACCTGATTCACACTTCTGATAGGAGAGGAGGGCACAGGTTTGTGATAACAGTATTCCGAAATTCCATCACTATCAGCTTTTTTTGTATGTAATAATAATAATAATAATAATGATAATAAGTATGTATAGCACCATTGTATCCTTTAGCAAATGGGGATACGCTTATTATTTTGTAACCACTCATACAGTAGATGTATGTAAATTGTAAATTTACATTTATAGAGGTTATTGCTACTGTTCTCACAATATGGGCAATATTTTTTTATTTTTTTTGTTCATATATAGCGCCATCCTATTCCGCAGCGCTTTACAGGCATTGTCAGTCACTGTCCCATATAGGGCTCACAATCTACATTCCCTGTCAGTATGTCTTTGGAGTGTGGGAGGAAACCGGAGTACCCGGAGGAAACCCACGCAGAAAATACAAACTCCTTGCAGATGTTGTCCTTGGTGGGATTTGAACCCAGGACTCCAGCGCTGCAAAACTGCAGTGCCAACCACTGAGCCACCGTGCTGCCCACTATTTTTGAATTATATTATCATTATCAATTATATTATTATTATATTATCATATTATCATCAGCTACCTTGGCTGATATTGACACATTTTTGGGAAGGAATATGCAAATAAGCCCTCCTTGGCGAAAAAGAAGAATTTGCTCTAGCGCCACCTTTTGGAAGGCAATGCTTGGTTTTCCTCAAACTTAATAGCATGATCTGGGAATATAGCCACACTAGAATTCCTCCATCTGCAAAAAGCTGTTTTGAGGTTATTGCCTCTTTATGCAGTATAGAACATGCAGATTATTGGAAGCACACAACCTGTGCAAACAGAGACGTTCTGCTGATAATAACACTGTGAGGGAAGAACAGGTTCAGTAGCCATTGTTCCTCCTGCATGTACTTTGCTTCAACCTGTTTAAAAGACTTGTGCGAACAAGTGAGATCAATGCATTGTGTCACTGATAGGCACTTGTGAGCCCTAACATTGGGCAGTGTAAACCTTCCTATACTCCCACTCTTCTTCCTCTCTACTTCATAACCTGAAGACAAAATAAGAGGAACAGATAAAGTCAAGAAGTACATGACTACAGTGTTAGAATACGCACATGGTTTGTTTGTAGATTGTATCCATGGAGATGCATGGCATTTCTAAAGTTCTGGTTAAATAAAAATGGCCAAAAAGGCTTTCTCATATTTTGTCTTGAAGAATGAAGGCTGCTATATGTATCAGCATGACAAAATAACTGAAGATTTCATACTATGTCACTATTATCATGATAAAAAAGGAGATTTGCATCTCACCAGGAAATATTTAGAAGCAGAAGGCCACAACTCCGTAGATAACCCCTTAAAGGCTTTTACAAGAATTTTTTATGGCCTATGATTAGGATTGATCATCAATACTTAATTGCGGTGTGGCTAATCCTCGGCTCCCTCACTGAATACGCTTTTTGGCACTGCTGCTGGGCCTGATATTAAATAGTGTAGTGAGTCAGAAGCAGGTGGCACCATACATTGCATAGTGGCTGTGCGGCATTACTGCAGCTCTGCTCCCATTGAACTGTATAGAATCTGAGCTGAAATAGCTTAGCTCAGCCACTATACTATCAATATATGACGCTATCTGCTTCTGGCTCCATACAGTGTACAGTATCGGCCCCCGGAGCAGTTCTGAACAGTTGATCCATGCAGGACTGGGTGTCAGCCCCCACCCATCAGGTATTGATGGCCTATCAAAACGACAGGCCATCAAAGCAAAAAAATACAAAATAAAAATATGGAAAATCCCTTTAAGGATGTGGCTAATTTTCTCCATGAGAATACAGCATGTTTTCCTGGTTTTTACTGCATTTCCAAAGCCTCAACTTTTTATATTGCTTAAATAACTCTGCATAGTTACATAGTTAGTATGGCTAAGTTAAGAATTATGTCCATCAAGCTCATCCAAGGTCTTTTCATTTAGTTTTATTTTTTTATAGAATTTTTCACTGCATTCAAATTTACATTTTATTTGTTTTCATTTTAGTTAAGCAAAATAAGCAAAAAAAATAATTACATTTCACCACATTTGTTAAAGTCCCCAGACCACTATACGTTATATTTTATATTTTGTAATAATTATGAGGATATAACAGAAAAATCTATTAGGAATGATCACCTAAACTTGCATTACAAAATATTCTTCTACTGGGGTACTTTTCTCAAAGAAAAATGATAGTCAAAAAATACATCTGTCACAGGAAGTCTGGTTTAGTTAAAGGGTTGGTCTTCAGAAACAGGTGGTCTTTTTTATCATTAAAGCTTTTTATTAAAGTTTTCCAAACAGTTTACATCAGAAACAAAGTGTAAGTGTAAAGAGCTTTCATAACAATAACAGGGTAAGAGAGGGGGGAAATGGCTCTACATTACACGGAGAGTAGGAAAGACACAAAGGGAAAGCGATTGGGACATAAGGCTCTGGCACAGCAGAGCGGCACAAAATAAATGTCAGTGCAGCAAATACTGAATCTTGGTGCAGCAAATAAAAAGGAGGAGACGGTAAAGTACAAACAGGTGTCTGGTGGAGAAGCGGAGACACGTGTGTGGGAGGTAGTAGGGAGGGAAGCAGAGTAAGGAAGTGGGCTAACGGGGTAGAAGAAGGTGCGTGGAAGGATGTCTGGAATGTGGCAGAGTAATAAAATGTGTTCCACAGGAGCCACACTTTTTGGTGAGCAATATCATCAGGCCAGAGTTCTGCAACCAGATCCTCCATACGCCGTACGTATAGGATCTCTTGAAGCCAATCTGACATGGATGGAGGGGAAATTGACTTCCACAACCTGGGTATGATGGATCTGCCTGATAAGCAAGAAACCAATCAATTTTCGGATGTGTTTTTGAAGCTTACAAGGAAAAATAGAAAGAAGGAGAGGAGCTTGGTCATCCACCAATGCAACGCCAGTGATCATCTTGATAACTCTATGGACTTCATGCCAAAAAGGATGTAACCGGGGGCAGTTCCTAATGTGCGGCATCATGCCCTGGCCAGTGGTGCATCTCCAGCAAAGGTCCAGTGTGGAGGGGAAGATCTCATGGAGGACAGAAGGGACTCTGTACCAGTGGTAGAAAATTTTATAGTTAGTCTCCTGAGCTTTACATGAGAGAGAAAATGGAAGGCAGAGAACCACACATCTGGAGGAAAGGACACCCCAGACTCCCTCTCCCAGCCCGCAGTAAATGTTGTCAGAAAACAGGCTATACAGTGGGGGAAAAAGTGTTTAGTCAGCCACCAATTGTGCAAGTTCTCCCACTTCAAAAGATGAGAGAGGCCTGTAATTAATCATAGGTAGCCCTCAACTATGAGAGACAAAATGAGAAAACATATCTAGAAAATCACATTGTCTGATTTTTAAAGAATTTATTTGCAAATTATGGTGGAAAATAAGTATTTGGCCACCTACAAACAAGCAAGATTTCTGGCTCTCACAGACCTGTAACTTCTTCTTTAAGAGGCTCCTCTGTCCTCCACTCATTACCTGTAGTAATGGCTCCTGTTTGACATTGTTATCAGTATAAAAGACACCTGTCCACAACCTCAAACAGTCACACTCCAAACTCCACTATGGTGAAGACCAAAGAGCTGTGGAAGGACACCAGAAACAAAATTGTAGACCTGCGCAAGGCTGGGAAGACTGAATCTGAAATAAGCAAGCAGCTTGGTGTGAAGAAATCAACTGTGGGAGCAATAATTAGGAAATGGAAGGCATGCAAAACCACTGATAATCTCCCTCGATCAGGGGCTCCACGCAAGATCTCACCCCGCGGGGTTAAAATGATAACAAGAACGGTGGGCAAAAATCCCAGAACCACACGGGGGGACCTAGTGAATGACCTGCAGAAAGCTGGGACTGATGTAGCAAAGGCTATCGTCAGTAACACACTACGCCGCCAGGGACTCAGATCCTGCAGTGCCAGACGTGTCCCCCTGCTTAAGCCAGTACATATCCGGACCCATCTGAAGTTTGCTAGAGAGCATTTGGATGTTACAGAAGAGTATTGGGAGAATGTCATATGGTCAGATGAAACCAAAGTAGAACTGTTTGAAGGAGAGTGAATGCTGAGTTGCATCCAAAGAACACCATACCTACTGTGAAGCATGGGGGTGGCAACATCATGCTTTGGGGCTGTTTCTCTGCAAAAGGACCAGGATGACTGATCCGTGTACATGAAAGAATGAATGGGGCCATGTATCGTGAGATTTTGAGTGCAAACATCCTTCTATCACCAAGGGCGTTGAAGCTGAAACGTGGCTGGGTCTTTCAGCATAGCAATGATCCCAAGCACACTGCCACGGCAACGAAGGAGTGGCTTTGTAAGAAACATTTCAAGGTCCTGGAGTGGCCTAGCCATACTCCAGATCTCAACCCCATCAAAAACCTTTGGAGGGAGTTGAAAGTCCATGTTGCCCAGCGACAGCCCCAAAACATCACTGTTCTAGAGAAGATCTGCATGGAGGAATGAGCCAACATACCAGCAACAGTGTGTGCCAACCTTGTGAAGACTTACAGAAAACGTTCGACCTCTGTCATTGGCAACAAAGGATATATAACAAAGTATTGAGATGAACTTTTGTTATTGACCAAATACTTATTTTCCACCATAATTTGCAAATAAATTCTTTAAAAATCAGACAATGTGATTTTCTGGATTTGTCTCTCATAGTTGAGCCTACCTATGATGTCAATTACAGGCCTCTCTCATCTTTTTAAGTGGGAGAACTTGCACAATTGGTGGCTGACTAAATACTTTATTCCCCACTGTAAATAAAAGAGATAGGGCGAAGTGGCATGGTGGAGGATATGCAGTTGTGTTCAAATGGATACAACGACCTGTGGAGGTTTCGTGTCTTTTTTAAGGTGGTGTAGAAATAGTGCAATTGAAGATATTTCCAATGAGACGCTAGGTTCCTGGTTTCCTGAGGGACCAGATCAGAATAAGGAAGGAGAGAAGTTGGGGACAGTACCTGGGAGAATGTGACGGGAGCCTGGCCAATAGGGTGGGAGAGAAAGGTGAGATGAAGAGCTGCAGGAAAATCTGGGTTGTCCGAGATAGGAGTTAGTGGACCATCGTTTGTGAAAAGTCTCGTAACGGTGTGGTGGAGACAACATGCATACACTTGCAGGATTTGTCATGCAACAGATGATAGATAAGAGATGGCTTTGCCCAACCAATGGCATCTATGGAGCCATGGGAGGGACATAAGGGGGAGATGGCACAAAGATCTCTGTAGGGCAACCCAGAGTTTGAAATGAGCGCAGTGGTGCCAGTCTAGGATGGCCACTAGGAGATGCTCCATTACTGGGGTATAGAGGATCGGGGAGAGAAGGCAACCCTGATAGGTGCCATTGTGGATGGTCAGGGGGGGGTGAGAAGGTGCCATTAACCCAGATTTGGGCCTGTGAAGAAGTGTATAACACGTGTATGCGTGTGAGCATAGTAGGACCTAGACCTATTTTTATGAAGAGTAGTCTCAAGGAAGCCCCAACCCACCCTTCTCCGCATCCAGAGAAAGTAAGATCATAGTTGTCTGAGAGAGTTGAGCCTGGTGGATGGCAGAGAAGGCCTTCAGAGTGTCTCGATCCTCCCTCTGTGGGATAAAACCCACTTGATCGGGATGGATTAAAGCATGCATGTGATGCCTCAGTCCATTGGCAAG
Organism: Leptodactylus fallax; assembly: GCA_947044405.1. NCBI lineage: Eukaryota > Metazoa > Chordata > Amphibia > Anura > Leptodactylidae > Leptodactylus > Leptodactylus fallax. The sequence continues at coordinate 5,786,452 of CAMRHE010000081.1, read as the reverse complement.
CAATTTCGCATATAATTTTGCTTTGGTGTTAATCAGGGAGATGGATCTGTAGCTAGGACAGAGTTTAGGGTCCTTTCCCTTTTTTAGGTATGACTGTGACATGTGCATGGAGGAAGGAGAAGGGAAAGGGAATGTCGGGTGAGTTTGTGTTGAAGGCTTTTAGTGCAAAAGGGGACAATTCCGTTTGCAGGGTTTTATAGAAACGTGTTGTGTAGCCATCCAAACCCGAACTCTTATCCCCCGGGAGGCTGGATATGCCAAGTTCCAGTTCTGTTTGGGTGAATGGAGAGCTGCCATGAGGGAGGGCAAAGCTGTGTCAGTGGTGTATTGGGAGAAGTTTAAGAGGAGGGTCGGGTTTCTGGATGGAGTTGTGGGGTGGGGGGAGATTATAATGGGACTCGTAATGGCCTCAACCTTTCGAGACTATGTCTGTGGTAAAATGGGACACTCACCCGGGAGGCATTTTGATGGAAATGACATATGAAGTCGATTGCCGTTCTCAAACCACGCGGGCTAAAAGTTGGCCCGCCTTATTGCCCCATTCATAAAAGGATCACTGACCCAGTTGGTGGAGTCGCTGTTGCTTGTGCTCAAGGAGAGACATGATGTCATGATGCGTTGTCATCAGGGCAGTGAGAATGTAGCGATGGAGAGTTTTCTTTGTGTTGTGCCTCCAGAGTACTCAGAGCTTGAAGGAGAGCTCTGAGTTTCATACCCGCTACACTTTTAAGCCTGGCTCCATGTTTTATCAAAACTCCCCTTAAAACACACTTCAGGGCCTCCCATTGAATAGGTGAAGAGGTATCATCCTGTAAATGATAGTGTTTAAAGTTAGTAATGTAGTGTTTAAGATCTGCCAGACATAGAGTATCATGCAAGAGCGACTCATTAAGTCTCCAAAAGCTGGGGAGTCTAATGGGGGGATGAAGGCTAAGGGTGCAGGAAACAGGTGCATGATCAGAAAGGTGGTACCTATGTTGGATGTCACTTGTGGCAAGAGGGTGTGAGGGAGGAATATGTAGACCAGTCTGCTGTATGAATCATGGGCATGTGAGTAAAAGGAATAATCTTTCACATCCGGATGCAAGATGCACCAGACATCGCACAGCAGTGTGGAGTTCAGGTGCTTGCGCATCTTAAGAGAATTATAGGGGACTTGCCCGTTGATACATTGTGGTCCCCACAAAGGTTAAGGTGGCCCCAAGCAAAGGACTGGAGAGTGTTAAGGGTGGAGAGGAGGAACGGCACCTGCCCAGTGTTGGGTGAGTAGATGTTGGCAACAATGTAGGTAATCCCAAAAATCTCGCAAACTATGAAAAGATATCGGGCCTTGGGGTCAGAGAGGGGATCAATACTGTGAGAGGAAATTTTTTGTGGAAAAAGGTGGCTACCCCTTTAGTCTTCCCCTGGGTACTGCTACTATGGGACCATTCAGGGTAGTAGTGATTTTTAATCGCTGGTAGGTGAAAGGCAAGGAAGTGGGTTTCCTGTAAGCATAGGATGTGGACTCTGCATTTGTGTGACAGGTGGTCTTTTTGAAAGATTTCACTAAATACAGTATATAATTTTTTTTTATAGAAAGATAAATGTACATTACTCGGAACTAATTGTTACCACCCAGCTCTGTATATTTACATGCCATGTCATGTCACAAAGGGGTTATGGGGATTTGGCATGATTTTACAGTTTATACTGCAAGTGTTTATGTGGCATCCCAGAGCTGGCTATGGCTGGGCTGAGGGTGATCTCTGTGCATTGTATTATTTCCTGTTGCTTCATAGCCTGTGTGACATAGCAGGGGGTCCTGAGTCTCACACAACACAGCGCCACCTAGTGAGCCTCACACATGCATTACACCTCCCATAGGATTGAATAGTAACCAAATGTCCAATGGGAGGACAACGCCTGGGAAAAGGGGAGGAGTCAGCTGATCACTGGGTCCCCATGGTAACACCCCTGCAGGAAGGTCCTGCGTGTGAGGAGTTAGAAGTGTGGAGTGTTAGGAGGAGGAGGTGAGGAGATAAGTGTGATGTCCTGTGAAGAAAGCAGTGAGTTTAGTGCAGGAATCTCAAGTCCTAGACAGGCCCAGGAAGGTTGGAGAGCTGACATACTCCAGCTATTCAGAAGATCCTGTCCCCTGTCTGCCTAGCCATCGCCCTGAAGGAAGTCAAGCATCATTATCTTGTCAGCATGAGACTGTGGAGAGAACATTCTGGAACACGTGCTCCATAGCAAGTATCACAGGATCCAGGGGCCAAGGCCAGACCTGTGGAATATCCTGCCACCCTGACTATTGCACCCCGAAACTCTGAGCTATCAGGACCACATAACGTGAGTGGGGAATATTATGTACTAGTATCATGGTGGGCATCCTCCTATGAGCCAAATAGGAGCCCAGACGCACCTTAGGGCTGTAACACTGAAGTATAAGGGGCTAGGAACACCTTTCATCAAGTCTACCCTGCACCCCAGGACTTTGCTGTGTCACCAGGCGTACCCCGTTGTTTTGTATTGAAGAAACTGTTTAAGCATTTGTGCCTCCACACCCATGGAAGTAAAAGTTCAACTTTACAACCGTTTCTGTGTCTGACTCTGCACCGACAACATCAGGGCGCCCCAAACACCACCAGTCGGCACAGTATAGGGGAAGCGCCCCGGGGGAACAATCACCACCAACATTTGTGCAGCCCCCTCATCACCGGTACCAGTGGTGGTAACGTGGGACAGCACCAGCGCTGCGCCCTCGTGCCCAGAGACCGTGACAAGTCTGCGCTGTTTGCACCCCGCAATCCCAACTGCAGCGTTACCTTCCATCTGGTCACCGCATTTATGCTCAGTATCCCAGCATTTCAGAGGTATGTGCACCCCAGTGAGTACACACCATGTGTCTAGAGTATACTTGGAATGTCCTTATGTTATGCTTTTATTAGGGAATGGAGAGTCTACTCATATCCTTGGTGGTACTTATATGCAATTTAGCTAGTTCTGTAAATACTTGGATTAGAAACATTGAGGAAACTGCCAATGTTCAAAGTTGAATACCTTTGCTAATACATGTAATAAAACTCAAAGGTGTGTGAAATTCAGCTAGAATAGGCACACTCTTAATAGATTTAGCTGAGCTCTCAAAAAATAATTATTAGGGTTCTCATCAGATTATGATATAGAGTAAAATCATCAAGCAAGCTCTGAACGAACCCTAAACAAGCAGGGCATAAGAACAAATGTGACCTGACGAAGAGCAAATTCATGTCTGGTTTACAGTACTTAGTATTATTCAAGATTCATGCAAGAATATATATTTTAAGGTTTTTTTTCAGCCCCCAAGTGTTTTTCATACTGCAGGATAGATCATCAATATCTTATCAGTCGGGGTCAGACACCCAGACCCCACATTGATCAGCTGATCCAGCTGCCTTCCAAAACCAGGAGATATGGGAACAGACAATGTCAAAAACAGGTTTGCTCATATTCACCTTATGATCAAGAACTGCAATACCCTGGTGTCACTGCTTATACAGTGCACTGGACTGCAACCCTGTGCCTATTACTTGAATAGAAGTAAAGCTGCTTTAGTCTCCATCTGTTCCTGTAGCTTCTGGTGCCCAGAGGCAGGTGGATCAGTTGATTGGTGCATGGCATGGGTGTTGGATGCAAACTCTTTCACCAATTCCAACTCATTGCATCCTACAATAGGCGTCCCACTGTTCTTGAGCAATAATTTCTGTTAGTTTCAGCACACTTATGCTCTCCACTGTTAGGTGGGCAGTCCTGGGCTGGAGCAGAAAGACAGGAGGGACCACCTACCTGACAGCCGAGATTATAATTGTGCTGAAACTAATGGAAATGATTGCTCTGGAACAGTGGGAGCTAGAAAAAATTTCAAGCAGTGCCTATTGAAGCACGCAAACAGTTGGGGTTAGTGGAGGTGGTGAAAGGTCCTCTTTAAAATGAGTGTGTCACTAGAACCCAGTATATCAACACAGTCCCACATTATCAAATGGTGTTTTCCCCTTGTGAATCGGTGGCTCTATTGCTGTTTTTGTCAACATGCATATGAGCTCTTTGAAGCAACAAGGGCATTGCTGCTTACCTCATTGGAGCAACAGCAAAGCCCTCATTGCTCCAAAGAGCTCATTTGTATATAGACAAAAAAGGTGATTCCTCGGCATCGGAAGCAGCGGTCCACAAGGGGAAAACACTGTTTTATTCAGGTGTACATAACCTATCTATATGTGGGGCTGGGTTTATATGCTAGGTTCTGGTGATCAACTCCCTTTATATAAATTATATCTGTATGTTAACTACAAAATGGTGTTCAAGGGTGAACTTACTCTTTCAGTAAAAATCTAAAATGTTTTCTATCTTTGAATGAGGTTGAAAATACACATACAACAAATTACAAGTGTGCTAATGTGAGGTCATACAACGCCAAGGAGTCCAAAGTAAAATAATTAATATATATTATTATAAGTTATAATCTTATAAAATCCGTCTAACTCATAACTCATAGTTACTAAACACATACATGCCCCATAGACTGCTTACAGCATTGAATCAATGGTGAAAATGGAGATAGAGGAAAAGAATATCTAGAACTCATTTATTCTTTTTTCTTGGAATGTTGAATTAAAGGCACATGAGCAAATAGGAAAGTAATCCAAACTGCAATGACCCTTCAGAAGATTGGTTCCTGTGAAGTGAGGACAGGTAGATATTAAAAGGTCTCAGGAGGCAATGGGTGTTGAATAAGTTGTTAAGCAGGAGAATTGGAAGTCTTTTGTCATCATTCCCTGGATCACATTGATTGATGCACAGAGAGGTAGTTATTGGACTTGGATAAACAAGACAGTGAAGGATCAAGAGCGAGCAGTAGTAAGTGCCGGACTTAATGTGCTCCATTTATTAACACGACATTCAGGGTTATAATGTGGGAGTACAACTGTACAGCTGGTCCCACAACGGTAAGAAGACTCATGTGCTAGATATACCTGGCATACTGACCCTGTTTAAGACATTCTCGGAACTCATATCATTACTTTCACTGAAAAAAAAAATAACACAAGGGCGGCGTGAAATATTGTATTGTATGTACTAAGCTTTTATTGTGTCTCAGCTCAGTAAAGGTTTAGTTTCTAAGAGATATTTCTAACTATGCTTAGTATACACAGGACAGGCCTAGCATCACATGATGACCCATGCAGTATCTTACATTGCCCACCCCCCATATTGTATACAGTATACAAATAACCATACCACATAATATATAGTTATAAATGCCATAGATAATAACAGAAACATATGTTGTAATTACACTGCTATGCAATTGTCTAAATAACAAAGCTATACAGTCCTGTTACTGTATAGCCATACACTTAAAATAAAATACTGTACAATTCCTAATTTGCTATACTGTACTAAATACATAACGTTGCCAAATATCATCTGTAAATATAGTAATATTACACCAATGCTATGCAATTAATAAAAAGATTCATGGTGGCTCAGGTGGCAGGCATCTGTGGCGCCCCCTTCAGCAGGTGCAGCTGATACACCCTGTATAGTGTTGAGTACATGACAACATTGTATTTCTTATAAAGTACAGAATTAGAGCTTGTATTATATACCTAAGTTGTGTTTACGTTTTAACAGACATAATAGGGGTTAGGAATGACATCATGTCCATGGTTACATGGTCATGCTGCAGTTCAGTCTCAATCATTTTAATGGGATGAAGATGTGGCATTGCCATGTGACCAATGAACTTGAGGTCACTTCCTGAGAAGAAGAAGCAGAAAGCAGCCATATATTTGAGTCCTGCACACCCCCTTTAAAGCCAAAATGTACCAAAATTCCTTGCTGTCTACACAGAGCTGTGGTGATCTAAATTTTTAGAGCTCTTAGCACAGTGGCTCAGTGGTTAGCACAGCAGCCTTACAGCTCTGGAGTCCTAGGTTTCAATCTGACCAAAGACATCTCCAAGGAGTTTGTATGTTCTTCCTATGTTTATATGGATTTCCTCCCATGCTCCAAAGACAGGGACAGTCATTGATAATGTCTGTAAAGAGCTTCAGAATATGATGGGGCTATACAAGTAAGCTTAATAATAATTACTATGCTGGGTACTGTACAAAAATCTAACGTAGAAGATGTATACTCCTTAAGTGCTTTACAGGAGACCTAAATAGTTTTTTAAGGATTGACCTGTTTTTAATTCTTCTTGGCTTTGAAAGAGATCAATAGCATTGTGAATGCAGCGCTGGGGTGTAAATCAGTATCAGTACTGTAATGCTTACAATATCACTAACATTTTTAGTACTGTGATTATAAACTTTCTAATAGATTTCAAAATGGAGTAGACACTTTATATCACTTCATCACCCACAGTGGATAGAAGATGACTCCATAAATATCCACTTCAAGGCTACTGTGGGACACATTCTGATCATATATTCTAGGATACCCATAAGGTATTGCTTTTGAATAACTTGGAACATCATGGGATAGTTGTTAAATAATACAAAACAAATTTTACTCTTACTGGGCCCTTATACTCAACTCATCAGACTGTAGTTTCTTGTGCCATCTATGAGGAGTTTACAAGTCATTCTTTCCCTGAAAAATCATTCATTTGACTATTTGATGAAAAATTCAGTTATGGCTAAATTCTTTCTATACAAAGATGGTGTCACTGCTCGGCTGATACTATTACTTGTTAAAATACTACTAAATGTTAAAAATTTTTTATAAATCCATAGTGCAAGTGAAGATAAACTTTGTAATATACTTTATTAAAGAAGAAGATCAGTTTTTTTCCACTTATTTTCCTCCTTCTGCTACTGATCAAGTCTGTACAATAAATGTCTACAGAGAGGGGAAGGGGAGGAAGAGTTGCTCTCCTCAAAGCACACAGACATCAGTACTTTAGAGACACAGTCTTCTTTCATAACAAAGCTGGATTATGAGAAATTACTATCCAGCTTTCTCTTGACAGAAATTACTCATTTAACGCTCTCTCCTCCTCTTCCTCCTTGCCATAGACTTATTGTAAACTGATCTGGTCTGAGTACTCTGTAAAGGCAGAAGCAGTAGTTAAAGACACAGGTCCCTTTTTAGTAAAGTATATTGCAAAGTTGGTTCCCACCACCAGCACTATTGATGTATGAAAAAGTAAATCAAAGCTTGCTTATACGTTAAATTTCTCGACACATGTTATGGTTATGTTATGTTATGAAATCATCTTTTCACATATGGACATGTAAAGCCAAGTGGATAGGTAAGGGAGGGCAAATCTTTACATCTGGACAATTTTGATGGGTGCAGAAAAGAGACCATCCTTTCATACGTGCCTGCTACCATAAATGGCTATAGATTATATTTTTATTTATAACGTGTTGGGTAGCTTAGGAATACATTGGGAATTTTTAAAGCAAGGGTTATTATTAGACTCCATAAATCAAAAAGCGAATTTGATTAACTGCCACGTCAGACTGGACTTTCTGTCCCTATATACTTTGGGTAATGCCGGAAAATCCAATACTACTTTACATGAAACAAATTCTTGGCTGTAAACTATGATTTCTGACCCCCAAACCTTTATAGAAACTTCAGCTTTTAGTCAATTCTAGCCATTTAATTACAACGTGTAGCTTGTGCTTAGCGGAGCAGTAATGGTCAATTGATTATTTTATTAACACGGGATGTCAATGGTCCATCATTGCTTTCTGTACAGAGTGAAATATAATCAACAATAATTACATCATCAATTCAATTTCTATGGTTATTGGATTACAGAGATTTGGTTAAAACCACATGTAACTAATACATAAGCTAGTTCTTTTCTAGAAAAGTATTGATTGGTGGATTCCAGCCAAAAACATGGAGGAACATCAAGTATTTGATGAAAATACATTATTGTGTAATTGGAGATGTAAGGCTTTATAAATCATTGGAACTAATCGAAATAACACATTTCCCCTTTATAATACTGAACATGCATTAAGAACACAGATTGGTATATTATCTAAGGGATTTCTACCTAAACATTTTCATGGCATGTCTGTCCGAAAAAGTTCTGTCGTACCCAGTTCAGTGTTTTTATACTCATGCAGACCTCTGAATATTTGCCCCATTTACAATGCAAATAAAATGCCAATACTTATATACTTGTCATAATCCTCCCATTTTATATTTTAAACCTTTTCGCAAAGACTATACTTTACCAATGCTATAACCTCATTGTGAAGGATTCGACATGGATTGTACTTTCCTACTACTTATATGTTTGGCCTAAATAATACAAGCAATATTTGTCACCCTTGGGTATGGTATCTTATACATTTCTTCTACTCAAGTGTTTAAGGGGAACTATCACATGTAAAATGTAGTCCAATCTGCAGGCAGCCAGCATGTTATAGAGCAGAAGTTGCTGAGCAGATTGATATATAGGTTTGTGGGGAAAGATTTAGTATAACCTGTCGTTCATCTGTTGAAATCTCTATTCTTTCTCTGCTGAGAAGTCAAGGAGGTGTTCCTATCAGTAACTGACAACCTCCCCTCTATGACTGTGCATACAGAGATAGTTGTCAATCATTAATAGGACAGCCTCCTTGACTTCTCAACATAGAATGTAAAGGAATTTGAAGAGGACCAGGACCAGCTCTAAAAACCCAATGACATACAGTAGCTTCTCTAATAGGTGCTATAACTATGAGCATTTTGTTTTTTTGTTTATCCAAATACATCTAGCCATTCCAAAGATATTGTGGATGCAATTTAGGGTATACCTTTTAAATACTGACGCTTCCACCCAAGGGTAAGGTATGAAATATTATGGCAATTCAGTGTACATACCATGTAACCATCATAAACTTAAGCAATGCAATGAGAACAGAACACGGCATTCACAACCGTACCACATAATCCATCATTTTTGTTCCTAGCCCTTTAATGGTTTAAGATGGCCATAAATGTAATTGTAATGGTTAGTGTTAATGATGCAATAATCTTTAACCCCTTCCCTCTGCGGTCATTTTTTGATCTTCGTTTTTTACTCTCCTCCTTCCAAAATAACTTTTTAAGTTTTCTGTTCACAAAGGTATATGAGAGCTTCATTTTTGTGGGACAAATTGTACTTGTACCATTTATTATTCTTTAGAATATACTTGGGAGCTGGAGAAAAATTGGTGGAATTAGAGAAAAACTATGTTTGTGCAACTTTCTTACAGGCTTCGTTTTTACTATGCAGTCAAAATGACATGTCACGTGTTTTCTATGGGTCAGAATGATTATGGATAATACGAAATTTATATTATATTTATATATATTTTTTTTTTATACCTGCAAAAAATCCAAAACTTTGAAAAAAAAAAATTCTGGAGTCACCATACTCTGACACCCATCACTATTTTATATTTACATTTATGGGGCTGCGTAAGGTGTCTTTTTTTGTGGGGCCAAGTGTACTTTCCATTTATACAATTTTGGAGAATTTTTGTTTAAAATTTTATGGGAGGTAAAACAGCATTTTTTTTTCCACTACGGCATTCGCCACATGGGAGAAATATTTTTATATATTTATAGACCAGACATTTTCAGCCATGGAGATTTATAATTTGTTAATATTTGTTTTTGTTTATGTATTTTTATTTCAAATCTAGGGAAATGGGAGAATTTTTTTTGTTTTTTTTTTATATTATTAAAAACTTTTTTTTATTTTTTTTCAACTGTTTTATCAGCCCCACCAGGGGGCTTTAACCTGCAATCTTTTGATTGCTTGTCCGAAATGCTGCAATATAAGTGTTTTGCAGTCTATGGGAGATTTGCTATATAGCTATTGAGACCAGCCTCAATAGCTATATTCCTAAGGTTCATAAGGCTCCCTGCTGTCATAGGAACAGGACGGCTCCTGCGATGTCACCTTGTGGGAGCTGTCCTGCAACGATAAAGATACCAGGGTCAGTGGGGACTTGTACAGGACTTTGGCAGGGGCATAAAATAAAACAATGCCTGCAATCAGAGTTCAGTGATCACTGTAATGGGCACATAAAACCTCCACTGATCATGAAAACAGGGTTTTATGTGTCAGTTTTCTGGCGTGCGTTAGAATGGAAATCTGCAGTAGCTCCTACTCCGCATAGATTTCCATTCTGGCACTGGGACGTTCATCAGATTTCTGAAGAGTTTGCAGCCTCATCATGAATCTCCAGTTCCCTGTAACAGTCGGCCATTTATAAGCCAGTCTTAATAAATTTGCCCCATAGCGTTTCGGGTTAGACAAACAACTAAAGGTTTAGCAGCGGACAACCCCTTTAAATCTGACTTCTTGCCCCTGGGGTCTCTTTCTTACAGGTTAGTTCACAGATAACCAATTATATCTGATTGATGATATGGGAAATGCAAACAATAAAAGTTATGAATCAATTAAAACATGACAAAGTTAGAGGTAAAAAATGTTCACATTGTGGGAAAATAATGGTTTATACTGCCTTCTTAACAAGCTTAACAGTACTTATTGTACAGTATCTTGGCTATATCTTTATGCATATAGTGAGCTTGTAGACGCATTACCCTGACTTTCACTCATTTCAGTACTATGGGTAGCACTAGTGCTATAAAATCATGATAGTAATATTCATAAGAACAAACTAAATATGTTTCCTAGGATAGAGGCAGTCAATCCCCAAAAATACTTTTACCGTTCTAAAGACAACCAACCCCATAAAATAATATTAATTGAGCTAATTGTTAAATATTATTTTTTTTAATTATTATTAATTATTTATTATTAATTATTATTATTTTATTGTCTATGTCTTCATTTGCTTTAGATTTCAAATATAATGCAAGTATAGCGTATTGTTGCACCAGTTAAGTTTTTGTCCTTATATTTTGGATATGACCATTGTAAATCTAGATGTGTCTTCTTTACTGGGAAGAAATTGCAGTATTTTGCATTATTTACGATGACATAGTGTGTTATGACATGGACAACAACACGAGATAGCAGTACTGAATAAATGAACTAGTGGTCTATGATATTTAACATTTAGAGCATATTTGGCCATTAAAATTGGAGGACCTGATTTCCTTCACATTTGGAGACAAAATAATCTGATTTCTGTTTAGATATTTGCTGCCCTACACATTCATTTTATTATCATTGATGTTTGTCCTCTTGTAAAATGTCATGAAATGGCAAATGGCAGTTCTGCAGAGAACATCGGTGTTTAGATATGTAATGACGTGTCGGCTAGTTTCTGCTCCATGGGTGATTGTAAAACTGGAAATTGTTCAGCAAGTCAAAACTATCTTATTGGAAACAAGAGCAAAATATAAACAGTTGAATCTGTAAATGTTGAGTAGATGTAATGTGAATTTCTAGTGGTATTCAAAGTCAGTCCTTAAAGGAGTATGACCATCCAAGACACTTATCAAATACTGTACCTACAGGATAGGCCACAATTGTCAGAAAGATGTGGGTCCTTCTGCTAGGACCTGTACCTATCTCCACATTGAGGGCCCTCTCTTGGGGACACAGTCACTGTGGAGAGATAGTCAACCATGTGCAGCCCTCTCTATATTTACTTTTATGGGAGTTCTTGGTCAATGGGAATACTCCTGTAATGTACTATACCCTAACAACCCTAGATAAAACTGCTTTTACGTTAAAGACAATGTTCTAGAGTCTATCTTCAGCAAGAATTTGACCGAAAATGTTTGTAGTAGCGCCTTAGAGAAAACAAAGACTATGTAGTGTTCTGTAATACCAGAAGAAGCAGAAATTGTCTTTAAAATGGCAGTTTATCCACTTTACAAAATATCACCACATAGCCTCTGTTTTCTACATTGTGGTTAAAAAATGTAGTGGCATTTTCTGTGGGATTTGCAACCATTTACCTCTTACTAGGCGGCCTGTTTTGACCAAGACATTTTTTGTGCTTTTCTATCATTGTATGCCAAGATCCATAACTGTTTGAGGACTTGTTTTTTGTGGGAAAAGTTGAAATGCTTAATGGCACCATTTTAGGTTAAATATAGTGCACTGACTAACTTTCATCAACTTTTTCAGGGAAGGAATAAAAAAAAAAGCAATTCCACCATTGTCTTTTTGGACTTTCTATTTTGTGACATTCACCATGAGGCTAAAAGGGGTTGGGCACTTTCAGACCAATACTGAGAGAGAAATGTTATTGTCTGTATAATAAAAAGATATACAACTTTCCAATATACTTTCTATATCAATTCCTTGCGGTTTTCATAGATCTCTGCTTGCTGTGATTCATTTTGCTTACTCCAGTGGATTAAAACAGCCAAGGTCATGTGATGTTCAGTCCATGGTCATGTGATAGACACACAGGGCCACAGCTCATTACCAGGCAGATGTCTGATTACTGTAGTGTGACTGTAACGAGCTTTGCACCTCTGTATCCATCACATGACCATGGGCTGTATGTCACCTGAATAAAAACCCTTTTTCTTAGAAAAAATGTCATTATGTTTTATCACTGCTTTCCAAGGCTCATAACTTTTGTATATTTCTATTAATGGAATTGTGTAAAAGCATTTTTTGCAAGCATTTTTTGTGACATTTTTATTGGTGCTTTTTTTTTGGAAAACAAGACTTTTAGATCACTTTTTATCTTTTTAACTTTTTTAACTCTTCTTTTTGTGGCGCTCACTGTGTGGGATAAATAATGTGACAGTTGTATCGTATGAATCATTACAACTCTTAATTTACAAAATATTTTTGTTTTATGTTTTGCAGTATTTTTTAGCCCCTCTCCTCCCCAAGGCTCCTTGCAGATGACCATGGCATAGGTCAGTGTGCTATCCAGGTTTTTCCCAGAAAGCACACTGACCCATTCCTTTCTGTCGGCCCACACACATGACTGTGTATTACCATCTATATAATATACTAATGTGGCTCTGGGGGGTCTCAGCAAGGGATCCCTATCTATGATATCAATATATCATTGGGGTTATCTTCACCTTACGTTTTTTAGGAATGTGAACTATATTTGCAAGTTGCAGCAGTAATAGCCATCATGACATTTCCTGACATATGCCATAATAAAGTTTACCAGTTCTTAGTCATTCTGCCAAATTTATAGTATTCAGAATAAGAAGAAGTATGATTTACTGGTATAATAACTTGGACATTCCATGAGTAAAATTCATAGCCTAATAATAACATTCTTGTGGGCTGGAGGTCAAGAGCATGATAGCACAGTCACCCTCAGTGATAACTTATTGTAGACTTGTAAAAGGTGAATGGTATCTCTAACAGATCAGGATCAGATATTATTTAGTGTTTATTTATTTTCTTATTTTCTTATTTTTCAATTTATTTTACTGTTAATAGATCTGTATAAAATAGATATCAATATTACAGAACTTCAATTATTACATTTATTTATTAAAGGAGTTTATTAAAGAGATGAATATATATTCATCCTTAAGGAACTTGTCTTATATGTGTCACCACCAAGACTTGGCCTACAATGTTTCTTGAGCCACTACCCCTAACTTTGTAAAATCTATGAAATTCCCAATATCTCTGAAATAGAATAATAAAAGTCCTTCTATAACCTTGGACATAAACCATGACTAAAATCCTCATGATGCTCAAAGGCACAGCTCAACAAAATCATAAGAATGGTGGACAGGATATAAACAAGGGAAGAGGAACAAAGAAAACATGAACAAGGTCAACCATAAAATGTCTAAATATAAGTAAAATGTGTTTAAAAAAATGTTAAGAATACTCATGAGATCATATAGTATAACATGAAAACACGAGATATGGTCATGTTAACCTTGTATCTGTCCTTTAAATGACAGTTTTCTATTGAAGTCACTACACATAACTAAACAAATCAAATTACAGGATAGTATTGAGATGAGACAGTATTTTCCACTGTATGTAGCTGTGAGAAGTGAGTTAGGGACATTAAACAACCATAATCATTTTGTGCCCTAAAAAGCTGGCAAAAATATCACATTGTAGATAATGAGTTTGTACAGATAAGTGTCGGAGTTGACAAACTATACTATGTATAAAATGCTTTACCAAACAGAGTCATGTCAATGACTAGGAGATTAACTTGGACGGGAGGCTTGATGCCTAGGAGAAAAATCTGGCCTTGAGATCAAGTTTTTCAAGAGTTCATTTCAAAACAGCTACTACTACTTCATAGGAAATATTCAACTAAATTGACCTCTGAATGGATTAAGAACATAAATGCATTTCTTTTCTAGTATATTTAATTCAGAATAGCAATAGTTTAGTCTAATAAAACCAGGATATTTTCATGGAGAAGCTCTTTAATAAACAACTCCATCTTATGAAATCATAACTGTGGTATGGAGCAAAACAAGGAGAAAAAAATATTTAGGACCCATGTACATGGCCGAGAGTGCTTCCAATGTGGTGCCTAGTTTGCACCAAAATGCACTCGGATGACACTCGGAGTGACATCTGAGTGTCATCTGAGTGCATTACATTAAGTATTCATGTCTATGGAGGCTTCTGTTATGGATAGTAGTATAATGTTGTACTGTGTTAGCCATTGAAAGTAGTGGAAGAGTGAAGAAATCAGGCGATACCTTTTAGAGGCTGAGTATATTTATAAGTAAGCTTTCAGAAGTGCAAGCTTCCTTCATCAGACATGGTGTTATACAAGAACTGAAAATTCACAGATTTTTATCTGTTATGGATGATTATACAGCAGGTCTTATCCTGCTCCATGTCATTGGAACAGAATGGATTGGAAGCCTCTATAAACATGAAAAAAATATATAAATTTGGTATCGCTGTGATAGTACCAACCTTCAGAATAAAGCTAACGTCATTTTTAATGAATGGAGAACCCTGCAAGAATAAAACCTGCAAGAATATGGCACAATTGTCTTTGTTTTTAGTTGTCATTCCTCGTAACAGAAATTATTCATGTACTACACATGCTTCATCTGTTAGGACAGCACATGCATGGTTATTAGCCCTGATCTAATAAACAGCTATAGAGAAGATAAAGACAAACTGAGCATGCTCATCCTGGATGAAGATGGACTGCAGGTCGTATCGATTGGCAGCAGTGCTCAAACAGTGATAGTGATAGGGAGATTTCATTGGATTTTCTAGTCAGAAATAAAATTTGGATAATTACTTTCCATGGTTGATAATGATATTTTGCAAAGTACTTTTATATGAAATCTGATTGTTCTTTCAAAGTTCCCCTTTAAGACCAATTATTTTCCCTATGAAAGATCAATGTTAAACAAAGAAAATATTATTTATGGTTGATCTCCCTCGATTGTATCACTCCATGATAACATGATTTGTTCAAGTGGGCCATAGTGTCTTTGTGCAAGTCATTGCTATGCAATACACATTTTTTCAGAGAAATATTTTGAGACTCCTCATCCACTGATGCTGTGAAGATCCATTACATGTAAGTCCACTGGTGGTTTGAAAATTATGGAGTGTGAACCCACATTCATTATATCACATAAGGTACGTACAAAAATATAAATGACAATAGGCAGAAAAGGACATTAAAGGGACATTTTTAAATAAGCATATATTCCAATCGCCTTTAGAAAGGCTATTTAGAAAGGCTATTCTAGGCATACCTTTTTTTCTTTATTTCTTTGCAGCCGTTTTTGAATAAATTCGTAAT
The DNA here is from genome assembly GCA_947044405.1 of Leptodactylus fallax. Lineage (NCBI taxonomy): Eukaryota > Metazoa > Chordata > Amphibia > Anura > Leptodactylidae > Leptodactylus > Leptodactylus fallax. The sequence goes on along the minus strand of CAMRHE010000081.1, from coordinate 5,770,772 downwards.
TCTTGATATGCAAATCGAGCTCAGGGAGCACAGGGGGCATTACCCCTGTGCTCTGAGCACTGCATCGTCATCACCTGAAGAACGCCTTCGGCTCCTTTCTTCTATGCCCCCTCCTTTGAAAAAGATCCCTCCTACTGATCCTCTTCACTGCATAATGAGCAGCAAATGACGTTGCCGAGATCAAAATCTCGTGTATGCCCTGTATGCTCATTCAAGAAGATAGCCGGTGGCCATCTTTCCTTTTCTTCTTGAATAGCTATTGGAATATATGCTTATTTAAAAATGCAATTCGGCAATGATAGAATCCCTTTAATTGGTCAACTGAAATATGTTTCAAATACTTCAATATAGTTTGTTAACCTTCTATAGCTATCAATGATTTTGCTTAAAAACTACAGCCAGCTACAGTGCTGTGAAAGAATTTTAGGCTTGGTTCGGAAAAATGCTGTAAGTTTAATGGTTGATTTTAGTCAATTAACAGAATGAAGTGAATGATCAAAAGAGAAATCTAAATCATATCAATATTTGGTGTGACTGCTCTTCGTAGAAGGAGACCTGGAAGCGATGATATGGCCCCCACAGAGCCCTGATCTCAGCATCATCCAGTCTGTCTGGGATTACATGAAGATACAGAAGGATTTGGGCAAGCCTACACCCACAGAAGATCTGTGCTTAGTTCTCCAAGATATATGGAACAACTTCCCTGACGAATTCCTTCAAAAACTGTCTCCACGTGTACCTAAAAGAACTGATGGAAGGCAGAGGGTGACCACACCAAATGTTGATGTGATTTTAGGTTTGTCTTTTGTTCATTCATTTAAAGGGAACCTGTCAGGTCAATTTGGGACACTAAACCACCCAGAGGACCTTATAGACCGGGGATTAAATCCATTTGTACCTGCATTCAAAAAATAAACCTTTATACTTACCTAGAGATTAGTCTGATGAGCTACATTGGACTCATCCCTGGTGCCCCCGTCACCTGCTCAGTTCTTCAGTGAAGCCAGGGATGTACATCTCGGCTTCACTGTGCAATTGACGGAGGTAGGGGGTATGCGCACTGAAGCCGAAACGTACTTCTTTGGCTTCAGTAAAGATCTTCAGCGGCACGAACAGCAGCAGGGTGAGTATAAAGTTTTTATTTCTATTGCAGATACAGGTGGCTATATAACAGGGTGATTTGGGACACTAAACCCCTGATCTATAAGGACCTATGGGTGGTTTAGTGTCCCAAATGGCCCCGACAGATTCCCTTTAATTTTGTTAATTGCCAAACATAAACTATTAACACTTCTATTTTTAAGATTCTAACTTTGCATTCTTCCACGCCTGCCTAAAACTTTTGCACATCACTGTACTTAATTTGCATATTAATTACTTAAACGTAGTTTACACCTAATAGCAGTCATATTTGAATCTCCTTGTAAATTTTATTCCCCTACCATGGACTACAATGCTGGAATCACAGCTCATCTAAACAAATTCTTCTGTATTCTCGTTCCTTTGCCAAATTATTTGCTTTATACTGATGACAAAAGACAAGTACTTTGTCATTGTTTGCAGCAGAGCATTGATGGATCTACTGTTGAATGGGTATTGGGTTTTAGTTAAACATGACAGAACAAGAGATTTATAGCCAATAGTCACAGAAGTTGTCTGAATGGCCCAATAACGGTTGAGTAGTCAGATGTGTAACTGGCATTCTCCACTAGTAAATAACTAGTCAGCATTTCACCTTCATTACACAGCTCTGAAAGCAGAGGATTGGGAGGTCTATAATGACTTTCTATGTAAATAACAGGCAGTGTGGATCTGTCTTCCGTCAAAGAAGCAACGCTAATGAGAATAGATTGTATTCCAATCATGGTATGCCATTGCTTTTTAATTTGCTGTTTTCAGATCTCCTTTTTTTCCCCTCTACAATAGGATTTTCCAAAGGATTTTCTATTGGAGAAGGTGATGACTTACATGACACAGCAGATAATGAGTATACTTTATCTATCAGCTATGTTTTATCTAAGAAATTTTAAGTATATTATGAACATAATAGTATTTTCAGTAAGAAAAAAAAATACTCATTCAAAACTATAGTGTATGACAACAGCATATAATAACAACAATCCTCCTGATACATAAAACTACCCCAAATCATCATAATCAAAAGAGAATTCTGAAAAACACTACTTTTTCCTCCAAAATATGATAGACCACTAAATATAATTTTGTTACAACTATCTCTACATAGCGGTAGGATATTACACTTGTCTACTCAACATACCTAAGAAGACTTGTCCAATGAACAGAATTTAAAGGAGCTGTCCAGGAGCTGTCCAGAGAATGTGTTGAAATAATTTATACTCTCCTTCTAAATTCTCCACCACTCCAGCACTGCAGCTTGTTTGCAGTGGTGACATGCTGTACATGCGTACATTACTGCTTCAGCAGTCACGTGCCATACAATACATGCAGTCATCACTGTTGGGGCCTATGATTGGTTGCAGAAGGTCACATGCACACGTACATTGCAGGACAAGTTAACAAGACTCACAGGACCCACTGGAGTGTTGGTGCTGGAGTGTCAGGGGAATAACCAGATAAATATAAGCAATTTTTCATTTAAATGCATTTGATGTATATAGTAAATTGTTATAAATTCTAGACAACCCTTTTAGGCTAAATCCCCATGCAGCGAATCGCTGAAAAAAACACTGCGGAAGACTGGGGTGGAAACTCATTGCTTTTTTTTTTCCTCAGCGTTTTTCACAGAAAATCTACAGAGTTTTCCCTCTTTGGACTTTTTGCCCCTATTATACATATACAGAAAATGCCAGCTTTTCCACTGCGGATTTTTTTCAGCAATGTGTGGATGAGATTAACCAGAATCCCATCTACTTTCCAGGTAATGTAAAACGCTGTGTTTTCACAAGGTGGGGCCCCGGCCTTAATGGGGTTTTTTTTTTTCAGAGCAAAATACAATGGATCTTTGACATTTATCCTCTGGTCTGGTTCCAGTAGATCGCTGGATTGTTCCTGCAAGTAATTCTCTATACATTATACAAAGAATACATTAGTGAGCGTCATGTCATAATGAAATGGGTCTTCTATACACACTAGTCATCTAATAAAAAGTAAGTCATCTACTGTCTATTGTGTGGAATAATTATTATTAGGACTATTATTATTATTTTGATCTATTTGTTAGTATAGGCTTTTTTGTCAGTATTTTTTGTCATACTGTACATGAAAATGTTGTCACAGTTACTCTGATACATGAAAAATATAAAAGCAAAAAAACACTCTACGGCTAAGGCCCTATGTAGCAAGCTCCAACAAAATGGTCCTGTGAGAAAAACCATGACGGCAACGCGTCGCGATTTTTCCCACAGCGCTTTTCACAGAAAGTCTGCAGAGGTTTCCTTCAATTATACCTATAGGGAAACCACCAGCGATTCCGTAGATATAATTGACATACTGCGATTTCCAAAACTGCAACGGTCTTGGACATTGCAGCATGTTTTCTGTGCATATTTTTCCGCAATGTGTGGATAGGATTACGCCACATGGGGCCTCAGCTTACCATTAGGAAAGGATTTACTTCCATGGAGATGTGCAGATAAACAGACATGAAACTAGCACCTGCAGCTTCTTTAGTCTAGTGGTTGGTTGAAGTTCAAGCTCTAGAAGAAACCCCACCAATGCTCTTTGAATGTCTTTTTTTTTTTTTGCTTTTTTTCAAACCTACCCATTCTTTTTTTCAAGAGTCTACTTAAAAAGCAATTGTGGAATTATTTTTTTAAGAATCAATAGTAGGACGAAAAGTTGCCGCAGAAAGATGAAGTCAGGAACACAAACAGAAATACTGGTAAGTATTTTGCTGCCTCTTCCCACTGCTTGATTCTGAGCTAAACTGCTCAGTACTGCTGTATAATATCCTACATGCTGCTGCTGTAACTAAGAGTGTGCCACACCAAGATAGGGGAATAGGATCTCCTCTGTGAGTTGTGTATGTGAGAAATCATAGTAACTAGTCCCCATCCATAAGCTCAAAGAGAACTGACAAATAGAATTTAATTCAGTTTATGGGGAAAATGTTGAATACAAGTGATATAAAGCCAGATATTGTCCGTCTTCTCATGTGTTATAGCCTCATGGCTGCTTATCCTGAAAAGTCATCTGAAATGACAGGTATGCTTTCATTTAGAATACATAAACAATGTTGTCAGAGAATTAGCAATTCTTTATTTTCATACATAAATTCTTAGAAAGTTGGTCATGGGCAGGATAACAGCAGAATCCAATTATCTCTGTTATTTTCCAATGGTGAGCGCAATGGTGGGCATTTTCCGTATATGTATAATAGGGGCAAAAAGTCTGCAGCGCATTTTTCATTGATTCACTGCATGGGGCCTTAGCCTAAAAGGATTGTCTAGAATTTATAACAATTTACTAATGCATCAAATTCATTTAAATGAAAAATTGCTTATATTTATCTGGTTATTCCCCTGCCACTCCAGCACCAACACTCCAGTGGGCCCTGTTAACTTGTCTTGTTAACTTGTCCTGCAATGTACACGAGCATGTGACCTTCTGCAACCAATCATAGGCCCCAACAGTGATGACTGCATGTATTGTATGGCACGTGACTGCTGAAGCAGTAATGTACGCATGTACAGCATGTCACCACTGCAAACAAGCTGCAGTGCTGGAGTGGTGGAGAATTTAGAAGGAGAGTATAAGTTATTTCAACACATTCTTTGGCTTTAGTAAATTTCTTAAAAATCTTGGACAGCTCCTTTAAATTCTTTCCATTGGACAAGTCTTCTTAGGTATGTTGAGTCGACAAGTGTCATGGGCAGGGTAGCAGCAGAATCCAATTATCACTGTTATTTTCCAATGGTGAGCGCAATTGTTAATACCAAACTTTATAAATTTACATGGGTAGTGAGATGTAGTTTCTCACTTAGAAACTATGAAATATCTGAGTCAGAGTGACTGCACGCGAGTATCACCTTTTTGCTCCTTTAGTTCTACATTTTTAATAGACAGGAATATGTACACAAGGATCTAAGCACGTAACATGAAAATATAAGTAGAATAGAGAAAGTAGGAAAATGATACCTACCTTTCATAAAAAGTTGAAATATCTGCAGGGTCTTGATTGGCAACCTGTTGTCTGGCTTTATAAGCCTTCAAGTGTGGTCTATCAGTTTTTCTGTTGCTAATAGACCCATTATGGTTTCAGCATATGTTGCATTTTTCTCTAGGGCAACCACATATTGCAGAAAAATACATGCAGCGAAAATTCTGGGATTTCCAAAACCGTCATGTTTTTGGAAATCACAACATGTCAATTACACATACGGAAACACCGGCAGTTTTCCTATAGGTATAATTGAAGCAGAAAGTTTTCTTCTGCAGACTTTCTGTGAAGAGCACTGCAGGAAAATCCACAATGTTTTTCCGCTGCGGTTTTTCCCACAGCGCTTTTTTGCTTCAGCCCGCTACATGGAGCCTTCGCCTAAGATAGACTTTCCCTACAATCAGTGTGAGCTGTGAGAAGCTGCAGACTCCTCTCTGAGCAGTGTACAGGCAAGGAGCACAGATCAGATCTGTGTGTGAACATGCAGAGGCTGTGAAGGGAGACCTGCCCCTCCCCCCACTTCCTGTGCTCCGCCTTGACCCTGTTAGTCTCTAAAGATGGACCTTCCTTAGTTAGAAGGAGTGAACAGCAAATTAGAAAAGAGAGAAATACCTGGTGGCATGAACTTTAGAGAGTTTTTACAGTCAGGAAACAGCAACATTTTGATATAAAGTGCATTACATTTTGGTTCAGAATCATAAGCTCCATTAAATGAGACTAAGTTGTCCGAAAAGTTAGTAACCATGTAACTCTGGTTTAGAAGTGTACTTATTTCCATGTCAGGACATTACTATGACATCATAATTATATTATTCTACTAATGGTTGGGTTGTGTGGTGCTCTCTTATGTGTTGCTTTGGGTGAATTGAAAATGACCTAAATTGATTCATTTAAGCAGATATCAATTAGGAATTATATATATATTTACAATAATAGTTCTATATACAAAGAGCAAATATGAATTAATTTGTGAAATAGGATATTACAATGAATTTGGGAGAAGAGCATATATATATATATATATATATATATATATATATCTTACAAAAAGCCTTATAGACTATGATTGCAGTCAGATACCAGAAGACAATAGACTCTATATCAAATGACTGTATATAGAGTGGCTACTGGTATGTTGGACTTGGTATATCCATGAATTACAGTTGTACTTACATATGTGGTTACCTTTCCCTAAATGTATGTCTAGTCAGGCTTTCCACAGAGATAACATCTGATTGCAAGGGGTTAAAAAAGCCAAACCAGCTTCTTTTTAAGTAGGGGATGTTTTCATGAGACAATCTCTTTACTCATAAGGCTAGGTTCACACAAAGCATTTGCACCACAGTTTGACATCTCTTCATTTTCTTTTACCACAATGGTCAAATTTAGTCAATAAATTTCAGTTACTGTATTATAAAATAACATTTACATGAAATGACTACATGCTTAAGATTCACTATTGTTTTTCCGCACATGTGGTTTTCTATTGAAACAGTTCTGGAAAATATCTTTTTTTCCTGAATGCCCCCCAATGAAAAAAAAGTATTTTCTATGTTTGTGTTGTGTCTTATTATAAAACACTTACCATATCAACAGACAGACAAATGCTGCTAGAAGTCACACAATTCAGCTATCTATATATGTAGTGGTTATGTGCAAGAGCCACAATTCAAAACAATGGTAATTTGCGGTAAAACCTTCAAAAAGAGGCCAAGAGTGGCAAGACACACTATTGCTAAATATATGCGGAACCTGAGCCAAATCTATAAATTACCAAATAAACATGACCAGTGGACAATAACTTGTTCTGAGTGATTATAATACACTTACACTGGAAGATTCAACAGCTACACCACAGAAGCATTCAATATAACTCTATAAGGCTAAGGCCCTACGTAATGAGCCGCAGACGAAAAACGCTGCAGAAAACACATTGCATTTTTTCCGCATCGTTTCTCACAGAAAGTCTGCAGTTTTCCTCTGCTGACTTTCTGCCCCTATTATACCTATACGGAAAACGCCAGCGTTTCCGTAGGTATAATTGACACGCTGCGATTTACAAAACTGCAAATTGCAGCATTTCTGGTGCAGGTTTTTTTTCTGCAATGTGTGGATGGGAATAGCTAGAATCCAATCCACTTTGCAGGTAAAGTAAAATGCAGCGTTTTCCCGTATATTTATGATCTTTTAGAAAAAGGACTCATTGTACTTCTTTATTAACTATTTGTGATGGGTAAACCAGCCACTTTTTTCACACTGCTAGTCTGTTTTCATGTAATTTTTTATTAATTAATAAATATTTGATATTTTTTATACAATTCTTTGTATTTTGTCTTGCTTTTGGCACAAAAATGTCTTTTTCGGTTACATATTTAAACCTGTATAGCAAATACAATCTTAGATGGAGACTAGTATATATAGATAATTCTAACTTGAAGAAAGGGTAGAGTAGCACTTAATGCTTATTCTGCAAATGACAACGTAACCATAAATACCATAGCATGTGTTCATTGTAATGGAAGCAAAGCAAAAGAAACAGTGAACAAAACTGATGATTGAAAAGAGGGTGGAAAGAGGTTACAGCAGAGAGAAGATATTGTATTATTTCATAGCAAAGTTTGAAAATATCAGCACTCCTGCTGGACGGAATAATCTGCAGCTTGCCTCTCTATGTATCCACATAAGTGAATTTCCTAGAATGATGCTTTCACTGATTTACACACCTGTGCTGGGGATGTTGAGAGCAAGCACCATTATGGCTAGAAGTGAATAGCTATTAGGAAAGAACATAAGGCGGTGACAGTTATCTGCTATAAAACACCTTTCAACTTTAAAAGGCTCTATACAGCCAATTCACATGAATGACATCCATTCTGAACATTACAGAGAATTTTATGGAAAAACAGTGCATGGTAAATACTTCGCAGAGAGTTGACAGATGATTCATCCTGACTGTTTGATGAGTGTTCGGAAAGTCAAAAGTCTGTACTTTATTTAACCTCCTGATGGAAGACTTTCAGAGCATCTACAAGAGTTCATTGAGACAAAATGGGATCACCGGCGCAGGAGGTTACAATCACAGTTTTTAGTATTCATAAGGGAACAGATCGCAGCAGCTCAAACTGTCAGTAATCTGAGGCTGGCCATATACTTCAGACGACAGCTATAGAGGTGTCCTTCCTAATCTCTCCTCTTGGCTGGACATGTCCAGGTACAGATTTAGTCACACAGTTGCTAATCACTTTAACTTGACTTCTTTTATGGCTTTCAATGGTTTTTGTTGCAGCAAGTTATCAGATTCAAGTTGAAAATTTATACATCTGTACATGTATCACAGGTTAAGGAGTTTTGACCCCACACACATACATTCCCATGCACATGTACACTCAGTTGAGCATGTATGTGTCCTGAATAGGGAGAGGGGAGTAAGCCACTGGCACACAACTTGAGGTGGCTTATCTCCCCTGGGATCTGGTATGTTGAAATCTAATCTCTTCCTAACTTCTGCTGACAGAGGAAAGTTCAGAAGCCCCCTGCAAACATAAGGTTGTTGTCCAGTTCAGCCAAGATAAGCAAGTTCAGCCAACACTAATCTAATGTGTACAGCCAGATTTAGTCAAAGGAAAAAAAAGAACAGAAGGGACCTGTGTCTGCATCCGTTCCCATTGAATATAATGTAAAAAACATGACTGACGCTTAATTTCCTCGCGTTTGCTTACTTTTGTAATGGATGCATGCAAGACTTTTTCTTCCATCAGAAAGGTAAAAAACGGAGGGGGCTCCATCTGCATCTGCCATTTAGGTTAAGGCCCCGCATAGTGGGCCTCAGCGAAAAAGCACTGTGGGAAAAACCACAGCGAAACGCATCACGGTTTTTCCCGCAGCGCTTTTCACAGAAAGTCTGCAGAGTTTTCCTCTGTGGACTTTCTGCTTCTATTATATGTATAGGGAAACCGCCAGTGTTTCTGTAGGTATAATTGACATGCTGCGATTTCCAAAACCGCAACAGTTTTGGAAATCACAGCATTTCCGCTGCGGATATTTTTCTGCAATGTGTGGATGGGATTCGCTAGAATCCCATACACTTTGCAGGGACTGTAGAATGCTGCGGTTTTTGCCACGACGTGTATGCCACATGGGGCTTTAGCCTTAATGTCTGTTGTTCTCATCTTGTGATGAATGATGAGAGCAATGCTAGTGTGAACCACTCTTAAATGTACCTCCGGGTCCTCATCCCCAACATAGGTCTAACTGTCTCATGATGAAGCAATAACTAATTACAAAACTTTGAGTATATTGTATGTATAGTAAATGGCAATAAAAGTACTAAAAAGGAATATTAGCAACAGCCTATTGAAAATTCTCTATCTGTGATCGGTGGACCTTCTTTTTAGACCCAAAAGATGATGAAGACCCCAGGGTATATATAATTTGATGTGCCCTTATAACAACTTGGATTCTTTAAAGTGAGTCTGCAATGAGAACCCAGCATATCAACCCAGCCCTGCAAATATAGGTAAGGCCACATGAGTCACCTGTTTTGCCCTTGTTAATTGGGGCTTCAATTGCTGAAATATCACCTAGTTACTTGGAGGAGCAAGGGTGTCGCCACTTGTCTCTTTAGAGCAATGGCAACACCCTGGTTTCTCCAAAGAGGTCATGTGCATATTTACAAAATCAGTGCTATCCCAGCAATGGAAGTACCTATTCACAAGGGTGCTACACATTGAAATACTATACTATTAGGTATTAGCAGGTATGGTATCTTCTCTTTTTGCTTTCTTGAAAGAGTTCAGGAACTGGCACTTCTCCTGGATTCCTAACAATACATTCTCAAGGATTTATATTCGTATTATATGCATTAGTTGGTTATATCTGTTACATCTTGACTGAGCTGTAATTGTTATTGGCTTGAGAAGGTGCATAATCTGCAGACGTTGCATTTTCACCAGAAGCCTTGCTCAGAACCATGGAACACATAGTCATTGTTTTTGTTTCCTTTCTCCAGTACAGTTGGAGTCTATGTCCAAGAGTCTAGGTCACAGCAGTCTGCTTTGTTGTACAGTCATGGCCAAAAGTTTTGAGAATGACACAAATATTATATTTTCACATGATCTGCTGCCCTCTGGTTTTTATGTGTGTTTGTCAGATGTTTTTATCACATACAGAAATATAATTGCATTCATATTATGAGTAACAGAAGCTTATATTGACAGTTAGAATGAGTTAATGCAGAAAGTCAATATTTGCAGTGCTGACCCTTCTTCTTCAGGATCTCTGCAATTCTCCCTGGCATGCTCTCAATCAACTTCTGGACCAAATCCTGACTGATAGCAGTCCATTCTTGCAGAATCAATGCTTTAATTTTGTCTGAATTTGTTGGTTTTTGTTTGTCCACCCGTCTCTTGATGATTGACCACAAGTTCTCAATGGGATTAAGATCTGGGGAGTTTCCAGGCCATGGACCCAAAATCTCTATGTTTTGTTCCCTGAGCCATTTAGTTATCACCTTTGCTTTATGGCAAGGTGCTCCATCATGCTGGAAAAGGCATTGTTGAGCGCCAAACTGCTCTTGGACGGTTGGGAGAAGTTGCTCTTGGAGGACATTCTGGTACCATTCTTTATTCATGGCTGTGTTTTTAGGCAAGACTGTGAGAGAGCCGATTCCCTTGGCTGAGAAGCAACCCCACACATGAATGGTTTCAGGATGCTTTACAGTTGGCATGAGACAAGACTGGTGGTAGCGCTCACCTCTTCTTCTCCGAATAAGCTGTTTTCCAGATGTTCCAAACAATCGAAAAGGGGATTCATCAGAGAAAATGACTTTACCCCAGTCCTCAGCAGTCCACTCCTTGTACCTTTTGCAGAATATCAGTCTGTCCCTGATGTTTTTTCTGGAGAGAAGTGGCTTCTTTGCTGCCCTCCTTGAGACCAGGCCTTGCTCCAAGAGTCTCCGCCTTACAGTGCGTGCAGATGCACTCACACCTGCCTGCTGCCATTCCTCAGCAAGCTCTGCACTGCTGGTAGCCCGATCCCGCAGCTGAAACACTTTTAAGAGACGGTCCTGCCGCTTGCTGGTCTTTCTTGGGCGCCCTGGAGCCTTTTTGGCACCAATGGAACCTCTCTCCTTGAAGTTCTTGATGATGCGATAGATTGTTGACTGAGGTGCAATCTTTCTAGCTGCAATACTCTTCCCAGTTAGGCCATTTTTGTGCAGTGCAATGATGACTGCACGTGTTTCTTTAGAGATAACCATGGTTAACAGAAGAGAAACAATGATGGCAAGCACCAGCCTCCTTTTAAAGTGTCCAGTGGTGTCATTCTTACTTAATCATGACAGATTGATCTCCAGCCCTGTCCTCATCAACACCCACATCTGTGTTAATGGAGCAATCACTGAAACGATGTTAGGTGGTCCTTTTAAGGCAGGGCTGCAATGATGTTGAAATGTGTTTTGGGGGATAAAGTTCATTTTCTAGGCAAATATTGACTTTGCAAGTAATTGCTGTTAAGCTGATCACTCTTTATAACATTCTGGAGTATATGCAAATTGCCATTAGAAAAACTGAAGCAGTAGACTTTGTAAAAATTAATATATGTATCATTCTCAAAACTTTTGGCCATGACTGTACATAATGGAGGTAAAATGTCTGCAGGGCCATTTCAAGCTAAATGACGCTGGCACCTGAATCCACTTCTAGGGTGTCCATATGTATTAAAGGCAACTCCTTTAATAATGTTTTTTAAAGCATTTTCTTAAACAAAGCAGTGCTTTTGCACTAAACGTATACTGTAAAAAGGTTTTATAATCTAGTAATAATTCAATAGTTTATGAAATATGGCACCATTCATTTTTTTAATGCAAAAATGGATAAATGGTTCTTTATGGACACTGTACTTAGGGTAAGGTGATCAGACATAAAAACTAGGAGTCATCATAAATGGGAAATCCATGCTAGAAATAACAATTCATCTTTGTGTGATGTTGATATAACTGTCCTAATCTTCTCCAGTTGTGATGTTATTTCTGTTCTGCAGTCGTGGTTGTTGTTCAGTCATGTTCTACCCAGAAACTGTAAAGTAGTTGGCTGAAGGAGCAGACCAAGTTGAGGCAGATGCCACATACAGAGCAATGGAGAAATCCCTGGAATAAAGTGTTCTCTGACCCTACAACCAGTTATTCCTGTGTGGATTCTTTGGTATCACCAGCCTCCATATCACAACATTATCCTTTTAACTTGTTTTATATCTTCTTTTGCAGATTTTTTCATCAAAGCGGTCCAGATGTTTTCTTCCTCTAAAGAACTAAAAGAGAATTTCTATGGTCTAGAATTTTCAGCTTTCGGGGAGGATCTATGAGACATACCATACCTAAAAGGAGAAGGGATTATTGCAAACCATAGACCTATAGCTATAAATTTAGATTTGGGGGACAGGTTAGGCATCATTTAAGGGGTTGTTGCTCGGTGACTTAGTTCACCATCTCCTATCCTAGCTAGGAAGCTCTGCTTCCATGTCCTGCTCCTCTCTGTATCAGCACATGACCTGTAATAATAATAATAATAATAATAATAGTCCTTTAATAGTCCCACAATGGGGAAATTCATTGTGTTACAGCAGCAAAGATAAGCAGATACAAATACAAATACAACATGTACAGGAATGTTCCAAGGTGAGAGGCATTACATTAATAGCAGACAGATAGGACGTAGCCGAGGAGGGGGGGGGGGGATTTAGCAGGCAGAGAGATATTTCAGTTCTCTGTGTGTAATGATCTCCGCTTAGGTCGGTGTTGGTTGTACAGCCTAACCGCGGTGGGGAGGAAAGACTTCCGATAGCGCTCCTTCTCACACCTAGGGTGGAGCAGTCGGTCACTGACAGTACTGCCCAGCGCGATCACAGTCTCATGCATGGGATGGGACTTCTTCTTCTGCATGGAGCTCACCACGGACAGTATCCTTCTGTCACCCACCACCTGCACTGGGTCCAGTGGGCTCCCCAGGACAGAGCTGGCCTTTCTAATCAGCTTGTCAAGTTTATTTCTGTCCCTGGTTGATATACGGCTCCCCCAGCAGGCCACTCCAAAGAAGATGGCTGATGCCACTACAGAGTTGAAGAAAGTTCTAAGAAGTGCCCCCCGGATTCCAAAGGCTCTCAGTTTCCTAAGCAGGTAGAGCCTGCTGTGGCCCTTCCTGTACAGGACCTCCATATGATCTGCCCAGTCCAGCTTATTATTAAGGAGCAAACCCAGGTACTTATAGGTGTTCACAATCTCGATGCCCGTCCCCAGGATGTCCACTGGTTTAGGAGGGCTTCTGCCTTTGTGGAAGTCCACCACCATCTCCTTGGTCTTCCCTGCGTTAATCTTCAGGTGGTTCCGGTGGCACCAGTCCACAAAATCCTGGTTCAGTTCTCTGTACTCACTGTCATCATCATCTGTGATGAGACCCACTATTGCAGAGTCGTCAGAATACTTCTGTAGGTAGCAGCTGGATGAGTTGCACCTAAAATCTGCAGTGTACAGTGTGAAGAGGAAAGGGGCGAGAACCGTACCCTGAGGTGCCCCCGTATTACAGATCACAGTACCTGACACACAGTCTCGGGCTCTCACGTATTGAGGTCGATTTGTGAGGTAGTCTAGGATCCAGTTGGAGAGGTGGTGGTCCACTCCAGCAAGGCCCAGCTTTTCCCTCAATAACCTGGGCTGTATGGTGTTAAAAGCACTGGAGAAGTCAAAGAACATTATTCTCACTGTGTTCTCTGGTTTCTCCAGGTGAGACAGAACCCTGTGCAGAAGGTGGATGATGGCATCATCTACCCCAATGCCCGGCCGATAAGCAAACTGGAGGGGGTCCATAGCGGGGCTCACTAGAGGGCGGAGATGTGTGAGAACCAATCTCTCCAAGATCTTCATCAGGTGGGATGTCAGTGTAATGTAATGTGCTTTAATGGGGCTGGGTGTCTTCTCACCTCAACATTTAAAGGGATTATACCAGTTATTTAAATTGATTGCCTATCCTTAAAGGGGTTTTCCCATAAATATGACCCTATTTTAAGTGTATAAACAAATATAAATAGTTAAACATTTTGCCAATGGATATGACCATGAATACAGGAACTTTCTACAGTCTTTCATTTGTCAGAAACCCAGCTGTGATTTTCTTATTGTAGACAGGTTATCAGACAGGGCACAACATACATTAGAAGATAACCTGGCCACAATAAGGAAATCATGGCTGGGTATCTGATCATAGAAAGTTTTTGCACTTATTGTTGTAGCCATTGGCAACCAAAAATGAAATCCCATGTCTGCGCAGTATAAAGGAAGGATGTGTCTGAAGCCGGGGATGTAGACTGAAGTTTCATTTACACTGCATCGGCACAGGATTCTCTCATCCGGTGACGCTGTCATCACAGAGGCCAGAGGAAGTGCATTGGATGGGGAGCTTGACTTTATACGCTTGCTCTCCACCACCCCAAAATGCTAATTTGCATATTGAACGAAAATACTTTTATAAGTGATAGAACCAGTGCTGCAATGTTAGGCAGACAGCACTGGATAACAGGTGAGATGCCCTGCCATTTCCTGGTGGTAGTTTCTAGGGCAAAATCATGGTAACATGTTCCCTTTAAAAGACAATTGACAACTGTATCAGTTGTAAAAAAAAATCTTTACTTGTGATTATTTTGTTGGCAGCTCCATTAAAAAAACAAAATCTTTCTATTCCAGCATACAATGTTCAGGAGCATATGTTGCTAAAAACAAGTTGTCACCATGATGATGAATAATTTGTCGCTCAGTAAAGTAACTGTGCTATCCCTATTTTATTGCAGGGAGCGCCTGAGTGTTAATTGCCCTCTCTGAAAGGACCTGACATAAGCATCATTATCGGGACGGAATTTTCAAACACCGATGCCTTGTCGTTCATAGGTACAAAGTTCTTCCCCTCTGTGTCAGTTTCACAGTCAAGCTGCCTTGATGCTTATCCACCCTGCAGTTTCTCCTCACTTCATCTCCCAATAAATAAAAGTTTAACTTGCTTATTGAATTGTATAAGAAACCAGCCTTCACCCTCCTGCTGCTCTGGTGAAGCATTGCAAAACCTCCCCATAGATTTACCTCCGTTTCTTCCAGCTGTATGTTAGTACCTTTTTATATGCAATTTTTACTTCATTTAGTCTTTAAGGTTGTGCCTGGGGTTAGTTTAAAAGGTTAGTTAAATGTTAATGGATGTTAATGCTGCAATTAAATTGTTAAATCAATTGAAAACTGTGGCTCTATCTTTGTCTCTGTTAGTGCCGGCCTGAGCTACATTGGCGTATAAATTAAAAGCTGTAAATCTACTGAAGTCTAATTAGAGACCACATTTCTCATTTATCTTATTTTCACAGGACTGTAAGCACTGATAGATAATCAACTGAGGGCTAAAAGTTTTTTACATTAAAAAACTATTTTATCTATTTTAGGATTCAGGTGACTGATTAT
Source organism: Leptodactylus fallax (assembly GCA_947044405.1). Lineage (NCBI taxonomy): Eukaryota > Metazoa > Chordata > Amphibia > Anura > Leptodactylidae > Leptodactylus > Leptodactylus fallax. The sequence goes on along the minus strand of CAMRHE010000081.1, from coordinate 5,755,146 downwards.
AATTCAGATCCAATTACTGTGAAAGGTTACATGTGCAGGGATGCTCCTAGAGACACAAGTTTTGTTCTGTAAGTTAGTATACAAGTTGATTGTGCCTTCCGCTCTAAGGAAAGTGGGTAAACTATTGGATTATTTTGTGTAAATTGGGGGTTGGAATAGGTGGCTATTTGGGGTGCAATTGGGGTACAAAGGCTCTGCCTTTCAATTTCTTTATACAGGTAACCGGCACTGTATCAGGTCTTTTGAGAATGAACTTCAGGCACCAAACATGTTATGGCGCATTCTGAAAGCCATGTCTTGTATGCCAAGATGGGTGCCATGTTGGATGCCAAGATGACTTGGATGTCTTGGACCTGCATAAATGTAAAACTGCAGTAAGATGGCTGTAATATGGCTTTCTGAACTACCAGCAGAAAGGACATACCATCAGTGCTGGCAGTATAACTATTCAGGGCTGCCTCATGTATCTAGCATGGGAGTACGATGGGCATGTGGCATGTGCCCAGGATCTGTGGGATGTCCCCAGTGTGTGAGTGGTTTTTGTATTTTTCTGTGACATCACTACATTATCCCTGTACTGTGACATCATCATACTAGTATGAAGGCATCAGTCTGTGTTTTTTTTTGGTGGCATGATGTCATCATGAGCCTGGTATAACAAAGGGTAATGGGGCACTCTATTGCTTTGGTGCTCAGAAAGGAATTCACTCTGTTCTCAAAAAAGTTCTAGCATTCTAAATTCATGCAAGACTTAAGAAGACACAAGAAGTATTTTATTTATGCAATTCACAGAACACATTATGTTTAGGTCTTTTTAGGAACTTTCTCAGATTATCTGTAGGGAATACACAGTACTAATGACTAACACTTAAAGGGGTTATCCCATTATGGACACTTATCCCCTATTCACAGGACAAAGGATAAGTGTCCAATCACTGGGGGCCTGATCGCCATGTATCTCAATGATTAGGAGATCGGGGAACTGAAATTCGCCCTAAAGCCTCCTTGTGAATGGAGCACCAGTGATCGGACACTTATACCCAGTTCTGTGGATAAGTGTCCATAGTGGGACAACCCCTTTAAGGTGAGTACAACTGGCAGTCATTGGCTTGTTTAGATGTGGTCTGGGAGGGTACTCTCGGTCACTGAACTATTTCCACAAAGTCATTAAAATATTTTCTATGACTGAGAGTCACCTCCCAGACCATATAATCTATACCAGACAATGAGATCTGCTGTCATTGGCTGGTTTAATTGTGATACAGGAGATTACTCTCGGTCATTGAAACACTAGGTCATTGACCTAGATACAGTGACCAAGAAAAACTTCCCTGACCACATGATCTAAACCAGCCAATGGAAACTGTAAATTTATTACAACTGTCATTACTTGGTTTAGATTGGTTACCCTCAGTCATTGAAAGTAGGTCAATGATTATTGCTAGAGACTGAGAGTAACGCCACCATTTTGAACGATTCATCCATAATAAATGCCAAAAGTTTTGGATTTGCCATATCCAGATTTGCATCAAGATATGCTCTTGAGTTATCCCACTTTCAGCCCTAATTCTATTTTACTGCCCCTGTTATTTAATTGAATATGTAAGCTTTATGACTTATTTATTAATTTTCTGTATGGATTGTTATGCAGTCTCCAGAACATGTGATGTTTCAGTCCATTTAGGACAGGGGTCTCAAACTCGCGGCCCGCGGGCCAACTGCGGCCCTCGGGACAATAGTTTGCGGCCCCCACCTCAATATCAAAGTTTATTGTTACTGCGGCCCGAGTAGGGTAGCAGGGTACGGAGCCCACGGCCAGCTGGAGATGGCCGGGCCCCGGACCATTATGATAGCGGTCGGGGAAAGCCTAGTTCCCCGACCGCTATACATACTGTTATTGGAAAGGAGTCCTGGCATATTGCAGGCCCCTTTCCAATACATGCCAGCCCAGGGGAGGTGACTGAAAATAATAAATAGATATTCTCACCTCTCCTGGGCACAGCGTCCTCTCCGGCGCTCCTCCGTCATCACTGAGGCCTCTGATTAGGTCCCAGCGGTCACATGGGGCGCGGGCGCGTAATAACGTCAGTGCGCCCCATGTGACCGCTGAGGCCCAATCACAGGCCTCGGCAGCGACGTCGGAAGAGGGTCTGAAGACGGCAGGATGGAGCGAGGATGCCAAGGAAAGGTAATACAAGGTGAGTATGAATGTTTGTTATTTTTAATCACCTTCCCTGGGCCTCCGATTATTATACTCTGGGGTCTGAGGAGACCCCAAGGTGGGGGCCACTGTGGGGGGCATATAATACTGGGTGGGGGCCACTGTAAGGAGCATATAATACTGGGTGGGGCCCACTATGGGGGGCATATAATACTGGGTGGGTACCACTGTGGGTAGCATATTATACTGTGTGTGGGGGGAGCAATGTAGAGCATATAATGCTGTATGGGGGCCACTGTGGAGCATATAATGCTGTGTGGGGGCCACTGTTGAGCATATAATACTATTTGGGGCCACTGTTGAGCATATTTTACTGTTTGGGGACCCGTAACCGATTCAGGGGGGCCCCATGTCAAATGTTCGCCTTGGGGCCCAGCCATTCCTAGTTACGTCACTGCCCCGGAGTATAATAATCATTATACTCTGGGGTCTGAAATTATACCGTGTGCAGGGGCCACAATGGAGCATAATACAAGTGCAGGGGCCACTAGGGAGCATAATACCGTGTGCAGAGGCCAATATGGAGCATATTACCGGTGTGGAAAACCTGATGCGGCCCAGCCTCACCCAGACTCTACCTCCAGCGGCCTCCGGGTAAATTGAGTTTGAGACCCCTGATTTAGGACCTTCTGCAGGCTATCTTTAGAGGATGCACAGTACTAGTGAGCAATATTGAAAAGTGAACATATACACTAATACTGTGTGTCATCTACAGACAGTCTGCAGAAAGTCCTCAATGGACTGAAATATCACATGTTCTGGAGCTTGCATAAATAAATAACTTCTAAGACTCGCATCACCGTAGAGCGCCAAAATTTTCTTTAGAAATCTTGAGCATGATGTGCTTCTTTTCTGTTTTAAGCTATGTTCAGACTTATTCTGATCTGTCACCTTCGTCATTCACTCCTCTAATGTTAAAACAAAGACAGAAGCTATTTTCCATGTTTATTTTCCAAATGGAAGACAGAAGTCCTGAGCACACATAGCGTTATGACATTATCATGTGCGTTATATCTATACTGTGACATCGCTGCCTGCATTATTCTTGTTCTGTGTCATCTCTGTGCACATTATCCCACTACTGTGAAATTACTGTGTGTAATGTTTCTGTACTGTAATTACCTTGTTGTATTGCCAGCTGCCTTGACTGGAGTATATACAGGTGTAGCAAAGTGGACCGACTCTGCGACAGGTGACAAAAATGTGCTGCTTCATATTGACCTATCTCCAACACGTGCATTAAAGTGACAGTCCAGTCAGGAGTGCAAAAAGTGATATATAAATCTGTACCTACAGGGGATGATTCCTGATACTTTTTCCTCAAATCATACTGCTTGGCTGCATTATATCTCATATGTCCTAGGGCACATCAGAGATCTGTGACTACAGTTTAGCTACAATGACTACAGGGATCATGAGGTAGTCTGAAACATACCCACTGTCTCATCATTGGTCAAGGTTGCTCTGTCCAAGTTCACCAGGATGTCAGTTCATGGAGAGATGACTTCTATAAAAGCAAGAACTCAGTGGTATGAACTACTAATACACTGAGATACAGGTAATTGCCACACAATACCGAGGAAAATGAGTCTTACAAAATGGGAACCTGGAGGGTTGCTTTAAAAATGTATTCAGCTTTATACAACTGTGTCTCGGTCTAGATTGTCTCCAGTAGCCTCCTTCATTGCTCAATAAGTCTAAACATATTCAGATCCTTACTTGTGAGTAGGGTCTGAATATAATTTTAGCTTCCCTGTAAAAACACAGAGATATCCAGACTACAACATCATATTACCTCCATGTCGAACTATTGGTGTTACCTCTTAACTATGGACTGGTATATGTTTAAAATAATAAGAAATATGATACCCAGTTTATCCCATGCTTAAATCTGTCCATATATTTTTTTTGTTTTGTCAGTCATGTTAAAAGGTAACTTTTATTAAGACCGTATACAGTAATACAGTATGGTGAAATTATACACAATCTATCCACCGTATCTAAAATATGGTACTTAAATATAGCAAATTTCTGTTAACATAAACATTATAGCATAGCAAAAAACAACAAAAAAGGGCTTTAGTGTAGCTTTTAAGTGGAGGGGATGTAGCCAATGGTGAACAATAAAGCGAAAAATGTAATAAAATCAATTGCCAGACTGCATGTGGAATACTGGGCAATTGTATGTTGGAAGACATAGCTGAACTAGAGCAGATACAGAGGAGGGCGACCAAGGTTGTTAAGGGGATGGCTGGATCAGAGTAAAAGATGGGTTATAAAACTTGGGGTTGTTCAGTTACGGGAATAAAGGTTTAAGGGTGACCTTTTTACAATGTACAAATATCAGAATGGACAGTACAGACATCTTTCCAATGACCTCTTACACCTAGGCCTGTAACCTTGAGAAGGGGGCATTGTCTGTTTCTAGAGGACAAAGGATTCACCACCGTCATTGACAGGTTTTCTTTATAGTTAGAGGTGAGACGAAGGAACTCGCTTCCACAGGATGTGATAACGGTCTTGAAAGTAAAAGTATGACAAGTTATGGGAACTAGAATTTTGGAGAGGAACATTAATCGAAGGCTTTATTCAGAGTTTATTTGGAGTTGAGAAATCATTGTTTCCCCCCATCATGGGGTAATTGGCGTCTGACTCATGTAAAATATTGCTGAATATATTGGCGCTATATAAATAAAATCTATTATTATTATTATTATTATTATTTTGCCTACCTCTGGATCAATGTGGTAGAATTATAGGTTGGACTTGATGGACTTGTGTCTTTATCCAACCTTATCAATTAGGTGTGGTACTATTTAAATAGGACTGTTCAGGTCACATTCTAAGGTAAAGTAAAGTCAATAAAAGGTGTTGTCTAGATTCAGGATATTGATGGCATGTCCTCAGAATAGGTCATTAATATCAGATCGTTGGAAGTCTAGCATGCAACACCTCCAATGATCAGCTTTTTGAAGAGGGACGCTGCATCCTCACCATTGTTTATGTGCACATCATGTGCAGGGAATTAGGCCTTTGTCCTAGGCCACTAATATAATATTGACCATGGTTTTAATACCCACATTTGCCCATCTACCTGATTTTAGAGACCTCCTTAAGTTGGAAAGGGAGTTTTTACACAACAACAGAGTTGCAGATGATCAAGCCTTCCCTTCAGTACAATAATAAGGACCTCTGTTATACTTTTAATGTTGCTTGCACTGAGACTGTGAGAAAGTAGCCCCATGGGAATTCAGCCTATACAGAGAGCTGCCAACAGATTAATAGGAGCCTAGTATTGAAGCTTCAAAGACTGTACGAGGATTACCAGGGTGAACCACACTAGTGTAATAGACCAGCACCAAGCATAGACAAGCTGCTTTCTGGTAAATAAAGGGAAATGTTTGGTACACTAACCCACCTTTTTCAGCTAGGACTTGGAGAGTGCTCAGTGATAGCCTGGGAGTTCCATCAGCCCAGGTAAAGATCTCTATCTTGATTCTATAGTCATGGATGACTATGTAGGAGAGTTATGGCACAAATGCTGTATAGCAATATTGGCAAGGACTTTATTTTGTAAAGGCTTATGGGGTCCATAACTGTAAGAAACAAATTTTTCCAACAGTCAAGGTCTGCTTCAATTTTTGAAGTAAAGGTGAAATGTTATCAGATATAAAATTGCAAGTATTTCTGCCAGTCCTGACTCTCAGATTGTATCTCCATTATAGAGAATTGGATTCCACATGGACCTCACTAGAACTTAACTTCATTTCTGGATTGTCCTTTTCATACTCTAGAGACATGAGCATGTACTTTCATGCTAAGACTAGAGGGGCCGAGTGGCAGACAGTTTTTTGGCGTCTATGATGTTTTGTCTTCTTCTGATCAGTTGTTGCATACTTGAAGAAATTTTGGCTGGTCAGCCACTGCTGTAAGATTTTCTACTTTTTCAAGTCTTCTCCTTGCGATGATAAAGGCTTTCATTCACATGTGATGGCTCTACAGAACCTTAGAAGCGTTTCAGTCTTTCATTTCAAAATTATTTCAAATCCTTATATTTCTTCTGGAATATTATTTCATCACAACATAATGGGGGAATTTACTAACCCATCTATGCCGGTTTTCTCGCATAGATGGGTATAAATGTCCGTCCATGTTCCTGGGGAAGGCTATTCCGTAGATTAACAGTCCTTATAGTGAAGAAGCTTTGTCAGCTCTTGAGATTACATGTAAACCTTTTATTCTCCAGACATAGAGAGTGCCCCCGTGTCATTTGATGGGATTTTACATGGAACAGTTTTTCCCCATATTTCTTGCATGGGCCAGTTATATATGTATTTTTATCATATCTTCCCTTAAACCCCTCTTCTCCAGGCTAAACAAATTTAACTCCTTTAGTTTCTTCATGCCCCTTATCAGTTTTGTGACCCTCCGTTGAACCTTTTCCAACTCTAGGATATCCTTTTTATGTACTGGTGCCCAGAACTGAACTGTATAGTCCAGATGGGACTGCACCAATGACTTATAAATGACTTACATCCCTGTCCTGTGAGTCCATGCCCCTTTTAATACAAGACAGTATCCTGCTGGCCTTAGAAGCAGCCAATTGACACTGCATACTGTAATTTAATATATGATTTACGAGTACACCCAGGTCCTTCTCCATCAGTGACTCTCCCAGCTTTAATCCCGCTAGGACATTTATCACATGTGGATTATTTTTACCCAGATGCATAACTTTACATTTATCCACATTGAATCTAATTTGCCATGTGGATGCCCAAACACTCAGTCTGTCCAAGTCTGCTTGTAACCTACATACATCCTCTATAGAATGCACTGTACTACATAGCTTGGTGCCATCTGCAACAAATAGAGACAGTGCTATTAATCCCATCTTCTATATCAGGGGTGTCAAACTCATTTTCTCCGGGGACCACTTCAGCCTCACGGGGTACCTTGAAGGACCAAGATTATTTTACACATGTATAAAAGTAACTTCTCCTTAACAGATAAGCGAGCTATTAAGCAGTAATTACATTTGTACATTACTACTGTTACAATCAGCCCTTTGAGGTCAACCAGGAAGAACATAATGTATTGTTAAAACCTAAGACATTGGCATGTTACATACTATCCTCATCCTTTTCTGAATATATAAAAAATTAAGCACTATACAAAAACTGTTTACCCCTGCAAACGGTATTATGCTCTATAGTTGCCTCTGCACACGGTATTACGCCCCACAGCGTCCCCTGCACACGGTATTATGCTCCATAGTTGCCCCTGCACACGGTATTATGCTCCATAGTTGCCCCTGCACACGGTATTATGCTCAATAGTTGCCCCTGCACATGGTATTATGCTCCATAGTGGCCACTGCACATGTTATTATGCTCCATAGTGGCCCCTGCACACGTTATTATGCTCCATAGTGGCCCCTGCAATCGGTATTATGCTCCTTAGTGGCCCCTGCATTGGTATTATGCCCCATAGTGGCCCCTGCAAATGGTATTATAGTCCATAGTGGCCCCTGCACATGGAGGTATGCCCCATAGTGACCCCCCCACCCATGAACTATTATTATACTCTGGGTTCTTTTCAGACCCCAGAGTATAATGATCGGAGACCCAGGTGGTGACAAACATAAAAACCAGTGTTACTTACCTGGGCTCCGTTGCGCTCCCTGCGTTCGGCCTTCTTCAATGTCGCACAGACCGGCGTCGCGACATAATGACGTCGGCCTGGCTCACGTGACGCCTGGGACGTCACCAAAGAAGGCCGAAGCCGGCTGGGAGCAGCATCGGATCGCCGGAGAGGTGAGTAACTCTGGTTTTTATGTTTATCACCTCCCCGGGGTCTCCGATTATTATACTCCGGGGTCTGAAAAGACCCCGGAGTATAATAATAGTAGTATTTGATGGGGTTCGCCGGCCGCGGCCTCACTTACCATCCCCGCTCCTGCACACAGCCGCTTCTGCGTCCCATATCAGAAGGGGAAGCGGGGGGCGGCCACGACCAGCAGCGGGGATCGATAAGTAAATAGGCCGTTACGTGCCGGGGATACTCCAGCAGGCAACGGCCTATTTATATATATATATAAAAAAAACTTATCTTCACCTACCTGCGATGCTTTGATGCAGCCGCGGCCTCCTCCTCTTCTTGTCTGCGTGTCAGCGTAGGAGGCGCGATGACGTCATTGTATCGCCGCCTGCGCTGACATGCAGAGGCCTTGTAAACCAGCCCAGGACAGGTATCGCGTAGCTTTGTTTTTGTTTTTTTAAGCGGCCTGTCCTGGGCTGGTTTACATTACATAATGTACATAGACAATAATAAATGCCGCAGCCCTGCGGGCCAGATAAGTGTCGGGCCGGATAACAGAAGGCAGCGTGCCGGATTCGGCCCGCGGGCCTTGTGTTTGACACCTGCGTTCTATATCATTAATAAATAAGTTAAATAACAGCAGACCCAGCATTGAACCCTGAGGTACACCACATATAACAGAGGACCAGTCTGAGCTGCAGTCATTGACCACAACTCTCTGGATACAATCCTTCAAATTTTCAATCCAATTACAAACTATATTTTCCAAGCCAATGGACCTTATTTTACCCATTAAACGTCTATGAGGGACAGTGTAAAACGCCTTTGCAAAGTCCAGGAACACTATATCCACAGCCTCCCCTCTGTCCAGGCTTCTAATCACCTCTTCATAAAATCAAGTCAGGTTTGTCTGACAACTCCTGTCTTTAGAAAAACCATTGCTGTCTGCCACATAATATTACGTATAGTCTCATACTCCTTTATATAGTCGCTTTAGAGCCTCTCAATCAGTTTCCCCACAATGGATGTTAAACTCACCAGTCTGTAATTACCTGGGGAAGGCCTAGAGCCCTTTTTGAAAATATGCACCACATTAGCCTTGCGCCAGTCCCTTGGCACTGTACCAGTCACTAGAGAATCCCTAAAATTTAAGAATAGGGGTACAGCAATGACAAGACTGAGTTATTTAATACTTGTGGGTGTAATCCATCTGGACCCAGAGCCTTGCTTACATATATTTTGTTTAGCTTGCCTTGGACAATTTCTATATTTATCCAGTTTATTATTATAGTGACTGATGTGTTACCAGCATTGGTGACACCCACATCAACTACTCCCTCTTCTTCTGTATACAGAGAGCTAAAGAACCCATTTAGTAGCTCTGCTTTTTTCTTGATCCTCGGTGATCAACTTTCCATTACCACTATTTAGGGGACCTACTGGCATCTTTGGTGTGAGCTATACCTGAAATCTACAACAGTTCCTAGATAGGTATAGATTTCAATTCTGCATTTCAAGATGGAGGTGCACCTGCCAGGGACCTTAATAAGAAAGGCATAGAGAACACCACTCTTAATAAAATACCACCAATATGTTCTCCAAGAAATTTCTTCAACCTCAAGTGGTAAAGCTTATATTCACAATACTGAGCTGTAAATTTAAAAAATTTGATAGTGGTAATTATTGTAGCAAAAGGTAATAGTGTAGGTTAGTGGTGTAGGGTTTGAATAGGGTTTTGTCCTTAAGGAGGAACTGTTGTCTGTCCTACAATTGTCTCCTTTAGTAGATACACTCCCAGTGAAATAACAAATCTGGAGAATCTTTTCCCATAACTCTGTGTTGTGCTGTTCCTGTTATCCCTCATAGACATTTATGAATAATTGGACAACTGGACAATCCCTCATAGATTATAAACCCTTGCAGAAAGGGCCCTCAAACCCGCTGTGCCAGTTGGTCACTGTTAGTATTGTACTTGTTTTGTGTACTGTATGTAAACTCTCAAATATACAGCACCATGGAATTAATATAATAATGTGCAGCACCATGGAATTAATGGGGCTCTATAAATACATAAATAAATAAATAATAATAATAATAATTCCCCTTGTCAAAGGGTTGTGCCCTTTCACAGTCTAATACTGTGATCACTAATCAGACAATATCAGTCTGTGCTGGGACACATCCCCAACTGGTTACACCCCGTAAATATATTATTATTATTATTACTATTTATTTTTAGAGCACCATTAAGTCCATGGTGCTGTACATTATTATAGCAATTCCATGGGGATGTACATTATTATAGTAAGTCCATGGTGCTGTACATTATTATAGTAACTCCACGGGGCTGTACATTTGAGGGTTTACATACAACACTCAAAATACAAAAAACAAGTATTATAATAACAGTGACCAACCTGAACAGTGGGATAGAGGGCCCTGCCTGCAAGGTATTCATAATATCTAGGAGGAATAACAGAGGAACAACAGAAGGAAAGGGAGGTGATTTGAATTTTTATTTATTTTTTTAATATATATATTTTTTTTATTTGCTGTAATTTTTAGACTCCCAGGGGGTCTGATTACTAATACAATGCACTGCAATGCTAATGCTTTGTAATGCATTGTAAAATAGCACTACTTCTACTAGAATACATACAATGACAGGCCTGGGAACCTTCAATAGGCTCCTGGCTATCATAGTAACGGATAGTCAGCCCTGGATCTCACTCCAGTGCTCGTCGATCCACCCACAAATTGCACCTCAGTCAGTTTTGCTGGCACTGCGCTTCATGCACCGCTGGAAAAATGGCATGTCAGTCAGCTTTGCAGGCACTGATCACGGGCATTGATGCCAGGTCTCTGCTGTATGACACAGTAGAGACCCAGGGGCTATGGTGACCCCTTGGCTTCTGAGTGTCTGCCATATTTAAATACCCCACAACTGCCATAATGGTAGGGTGGCTGTCAGGAAATGGTTAAAATAAAGAAAAACATGGAAAAATAAAAACAACATAAAAATAAAGCCCCATTTATCACCAAAAAAGGCACAAAAACTATTTGAATACGGCAAAGGAAAAAAAATGTTATAGCCCTCAAAACCGCATGTACGAAAAAATGAAAAATGTGTCTACTCCTGAACTAGGAAACCAGTGGTTAAAATACAAGACAGATATAAACCTGTTCAGAGGCTTCACAATTTAATCCAATGCTGAAGATTATTATAATTGTTGCATATAGAGATAACATAACTTGAAGCCTATGTTAGGAGTATATGGATACATGATGGTTGTAAACAAGACAATGAGTGCGGTATGTAGAGTTTGTGGTCTGAGGGGAAGTCGCAAACACTGGAACTGATATTTTGACTATTTTGAAACTAAACTCTCCGGAGTCTCACCAGCTGGGACTAATAGCGCAACGAAGGGGGAAAAAGCTTCCTGGGCCTGCAGGTTTCAGACAGGAAGGCTCAAGGGGAAACAAGAGAAACCCATTAACTAACCACAGTATTATCCTGATCCTCTCAGAAAAACGAGTGAGGGACGGCTAATGAACTAACCTTAACGTTTCAAACTGAATGCACCTCAGGGAGCTCTGAAAGAACAAACAGTGTGACAGATCAATGCCTGATTCCTATATCAAGAGAAAAGGTTATTTGCTCCTCTAAGGAATAATGGGATTGGTACTCCTCTATGATAGCATCTCTAGCCTTTCAAATACAGCTGGCCTTGTTATATCTTTATGTTGTACCTCCTCATATCAAAGCTCATTAGCGTGAACATTGACAGCAACATTATTGTTAGAACTGGGCATCAGGTTTGTCAAAGCTCAGGACTCCGACACCCTTCTTACAATTCCAGATTCTGTGGTCAGCTGGAACTTTGTAAAATGCAAACTTGATATATGTCAGTGGCATTCTATGGGAGCGATGATTGACAACTCCACATGAATGGTCTTCAAGGTGAAAAGCTGGACAGGTGATAAAAAGTGCGGAGGTGTTAAGTTAGTTATGCAAATGTGTGAATTACATTTTGTTTAAGCATTTTGAATGTTTTCTTCTATCTTGATGTTTTTTGATTTATTTCTGAGTCAAGTTAATTAAAATTCTGGTTAAAAAAATATTTTGATATCTTCTCAAAATTATCTGCTGTGAGAACAATAATACAGTTCTACCATTACAATAATGTTTGCGATATCCACCATATCACAATAGATACAGGCCCCATTCACATTAGAGCCAAGTCATTCAAATTCCCCAATCTTGGCAGGACTGGCCGACTATAGACTGACAAGAATGACAGGGATTGGGTATGTTGAATTTTAAAGGTCAATCCTTTCGATTTCAGTGGAAATAATCTGCCACCAGAGGTAGTATCTTATTCTGTTCTTCCCATTGAGAACACATACACTCTCTGCCAAACCAAGAGTGTATATGTATGAAGTTGGGAGCAATATCTGTTGGCTAGGGAACATTTGAGCTACAACTATGGAAGATGTATGGGCACTTTAAAATTTTGGGGGAAGTGAATGTTTACATATGTGTATCTGACAAAACATAATTTTACCTAAAGGGATGAATATTGTCATTTGGAGGTTTCCTTCCATAAAAGGGAGTAAACTTCAGGCTATAGTAGTGAGATTGAGAGGTAGCAGGGGAGGCTCGGTCAATGTCTTCATTTTATTTATTCAGCAACCACTTCTTAAAGTTATGGCTTTTGGACTCCTAGGCCATGGTAACTTGAAGAACTGAAGCAAAATTTTGTCAGAAGAGGTTACGATTTTATTAGGACTGAATTTCAAAAAGGAAATAGCATGATGTTATTACAATTACGCCATTCTTTGGGTCGTGATGGAAAATCTACCTCCACTTTGAAATTCAGGATACTTACTCTGAGTACCCAAGCCTGACAACAATCCTGCATTATGATGATGGGTGCCTGAAGCATTGGTGAGATGAAACCTCATCCATTAGTAGCAGTAGTTAAAGAGATTGTACAAGCGATGTAAATTGTATCTAAAACTGCTTAGTATGTTATATAATAATAAAAGAAGTCATACCTCACTAATTCCTTGCTGCTTCCACTCTGAAGCTTCTTGGTCCATTTCCGATCTTTGTTTCCTGACTTCCAGTAATGACATCCTGGTAGGGCCATGTCACCATTGCACTCATTCACTGACTGTAGTGTTGGTCTGTCAACAAACATCACTGAGGTCAACCCCTTTAAGTGGACTTTCTTGCTTATACTGTTGACCTCCATATGAGAACCCTATATTATATCTACTCTTCACCATACCTCATCTTCTCTTTCATTAGACTATCTCTTATACCTTAAACCTTGTCTTCTCATTACTACCTATGACTGAACTCTCACGTTCAATAATCCATCAACCAGTTTCTCTTGTCTTTTTTCAGCTTCCAATTAAGACCTCAGATCTTAGAAGATGCACACTGTCATGTTTACTCGGCCCACTTAACTACAGATATACTTGACCTTGTTATATTGTACTTGCTTATTATCTTGGCAGATACTATTATGTCACCATATTTCACCATGTGATATGTAGCCTTTTTACCAAGTACTTCTCATTTATTTTATCCCTGTACATCGCTAATTAGCAGATGTAAAAAAAAAAAAAAAAAAAAAAGAAAAAAATGATGTACTATGTGCTATGTACTGTATATTTCGCCTCCTAAAGAAACCCTTGGTAGAGCTTAAGCAAAGCAAAGTTTTGGTTCCCCTTATCTGAAAATGGTTCAGGGTTTGTAAATCATTTGCAACATTTATAATGTTCATGTTACTCCGGATATTATGTGTGGGAAAAAACTGCATTTATTTTAAAGGGAGTCTGTCACCAGAACCCAGCGTATCAACCCAGAAATGCAGATAGATAGGTTAGGATCACCTGACTCAAAGGTGATGCTAGGTTCACACCTGCGCCTGGGTTCGCACCTAATCCGCTTAAAAAGCGGTTACCCGCAGAAACCTGCGGACCCCATAGACTATAATGTGGTCTGCCGGGTTGCCACCTGGTTTCCACCTGAAAAATGCGGATGCATTTTTTAAGCGGATTCAGGGACGGAAACCCAAAACGGAATCCAGGCGCACGTGTGAACCTAATATGAGATCTTTTTTTGTAGAATAAAATCCTTAATATGTGCTTGACACAGCTACCCCTATACATGGATTTGGCTGACTTTCATCTAATGTGCATAGACTCATTCAGATAGATAAGATAGATAGATAGATAGATAGATAGATAGATAGATAGATAGATAGAAAATAGATAGAGAGAGGGATTCAGCAAGTAGGAAAGTCCTGTTGTGGATGCAACTGCAAGGACTGCCAATCCAACTTCAATATATGCAGAGAGAGTTCACAACATCACAAGACTTCTTAAGGTGAAAACATTTTGCAGGTATATCCATAAAGTGCAACGTACAAGATGTATATACCAGTACAAGATGGATATACCTGCTTACATAAAGATGGCAAGATATTTTCAGCTTAAGAAGTCTTGTGATGTTGTGACCTTTCTACGAGAGATAGAGTAGTTACATAAAGATGGATAGATAGAATAAAAAAGGGGTGACAGCATCAACTTCAGGGCATCTCCCCCACAAAATGTGCGACAGAAACCTGAGCTCATCCTCAGGTCTAGCTAGAAAATAAAAGAACACGTCTCTGCCAGCATTTTGATAAAATGATGGAAACTCTTAACAGTGGTGTTGACTCCAATACAGAGTTTAAAAAGATAGAGCGATAGATAGATAGATAGATAGAGAGTAAGAATAGTCCCCACATTTATCATAGTTGTTCTTTGTATGTTTTGAAAAGCAATAAAAGAGACGGTTATCGTTTGTTTGAACACAAAGCATAGAAAGGCTTAAAAGTTTCCGATAATTTGCTAGTGCTTTAACCAGAGCAAAACATTGTCTTAAAACTGTCTTTTTATAAAGCCATCTTGGTAGAGGATGATTAATGAATTCAATTGGGCAGTGAGAAATTCAGTTCACTGACCCATGTTTTCAGCACAGGTATTGATGTGAAGCTAATGAGAAATATGCTGGTGAAAATTTGAATGTTTATTCCAATTACTGAACGACATATTTAAATGGTAGATTCGCTATGTAACCTTAACCTTTCTTTTATATTGCACAACACACAGCTGCTGCACCCACCTTAGCAGATGAAATGTTTTACATGCAAAATTTCCACTTAGAGCCATTTCGTATCCGCCCCATCTTTACTGAGGTTTTACCTTTTAGTTTAGTCAGAATTCCACCCATTATTGTATGTGAATTCCAGATTCTTCTGCTAGTTAACGCTGACCCTCATTAAAGGATAATGGACTTGTTGGAAAGTGTATACCACAATATTCTCTAGCTTCATGAGAATAGTATTACTAGTCTGCAGTACTCTAGGTACATTATTCTATACAAAGTATAGATTTTTTTTTTTTTTTTTAAATCACCTTATTTATCATGCACATTGAAGACTGTAAAAGAAAAAAAAAACACGTCATCTCCTCTAAAAAAAATGTCAAAATTTTGCTTGTAGTCCAAAATGGTATCAATAAAAACTAGTATGACCTGCAAAGTTAAGTCCTGAACAGAAAAATTAATAAATATGGGTGTCAGAATATAGCAACATAAAGCAATTTTTTTTTACATAAAGGTAATTTTTTTTAAATTAAAGTAGTAACACAAAAAAACAAAAAACAATGTCATAACTGCAGGGAATTATTGCTCGATTCCAACCCAGGTACATAAAAGTTTGCCATACACCTGATTGTATAAAAATAAGTACTTACATGGCTATGTTGATGGTAAATAAGAAGGTATGGCTTTTGGAAGGAGAGGATGACAAAAGGAAATTGAACAACTAAACCAGTTACAACAGGAATGGCTTCGTACAGCAGAAGGATTGTAAGGTCCAGAATACATCATGTAACTAATAAAAATGATCATAGATGCATGCAGAGCAGTAACTTTTTGATCAAACCCTCTGAAAAGTTTTAGAAACACTTCCCATTATTAGAAATTTTATTGTCAAAATTGGTACTAGTCATGCATGACAATGGTTGATATCTAAGGTAGAAAATAATACAATTATGATTTAATCTATAAATTTATTGGACATATAAACTAGTATGATATATCTTGAGCATTGAAACAGTACTAAGGCTAATTTTTTTTTTCACAGCCAGTTTTGATCTGTGGGGCATCAGTTTTCACAGATACCTTTTTAAACCTGAGTCTATGAGAGACCCTGAAAAACAGGCAAAAATAGGATATTTTTTTGGGCATGTGAATAGCCCCATAGACTCTCATTGTTTTGAAAAAGGGGTTGTATTGGCTGTTCAAAAATAGTCCATCACACAGCCATGTGAACAGAGCATGAAGCTATATTCACACAAGCGTTACCAATTCTCAGAAGTCAAAACAGATGGCAGCCGTATGATGGCCACTATGTGAACAACTATCATGTGAATTTGAATAAACAAGCAAGAATTTAGCATTCTTGGTGTGAATGGGAAGTATCAACACCAGCCTCATCATTTACAGTACCATCCAGAAGAACAACAGGCACCACAGAGGGTTGTGTATCCAAGACTATCTAAGGGAAAAATGTTGCTGTTTTTGGTGAAATATATGCCTCTTGTTTTTTTGGTGAGATATATACTGCAAATCCTGAGTAACTTAGAATGTTGTATTATTCCCATTTGAACACAAGGCTCATCTGCATATAACAATAGATAATTATAAATCTTCTATATAAAAAAAAAAATGAAAAACTACCCACAACTATTGGCCACTTGTACAATGCCAATCACACATATGTAGCAAAGGCTGTTGATTCTTGGTTTGTTATGATCAGCACTGTAACGTATACAGAGACCCTCTTATAAAGCAGCCACTGGTGAGTATTTCTCTGACCGCTGACTGCCTTTTTATATATTGTGAACCCTCTGAATGTATTTCACAGGCAGCTTTGTGTGACCTTCAGCAAGTCACTTTGTCATGTGAATTAGCATAAATTAGGAACTGCTGAGTTGTGGATCTGTCAATTGTCTCTATGGCTAAACTCCTACTAATATATGCTAATCCACTCTCTACTCAACAGTACCTGAAGACCTTTGTACTCATAATCTCTCCCCTAATACACTCCTCGGGTATATATGCTTAGCTGCTTAGCTATTTATTGTCACAGACAAAGAAAAGACCTCTATGTATGTATATGTCTACAATGTATTCCTGAGGCATCAATAGAAGGCACAATTACAATGCAGTGAATGTACAATACAGCAACAAATAGAACACAAACAGCAATGGAGTAATGGTAAAAGAGTATCTGATCTAAAGATGTCATGTACAGTAGTTATGTGTTAGTTACTTTGATTTTTGCCATTTTAACCATCTTTACAGAGCTGTCAAAAATAAAGTTTGCGCTGGCTTAAAAGTATGAAACTAGAACAAATGGATACCAGAAATAAATTTTATTTTATGGCTGGATATTATGACACCAACTACAAGAAATTATGAGAAACTAATTTGCAAGAATTTTTTTGGAAATGAGGAAAGTACACTATCAAATTCTTAAGCGCCACTCCAAATATACATGTCTAATGTTTCCCCATTCTAATGCTGCGGTTACCATTGGAAGTATTAGGAAGGGAAGCCGTAACTTCAATCTAGAAATGAGTGCAATGACCCTAATATTAATTGTACTCAGCCAAATTCAAGCAGTAGCCATGTGCTAGGGTCACTGGAATGGTAGAGCTGCTATCTGGTATCACCAAGTATTGCTAAATATAACACCAAACACCTTAGGAAAAGTCATTGCACTTTTCTGAAGAAAACCCAAAGATAACTGGTCCATAGTTATTACAAAGGTAAAGAAGTTTTACCCTTAGCTTGGACTTTTTTATATTAGTACACGGACCTAACTTTGTGGAGCTAGCAATCATATTTGCAAGGTGACCCCCTGGCTGTATTTATGGAAAATGGCATTTACTTTAAGCTACAAAGCATTTCTATACTGTATGTTAATCCTTTTGTTATTCACCTCATCTAATTCCTGTGTTGAAACCTTTCGACTGTTACCCCAACCTCCTCCACTTCATTGATGCCCTCTGTCTTCTCCTTCGGCCCTGCTAGATAGGACCGCTGTTCTTCCCAGTTGAGTTGGTGACATCAGACTGTCAAGGCAACTATCACTCAAAAATGATGAGAGACTCCAGTTGTGCACCTTGAATATCAATATTCATCCTTCCCTGGATTGTTCCTGGTACCTTATTGACTTTGTTCATGACTCTGATCCTGACTTTGGCCTTGTTTCTGGACTGTTCTTTTGTTTTGTCTTTCTGATTTGTGACATGGTTACTTTAGTTCTGGTATGTACTCTTGGCCTGCTTTCTGGCTATGATTCCATCTTGTCCCCCAGCATCCTGCAACCTGACCACTATTCCGTTGACATCGCTGTGGCTATGTTCCTGACTTCTCTACAAGTTCTTTTTTTACCTGTCATTTTTCAGTAACTGATATTCAGACCGCAACCTGGGAAGGTCATCACACCCAAGTCTAGTCAGGGCCAAACCGATTGTGGCTTGAAAGATCCAATTCTCTACCAAAATAATGTAACACTTGATAATGAACGCTGTTTCTTTTGGTATGAAAAATCAAAATTCACACTCATGGTGTCTTATTATTGACTATCCTGGAAATAAATGATAATAAATGATTTTTGTCTCAATTTTTGGAGTAACAGGACTGCCATGCTAGACTATAGTAAGTAAAATTACATTATTATGTTATAATGTTTTCTTGCATACTTTTCAGTCATCAAGTAGCAACAAAATATCAAGTTTACTATAGAAAAAGTCATAGGTTTATGTTTAAATGCAATTTTTCTGGCATGTTCTTGAATCTAACTGTGAAGTGAACTTTAGTTAGAGTTGTATCTTTTGTATACAATTCATAGAAGTTGATAATATTGCATTATCCCTAAAAAAATCTTATATTTATAGAGTCCATAGTTACCCCTTATTATTCTGTCATACTGATAGACAATTTGGACATGTTACCGTGCCCCCCAATCTCTATCTGTAACGTTAGTGTGACTGAATGATTTCTCATAAATATTTAAAAAATATATAAATATATTAAAAAAATTGTCCACTTTGTGTTGATGCTCAAAATGCAGTTTTAGTCCCTAAAATCTATTTACCGATTCTAAAGGAATACTCTAAAGTAAAGTGACCCCATGCCTATACGTGTCTCACACCTTCATGGTCAGAGAGTTCATATCTCAGTGGAGTCTGGTTGGGATGACAGCAGTCATGCGGAACCAGTTTACTGGCTTTCAACTGTGCTCTGCAAAGGACGTTCCTCGTGACATTCCCGGCCCTACGTCTTCGGTACTCTGCTGGGGATAAGTGAAAGGGTCTTGCTTGTTTGGTCTGATGAAGGTTGCTGATCGGAGATAGCTCAGCGTGACACTGATTTCACCTCCTTGGTTGGCCACACGCTAGTCTTTCCTCTTGGGATGATATAAAGTTTGTTTCTGCAACTAGAACAAAGAGATTTTCCCAACAATGCAGCCATGTAGTTTGTAATCTAACCTTATTTTAAGAAAAATAGATATTCCTGAAGATAAAAATATGGTAGAAAATCATTGTTTTCATCAATGAATGCATACTAAGATTGGTTAAGCCCATCCAATATATATATATATATATATATATATATAAATATAAATAGTGTCCAAACTCTTTTAGGTGTTCATCTCTCAGACCTGAAAGAAACGGAACTTCCTCAAATTACCAGGCTTTAGCCCTCCTGGATAGTGTTGGCCAGCTGGTAGTTGCCAAAATCATCAGGTTATTCAAGCAAATAGCTTCATGAAAGCTCTTTCAGGCTACGGCTATTTCTCCAGCCTTCACCACACTCATGAGCACAAAGTTCAATGGACCACGTAAATGTTGTCTGTGGAGAGATGGAACTAAGCCACTGCCAGACACCTCTGGAGGTAGCTTATCTTCCTTAAGAAAAATAGGATTGGATGTTGAAATTCAACCAATCTCTAATGTCAGGAAAGAGTTTGAAGGACACTATACACATAAGATAGTCAACCAGTCCCACCAAAGCCAGCAGGTTTGTCCAGCTGTTCTCTTATGTGAATGGGGACCATAACTGATTATATATATATATATTTCGACAATAAATAAAATATGATACATTAGCCATAATGAGTATTGCATAGATCATCCTAAGCTCAACAGCATTCATTCATTTTAGGAAGTCCAAATTTTACTGTCCATATTTCATAAATCTATTTTTGACTTCTCTATAAAATCTAGGTAAACCTGTTATGGTTAACAAACAAAAGAAACCCATAGAGCACCAGACCCCTATTTTCATCTAAGACAGAATAGAGGTAAACAAGAATAAGCTGTAATTATTGTGTAGCCTTATGTACCATCTTCCAGAACATTGCATTAGAATCACTGAAATGGTAATTCCAGTAAAAGTACCAAAGCTTTGAGTCCGGCATATCCAGTAACGACCAAGTCAGCGTGAATCCTTTCTACACTTCTATGGGAAAATTGTATTATTTTGTTCTAGTTTGCGTTCGGAAGTCTGTGGCCTCCAGTCATGGCTTATCAGTAAGTTGTGTATTTGGAACGGGGCCAGATCAATACTGTATTCTCTCATACATCTCTGAACCCAGCGGGGAAGGTAATCACAGTGATACAGAACTCTGCACCTACTGGAACAGATCAATACTCTGACAGAGTTTGGCTTTGTTCCTTCACTAGCTTTGAGATGTTCTGCATGCTCTACATGATTGCTTAAAGGTTTGTTTTCGCCTTGTCCTATAAGACAACACAGCTCCCTCCCTGGTCTCACCTAATAACATCACTGTAATTGTCTTGACATGAAATAGCTGCACAAAACACAAAGCATTTTTTTTTTCTCTCCACTAACAGCCATTGATATAGCTTAAATAGGTAGTCAAAGCCTTAATGTGTATTCTTGCTTATTCAACCAGGCTCGGCTAAGCTCCCCAAAATGATTTTACCTGTGGGAGATGCTCTGGTGAAAAGAAATGTAGTCCAATTTTAGCATTGGAAAATTAGTACAGGTCTGATGGTCTCTGGATCCTCGTGCTTGACTTGTTTTTCTACCGTACGTCACATTAGTTATGGTTCTGTATCCTCTGGGCTGTATGTAATGTTTCCCAACACGGACAAATCCATACTGCTGTGTTTTTTTAACATATATAGTTTGTTAAATGTAAATTCAGAAATATATTGTCCTTTATTTTACTCAGTCTTTCAAAATCAATACCTAGAGTATGTTACATAAAAGAAGAATAACTCCAGTAGCGTATACCCTATCATTGACTTATATTGATCAGATGCTTTCATTTTAGATACGGTTATTTTCCACACCACTTTAATTCTTTTTTGGGTTGAGGAGGACTCATTAGTTGAGTATAGGAAATTACTTTTCTATGCTTTATGTAACAATTCATAGAGGGCACAAATATTTGAGAATATGAGCATATTAGTCAATGAACATGACTGTCAACTATAAGAAAAATAAAGGAGACGCCATTGGTGTATAGATTGTTTCCAGTGTCTGTTTGTAACAGATACAAAAGAACAAAGTAGAAAAAAAAACAACTAAATAATACTGAAAAAAAATAATTATATTTGTTTTTTACATCATCCGAAGTATCAGGATTTGAAGAGCTTGAAAAGTGGTTGGCTTTGGCTAGTGAATTGATATGGCTTCAAAATGATAGGTTAGTACCTTTGTTTAATGCTTTCCTTCTATTTATTTCCTATGTGCAAGTTGACTACTTGGCTCTTCAGCAAGGCCACATTAGGGAGCCTAGGGTAGTCTTTAGGTCATAGGCATAACATGAATGTCCTGGGCCTCACTGAAAATTCTGTACCAGGTCCCCAAACTACAGTGCATCATTGATAGTACTGGTCACATCATATTGGGAAGAGTCACCTTATGAGCCCCCTGAGTCTCCTGGTTCCATATGCAACTGCACCCTCTCAAGTTATGCCCCTGCTTAAAGTACACAAACGCATAGGAGAAAAAATGGCCAAACCTCACAATTTAGATTGTTTCACAATTCCCAGTCCTTCCTCTCCAGGGAGATAAGTCTCTGCCAGAGGTGTCTGGCAAAAGTGTAATCTCTTCTTCTTGAAAATACATGCATGTTCAGTTGAGC
Organism: Leptodactylus fallax; assembly: GCA_947044405.1. NCBI lineage: Eukaryota > Metazoa > Chordata > Amphibia > Anura > Leptodactylidae > Leptodactylus > Leptodactylus fallax. The sequence goes on along the minus strand of CAMRHE010000081.1, from coordinate 5,732,853 downwards.
TAAGTATGCATGTATATGGAGGAATCAGCAGGAATAGTTGTTAGAAATTATTAATAGTCTTCACAAGCAAAGATAAAAACTAAAAAAAAAAAACTCCTAAAATTGCCCACAGAATTTCCATGATTGAACGTCAATAATTCAATATGTGACAGTACTATACAAATGCATGCAAAAAAATACTGCTAGAGAGCAGACTTAGTCATAAAGAAAGACTTTCAGGCTACAGTATTCAATGGTTCCACCAAATATATGTTAAATAAATGTACTGTAAATTAATAGCTGATTTAACTCTGTGTGTACCTATAACAAAAATATAAACCGAAGCATAAAATATCATCTTCTTTAGTCAAAAAGAATCGTCATTTAAATGTATTCAGATTCTGCAAACAATGGTCCAATACAGCCTACATGTAACAAAAGCAAACAGCAATCTGTCACCAAAATTGGCTACCATAGCAACCATGGCATCAACACCAAAGAACACGGTAGCTCTTTCATCCCAGCAATCACACCTTACAATGTTACAGAATACAAGTTCTTTGTGTATCATGTTTGTGTAATATCTGAATATCAAAAGAAGGTTACAAGATTCATGCAAAGTATTATCCGAGCTTGCAAATAAAATGCCATAAAAAGCAAAAAGAAATAGTAGAAGCAACAATGGGAGGATCTTAATGCATCAGGCTCTTGTGATGTATGGTTTACTCAGAAATCAATACTTGTGCCAAGACTTCTATGGTATTCTATAGTAGAAGCAATTGTAACCAAGGTAAATTTGTCTTATTGGATGGAAAATATGCAACATAGTTTACAAAATAAATCTCCATCCCTGGTATTTATGTAGTGAAATGTCAGATTAATATCCATAATTGTAATTTCTACTAATATTCCTATGATACTGGAACTGATAGCAGTGGTCAGTACCTCATTGTCTTGATGCAGGGTAACTTGTATATATTGTTTTAACCTGTATTAGAATATTATGGCCCTTCAGTTTCCCTTTGTACAGTTCAATTACTGCAAACTTACAAATGACAGCAGTAAACAGGGTAATGGTAAGCACAAAATGCTGGATAAAGACAAAATTGTTGTAGCTGTGAGGTTTATATTGTCCCTATGAGCCAGATATGGAACATTATAATGTGCTTTTTCACTATTTCTGACAAATATAGCCCATTTTGCCATACATTCGTGTAGTACTTTAACAGAATGTGCACTATTATTACTGCCCTGATACTTCCAGCACGCACAGAAAACACGGTAAAATGGAGTCATACTGAGATAATGTATGGTATGTTATTGCATTTTATTTACTGCGCTTTCTGGAGCCAGCTCTATTTTCTTCCTATGTCATTTTTCTGCCCAGGCTCTCCGTGAAGAATTCTTCTATGTGGTTATGTTCAGAATGAAATGAATGTGTACAACAAATACGCAACCTGATAGATTCATTTTTTTTACAGGAATGAATCTAAGGTTACTTCTACAGCTGTAATACTGAATACTGCCACACAAATATACCATAGGAACTAGACAAGAGCAGTTGGGTGAGGTCAAATGGTTTTCAGGATACCTGCTGTTGTATATTTGTAGTGCATAGGGACATCACTTCTCTGCTTGAAGCAATGCATGGGGTCATTTACCGCCAGACAATGCCCATGTATTACTTTCTTGTACATTTTGTATTCCCATAACACAGAAAGAATGATCATACCAGAATGAAAGCGTCCTTGTGTTGAGGACTTTACATGTCCAACCAGGACAGTCCTTCAGTATCTGGAAGGTCCTAAAGTATTTGCATAGGTTATATTCACCATGACCAATTTCTTTGATGAAATACCAAATATATGTAGGCAGTAGTGATGGGCAAGCCTTGTAAGCTTCATTCAAAAATATGTTCACAAGGTTTGCCTGCAAACCAGAAGTGCTATTGTTATCATCACTTGCCTCAGTGGTAACCCGGGCCACTGACATCACAGGGGAGAGCTGAAGAAGCTGGGAATACTGGGAAAAGAAGACCAAATGCAACGGCAGAGCCCAGGAAAGGTGAGTATGAGTGGTTTGTTATTTTTAAACAATTTTCCCGGGCCTCTCATTATTATTCTCTAGGGTCTGAAGAGACCCGGCAGTATAATAATCGTTCGTGGGTGGTGAATGCCAAAAATTTTGGGTTTGGCTGAACCCCAAATGTTTGTAAAATTATCTAATGTGATTCACTCATCTCTATTAGGCAGGTGATGAAGGATTCTTGCCTCTCATCAGTACAGAGCCAGATGCTTGTTGTTTAGGTTTGAAGCCTGATGTAGCTGACATAGCAAGTCTAACAGGCAATGCTTCCTGGGAAAATGTATGCAAAGGAGCTTTCCTCCAGAAGGAAGAAAACTGGCTCTCTAATGAAAACCTTTCCCCAGGCAATTTTTGGCAGTGCTCACAAGGAGAAACAAGTCCTCTCACTTTTACATTAGGAAGGGCAAGCAGATTTCTTCCTGAAGAATTATATAATTCTTTACCTGCCCATATCTCAATCTTCTTTAAGGTAGAAATGGCATTAGGGGTTCCCCAGAGATGGAAACTACTTTTATGGTTCCCCTGCAGTAATATCATCACTCTATGTTGTAAAAAGTGATGATATGGCACCTATAGAATTTGATGTATTTCATTATTCCTCCTATTCCATACCTATGATACATAATATACTCACATGTATTTGGTTAACTCCAAAAGCATGAATTCCTATTTCAGGGATACATTGTGAGAAGAAATAAGGAACCTCTTTTCACTTTTGTGTGCAACATACCCTTTTCCTATATTATTTATTTCTATTACTTGTATGGCATAATATATTCTGCACCACTTTACAGACATTTTCGATCACTGTCCCGTATTGGACTCAATACAAGGGGATCGGGAGAACATACAAACTCCTCGCAGATGTTGTACTGTGCTCTATGCATACTACAGCTATGAGTAAGAGTATGTGATGCACTGAAAATACATAAGTGGTTCCTTATTTCTTCTCACAACTTATTCCACAAATATGAAGGCTATCCTTTTATAAATTAGAATTGAAGTCAAATTAACTTTTATTTCAGTGGCTAAACTAAAATTCTTTATAATCTTCTCACTTGAACTAGAGAAATGTCAGAAGGAATGAGTTGGGTCCACACTTTTCCTTTTGCTATGTTCACCTTGACCAGTTTCTTTGATGAAATATGTTACTATCTAATTGCCAAACCCATGGTCCAAATGCATGTTTTAGCAGATAAAGGATGTTATAATACACTTCCTAGTATCCCTTTAGCTCTAAATATGCAGCTCAAAAATATAGTGTCATGAATGTGCCCATGAATGTGTCTGCATTGAAAGCCATTTCAAAGAGGTTCCTTCATTGGTACCATGAAACTGAGTGATAGCCAGAGATATGCAGCCTTCAGTTGGATTCAATGAGCAATAAAATGTAAGCAATCAGGCAAGTCCTTGTAAGAGAAGTCTACTTGTGTACCCATGTGAGGGCCACGTAACTGGTCATTGGCCTATACTCCTCAATACATAACAGGCAACAAGTGAGAGTTTGTGAAAGTAATTATATAAAACTTGAGGCTGAAACCCAATAAAAAAAAATATCTTATGTCTCTGAGAACATACACAGCTGTGATGTCACAGGCACAATGAAAATAATGAAATTTGACTAGTGTGGTGTCAACCACACGTTTCCCACTTTGTCTACCATTTCGTCTAATTTTATGTGAATCACCTCATTAGGGAAGGAGAGCGAAAATTGGGGTCAGGGTATTTAAAGATGACCCGTGCAAAGGGCAAGCACTGCCTAAGCCCACCGAGGTTTCACTTCAGAGCTTGTCTGGACCACCCTTGCGGTGACACCAATTCAGGGCTCATTTTATAAAGGCCTTATTAATTATTGTCTCTATAATGATGAGGAGAAGCCATATAAAGAAATGTGTCATTCTCAGAGTGGGAGTGGGAATACAAAAAAAGGAGGAGATAAAGAAATACAACATCAAAAGACTGGCTTCCTTTTTTCCTTTTGCTTTTCATGGTGTTCAACCTCAAAGGAGGTTGACGAACAATCAGGCTTAGCGGTCTGGTGTTCTTTCTGGCAATTACACTCAGCTGATGGGCTGAAAGGAATTGAATGGCAGGGTTCAAGGCCTTCTCTACAAATTCAGACAACGGGCTTTCCAAAGCAGCCTAGCTGCAGACATGACTGAAATAATTTCAAATGAAGACTCCCAGCCAAGATTCATTAATTCACTGCCCTAAACAATTACTGGAAAATGTAAAGTCTTTATATACACTTTCATAAAGACTGTCATCCGAAGCTTCCTTCTTTTAAGATATATTTTTCTCTGTCCAAGATTATTTTTTTTTAACTCTTTACTCCGTCATGTTAATATTTTAATTTATATAAAATTTATATATATATTTTAGATATGTAAGCAATAACATAATTAGAAAAGTACATGATTACTTGCAGTATAATCTTGAATTGAACCCGAAAATAATAAACAACCTAAAAATAATTAATTTATTTTTACTAATAAGAAAACCTAATTTTATATATAAAAAAATAATAAAAAAATAAAAAAATGGATACTTTGGAAAGTAAGTAATAAACTATATGATTGTTTGTGGTGTACAATTTTACCAAGAGTTTAACACAATTCTGCATTCTGTTTGCAAACCAGAAAATCAAATAAAAAAACCCCCATAATTTTATAAAAAAATATATATATAAAAATGTAAAAAAAAAAAAGAATTCTCTGGAGTGTTTTCCTATGTTATATCAGTAGTAATAACCTTGTATCTTAACAAGCACCATGATAATTAGTATGTTCTGTGGCCAGGTCAGTCCTGATTTCACCAGATGGTGTGATTTTGTCTACTCCACCTGTCCTAATCTATTGTGTCACAATGCAAGTGCAACAAGCAAAGAGACTTTGAACAATTGCTAATACAGACACACCACCCACTAGACCTTAACAGGTCAACAAAAGTGTGACATTCAATAAATTTATCAAAGACAGAGATGGGGATGCCATTTGGAAACCTGCAGGTCAAGAACAGAGAAGGAAAATGGAAGAGAGAAGTGTTATATCACATGTGTCCCACATTGCCAAGGAATTGTGGAAGCTATTTGGATAGACTGAGCTTTTTGTACTCAATAAGAAGCAAAGCAATGAAGGCTATTTTATGTGACTAAGTTGTTTTCATTGGTGCATATACAGCAAGACAATGTATACATTTTTTTTTTCGGTGTTATAATATTAACACACTATACCAAAGCTTATTTCATAACACAATGTACTAATGATAAATAGAACACTAACTGCTATGAGAGTTTTACAAATGGTCTATTACTGGCTCAGCTTTTATCCTAAAGTAAGTCCACCAAATACAATAATAATACAGGTGCAAATTGGCGCCGCCTACATACTGCATTAGTCTATTACCAAGTGATAATGTGTTCTTCAAAAGGGTGTTAATTTTTTCAATGATTTTTTCGCACATTTCTTTGGGATTTTGGCTTTATCCTTTCTGACTTGGAGGCCCAAAAGGAATAGAATACTATTAAACCTTTATGATTTTTAAGTCTTAGTTTTGACTATTGGAGATTTTTTATTGATATCATGCATTCTTGTTTTCTCTTTAAAGATGTTCTATATGAATATATTTAATACTTGACGTAACAGTTTCAAATACTGTATAGGATGGTCATATTTGACCTTTAGAGTCATCACTCTAAGAAACAAGCTAGCACCAGACAAAAGAAAGTTGCATACATGTAAATGAGGCTATCAACCCATGAGGAAGCTCTAGTTTAGGGCAATACACTTGGGGAACATTTTTGAACCAAACTCTCATGTGGAACTGAAGTTTTGGTGGTAATATGCTTATTAATATATGGGATTGGTGAGCTAAGGTTTGTCAGTGCTACCTTGCTTGCATGAGTGTTATTTTAGCACTTTTTACAACAATATACCTTTGTTATTTGATCATCTTACATGTCTTTCTCACTTTATGTATTTTTTCAGATTGACATTTGTGCACAGATATCAATAGTTTAGGGATAGTGATAGGTTATAGTTACATATGAATACAAACACCTTACCAACAGATTGTTTTGTATTGTTTTATTAACCTTTATCCCAGATTTTGTGATATATTTTTATACAGATATATATATTTATATATACATATATATATATATATATATATATATATATATATATATATATATAGATATAGATATAGATATATTTTTTTTTTAATTGATATTGGTCAAATAAGGTTTCAATGACAGCTGGTTCTCATTTTTCTTTTTAATTGATTTTAATTCACATGTTTTGTGCCAATAAAGAACACTTTTTTTCTTTTAGCAGTAACTATCAAAGATATCCGAGCAATAGAGGCAGACCATGTGGCAGTAATAGGCCCCAGTCATATTTGCTCCATCTATTTTACTTTTTGGGTGACAAAAACCTGATATAGTTTGACCCTCTTTAAAAGAACTGCATCATTAACAGACAAGGGGTAGGGATTTTGCTAAAGAGTCATGAAAAAGGTATATAGGAGAACATGACTGGACAAAATGAATCTGTCACACACAACAATACCAAGTGTCCACTGGGTATTTCATAACTGTGAAGTGTCCAAAGTGCTCCCCAATATCTCGAGTGAACGCGCTAGTGTCCATCCAGCAGACCGCTACGCAAGAGTAGAGGGGTTGAGAAGGGTTTACTGTAGAGATCCCAGGACACTTCATAGTTAGGGACTGACCAAGAGACACCTGACATTACTTCATGTGACAGACTAAGGCTAAGGCCCCACGTTGCGGAAAAGCAGCTTTTTTTTGTTAAAGATTTTGTTGTGTTTTTTTGAGCCAAAGCCAGGAGTGGATTGAGCAGAAAGTAGAAGTATAAGAGCTTACTATATATTTCCCATTCCTTTTGTAGCCATTCTTGGCTTTGGCTCTAAAAACCACAACAAAATCTACAACAAAAAAAGCTGCGTCTCCGCAACATGGGGACTTAGCCTAAAACTTCTTTTTCCAGGTTATTTCTGCTAAGAACACCCACATAGATATGTTTAAACTGCTTTATAGTTCACTGTTAGCAGTTTTTCAGGGTCAAGACTGCTGACAGATTTCCTTTGTTATTTGCTTTTATATATTCACAGAGAAAAATTGTTTCTAATTTTTATCCCATATGTGCTAAAAAACATTTGGAGTGTAACCAGATTTGGATCTAACTATGTATTGCTGTCTCTAATGAAGATCTGTGAAATTCTACCTGGATTGTAACTCAAATTAAACATTCACCTTGTATTTTTCTCCTATCCAGCTGCAGAGTTACCAATAGTTTGTGACATCGCATTAGTTTCACCGCAGGTACAAATAATCGGTTCCAATATGCTATTACCACCAAAATAGTGGAGGTAAATGTGCCTGTAATGGGATCAAAATCAAATCACTTTCACTTCCACTACAGTTTACTGCGAAGTCTACAGATCCCCAGGGTGAGTAAATATAGAGAAACACCTGCAGTCTCTTGCTGAGGTCCATGGAAGAGATAGGACATGACAGTACTATCTAGGAGAACCCTTTTTTGAGTAATGTCCACAGGCACAACTTCATCGACTTGCGCTCACTTGGAGCGAGCCTTCTCCTGATATACAACTGATGTAAACCATCCTGAAGCAACAAAGAAACCTCAGACTATGCCTAACAATAGCTCCATGTGCATTTGTTTCCCTGAAGCGACCTCACCATCAAGTATGATTTTACATCCCTGGTCACATTTAATATGCCCTTAAGTTATCTAGGATCTCAACAACTAAACAGTATTGTGGTGGAGGCAAGTTACATGAAAATGGTCTATTTCACTGAATTGGTTTCTTTTTTAACCTAGCAGAGGTGATTTATACACTTTGCTGCTATGGTTAATATCAAATACATATCTCTTTATATTATTAATGCATTTACATATTCCAAACTCTAGCAGTAATTTTCTTAGTACTAGCAGAGAGCTGTTGCAACTCGTTGTTGGGTCTCTTGAATAGATTCAATCCAAGAAATGAGAGCAATATCCATATATTGCCCTAATTTCCTGGACTAAATCTAGTCCAGAGAACCAGACTCCTTTAATCACAGGCATATATGACACTACGATTTACTACCTCCCCATGGCTCTACTGTCTGATATACACTACATATTCCCCCACCACCACCACACATATACAGCAAGTTGCATAAACACTCTTCTAGCACTAAGAACAATACTGACCCATATTAGTCTGTCTGCAGGAAGCCTAAAGGATCCAAAAAAAGAAGAACCAGATCTAATAGGTTAACATGAATGAATGACTGTGCGTGCTCACAGTTTAAATTCCCTATCAGTATGTCTTTGGAGTGTGGAAGGAAACTGGAATACCTGGAGGAAACCCACGCAAACATGGGGAGAACATACAAACTCCATGCAGATGTTGTCCTTGGTTGGATTCGAACCTAGGACTCCAGTGCTAACCACTGAGCCATCGTGCTGTCCACATAGAACAGTAAAGTTATTTATCAAGCTGTTTGTGTAAAAATTGTGCCTTATTTGTGCCTTTTTGAAATGGCTTAGTGTTTAGGTTTTATTTATATGGGTTTTTCAGCTGAAATTGTAACTCTTTCACGAGGTTGCCTTCTTGTCAGTGAAAAGGACAAGACTAAATGGGGTATCCACATAAGTGCAATTCATGACATGTGACTTTAAAAAAAAAAAAATATGAAAAAATTAGTTGACTTGATAAGTATCATGTAAAATACCAACACAAAGGAGCCGTATGCACAGTGTGATAGATTGTGCGGAATAGATTTACCAAACAACCAGCACCTTTTTAATGAATTTTGCATAACTTATGGCACGTTGTACATGTAAAAAAAGTTGCATGAATTCCTCAAATGATAAATTCCCTTCAGGGAATCAGTTTAGCCCCAAGTGTCCATTTGACAAATTTTTTCTTAAACTGCTTGCGAGTGCACAATAATCAGAATGTATATTCCAGGTTTTATGGTTAATTTGACTAATTTTTAAAGAGTGGAGCACATTCCTAAAAATTTGTAAATTTTGGGTTACTACAATGTATTGTCATACACCTTCTTAAAAATCAATCACTAGGGCAGAGGGTAGGGTACCTTATAATAAAGGAAAATAGTAACCTTCAAAGTCTTGAAGTAAACGCTCCAGTCAGTATGACAGGTGTGTGTGAACATTTCCTTCTGTACCTGACAGAACAATACATAATAACAGAAATGTCGCTAAATAAATGAAATGTCACATCTTACAATGCCAACGTGCAACATTTCACCCTTTAGTAAAAGCCTTCTATAGCTCATAGCTGTTTTAGCTGGCCAGTAGGACATATTTGGTATAGAATATGCTTTATGCTTGATACAAACGATTCCTGATGGTTTAGGTGATGTCTAGATGTCCAAAATTCCTGGAATATTACCATTTCTCTACTGGCCGCAGTCATTTCACTTCAACAAAAGCCTGTTATAAAGTTGATGCCAGATAGAAAAGGATCACATTATTGACAATAGGTGATTGGGACAGCTCCTCCCTCATTGCATAGAGCATGCCCACAATTCTCTCCAGTTGGCATTGAGTGGTCTTCTGACTTCATTGTCTTATATCCAAGTGTCAGCTGTAAATCAAATATCATAAAATACTTTTCACAGCTCAGGATAGATGGTAGCTTCTATGGCCATACAAAAATTAAAGGGGTTGACCTATCCTTTTAAATTGAGGGCCTATCCAAATTGCACAGGACAAACTGGGGTTGGTCCCCCTCTGTCCAGGAGCTCCGCAGCAGCCATATGGCCTGCCCCTATGGTATGTATGCCTTTGAGGCCCAGAGATTGATTCATTTTTACTATAAAAATACAAATTTAAAATACATATCACAAACTGTGTCCATTCTTCCAATAAGTGTCAAAAACACCAACCCTAATATTTTAACACTTTCAGCATGTGATCTTGTTGAAAGACGTGCCTTTACCGCATTGTTGGCAGCCTTCTCGTGCATTTTTTTTTTTCGCTATTTACACACCTGCAGGTGCAACACAAGTTGTATAGCGCTCTGTTACTGAGCTACCTATGTTTTTATAGTTGCCATGGTGACAATTTGCATAATAAAGACTTCTGGGATCATGGGCATCGGGTCTTTTTTTATATCACAATGTGTCTTTATTGGTATATTTAGTAAAGACAATTGTTTTCTGAAACCTACAGAACAGTATAACATGTATCTTCTTCTCTTCGCCTTTATTCCATGGAGGCGTCCAAAATGTATACGAGTACAACGGAGCATTTATAGCATGAGAGAATTGAACCAGTGACTGCAAGATTTTTTTTTTTTGACTAATTAGGTTTGTAGGATAATAAGAGCTTTTTAATAAGGTAAATATCACTTACAATATTGCTAATGAAATGTGAAAGCGATTCAGTACTCGGAGAGATAATGGGCAACTTGTTTTAATTGTTAACATTCTTACCGGCTTGCAATGACACAGTCATTATTTTGCAGTCACCACTTATCGGGAAATCCAGGAGGATTAATGGTTTCACTTATTCTGGCGAAAATGTTTAAGCTGTCCCTATTATCAGTGCACTTCCAAAGAATAATGCTTATTTGTCATTGCGTTTAGCAGAAGAATGAATTGTCCGTAGGCCAAGAGTCCCATTAACCCTTTGAGGAGACAGTAATGGAATTTATTGCCATCCCTGGTAAATGCAGTTCTCTGTTTGTAAGATTAACGTTGTCGCATGAGTCATAGAAATTTGGAGTGACCATATGTACGAAGTAGCAGCATAATTCACACTGATAATTCATTGTGCTACCATTTTAACCAGGTAAATTAAACAGTGTTTTATGCCTTTGTAATATATATTTATAGCATGCTAAGGAATATTTTCTGTATACCAGCTATACTGTTTGTGATTATACTTTGCATATATAGTATATGAATAAAGTTGGTTATAATATTTTAATTTTTTTATGTTAAGAAAGGTGTAAATTGTATTTTAGTGTCAAACTGGTATCAGTTTTATAGTCACTTACATGGTATAAACATTTTATATATATTTTTTAATTTATTATACTTTATATGATATTATCTACTACTGTAGCTGGCCTTACCTAAAATCATGCAATGTTCTTCATTTATATTAAATATATATTTGTATATTATAATCTAAGATAGACTATCATGTTGATCACAGTTTAATATATTAGAAAAAAAGGATACGTGAAGTGTGAATAAAAATGGATAGCTGTCAATACACTTACCAATATATCACAAGCTGGCTCTGACTAGCACTATTTGCAGCACTGGGGTCTTGTGTTTAAAACGACCAAGGACAACATAAGCTTGGAGTTTGTATACTCTCCCCATGTTTGCATAGGTTTCCTCCCACACAACAAGATATACTGATAAGAAATTTAGACTATGAGCCCTACTTGGGACAGTGAGTGATGACAATATCTGTAAAGTGATATATAATCTAGACAAATAATAATACTAATTCTGTCACTAGTGTCCCATATACACAACAGACTGTATCACCCCCATTACTTCTTGTTCCTAAGAAATCTGTGAAGTCTGGGAGTGACAACCTTTAAGACATGCGTCATCCACCAACCCCTTTAAAGGACCTTTTTGGAGGAACCTGGAGAACATTGCCACAGAAGGGGCAGTTTACTAGGGTAGGCTAGAAAGCAGCCTTAAAAGCAGGGGCATAGCTATAAAGCATGCAGAGGTAGCTATTGCTACCAGGCCCTGGAGCCTGAGGGGCCCAAGCTACTCTCTACAACATGAGAACATGCAGTATTAAATATAGGACATGATAAATCCCGCTACAGATTTCGCATTGGGGTCAAGGAGCTTCAGGTTAATGCCTCTAACAAAGCTTCAATTGAGGATTAGTATTTAGGCAGAGTTTAATTGGATCAATAGAAACTTTTTCCGGGTTTTCCGGGACTCCTTAGGATAACTCATGAAGATTAGATCATTGAGGACCCTACTTAGGCCATCCCCAGTGATCAGCTGTATGAAGGGATCATGGCACTCATGAGGGCACTGCAACCTCTCCATTGTTTACCGGGCAATGTTCTGTATATTTTGTAGCAGGTACTGGTATTCCAGCTTATAGCAGGTCCTATTCAAGTAAAGGGAACAGAGCTATATGTAAAATGAGGCACAGCCAATATTGAATGTACAGTGCTGTGTAAGAGACTACATTACTTTCCCAAACTCTGTGCCCCTTCATGCATCTGCCATGAGGGTGCTGGGAGTTGACACGCCACTGATCTGATATTGTTGGCTTACTGTATCTGAGGGAACACCGTGAATATTAAAGTCCTGAAAAACCCCTTTAAACTAGACATCAGGCATTGTTTGGAAAGATATCAATCTTTCCTATCAATAAGAAGTTCTCCATTTCTATTACGATGGACAATTGCTTTCAGTTTATAATACAGTAAAGGTTGAATAGAAGGATGGAAAGATGTCTCACTGATCATAAAACCCTATGATATCTGTCCATGTATTGTTGGCTTTACAGTACACAGAGTTTCATTCATGTCAGGGACCGCACATCTGCACTTGAGCCTGAACTAAGGATGGTTAGAGATTTTACTAGCCACTCCTTATATCAGTATAATTGCTCTGGACAACTGTTAACTCTTTTTATTCAGGAGTAAAAATGTGTATAAATTATCTTTAAAGGGGGTAACACCACATGAGCTATTGGTTCTATAAGTTACAATTACAGTGCATTCCTGTTGGTAGAGATGTTCTCGTCTCCATTCTTCTCCAGTAGGAATCGGCTCTGTGTAATGGGCACTTAGCATGAAGTGGACAACTGTTAAATTACTTGTGGCAGATACAAGTTGTGCTGATTGAGGGCAGGAAATAGCTCACACTGGGTCCCCTCCTTGTGTTATAACAAACTCATCTCATATCCGTGAGGGGCATTGAAGAGATTGGCAGTTATTAGATTGTGAGTAGCATGAAGATGTTACACAGTGTCACAGTGTGAAGTGAGCTGAAAAAATGCACAACTAAAGACAAAGACACAATACATAGGTTCTAAGGCATATCTGCGCTATATATTGTTTCATTTATTTCATCTAATTGACAAAGATGGAAATTGTTATGACATTAAAAGACCATTATCCATTTACTACCTGTATATTAAAGTGCCACACAAAACACTGCACATTCAAGTGTAACTTTGTTAACTATTTGGAGATACTGTATATTAGCGAGATACAGTAGATAGATAGAAACAAAGTAGATAGATAGATAGATAGATAGATAAAGGTTTAATAGAGTAGAGCAGCATGGTGTGTAGAGTCCTTAAATGAATGGGTACAATCCTAGAGATCCAACCAGTGGCGTAACTAGGAATTGCTGGGCCCCAAGGCGAACATTTGACATGGGCCCCACCATTTTCAGACCCCATAGTATAATGATTGGAGACCCAGGGGAGGATACAAACATAAAAAACAATGTTACTTACCTTTCCCTGGCTCCGGCGCACTCCTCGCTACTTTCGGCCATCTTCAATGTTGGACCAGACGTCACGTGAACCAGGCCGACGTCGCGACACATAATGACGCTGGCCTGGCCCATGTGACGTCTGATACGTCACCAAAGAGGCCTGAAGACTGCCGGAGTACAAGAGAGGTAAGTAACATTGTTTTTTATGTTCCTTCACCTCCCCTGGGCCTCCGATCATTATACGCTGGGGTCTTAAAACACCTCAGAGTGTAATGATAGCAGTGTTTGTGGGGTTCGCGGGCCCGCGGCCTTACTTACCAATCCCTGCTCCTGCTCATGGCCGCCTCCACTTCCACAGAAGGAGAAGCGCAGGCGCTGTGAGCAGGAGCGGGGCTCGGTAAGAAAATAGGGCCCATTAACGGCCTATTAAAAAAAACAAAAAAACATCAGGGGCCCGCCGGGCCCCCTAATGTCCCGGGCCCTGTGGCAGCCGCTACCGCTGTTACCCCGGTATTTACACCACTGGATCCAGCATCAAATCCCATATGAATAGCAATACAAAAGCTGGCAGCAGTCCAAAGTAGTGATAAAAAAAAAACTGTGGGTTTATTCCAAAAGCAACGTTTCAGTCCAATAGGTATCGGACTTATGCTTGAGAATGGTTACATTTGGAATAAACCCACAGTTTTTTATCACAATTTCAGAGTACTGCCTACTTTTGAATTGTTAGATCTATAAGATATCCATTAGAAAAAGATTCTATTGCATATCATATTATACAGATATTCTCCACTACAAAAAATTGGTTCTAGGGATTTATACATTGTTTCATGGAGGTACTGTACTATACACACAGTATGTCTATAGATTTGTAACACAGTGTTTGTAAGATGGCACAGCTTTATCCAGCAGTCCTTACAGTCACAGTAGAGCCAATTGTCAGCAAACCAGAACATGCAACTTCCTGCAGAATATGGAATAGTTATATTGTAACTGCTACCATTCCTAAACTTATCCGCAATGTCCAATGTTTGGATAACAGTTACATCAGTTATAGATTTATTATACTTGTAGATTTTAACTTTATTTTCAGAAACCTACCTATGAACACTCTGTTCACATCTGAGCTGTTTAATATCTTATACCACTATAGGACACCAGGTCCATTTCTTAAGGAACACAAAAGGCACCTAATGGAACAACTCCCTTCTCCCATCTACTGGGGTTTTTTTTTTTGCCAAGGATGCCATAATTTTTCTGTACAAAATATTTTGTCCAGAATTTTGACTGAATCTACAACAGAGGCTTCTAATGAAACCTCCAAGTCAGCTGTGAACGCAGCCTAAAATGTGTGAACTTGCAGGAGGTGAGGGGCTGTGAGAGAAATTGTTGCATTCCACATTACAAAGTATATGCATTAGATTTTGTGTGTTTTACTATAGTAGATCTGATTTGGTCTTACAGACACCTGTACTCTCCCCCCCACCAATGCAGGCTTGCCTGCATATGTCCCACCACACAGACGTATGCACGGTTGGCAGCAAGTTCAGAAAGGTAGTTCAGAGTTCATTAGACTTTACCATTTACATTTCACTTAGGTTTAAGACTTTTGGTGAGTGACATTCCCAGGATTCACTGAATTTCTACGAGGTCTTTCCACTGGAGTGATGTAAGGGATTACGTAACTGTAATGTCAGTCACAGGTCATAAGGAAAACTTGATTCTTTCTTTTGAGTTCATGACCGCAAAGTTTCTCATCTAGAACAGACTCAAACTGTGAGTAAAATAGGTATGAGACACAAATATTTCACTTACAGTCTTATTTGATATAATATATTGACCATGGTAGAGCAAAAGAGAATACAATATTTTTCTTAAGATGGACATAGATATGAGATAAGTGTCCACTGTACAGCTACTTCTGATCTAGCTGACAACTATGTCTGCCACCTCTGCCATAACACATACACTCAGAGAACATGCACATTTCTTTAACATAGAATAGCAGGAATAGATATTTCCGGAACAGCTTAATTCTCGCTGGAACAAAGTATTGAACATTTTGAAATCCAACATGCCGATCACTCTTTCCCACAAAATCTAATAGTAGGGAACCCTGGTACACATGAAATTATTGGCTAATCCAGTTGATGGGTTTAAGGGATTTTATATGATATGTATGTCCAGTTTAAGGAACATCTCTTCACAAAAAATGTAGCCCTAAAACAAGGAAATCATTTCACACGTCACTTATATTTTCATTTTGATTCTAAGAGTACTTTCTCCATCTCTTTTATGGACAAGGAAATTCATTTTTGCCGAACTTTACATTTTCTTCATTTGAGAACTTGCTGTCAATGTTCATCTCCTTTAGTAATGCTGGTTGCATACATCTGCAGTAAGCCAGTGTAACCTACAACCTGTGGTGGGACAGGCCAACAATTTAATTTGTAGGGAGGACTCCCGATTCTCCCCTGATGGCACATGGTGGGAAGAGAATCATTGCGCATGATGGATTTCAACATGCAAAATCCTATGATTCTTGAGGAGATGAGCCACAGCCAGAGGTGTCTGGTACCTGTTCCCTTCTTTCTCTACACTTAGTACCGAGCATGCATTTATATTTGCATCGAGAGAGAACTTTTGGCCTCACAAGCATTCTGACAACACATATCTCATGGAAAGAATTCTTAGCAATGTTGGATGTCATTTTCAGGTATAAAGTCTCTATGCACATTCAGTGTGAATGACTTAGAAAAATTTTCCATGCAGAAAAGCAGTAATGAACTACATCAGGTGCAACCTGATCTACAGACACACAGCTATAGGAGGTGCACAAGTAGGAGAATCTAGGTGCCTGACACAGTCCTACATCTTGCAGGAAGAGACCATTATTATAAATGGTGCATGGTAGGTGGGAGGCTCTGTTAGAGTTTTTACACTGGGCTCTGGACCGTTAAGTTATGTCTCTCTTAGCGTACAGTACTTTATTAGCTACTCTCTATTTTTAGGTAAGAAATATGCAAATAAGACCACATTGGTGAAAAAGAGGAATTTGCTTTTAGCGCCACCTTTTGGAAGATAGCGCTATAGATTAGTATCTGGTTTCCAAAGAAACCTAAGGGCATAATCTGGGAATAATAGCCAAACCACTGTAACTTTTTTAAAGGAAGAGGTTTTTGCCTTCCATCAGTGCAGAAACAACATGTGCCATTTTGGGGAATACAGGGCATACTTAGCTACCGTGCCTTGCGAAAGTATTCGGCCCCCTTGAACTTTTCAACCTTTTGCCACATTTCAGGCTTCAAACATAAAGATATAAAATTTAAATTTTTTGGTGAAGAACCAACAACAAGTGGGACACAATTGTGAAGTGGAACGAAATTTATTGGTTATTTTAAACTTTTGTAAAAAATAAAAAACTGAAAAGTGGGGCGTGCAATATTGTTCGGCCCCTTTACTTTCAGTGCAGCAAACTCACTCCAGAAGTTCAGTGAGGATCTCTGAATGATCCAATGTTGTCCTAAATGACTGATGATGATAAATATAATCCGCCTGTGTGTAATCAAGTCTCCGTATAAATGCACCTGCTCTGTGATAGTCTCAGGGTTCTGTTTAAAGCACAGAGAGCATCATGAAGACCAAGGAACACACCAGGCAGGTCTGTGATACTGTTGTGGAGAAGTTTGAAGCTGGATTTGGATACAAAAAGATTTCCCAAACTTTAAACATCTCAAGGAGCATTGTGCAAGCGATCATATTGAAATGGAAAAAGTATCAGAGCACTGCAAATCTACCAAGACCTCGCCGTCCCTCTAAACTTTCATCTCAAACAAGGAGAAGACTGATCAGAGATGCAGCCAAGAGGCCCATGATCACTCTGGATGAACTGCAGAGATCTACAGCTGAGGTGGGAGAGTCTGTCCATAGGACAACAATCAGTCGTACACTGCACAAATCTGGCCTTTATGGAAGAGTGGCAAGAAGAAAGCCATTTCTCAAAGATATCCATAAAAAGTCTCATTTAAATTTTGCCACAAGCCACCTGGGAGACACACCAAACATGTGGAAGAAGGTGCTCTGGTCAGATGAAACCAAAATCGAACTTTTTGGCCACAAAGCAAAACGATATGTTTGGCGTAAAAGCATCACAGCTCATTAGCCTGAACACACCATCCCCACTGTCAAACATGGTGGTGGCAGCATCATGGTTTGGGCCTGCTTTTCTTCAGCAGGGACAGGGAAGATAGTTAAAATTGATGGGAAGATGGATGGAGCCAAATACAGGACCATTCTGGAAGAAAACCTGTTGGAGTCTGCAAAAGACCTGAGACTGGGACGAGATTTATCTTCCAACAAGACAATGATCCTAAACATAAAGCAAAATCTACAATGGAATGGTTCACAAATAAACGTATCCAGGTGTTAGAATGGCCAAGTCAAAGTCCAGACCTGAATCCAATCGAGCTCACTGAGCTCGAGCTGTTTTCCAAGGAAGAATGGGCAAGAATTTCAGTCTCTCGGTGTGCAAAACTGATAGAGACATACTCCAAGCGACTTGTAGCTGTAATCACAGCAAAAGGTGGCGCTACAAAGTATTAATTTAAGGGGGCCGAATAATTTTGCACTCCCCACTTTTCATTTTTTTAATTTTTACAAAAGTTTTAAATATCCAATAAATTTCGTTCAACTTCACGATTGTGTCCCACTTCTTCACCAAAAAATTTAAATTTTATATCCTTATGTTTGAAGCCTGAAATGTGGCAAAAGGTTGAAAAGTTCAAGGGGGCCGAATACTTTCGCAAGGCACTGTATACTTACTGCTGTATCACTCGGTAGATATGTTCTGTTGTTTCTATACTCAGTTTGCCATGGTTTATGATTTAACACAACTTACTGAGTTAAATGGGCTATCTATATCTATTACAGCAACTCCCTCACGTTATTCTGCTTTTGAAACCCCAGTGATCTTCTATAATATGTTGGGAACCTTGCATGAAGTGTTCAATTTCCCCACAGCACCCCACATTAGCTTTAACAGGAACCTGTCATGTTTAACACAGTGTCTGATCTGCCGGAAGAACTAATCCGATAAATATAGTTTTGTAAGATAACAAAAACAATATAACTTGTGTTTCATATATTGAAATATCTGCTTTTCTATGCTTAAAAATCCAGTGGGTGATCCTATGAGTGACTGACTGTCTTGACCGTGCATTTAGAGAAACTGTCAATCTGTAAGTAGGACCGCCTACTGGACTCCTAAGCACAGAAACATCAGGAATTTTAAAGAATAAATGACAAGTTATACTTGATCTTTCTATTAAAACTATGTCAGCTGCTCCTACTCTATAATATAAATATAAAATTTGTGCACACAGCAATGTAACCAAAAGGTGGTGTAAGCATACACAAAAAGTGTCTATAAGGTTAAGGTACCACGTAGCAGAAACGCAGCATTATTGGCTGCTGCAAAAGTTACATAGTGCCATTGAAAAAAGACAGAGAAAGTGTAATGGAGAAAAACTCTTTTTTACAGTACCAGCAAAGTGAACTCGATTTTTGGTTAAACTCATCCACACATTGGAGGGAAAAAAGCTGTAGAAAAGCTGCATGGAAAAATGCAGCATGCTAATTTTAGAATTGGAAAGAATTTTCCCTATAGTATAATAGGGGAAGAAAAAACGCAGAGAAAAACATAGCAAAACTCCAATGAAAAGCGCTTTGGGGAAAAAAATTCAGCGCATTGTTGTGGTTTTTTTCTCAGCATTTTTTAGCTGCATTTTGCAACCTGGGGCTTTGGCCTAAAGATGTTATTGAGCAAGAGCCACTTTGACGAATTTGGCTCATCTATAGACCCTCTAGTCTAAGGGCCCATTCAACAGCGGAAAATGAAGAAGAACTGAGATGGATTCCCACATCAGATTCCTCTCTATTTTCCAGCCTTCCAGCTTTTCGCCGCGGCTTTCACACACGGATCATCCCAGGTGAATGGGACTTATCATCTGATTGTCTTCTGCAGCAGACTCTGATCAGCTGTGGAATCCATGGCCGAGATTGAGCAGGACGCTTAATTTTTTTGCATCCTGCTTTGATCCTTTCCTCCTATTGAAAACAATGGAGGCAAATTAAGGGGCAGAAGCTATCGCTGATTTTGAGGTGGAATACGCTGTCTAATAGAATTAGTAAATCTTCCCCAGTGTTTATATAAAAGGTCTTCTTAATATCATAATAGACAGCTTGTATATGTATAATATTATATACATTATAGTTGGACATGTGTATAAGTAGATTTGTGTGCACTTGGACTTTAAATAAGTGTACTGTGTTTTATGATATTATGGAGCAAAGTCCTTTTCTTACATTAATCCAAAAAGACCTTAAGAATACTGAGTATCTTCTTGGCATTCCCACTCATTTAGCACCAGTGACGATTAACTGACACTAATACAACATTTACTGCTATTTGTTGATTGTTGCTCGCATATAATAACATGCACTACTTGACACATTGACTGCGTGACACCCTAGAGTTATTTCAGAAGTAGCACATAATTTTATCACTTGATCTACAACACACATTTTGATACAGAGTACAAGAGGTGACAATGCACCACTGAGCCTTTTAATTTATTAAATACCAAGCACATACAGATAGTCAGAGCCTTCACATGACATTTTACGGAAATGCTTGTCTGCATATTCAACTGAAAACCGTAATTGAGAAAATATCTCTCATTCTGACAAGTGCGAACCGTTATTTGGCTATCTGAGAACAGGACCGATCTAGATTGAGACAGGACTATTATTTTTGCAATAATTGCTAGCAAAATACATGACAATATTTGCTTTGTGGTCGTATTAAAGTAAATTCCTGTGTAATATTTGCTATTTTGTTACAAGTATTCAAGATATCAATTATAACTTAATATTTATATAAAAATACATGTCCATATGTGTCATTGCAATCTATCAATCTATCTATCTATCTATCTATCTATCTATTTGTCTATCTAGTAGATGGCTTTATATGGTGAGCTATGAACATGTTCTTAGTAGTTTGTCTACACTATAGTGAGTCGTGCACTGGTGTAAACAGCACATTTTCAAGACCATATGTCAAAGAATTAATACACAAGCTTCATACATTTTCATTAAACAGTGAATAAGCCAAATACTATAATTTCCTGCATTGTTAACTATGAAATTAGACTTTTAATAGAAAGCAAAATGCAAAAAAGCAAAAGTACAGAATACAAAAATACTACCACAAACCACCTACATGTACTTATGACTGAGCAAAACTATATTAAGACTGGTGCGTACAATGCCAGGTTTAATAATCTATTGTGCCAATGGGAGATACTACAGAATTATCAAGAGACTGTGGCTACCTAATAAATCTGGTGCATCTTGGCAGGTCTTGTTTTCCACAATTGAGGTCCCTGCCCACACCACTTTTCTGGCTCAAGTTGCAATAACCCCCCATCCCAGTCTGCCTTGATCCCTACCCCACGTTGCCCACTTTTTAAAATACTTTTTACATGCCTTGTGCACCTGAAAGATGGCATACAAGGCAGGATAAATTGCTCCCAAAGATCGTACTATGATGTCACATGACCAATTTCTAAGACCACTCCGCTTTAGGGATGGGAATGAGGTCCAGGACGGTTTGCTTATAAAGGTGTGTCATTCAATAAGATAAGTAAAAATGCATAACTCATCAATGGGTATGAATTAACCTATGAATAAAGTATTCACTGTGCTTATAGGGTTATAAGGATTTGTTGACTGATTTAGGTTGGCCATGCACCTTTATTTGCTGTTGGACTAACACTGGGTCTGTTAATAGCTATTCTTACCAACCCCAATTCCCCTGCCCATTCTCTCCATACATATGCATGATGAACTCAGCTAAGTGTTCATGTGTTCTGAATGGGAATAGGGGAGCAAATCACTTCCAGACACCTCAGACAGCGACGTATCTCCCTTGAGAACGAAAGGATAGACATGTCCGATACTTATTTCTCCTGGCATCATCTGTTAGGGGAGAAACAGAAATAAACCAGATAGTCATGCAGATCCTCAAAAAGGAGGAGACAGATACTGCTGAACAGTTCATTGGATGCCTACACATTGCTGGAGTAAAATATCATGCCAGCAACACACTAGATGGAATATTAACATCTGGCCATTCCTGAGCTTATTGATTGGGTTTTGTTAATTAATTATGCTGGTTTTATTCAGCCCTCCATTGTATACTCATTCCTACAAAATACCTTGACCAGGGCACCATTAAACATAAAGGCAACTGTAGGAAGTGGTTAATTTATTTGGTAATGTACAGAATGTATATGGGCATTTTCATGTCTATTTTATGTTCTATTTATTAGTGGCAAATAAATAGACAGAATAATAGAAATATACAAAGAAGCAAACAATAAGAAACATTGCAACCATGGTTTGTTTCCTCTTATCCTAGGACACAATGAAAAACAGTTGTAGAAATAATCACAGCCAATTGACTGAATGTCAGGTTATTTAGGGCAAGATTGCTACTGTATATTTGTAAAAATGTCTTATTTATCACCCAGAAGATAAGGAGAATGCCTTGCTGTGTTATTCTCTAAGGCCTATTCATCAAACAGAGAGGCATTCTAGGCATGTTGATGAATAAACTTCAATTATTGACATAACAGGATGTATTATTTATCATGGATGAAATAAACAGGAACCTTGCAAGCTTCAGACCTCTGGCCAAGATCCATCACAATCGTGGCTACGAAATGGTACCTAATAGTAGATTTCCAAATGCTTTCGCTGTGTAGGTACTTCTCCAAATAAAGAGTTTGGAGTATACGAAATTATGTTGTTAAACAATAGGAAAAACAAAATTCCCATTAAATCAAAATTAGGATTGTTATCAGCGAAGGAATGAGAATCCTGGCATTTGGACAGTGCACTGAAACCCATAGACCAAGGTTGTTAATGGGATTGACAGATTAGAGTTACGGTCACCAAACTTGAAATTTCTCAGTTTGGAAAAAACACGGATTAGGGGCAACCTAGCTGCTATATACAAATATATGATTGGACATTACAGAGATCTTTCCAATGATCTCTAACACCTAGGACTATAACCATGCCAAAGGGGCATCCGCTATGTCTAGAGGAAATAAGGTTTCACCATAGTCATAGAGAGGACTTCTTTATGGTAAGGATATTGGGAAGGCTGACAATTTGTAGAATGGACAACTTTCTGGAAAATACCACAAGTTATGGGAACTAGTATTTTGGGAACCAATGTTGATCCAAAAATTTATTAGGCGTCCGCCTAATGTTTTTTTTATCTTCCTCTGGATTAACATGGTAGGATTATAGGCTGGAATGAATGGATTTGTGTCTTTATGCGACCTTATCCAGTGTGTTAATATGTGACCGGTGAGGGATTATTTCATGCAAGATATAAATACTGCTTAAATGTAATGGGTTATCCCTATTTATGTACCTCATGACTGTGGTGGGTGGCAAGGTGCTAATGACCTTCCTGATCTCTCCATCTGTGCCGCCTGACTATAGTATGTCACCAAATTATGGAACCTATACTGGCACCACCATTTATACACTTAGATTGTGACCATCGTAATCATCAGACATGACAAAACATCGTCTTGGTTCAATTATCACTATGATCGGGTCACATAGGATCGGACCTCAGGTCAACGTGCAATGTGGAGCTCAGTGAGAAAACATCAACAATGCAATGAACTAATATGATATATCCCATTTCTATATATAGACTATATTAGAAGTCAGACAACAAGCAATACATTTTAATTGAAAAACAGATGGATATTTTCATGTATGTCATATATCTGTGTGGTATAATCTGTAATGTATATATTTTTCTGTTATTTCTTATAGTAGATAAGTAGACCACAGCTGTCAGGACACATTGTAATAGAAATGTTTTTGAGATTTCCATGCAATCTCAAGACTCCTGTACATTTATCACTTGCAACTTAAACTTTATTCACTTCACAAGTCTACTGTTCCAAAGGCTTTCCAACCATCAGTATGTACAGATGTGCAGTTAAAAAAATGCAGCAAAATCTGCAACAAATAAGCAGCTTTTCCGCTATGTGGGGCCTAACACAGCTAAGGGCCCACAAAGTGAAGCGCAGCAAAAAAATCTCTGCAGAAAAAAGCGCATCGGATATGCATCACATTTTTTTCCACATCGTTTTCCTTTGCAATTTCGCAGAGTTTTCCTCTGCGGACTTTCTGCCTCTATTATACCTATATGGAAAACACTAGCGCTTCATGTACTTATAATTGAACTGCTGCAATTTTCAAAAATGAAAGCATTTTTGAAAACGCAGCTTTTCCGCTGCAGATTTTATTCTGCAATTTGTGGATGGGATTAGCCAGAATCCCATCCACCTTTCACGTACTGTAAAACGCAGTGTTTTCGCAACTTGGGGCCCTGGCCCTAGAGAGCTTTTTTAATCTTTTTTAGTTTTACTGGTGGTAAACTGTACAAAAGGTTTTAGGAAATTTACTTTAGGCTAAGGCCCCATGTAGCGGGCCACAACGAAAAAGAACTGCGGGAAAAATCACGGTGGAAACACATTTTTTCCCGAAGTACTTTTCACAGAAAGTCTGCAGAGTTTTCCTCTGCTGACTTTCTGCTTCAATTACATCTATAGGAAAACCATGGGCATTTCTATAGGTATAACTGAAATGCTGTGATTTCCAAAATCGCAGCAGTTATGGAAATCGCAGCATTTCCGCTGCGCATATTTTTCTGCAATGTGTGGATCGGATTTGCTAGAATCTCGTCCACTTTG
Source organism: Leptodactylus fallax (assembly GCA_947044405.1). Taxonomy (NCBI): domain Eukaryota; kingdom Metazoa; phylum Chordata; class Amphibia; order Anura; family Leptodactylidae; genus Leptodactylus; species Leptodactylus fallax. The sequence goes on along the minus strand of CAMRHE010000081.1, from coordinate 5,708,439 downwards.
CAGGGACTGTAAAATGCCGCAGCCACCTAGTAGTGGCTACAAAAGGAATGGGAAATATCTAGGAAGCTTATACTTCTCCCTTCTGCTCAATCCATACATTGCGAAAACGCAGCTTTTTTTGTTGCAGATTTTGCTGCAGTTTTTTTGAGCCAAAGCCAGGAGTGGATTGAGCAGAAGGTAGAAGTATTAGAACTTCCTATATATTTCCCATTCCTTTTTCTAGCCATTCTTGGCTTTGGCTCAAAAAATACAGCAGAGTCTTCAACAGTGTTTCTGCAACGTGGGGCCTCAGCCTCAAGGTGTTTTCCCATCCCCCTCTCTTACAAGTTTTGCCTGATAGCTTTTCTTTTCACTTCCTGAATTCTTCAAGAAGCTGGTGGGTGGGATTTGACTGTTTGAAGGACAGGACACTATGAAGTATCTCAGGAGATACAGACATTGCCTTTACAGAGAGAGCATATTATCGTTACTAGATGTGTAATATAAATGAGATCAAATAATATATAAATGTATAGTACATTAAACAGGTTTAGAGAACACTTACATCCTACCAGGACAGATAAGCTTCTTGCAATAAACTCAATGTTATCTTTGTGTTTACATTGAGAGATAATGTCCAATTATTATTAACAATGTCGGAGCATTTGTCAGCAAACTGCAATTAGCTGACCTGATTGTCCGGTAACCAATAAGAGATAACAGCTCTGAGAGCAATCAGGATCCAAGATATCAGCCTCCCTCCCATCCAGAGAGCAGTGAGTCAGGTCATTCTGCCAATAATGCTAATGTAAACGAAAGGGAGGAATAATCTGACATAGCAGGTAAACGAAGCAGCATTTCTAAAGCAATGTATTTAAGAAAACTCTTGAATTTATGTAAGCTAGCAGTTAAGGTAGGATCCTTGGGATGGGAGTACCCCTTTAAAAGGGTTATATCCTATGACTAAAATAATTGACACTACAAGCTTAAAAAACAACAACAAAAAGAACACTCTGTAGGAATAATATTAATATACATGTCAGGAACCAAAATCACGTGCATGAGAGCTAAAGTGGTTGTGACTGAGGACAGGGTATAAGTATCAGATCAATGGAGTCTGACCACCAGGTCCCCCATCAATCAGGACGATGGGGCCCCTAAAGCCTTCTTGTGAATGGAGCGCCAGTGCACTTGCATGACTGGTGCCCCATTTATTTATATAGGGTGGTAGGCACTGTCAGAGAGATTACAATATGCAGCCCCATAGTAGTGAATGGAATTCCATTCACAAAGAGGCTTTAGAGGGACTTTCTGTTCCCCCGTTCTCCTGATCACGGGGGGACCCAGTGGCGGATCCTCAGCAATCCACTGGAATAAGTGTCACAACGCCTTTAATACTACATTTGTACATAAAGTCCCCAATAAGAAAACTCTCCAGCGATCATGTATAATATACAGGTAGTATATCTTCTATAGTTACATTTATATTACTGGTGTCCTTTTTGTATTTTACTACTATTTACTATGTTATTAAGCTTTATAGCATTTTATGAGTTGCTTCTAGCACTGACTATGGATGGGTTAAGGAAAAATAATCCGCCTATTTCATTTTTTCTGATGCCACAAAGCCACTTAACAGAAAATTGAGAGAGTATATTACAAGGTTAAGGAGCATAGTTCAAGGGTCATGATCATACTCATTAAGAGATGTTTCTATGCAGTCCTCACAGGTGGATTGATCAATACTGGTGTCTGAGAATGATCGGGCCTGGTGCAGAGGGCTCTAATTGAGCTAATCTTGTTTATGTCTCTTCATGACAATCAGCAGCTGCATACACTGTGACTTATGATCCGGAGGAGAATATAATATGACCACAGAAGAAGATCCCAGTGACATCCGGCTCTGTGTCGCTTAATTGCTTGTTCCAGAACTTCTCTTATGCGGACACAACTTGCAAAGAGCATAGCATCCTATGACAGGGGCCTCAGATAGCTTGATGTCTTATTTATGTGTGTGACTGAACCATTGCCCATATCAGGTTTTTTATGTAACATCCCCTAAATACGATACAATTTGTCACTTTAACCTTTTAAGTAGTTCCGAAGGCATCAAATGAACTTGTATTTACAATAGAGAAGCCAAAGGCTGTCTTCACATTGGAATACTATCACTGCTATCTCCCACTTTTATGAATTAAATAAGCAAAATGTCTTTAGTAGACATGAAGAAGGTGGGGATACTATAGACTGTAGTTTTTATACTTTCTGTCAAATTTTTCATAACCTGACAGCTGTCTTTTGATAGCGGGCAGTGCATGGCCTGACACTGTAGCAATGTCTTTTGGCGTCATTGCAGAAACTCTCCTGTCCCTGCAATTTAGCAGGAACAGGTTGGTTCTCCAATTGTCAGAGGCAGACAGAGACCCTGGGGAAAGGACAGGTTTATGTCAGGGAAATGGTTTATTACTGAATAAGCGCTATGTAGTAAATAGAGGAAGTGGCAGAGCCATTGCCTCTATTGGTCCCAGCAGTCAGGGTATTGCCTGTTTTAATGGGCCATAAAAAATAGAACATGTTTGTTTGTTTTGTTTGTTTTTGGGCTAAGGCCCCACATACCCGAAAAATGCTGTGGAAAGGACCGCTGTGGAAACGCATTGCATTTTTTCTAGCAGCGTTTTTCACAGAAAGTCCACAGAACTTTCCTCTGCGGACTTTCTGCTTCTATTATACCTATACAGAACACGACAGCATTTCCATAGGTATAATTGACATGCTGTGATTTACAGTGACGCAAGTGTTTTTGAAATCGCAGCATTTCCACTGTGGATTTTTTTCTGCAATGTGTGGATGGGATTAGTCAGAATCCCATCCACTTTTCATGTAATGTAAAATGCAGCATTTTTGCAACGTGGAGCCCTGGCCGTACAAATTCTTCAATATACCGAAATGTATGAGAGATTTGTGAAAACTGCACCCCTTGGATGCAACATGATTTTCGTGATTGTTTTGCACCTTGGTCATGTGAATGTAGTCTTAGATTGGATTTACAATAACGCTGTGCAAAACAGCCATTTAGCACCTGAGGGGCATCTGTTTTCATGGATCCATCATACATTTGGATCCATCATACATTTGAGTGTATTGAGGGATCCTTGAAAACTAAAAATGGGCAAACCAATTTGTTCCGAGCCAAGTTTGATTTGAATATTCCAAATTGTTTGGTTTTTAATGAAACCAAACAATTGGGTTTTCAACTTGGACTAAATAAATTGGCTACATCAGTTGCGGTAAATTATTATAGTTTGGAAGAGACTCCAAAGTATCATAGGAGTTGAAAAAAAATAAAAATAGTTTTTTACTGATTATGATGTTTATGTGAATGTAGGCTTAGGTTGACACATTCTTCTGATCTCAGACTCAATTGTGTTGTACTGTTATAGACTAACCAATAGGTTCTCCCCTTTTCTATAAGAAAAAGGAAATATCACATAACAGTAGAAAGACTTTCCAAGAATATTGTCAGAAGAGCTTGATAGCTTGGCCTACACAATCTCAACCTCAGCCGATACCTAAATCATATTACAATATTGCAAGCTTTAGTTATTCCTTGCTGCTGTGTTAAGGCTAAAACTCCTAATAATTCCTCATAGGATGAAAGTTTATAGATGTCTGCCCCATATTTTACCTCCACAGTTTTCTAGTGATTTTACACCGCACTGTCTGTCAGCACATAACAGTGTGAATAGTAAAAAACAGAACCCACAAATTTCTATTGATCAAGTCCAGGTGTTAGAAATTTGGTCCATCTTATAGAGAATACAATATGTGACAAATTTCTCATTTAAAAAGAACACAAGGAAATGGCAGACGGCATTTAAAGATGTGAGGTTATTTGTTTTAACCCATGAGTAATGCATTGCTCTTAATGTAAGCAACAAGATAGATCAAGACATGTTTACTTTACGATTTGCTTTTAACACCTCCAGAAGTCCTGCCAGTATGTTAACAAAGGAGATTAGTGGAAAGATAAAGGCTACCTACATACTTTCTTCAGGGGCAGCAGACTGTAAATCACATAGAAAAGCTGCGCTTTAATCCTTGTTTGCAATGGAGTAGATAGCATTTCCAGGTGATAAACTGTTTGGCTGGTAAATATTCAAGTCCTTCATTTTGACTCCTTGCTAACATCAGCTAGAATGGCAGAGACTAGGCTCAGATATGATTGTGAAGCCTGTCTGCAGAACATAATGGATGACAAATATCCACTGGAATCGCATTACAAGCTTTGCCAATTGTTGTAAAACTCTTAACTACAATAGATACCATTGGTAAATGTCACCAAGCATCTTTTACAATAATTCACACCTTCAGTAGTTAAACACTTGTTCAGCTAAAAGCAATTCCTCAACCCCCTTACACAACCATGATCTAATTGTGGTGAGGGGAGTAAGGAGATACCAGACACCTCTGACATCGGCTTATCTCCCCTGAGAAGAAAAGGATCAGGCATGTTAAAACCGCAACGGTTTTGGAAATCGCAGCATGTCCGATGTGTGTATTTTCCGCAAGGTGTGGATGGGATTCGCCTTGCAGTGACTGTAAAACACCACAATTTTTTTCCGCAGCATTTATGCCACGTGGAACATGTGGAGAATTGATCTTATGATCAGGGATTTTATATATTCTCTATATAGTAACATGTGACCAATAAATCCATGCACTTAAAGGTATTTTGTTCAGATTGTCAATTTGGTCATGATGATAATGACCATTGTTTTTATCTTTGTTCAGGATAATTTCAATACTAAGCTGACGGGAAATGTTTCCTGACCTGTCAGATTTTGAACATGAATATAAAAATACTTATTTTAAAGGGCTTTTTTAAGTAAATGTAAAACCATATGGGGGGGGGGCCTAAAATATGAAGAAGCGATACCTATCCCTGATAATCCAGACCAGCATTGGGTCCCCTGTTCCATTCCATACTAGGACAAAAGTGAAGTGGCTCAGGTGACTGCTGCGGCCAATCACTTTCCTCAGTGGTCATAAGTTGAGTACCAGTGATGTCACTGTTAATATGTCACCATTACCCAACATGTGACCACTGAGACCATTGATTTTCGCAGCAGTCACTTGAGATGGTTCACTCCCGACCTTATCAATGCCAGCTTGGAATGGGATCAGGGCCCAACGCTGGAATAGAAGACCTGGGGTCAGCAAATATTGCATCTTTTTTATTTTAACACTGGTTACCTATATCTGCCCTCTTAAAAAATCAACATTCAAGAAAATGTTGTTTTCTTGTTTAAGTGCATCTTATACAGCATAAAAGTTCCTTATCGGTAGCACATCACGCATATGGAACCTCTGCCTCTAATGAAATACAGCATTCAATGGAAGACGGCACTTTTTCTGCTAGATGCCAGGTATATAACATATACAGGGTCATAACATAGCATTGTGTATGAGCCATATTGCTATTCAATAAGCTATTTATCTGTTATACAGCATACCTGTATGTGCATATGTCAATTTTCAGTGGGACAATGCCAAGTAAAGATTTCGGTTTCATACATATTAAATAGCATCATATCAGGATTGTGTTATAAATGAGATATCTCAAAAGGTCTCCCAAGCTTTTTCTGAATTTACAGTGAATATAAAATGTAAAAAAATATTTAGACATTTTAACACTAGAAGTCCCAGAAATTTCGAGCTCCCCCTTGAAGTCCTGAAAGAGGGTCAAATGACCCTTAGTCCAAACAGACAACTCTGATGGCTGCAATTAGCATCCTTTCATTTGTAAATGTGGCCATTGTCTGAGGAATCTGCAGGGGGCAATTGTGTTGATCCACCTCAGGTCTTGTAAGAGAGTGTAAACAAAAGAATGTAAGCTGCTCGTGAGTGTGTCTGCCCAACCCCCAGCTGCATTGTTGTGCTGGGAATATGCATAAGGTTGCTAACACCTTAGCAAATTTGCATGCAACCTTTTGTGCTGTGGGGGATGTGAAGGCACTGCTTTACCCATTTTGTTCACAAGAAACAAAATGCAGAGAAGGCACACCATTCAACAGGCATTGGAACTGACCCTGAGCAACACCAACCCTTCTGACTCAGATGGAGAAGACATAGTCCTTCAACTGGATTCGGACTCTGAGCTGTCTTCAGGTTAGATTTTTTTTAAATTACCGATTTTTATTTCCTGACTATCTTTTTTATTTAGAACCAAAACAAAATGTTAATTTGAAATTATTTATCTTGCAGATGAGGAGACTCCTCCTCTACCAAAAAAGAGAGCTCGGTTGGCGAGTGAGCCGACAGAGACCGCAAAAGATGGCACAGTGTGGCGTGAAGTAGAAGTGGGGAAACGTCTCCATTTCACCCCAATAGAACCGTACCCTACAGATGGAGAGCCAAGTGCTAAGGCCAGACGAAGTGTCCGGAGTCGCCTTCAGAGCTTCCTCTGTTTTATAACTCTTGACATGCTTCGTAGCATTCAAGAATGGACTACTCAACATGCACGTCACACGGAGCAGGTGGATTGGTTCAAGGGTCTCCCGGAACTAATGGCATTTATTTCAGTCATTATCTTGCGGGGGGTGACCAAGGTTCCATCACTACATGACAGCTGGTCAGCAAACCTGGCAAACCCAAGGATCATTGCAACTATGACCCGAAACCGCTTCCAAGACATCATGCAACACCTACGCTTTGATGACATGTTCACACGCAGTGAGCGAGTGGAGACCGATAAGTTTGCTGCAATCTCCGATGTGTGGAGATCGTTTGTCACCAACTGCATCGCATCATACAATCCTGGTCGACACATCACTATTGATGAACAGCTTTTCCCGTCAAAGACTCGCTGCTGTTTTCTGCAATACATTGCAACAAAACCAGACAAGTTTGGCATCAAGTTTTGGGTGGCTTGCGACTTGAAATCAAAGTACATCTGTAATGTCCTCCCATATCTTGGCAAGGACCCCAGTCGTCCCAGCGGGGAGAGACTGTCCGAAACTGTAGTGATGAGGCTGATGGAACCATTCATGGACAAGGGCAGAACTGTAACCACGGACAATTTCTTTACATCATTGTCACTTGCACAACAAGTGCTTAGCCGGAAAACCACTATCCTCGGCACAGTCAACAAGAGTCGCCGGGAAATTCCTCAATCCGCTAGACAGATGGACCGCACTGAATTCACCACTAAGGTGTTTTCAACCACTGGTGCCACACTGACAGTGTATGCACCCAAACGAAAGAAGGCCGTCTACATTCTCAGCAGCATGCACAGCGTGGTTGAGACTGAGGATACCAACGAAAGGAAGTCAAACACGGTCACACAATACAACCACACAAAGTGCGGTGTGGATGTAACGGACCAAATGGTGTGGGAGTACAGCGTGCGTGCAGGAACACGGAGATGGCCATTCGCCGTGTTCTACAACATGATTGACATGGCAGCACTGAATGCTCATGTTCTTTATCAGGCATGCACTGGGGTGCAGGAGAGACGGGTGGACTTCCTGGTTGAGCTTGCAAAAGAGTTAGGTGGCTCTCATGTGACTGAAAAGAAGGCATGCAAGGAGAAACTCCTTCAGCAACAACCTTCCACACCCAGCCCTGGCAAAAGGGCGAAGTGTCAGGTCAACCATCGATGCACGAACAATTGTGCAACTGAGAGATGTGTTGACTGCTACAAATACACGTGTGGCAAATGTACCAGGGACATACCCAGACAGTGCCAGGTATGTTCCGACAGTGCAGACAGACTGCTGAGTAAGTGCTGAAATGCTAGTCACACAAGAAGGACATGCCACTCACACACACACACACGCAGCCCCCCACAGCAGCCTATTGTAAATATGTGTGGAATTGTTTTATTCCTTGTATTTTTTTTATTATTTTCATAACAAAAATAAAAAGCATGGAAACAAATAACAGTTGTTCTTTTGTATATTTACATTTTTGTATATTTAGATTCAAGTCAATGGGTGCAGAAAAAAAAAAAAATCGCAAAAAAATCGCAGCTACTGAGTGAGTGCTGAAATGCTAGTCACACAAGAAGGACATGCCACTCACACACACACACACACACACACACACACACACACACACACACACACACGCAGCCCCCCCCCACAGCAGCCTATTGTAAATCCTGTGGTGTGACAGTAATGGCCTTAATTACAGAACAAAAGATGGTGATTATAGGTTGTTTGCTTAAATCCTTCAGGTCATTCGACCCGTCTCTGGGTTCCAAAGGTAGAAATGTTAAATGACCCCTCTCTGGGACTTCTAGTGTTAAACATAAAACATTGCAAAAACTGACAATCCATTTCCCAACAAATATTAAATAATTTAAATAATCTGCAGTGAGTTATATATTCTGCTAATATTGTCACATTTACATCATATTAATTGACATATACAGTAGATCATCCATCAACTCCTGCAAACAACTAAAAATAGAATTGGGAGTTTCTATTCTATTCTAAAGCTATATTCACACGACCAATGGATATTTTTCATAACTATTTTGCATCCAAGGGGCACCCATTTACAAAGATCCCTCATAGATTTTAGTCTACTAAGGTATCCATTAAAATGGCCAGAAATAAGACCATAAATAGGACCATAAAAGGGACCGTTACAAAAACGTTATTGTGAATAGTGCCATTTACACATGCTGAATTTAATGCAGCCATGTAATGGGCGTTAAAAAAAACAGCTGTCATGTGGCCCCGCATTCACACAACCAAGGTTCAGCCATGAAGCTCGGTCCGTGTGTTGGCCAGATTTACCATCCTGTACAATATGCCAGGAGAGGGAAACCTAATAGTATAGTTATCTATGCTGCTAGGACTTTCTGCCACCCAGCGACATACTATCCCATACTGATTATAGTAGTATAAAACAGTATAAAATATAATAAAAATCCAGGCTGAATTTCAAAGGTTTTATTAATATATTAGGAGTCTATACTGAAGACTTTGAAGAAACAATAACTTTGTGCACTTTTTTTCCTAATAAAAAGGCAGACTTTCTAGTTTATTCAACAAATTTGCCCCCTCTGGGGTTTACAATCCCATCTAATATACCCACATGTTCTAAAAGTTCATTATTGGGGTATGAGATGAAAGTTGAATTACTCATTTATGCTAGGTTCACACAAGAGTTTGGCTCTCCATCGTTCTGGTCTGCAATGGGGACCACTAAAAAAGTGGTTACCTGCGGACACCCAATAGATTATAATGGAGCCCGCCGGGTGTCCATTGGGTTTCCGTTGGTTTTATACTGACACTATCGGAGAGACGATTCTAGCTGACGATTCTAGCTGACGATTTTAGATGGAATCTGCGGTGGAACACAGCTGTAAACCTACCCTAAGTCCATAAATATGGGCAGAGCATACACCTTTTTCTATGCTCTAGTACCTGAAAGCAACATTGACTACCAATTGAAAGAACATATTGGGGTAGAAATACTAAATTTATAAAATATTTGGACTGTGTTACCTAGATTTAAGGCTAGACAGCCTAAAATTGTGGTGAAATTTATCACAAAATTATACATTTGGTGCACCTTTGTTCAGTCTAAATTTATACCACATATATTGGCTTACTTGAACTAGAATTTTGCATTGGTACATCTTAAAGGGAGTCTGCCATCACCAAACTGCTTTAAAAGCACATGTTGTAAGTATGGTTAGAGGCATGGTGAACATACCTGTTTTGTGTCCAAATGCAAGCTTTATCTAAGCAAGGATCTCTAATTATAAAACTTAACTTTTAATTAAATATTACATTAAAGAGCCCAATAAATCAAAAAGTAAACCAAATCAAATAGAATACCAAATAAAGACAGATAATAGAACCATCTTAACAGTGACCCAAACAAGGAGGACTTCAGGGAGTAGATTGGTGTGATGAGGAAAGACCGCCAGCTATGTATTTTCCAGATATGTATTTTGCGTCAGTGTGTTGTCACGTGATCATGTTGCTCCTGCACAGTGGGGCGGCCAGGTCTGTTATCAAAACCAGTTTGGCTACAGGAATGTGGTCTGGCTGCTTTTTGCCCAGATCCTTTGTTGTTCTGTGCCTGGCTCAATTAGCATACCCTTGTTACACTAATTATCTCCACAAGGGTTTCCTGCAGAGAGGTGGAATCCCCAGACAAGTTGGAGCCAGAGACCGAACAAAGGGGATATGGTTTTATGACAATATCTTTTTCGGGGAACCACTTACAGTCACCCCGATAAATTCCTCAGGTGCGCCCGGCCAAGGCGCACGTTTCAAGCCCACACAAGGTACTGTTCAAAGCCCGGAAAAGGTCCAGACACTGATCTCCTTACCCAAAGGGGATTGGGGTGTCATTCTTGATGTCTACATGATGGGGATCTTGCCACGAGCCCTATCATACCTCTTGCCCGACTCTACGGTCATCGGGTGGGGAGATACGATGAAATATGGTTCTGGGAATTTCAGGAAGGAGGGTGGGGCTCTGTTATGGTTCTGTGTTTTGTTTCTGTTGTTTTTTGTTTTCCAGGTTTTTCCTTTTTCCTGGTATCTTGGTGTCATGTGAGCTTCTGGGGGATGGGTTTTGTTTGGTTAGCTTTTTATCTCAGTCTCGTCTGGACTCTGAGTGGATCATCTTCTATTCAGCGATCAGCCTGATTCTGTTTCTCTGCTTTCCTGAAACCTTGGATCTAGTAACCAGTTCCAGTAGTTATTTGTTGCATGTGAACCGTGAGTAGCAAGAATGTTAGATTCTAGGCTTCTCACTGCGGGTGTCAGGGATGTTACATCTGTTGTTCCTGCTTTAAAGTTGTCAGGTCAACATAAACAAGGATTGGTGGTTGCTGCTTTAAGATTGCCATGACAACATAGGGAAGCTTCCTGAGCAGGCTTATTTAAACCACTCCCTCATCACTCAGCTTTGCTGGCTATCAGTTTCCTAACTACCTGCTAAGCGACTGACTTTGATTTGACTGCTCCTATACCTGACTTTTGGCTGTGTACCTGGATTCCTCTTTTGTCTTGCGATTTTGCTCTGGCATTCCTGATCTGTTCCAACTATTGGCTTGTTTCCCAGATTTGTCTTCATCTCGTGATTTGGATCTGTGTTGCCCTCCTCAGCTGCTTTCCCGTGATTGTCAACCATTCTGTTTTCTCTGTCCTTGTGAGTAGTGTGTGGATTTGGTGTAGGCTTCTGCTGCAGTGCATTTATTTGTAATACACTTTCTGTTCTGGTGACAATTCCGGTCTTCAGATTCAGCGAAAATCCATCTCTTATTGCGAGGAGCTCTGATGAAGGCGTCTGAGGCTGGTCTTGGCTCGCAGTAGTGTTTTGCCTTTAAGTAGCATTTTCTACTGCTTGCAGTTGTCAGCCCATTTCTGCTGCTGCTCTCCTGTAGACCAGTACATTCCTTACCTTGCATCTGAATCTTAACAGCGGGCAAGTGTTTTTGAAGTGTGAACAGTTAGTATTTCTCTCTACTAGACTTTACTATCTAGCCTTAGTTAGCGTCCGTTCCTTCTGATGCCATTTTAGTGAGAAAATATGGCCAGAAGTGTTCTTTAGTATTTTCTGTAGATAGGAGTCTGTTCACACATGATTTTGGTCTGCTACCTGTTTTTGGGTGTGGTTCTCTGCAAATCTCTCAGAGAGGTTGTCTGTGATTGCTTCACAGTTTTTGCTGGCTTGAATTCCCTGCTGCAAGTTGTGAGTATGGTCTATTATATGTTTGTTGTTTATTTAAACTTCCCATTTCTCTGCTTCCTTTCTATTGCAGGATATTTCCTATATAGTTTAATGCTGTGAACATAAAGCTGATGTGCCTTGCCAAAAATTTCGATTTTTGTCTCATCTGTCCATAGGACATTCTCCTTAGCCTGTGATAGTGACCCAACACCACCCCCTATCACAAACACTGACATGTCCGAACCACAGGTGAATATGGTTGCTCTGGAAGACACTACTATGCCACTAATTTACATGGCCATATTATCAGGTGAATTATTGTGAACTGGCTTCATAATTTCCCTGAATAATGATACTACAGACACAGCATATAATATGCCATATTATCGACAACACATTACCCTGTATAAATAGGGATGTTGCTGATCATAGGGATCAGTGCTGTTGATAATCCATACTGCTACAATTCCCCCATGTGCTTTTCATTTGCCAGTGTAATACACAAAAAAATGAGAACTGATCAATATTTTTCTTGTCATTTGGCACTTGTTCTGCCCTAAAATAACACAATGTAATAAAACTCTTGCTGCCAGGATTCCTCATAGATATAAAATGATTCCTGCAGGTTCCAGCGGGGGGGATGTTTTGTGATCAGCTTGTCAAGGAACTCTTCTAACAAATAGGAATTTTCCAAAACAGGCCCCCATTTTATCCATCTAAAATTTCTTAACACAATATCACACTACTGTGTATAATACAGAAAGCAAACAAAACAAGAGAGTGAACCTCTGTCCAATATATCTCCCAATATGCTATACTGTCCCTTATTTTGTGATATATTTTGTATCAATATAGTTCTATCAATGCATGGGTTAATTTAACAAGTATTGAAATGAAGGCTCTTCTCAAATAACAAGTTCTAAAAACTCCTGGGTATAAAAAATATACATTTCTCTACCGTAAATTCTCTGACACTTTGATACATGTGTTCATACTAAATTTAGATATTTGGTTTCCTTGAGACAGTGTCGGGTTCACAGGGCAGGAGATCTCTAACCCAGGATTGGCAGACCAATTTGTTTTATGTTTTCTAAAAAGAATCTAAGACACTTTTGACTAGGATCATGTGGCATAGTTTAAGCGAGCGCCTTGATTTATACAGTGCGATGCAGTCTCATGACAGTTATCAAGGTTGTCTTACATATACGTCTGTATAAAGCATGGAACAAATTAAAGAAAGACAAAAGAGGAGTGTTTTTCTTAACTTTACACCTAGAATATCCTGTGCTCGGTGTAAAATATTCTGTGTTAGTGAAATGCAATGTCATCTGGTATTAGCTCAACATAGCAGTCCCTGATATTGTGTCCATTTTTGGTCTTTTTTTTTAAAACAGACAGGTGGCTTAGCTGACCATTGCCCAGAAGCAAGTTAGATAGGGGGTAGTGACGTAGTTCTAGGTGGTGCAGAGGTCAAAATCACAACTAGTCTAATATACAGAGCTACCTTGCTATACAAGTATAGCCATAGCTGTTCATAAGAGAAGCCATGACGCAGTGCTAGATCCATCATTCGATACATACATCCAATACCCAATGAATTCTGCTGACTTATACTGAGTTCCAAGGCTTTGGCCATTTTGACGAGAACAATAGTGATGCATGCATGTTGTATTTCTACCAAATCTCATTCAATTTTACTGACAAAAATGGGCTTAAAGTGTTTCCCAATCTTTTATAGTACAAGGCTTCTCAATATTTTTTCCACTGGGACGCTCCCATGCCAGAACATGGTGATGCCAGGACCTCCGTGGTCAAAGTCAATGCCAATATCAAAAATATTTCTTATTTGATTTGTCTCCATATCCCTGTTTAACATCACAATAAGTTCAACAGACAGTTATGATAGTAAGCCAGAAATATTCATGCAGCTAGAGGAAGGCCTGTGCAACATATCACTTCTATCACAACCACCAGCCCAGCTGTATGTCTAACCGACAGTTGGGGGTTACATCACCAATAAGGCCCACACCCACATTATAGATCACTACAAGGTTATTACATAGCAGAACATGGCGTTGGCTAGCTTTTGCATCAGAGTCATAAGCTGAACTGCACCACTGGAAGGGTGAAGGGGGCTGCAAATTTTGCTGTGGCAGCTCATTATTACCAGCTGGAGGGGAAGGACTTGGTTGTGCAAGATCACAAATAAAGGTTTTCTAAGGTTGTCAAATAGAAAAAATATCTTTTAAAAACTGCCTTGAAAACTGCGTGCATTCACATCCCAATTTTTTCCATCCATTTAGCAGATCCATTTAACTGATGCAAAAAACTGATGCAAACGGAAGGACATTCACTTACAAAGAGATAAATGTAAGAAAAAACATCCATTTCTGTCTTTTTTGATGGAAACAAAAGTATGGCTTATATGTTTTTGTGTCTTTAAAAAAAACTGATATTAAGGGGTGTGTTTGCATATTTTTTTGCATCCATTAAACTTAAAATCCATTAATCCATTTAATCTGCTAAATTTATGTAAAACCGTGAATGAATGCTCCCAAAGGCTAAGGCCACACGTAGCGGGCCACAGCAATAAAGGGCTGCAGGAAAAACCGCAGCGACAACGCATAGCGGTTTTTACCGCAGTGCTTTTCACAGAAAGTCATAAAGTGTTTTCCTCTGCGGACTTTCTGTTTCAATTATGCCTATAGGGAAACCGCTGGCGTTTCCGCAACGCTGGCGTTTCCGCAACGGTTTTGGAAATCGCAGCCTGTCCGGAGTGTGTATTTTTTCGCAAGGTGTGGATGGGATTAACTAGAATCCAATCCACCTTGCAGTGATTGTAAAATGCTGCAGTTTTTTCAAAGGCGTTTCCGCTGCAGCCAAACTGTAGCATTTACGCCACATGGGGCCCCCAGCCTAATTCTGGCCTTTTAAATTTTTTAAAAGGTTATTCAAATCCTGGAAAATTACCGCTGAGATGGAAATAATTGCTCCCAAGTCCTTACCCCTAGGGTGAGACTTATGGGAGCAACCGAGCAGTGCTGCTCTACGCCATTATTGTAATTCCCATAGAGGTGTATGAGAGCTATTGAAATAGCGTAGCACAGCTCAGCTAAAAAATTTTCACAGCTTCACAGCTATAGATACAGCTAGGCTAAATGTGCTACACTGTTTCATAGCTCACATTCATCTCTATGGGAGTTACCAGAAGAACATAGAGTAGCACTGCTTGAATGTTTCCATAGGCCCAGTCCTAGTGGCCATGAGCAGGGCCGGTTTTAGACAAAGTGGGGCCCTGGGCAAAAATTAAAAGCGGGGCCCCAAATGCTGATATGCAAACAACACCATCGTCTTCCAGTGACAACCCCTATAATAACGCCTCCTTTCTGCCAACAAAAAAGTAATAACAAGCCCCATTTTACCACACACAATTCAAATGAGCACCTCTGTACAGCCTAATAGATTTTTGCACCCAGTCATCAGTTATTATAGCGCCTCCTTATAAATAATAGCCCGCTTATAAATAATATTACACCTTTATCAGTAATAGCTCCCTTATAAATGATAAATAGTGCCCTGTATCAGTAATATCCCCCTTATCAGTAACAGTCACCCCGTAAAAATAATACTGCTCCTTTATAAATAATAGCCCCCTCATAAATAATAGTCCTCATTATCACTAATAGCCCCCTTTATAAATAAGCCCATTTAACAATTACACTCCCCTTATAAATAGTTCCCTCTTATAAATAATAGCTCCCCCTTATAATGGATGCCTTATATATAATAGTTCCCCCCTTATAAATAATAGCCCATCTTATAAATAATAGTTCCCCCTTATAATAGCCCCCTTATACTTAAGTTTCCCAATTATATATAGTAACCCACCCTTATATATAATAGTTCTCCATTATACAGTGTCAGTCTGAAGGGCCTTAGGCCCACCAGAGGAACTTGTTCTGGGCCCCACCCAACAGCTTCCTGCTAATAGCCTTCACCACGGCTCCTTCACTGATGTCTTACATATGTGCTGACTATCTGGTGTTACTGAGTATGTTCCCAGTATAGACAGCCCCTATAGTACTGTGCAGGTCCCAATAACTCCGGTTCATGCATAGTACTGTATGGGGAATGACATGGCCATGGGGCACTACACGTATGTGCAAGATTATAGTGAGGGAGCTGTGATGCAGACATAGCACACAGGGCTGCCAGCAGGAATTGTGAGCACCCCCCCCCCCCACAGTATAATGCTCCACATGGTATATAATGCTCCACAGTATAAAATGCTCTCCTGAGCCCTCCAGTTTCCCCACATGGTATATAATGCTCCACAGTGACCCCACACAGTATAAAATGCTCACCTGAGCCCCCCATTGTGGTCCCACATGGTATGTAAGGCTCTATACAGTATAATAATCCACAGTGGCCCACACAGTATACTACCCCTTAGTGGCCCCAGACAGTACAATATGTTCCCCAGCAGCCCCACACAATATAATATGCTCCATACAGTATAATATGCACCCCACAATGCCCCCCAGTATAATGCTCCACAGTGGCCTAACACAGTATAACATGCTTCATAATGACCTCCACACAGTATAATATACTCGCCAGAGGAGTTCCCCCAGTATAATGCTCCACAGTGGTCCCCCACAGTATAATATGTTCCCCACAGTTCCCCCAGTATAATGCTCTACAATGCCCCACAGAGTATAATATGCTCCCGAAAAGCCCCACACAATATAATACACTCCACAGTGGCCCCACACAGTATAGCAGGCTCCCCACACTGTCCATTCCCCCAGTATAAAGCTCCACAGTGGCCCATAGTATAATATGCTCCCCAGAGGGCCCCTGCTAGTATAATGCTCCACAGTGCCCCCTCCAGTATTTTGCTCCACAGTGGCCCCACGCAATATATTATGCTCCCCAGAGCGTCCCCCAGTATAATGTTCCACAGTAGGCCCCACGCAGTATAATATGCTCTCCAGAGGGCCCCCTAGTATAATGCTCATTAGTCCCCCCGAATAATGCCCCACAGTGGCGCCACGCAATATAATATGCTCTGCTGATGGCCCCCCCCCAGAATAATGCTCCACAGTGACCCCACTCAGTATAACATACTCCAGAATGGCCTCCACACAGTATAATATACTGCCCAGAGAGGTTTCCCCAGTATAATACTCTACAGTGGCCCAAAACAGTATAATATGCTCTCCAGAGCCCCCCCCAGTATAATGCTCCACAGTGGCCCAAAACAGTATAATATGCTCTCCAGAGCCCCCCCCCCAGTATAATGCTCCACAGTGGCCCAAAACAGTATAATATGCTCTCCAGAGGCCCCCCCCCAGTATAATGCTCCACAGTGGCCCCGCACAATATAATATACTGGGGGGCCCCTCTGGAGAGCATATTATACTGTGTGGGGCCACCGTGGAGCATTATACTGGGGAGGGGGAACCCTCTGGAGAACATGTTATATTCTGCGGGGCCTCTATGGAGTATTATAAAGTGGGGGGGCTCTGAAGAGCATGTCATATTCTGTGGGGCCACTTTGGAGCATTATACTGGGGGGCCCCTCTGGAGAGCATAATGCTACAAAGTGGCCCCACAGAATATAACATTATCTCCAGAGCCCCCACCCCCCCACACATTATAATTTTCCACAGAGGCCCCACAGAATATAACATGCTATCCAGAGGGCCCCTTCCCCAGTATAATGCTCCACGGTGGCCCCGCACAGTATAATATACTGGGGGGCCCCTCTGGAGAGCATATTATACTGTGTGGGGCCACCGTGGAGCATTATACTGGGGGGGCTCTGGAGAGCATATTATACTGTGTAGGGCCACTGTGGAGCATTATACTGGGGAGGGGGGCCCTCTGGAGAATATGTTATATTCTGCGGGGCCTCTATGGAGTATTATAAAGTGGGGGGGCTCTGGAGAACATGTTATATTCTGTGGGGCCACTTTGGAGCATTATACTGGGGGGACCCTCTGGAGAGCATAATGCTCCAAAGTGGCCCCACAGAATATAGCATGCTCTCCAGAGGGGCCCTTCCCCAATATAATGCTCCACAGTGGCCCCACACAGTATAATATGCTATCCAGAGGGGGCCCCCAGTATAATGCTCCACAGGGGCCCTACAGTGCTATTATATTATATTATATTCTGGGGTCTCTTCAGACCCCAGAGTATAATAATCGAAGCCCCGGGGTAGGTAAGGTAAAATAACAAACGATTATACTTACCTTGTTCTTACCTCTGCTGAGCCTCCTTGCGCTGCTCCGCTATCCCCGCCGGCGCTGGCTTCTTCTTCTTCTCTGCGGCTGACGTCACGCGTTGTGGACGTCACCTCTGAGGCCTGTGATTGGGCCTCAGCGATTACGTGAGGCAGGCTGTCAGAACACCCCACGTGACTGCTGTGGGCAGGCCTCAGCGGTGATGTCCGGAATGCCAGAAGATGACGTCGGACGCCAAGGACAGGTGAGTAAAAATGTTTGTTATTTTTACTCACCTCGGAAAGGGGCCCTGCGGTCCCTTTCTGTTATTGATTTGGCGGGGCCTGACTCCGGGATCCGGAGTCATCAGGTTCCGGATCCCGGGGGCCCCTTTGGGGATGGGGCCCTGGGCAATTGCCCAGTTTGCCCCCCACCTAACACCGGCCCTGGCCATGAGGTAGGGGCCATTATTACCCTCTTGGCCGAGATTTGTGATTTGAGATAGGAATGACTTTTTACTCTTTTATAGCAAAATGAAAAATTCTGCTTGCTGTCATTCAACAGAAACATTTATTGGTTAGCTCAATTCCCTGGGATATACAGTAGATCTGGCCATGTGATTGTTCCATTATAAATCTAAATGTATATCTGTCCTGGATGCAGTATGATCATTTATGTATAGGGTTGTTTCTGCAGCATAAACAGTACATGAATTTCTGTAAACCCCATACATGTGAAAAGGACAGAAATGTGCCATGTGTTAACATAAGGATTCGCTTTAATAATGTTTGATACCTTGAATAACACTGATATACTAAACATGCTACACAATTGAAAGAAATCATAGAATTTTAATATTTCCAGTAAAATACAGAAATGTAAAAAAAATCATGACAAAAGAGAAAATCCATATTAATAGCATTTAGAGCGAATAAACTTTTGCGGATTAATTGTAAGGATGAGTCATATTATGTTTGGTAACTAGTTCTTTTATAACCAATAAACTAGACCCTGAACCTGTTCTATCCATGCTATAAATGCACCGATGAATATAATCACATTTTTTCGGGGGTTTTAACTATGTTTCACTGCTAAAGCAAAGATTCCCGTCACTACAGATATGACATATGACACGTCAACCTTCTCATTAATGTTTGGAGGCTCCGATGTAATACCTTTCTTAGGGTAATAATGCTTTATTGTGTATTCTTTTTTCTTTTAGTAACAGTTCTAGTGTACAAAATGTTCAGGATAAGACAATGTAAATACTGAATAGCTCTGTGTGGGATTTATAAAGCTAGAGTTGCTTTTTCTTTTAGGGACTTAGGTCTAATTTGTCATAAAAATAATGGAAATCAAACTTATAAAACACCAGAAACACAACAAAACTCAAGACCTACTTTGAGGCTAAGGCCCCACATAGCAAAACGCAGCTAAAAAACGCTGCACTGGACTTTTCCGCAGCATCTGTCATTGTGTTTTTGCTGAGTTTTTGCCAGCGGATTTTCATCCCATTTCATCCCAGAATCTCATTAACTTTGCAGGTACTGTAAAACGCAGCATTTTTTTGCCACAGCGATTTTGCAATGTGGGGCTTTAGCCTCAAAGGGGTTTTCTAGGACTTACTAATTGAAGACCTATCCTTAGGATAGGTCATCAATTGAAGATCATTGGGGTCCAACACCAGGCTTACCAGCTGATCAGTTTCTGAGTGCTGCTTCCGCTGCACAGGTCATGTGATGTCACATTCATTGGTCACAGCCACTATACAAATGTTTGATGCTGTGTTGGTAAAAACCTGAACAGCGAGGGTCTCAGATTCAGATCACTGCCGATCTACAATTGTTGACCTATCCTAAGGATAGGTCATCAATTATTAAGCCTGGAAAACAACTTTAGGCTAAGGCCCCACGTAGGCAGCAATGCATTGCGGTTTTTCCTACAGCACTTTTCACAGAAAGTCTGCAGAGGTTTCCTGCTTAAATTATACCTATAGGGAAACCACAAGTGTCTCCGTAGGTATAACTGATATGCTGCGATTTCCAAAACCGTGATTGTTTTCGAAATTCCAGCATGTCGGCTGTGCGTATTTTTTTGACTGTTAAAGCCGCAGCCAAACAGCATCGTTTATGCCACGTGGGGCCCCGGCCTTTATGAGGAAAAATTAATTTTCTCAAGGACATTGGGGGAGATTTATCTTTCCCTGTATGCCAATTTTCTGGTGTAAAAGGTATAAAATCACAAATTAGTGCACAAATTAGTTATTTTCCCAAAAGTTTGGAAGTGGACATGGTGAGGGGCACAACATGGATGGGGCCACTGGTCCTCTCAGATTTAGGATCATTTGTGCCAGTTTACTGGTGTAAATGACACTTGAAATGTACGCCAGCTGCAAGCAGTGCAGGTGCATGGCCTTCTGGAGAGTGTGCATATGTCTCATAAATAAGACGTTCCCTCCATTGATACAGGGAACATAAAGACTGGCATTGAAAACACCCATTACCATTACCATTCAAAATACCCTATTAGGACACGTTATAAAAAATACAATGAGACAGAATTATTAAGACTGGCGTTTTGCATGCAAGGCATACCTTATTTATCAAGAGGCATAGTCCTCTTAAAAAATTAGGTGCTCGCCCATGTGCCAAAACAGAAATCTATGCCAGTCAGGAACTGGTGTAGATTTCCTGTATAGCTCATGCTGGAAAACTGGCGTGAGTTATAATAAATATGTCGGGCTGAGGCATCCCCTGCTTGCCTTGCTCTCTGCTCAGCTCTGCCTGATTTCACAGAAAGTGGCGAGGCGTAGAATGGGGAATGTGGCACACATTTGGCGCAACAAGGGAATCTTGTACACCAAAAGAAGTCCAGAAGGAGCCCCATGTACGCCAAAAAACTGGCGTTCATGGGATAATGAATTTCCCCCATTGTACCCGGAGATAAAAGTGTTTTAAAGCTGGAGTTGAATTCAGACAAAGTAAAAAATGACAAGTGCACTAAAATCCTTTTGGTTGGAAAATCTTATTTTGATAAATGTCAGTATGCTATACGGCATATGATTTAGCAATAAAGAGTATGTTTAACAATAGTTGGAGATCTTATCTCTAGACATTATATTGTTCTAAGTGTATGCTAAACAATTCCTTGCAACTGGGTGAAATAAAACAAAGTAAGCACATTGCCATGTAGACAGGTTTGATACCTTCTCATATGCGATCATTATATAAGAAAATGTACTTACCGTCTATATACTTATACAATGACAATACTGTGTCTGAATGTCAATGTCTCTTGTTAGAGCTGACAAATATCTTATGTAATATGTGAAATCTCATTGTACTTTCCCACACACCAGTGACATGTCTGCTCTACATGAGATCATCATTTCTGGGTCATATCCCCACTCAAGTGAAACATATTAGGTTGCATGACCCCACAAAACCTACTGCCCTGTAGGTTAGATCCAGCTATTTGTCCTGTGCTCCTGGGAGCATCCATTGTATTTTCTAAACTTTAATATTTAAACAGCATTTTGCCATTTATAATCCTCATCTGGTTCTAACATGTCTTTCCTGATAGTGAGAATGTCATGGTTAGGGAACAGGCCCTCCGTGCTCTATGTCACCATGATATCCAAGGTCACAGGTCTAACCCAGATCAATGTCAGTGAAAAAAATCCTTAATCCTTTCACCCTGTTATATATTTTGCAGGAGTTTCAATGCTGGTGAAAGCCTGGTCTCCAGCCAATTGAGAGGAGTATCATGTATGTACAAAGGTCATGTACGACTTTGATTCATGATATGGATACTGTACTGAGTATTATTACTATTATTCACAGTTTTCTGTACAATGTGTACAGTTTAAGCAAGCAAATCTTTATTCATTTACTTAATATTAATTTTAACCAAACAGTTCAATTGAATAATAAATGAAGACAATATGAATTTCTGATTTCACCACTCAGAATGATCAAAAAACATGTAAGCGATATCCTTAGGATATGCCATTGATCGGTGCAGCGCTGACTACAGGGGCCCCGACTGATCATATGAGAAAGCCTAAGCTGGTTGTTGTGCAATGACTGAGCAGATATGCAGAACACAAGGAGAAATAGGTGCTTGCAACAGAAACAGTTTACTGCAGGAGTGTCCTCTTCTGGGGAGGGGGTAAGGCTTCTTAAGGCTGAAGACCTGCATTGCAGAAAAAGCAGCTTTTTTCTTTGTTGCAGATTTTGCTGAGGTTTTTTGAGCAAAAGCCAGCATGAATGGATTGAGCAGAAGGAAGAAGTACAAGAACTTCCTATACAGTGGGGAAAAAAAGTATATAGTCAGCCACCAATTGTGCAATTTCTCCCATTTAAAAAGATGAGAGAGGCCTGTAATTGACATCATGGGTAGACCTCAACTATGAGAGACAAAATGAGAAAACATATCTAGAAAATCACATTGTCTGATTTTTTTAAGAATTTATTTGCAAATTATGGTGGAAAATAAGTATTTGGTCACCTACAAACAAGCAAGCTTTCTAGCTCTCACAGACCTGTAACTTCTTCTTTAAGAGGCTCCTCTGTCCTCCACTCATTACCTGTAGTAATGGCACCTGTTTGATATTGTTATCCGTATAAAAGACACCTGTCCACAACCTCAAACAGTCACACTCCAAACTCCACTATGGTGAAGACCAAAGAGCTGTGGAAGGACACCAGAAACAAAATTGTAGACCTGCACCAGGCTGGGAAGACTGAATCTGCAATAGGCAAGCAGCTTGGTGTGAAGAAATCAACTGTGGGAGAAATAATTAGAAAATGGAAGACATACAAGACCACTGATAATCTCCCTCGATCAGGGGCTCCACGTAAGATCTGACCCCATGGGGTCAAAATGATCACAAGAATGGTGAGCAAAAATCCCAGAACTACATGGGGGGACCTAGTGAATGACCTGCAGAAATCTTGGACTAACGTAACAAAGGCTACCGTCAGTAACACACCACGCCGCCAGGGACTCAGATCCTGCAGTGCCAGACGTGTCCCCCTGCTTAAGCCAGTACATATCGGGGCCCGTCTGAAGTTTTCTAGAGAGCATTTGGATGTTCCAGAAGAGTATTGGGAGAATGTCATATGGTCAGATGAAACCAAAGTAGAACTGTTTGGTAGAAACACAACTCGTCGTGTTTGGAGGAGAGTGAATGCTGAGTTGCATCCAAAGAACACCATACCTACTGTGAAGCATGGGGGTGGCAACATAATGCTTTGGGGCTGTTTCTCTGCAAAGAGATCAGGACGACTGATCAGTGTACATGAAAGAATGAATGGGGCCATGTATCGTGAGATTTTGAGTGCAAACCTCCATCCATCAACAAGGGCATTGAAGATGAAACGTGGCTGGGTCTTTTAGCATGACAATGATCCCAAGCACACCGCCAGGGCAACGAAGGAGTGGCTTCGTAAGAAGCATTTCAAGATCCTGGAGTGGCCTAGCCAGTCTCCAGATCTCAACCCCATAGAAAACCTTTGGAGGGAGTTGAAAGTCCGTGTTGCCCAGCGACAGCCCCAAAACATCACTGCTCTAGAGGAGATCTGCATGGAGGAATGGGCCAACATACCAGCAACAGTGTGTGCCAACCTTGTGAAGACTTACAGAAAACGTTTGACCTCTGTCATTGCCAACAAAAGGATATATAACAAAGTATTGAGATCAACT
Source organism: Leptodactylus fallax (assembly GCA_947044405.1). Lineage (NCBI taxonomy): Eukaryota > Metazoa > Chordata > Amphibia > Anura > Leptodactylidae > Leptodactylus > Leptodactylus fallax. The sequence goes on along the minus strand of CAMRHE010000081.1, from coordinate 5,684,821 downwards.
TTTGTTATTGACCAAATACTTATTTTCCACCATAATTTGCATATAAAGTCTTTAAAAATCAGACAATGTGATTTTCTGGATTTGTTTTCTCATTTTGTCTCTCATAGTTGAGGTCTACCTATGATGTCACTTACAGGCCGAGCTCATCTTTTTAAGTGGGAGAACTTGCACAATTGGTGGCTGACTAAATACTTTTTTCCCCCACTGTATATTTCCCATTCCTTTTGTAGCTATTCTTGACTTTAGCTCAAAAAAACGCAGCAAAATTTGCAACAAAAAAGGCTGTGTTTCTGCGACATGGGGCCTCAACCTAAAGGAGTTATACAGGGGAAAATAAGCTTTATTTCTAATAAATAGCCAGGTGCCCCAGAGACCATTAGTACTTACACAGCGCAGTGTGGTGCCAAAAGTCTATGTCCACTGTCACCGACTCTGCTGTTCTCTGGCTGCAAGTCCATGCAGTATTGGATTGATCCACCACTCTCTTAGGCTCGGTTTACATTATTACTGGGTCTCTGTTGTTCTGGCCTGTCAGAGACCAGAAGAACATAAAACGAACAACAAAAGTAGCAGACGTGATGGGACAAGGTGGGGTTCATTGGGTGTCCATTGGATGTTCGCTTTTTTTCAATTGAAAATAATGGACAAAAAGTCGGCCTTGCAGCACTCTTTCATCTGGCGATTTATGACAGATCTGCACCAGATGGATACTCGGCAGAGATGTGAAACTAGCCTTTACAGTTGTATCTGGTAATTGATCTTAGCCCTAGGAATGTATAGCAATGTAAATGTATGTGGATCTCAATCATGCACCATCATACCTCTGTTCTCAGGATCATGGGAATTGTGCTCCATGAACTATGATTTTCACCTTGGTTATAGCATTGTCTGCATGTTATTTGCATATATAGAACTTACAATTTTTCTGCTTTTCACAAAGAATGTATGTTTTCATTCACATTTCATAAATATTCTGAATTTCTTTCCGAGAAATTAGCATGCATGTTCTGATCGAGCTGAAGAAAATTGCCTTCCTTGTCCACCAGGACGGATCTGTGTCTTATGCATTTTAGAAAATGATTGTAAAGCATATTAAAGCATAAAGAATATGTACTATATGACAACATAGAAGAGATGGTAATGTAATACAAAATACTACACAACCATCATAAAACAGAGGCCTGCTGAATTCATGGTACCTGCTTTCCCTCCATTATTGTTCCTTACATTTTTTTAACCAGAAAAAACTGTAACAGAGGGAGACAAGGCAAATATTACATGTGTGCATGATGTCATAATTAGAATGAGCTCATATTATTACACAAGTTTGGTAAAATAAGAGCTTTGTAATAAATTATATATGACTTACTAAAACAGTTAAAACACTATACAACACAATTACAAAAAAAAGAGTCTATGTTTCAACCAAAAATAGAAACACCCTTGTCCTTGGCCTATATCTGGTATTGCAGCCCCTTTACTTGAATGGTGGTAATATTCAATACTTGATATGACCTGCGGGAAAAAAATGTCATTGTTTCTATAAAGAAAATCACACTTGTAAGCTTGTACATTAAGGCTAAAATGAGAACACAGAAAACAGCAGCAAAAATAAGCCACTCATAAACCAAGTACCATACTACAGAGAATAAAGGAAGGAGTAATATACTCAAGCATTCATTTTATTTTACTTAAAATGAATATCAACATCATCAGGGATAAGGGGAAGGGGCCTCTACTTTGGAACCCATCCCTATTAGCCAGAGTGGATAGCCACTAGCAAAGACCTGATCTAGGCCCATACAGTCCATGTATTCCATGGTTCTGCAATCATTTGAATGGACAACTATAATATTACATATCTCCTACAGAGGGATGCTACAATAGGGTATTATGTTAGGGATCCAATGTATAGGGTCAGCCATTCACAGGGGCGGATGCTCTTAGTCCATACTGAATAGTGTTCAGACAACATCCTCCAGATATTATCTACAGAAGCTTGTAATCTTGGGTTGTCCTAGAGTATTCCTCATACTGCACCAGTCTTAATAAAAGCAACTGAACCCTACTGTATCCTATTGTAGCATCTCAAATGTGTTTCAACTCTAGCACTTACACTAAGATCAAACTGGTGACATTACTGAGAGAATCATATGTTAACACCAACTGGTACGGGTAAGTAAAGCATCTTATTCCATACTGTACAGTCTTATTTGCTGTTGTGTATTGTAATTTTGACTGTGCACTGCTGATTATAATATTGTTTGCTAAAAGCTATGTTTTAATGGAGCTATATTGTGGTTGTTTTTGCCCTTAGGGTGCTGCCACACAGCGTTCCAACCCCAGTATAGTCACACTCAGTCATAGGGCTGCCAGTGCTTTCACTTATAAGTATGTTATTATAGAATATTTCTCATTACTGGCAATAAGGTAACAGTAACTGGCACTGGCAGCCCTAGAGCTGAGTACGGCCATGCTATGGTTGAATCACTGTGGCAGTACTCTAACTACATCTGGATTAGATTACTGTTCAGTGATTGTGCAGCCTTTATTTAAAGTGGTATTCCAATAATATAAAGCTATCCATTGTACAACTGATACTGGACACAACTACCATTTACAAGAATGGAGGTCCCTTGGACCCCCATCTGAATGGAGTGTTGACATATGAATGGTCTGCCCGGTTTATCCTGACAGGCTACTTACTGAATATCTCTAGAATAAACTACATTTTAATTAGAATGATCTTGAAGATTTCACTATATAACACATTGCATATACTCATAAACCAAGCACAGATTTCCAAATATATTATGAATTCTATAGAGGAAACTGACCACTGGGTCTTGGATGGGATAATTCACTGTTATTTTGCAAAATACAATAAGTCAGTAATTAATTCTATGTAGCAAGGACTAGATTTCCCCTATGAGTGCCAGCTTGTGGTTAGATTCAATAGATTTACCAAATGTAGCTACTCACACAGCCTCATTCCGAACAAAGCTTCCTCCACAACCTGCTGGGTTATTAGGTGTCACTTATAGTGCACAACAGCATCAACCATAAAGACGGAAAAGTTCAGAGAACTTGTGAAATGTTTTCAGTTAGGTTTTGCCAGAAAAATGTAATGTCCCAGAAAAAAAGTGAAAGTTACCTTTAGATGAAAGAGTGAAAATCGTGTACCTGACCACTGACGTCTGGAGATACCTAACTAGTATTAAAAGAGTAACAGAACCTCCATCTGGATAGCCTCTCATACGAGTAGAGGAAGCCATGGCTGAGGCTTTATGTTTGCTTTGATACGTTTCAAACCGCGATATTAACAAGAGACTTGTTAATCGTGAGCTTTGAGACTTCCGTAATTGGCAATTAAACACACCTGAAAAATAGATTTCTGAGATCTCAAATCCTCATTTACTAATGAGAAGAACATTTCATGATGGCCCATGCCAGCTTTTCGTAGTTTAAGATTAAAGGGAGCATAGATTATTCGTACCAGCTGCTTGTTGCATTACGCCTCCAAATCACATGATCATAAAACTAATAAAAATATTAATATCCCGTAAAACCTATAGAACAGCAACGTAATATGATTGGCTATGACAGATTTTTGCATTTTCCCCTCTCCTGACTCCATGCATACTGCTCAGGGGAGATCGGATTACATACTCTTTCAATTTATTGGAATGCTTAACTAGAATAATTAAGTGTCAACTATTTCCAATTTGAGGTGATAATGGTTATGTTGCCTAATGACTTCATGTGTTTCTTATGATTTACATGACTTTTTTCTGGCAGCTGCACAGAAGCAGTTACTGAAATATAAATCTGTGATGTTTCACTCCAGCATCAGAACTGTTAGGAAGGCAAGTTTAGGTTTTTTTTTTCTTTCGTCAAATAAATGTTGCAAATTTAGAACCTCATAAAGCATTATGTGATGGAAATTTAAATTTCAAGGTCACCCTGTGCTTTGCAAAGAACACACACTCTGGTCCTACTATCATATGGGTAATGTTATTGAATTGCAACATATGCAATTCCCAGGTAAAGGTATTCCCTAAAATGTCCTAGGAATAGATTTGGTCTGCTTTGGTAAACAGCTACCTAATATCCGACACTATCCTGGAATGTGAAGTCTACGGCACTCCTGATGTTTTCACTAGAGCCCATCATGAGCAGAATGGACTTGGCACTTGGGACCCAGGTCGCAAAGCCAGGACAAGTATAAGACAACAGCTGCATGTGCAGAAATAGAAAACAAAATCAGTTACCTTAGGAGGACAAAGATAGTAATCAACAAGCTGAGGGCATACCAGGAGTGTAAGGAATTGTCAAAATGAGTATCAGTGGAGATGTTCAGAATCTGAACCGAGGTCAAATCCCAGGAGTCACAACCAAATCCAAATCAGTGGCGAAGGCGATTAGCCAGGATAACAAAGCCAGAAGTCGGAACCAGGAATCAGTAATAAACAAGTCTTTCTCTAGCAGAGTAAAGAGCCCAGCTGCACAAGACAATCACAGGCACATGAGTGAGCTCCAGCAAGGTTTAAATATCTCACCTTAACTCTTAATTGGAAGACAAGGCATATCTCTGGTTGGCTCTGCATCTTAAAGTTCTGACACTTTAACATCAGTGTGCCATCCGTGTCTTTCAGTGACCCATACACTTGAATAAATGGACTAAGCTCCAAAAACAGACATGAAATAGGACCTGCTCCATATTTTGCATCTCATTTCTAAGGCCCAGACACTGATCCATAAAAAACTACTCACATGTACGGGGGCCATAGAATTAACCCTGCTGTTTTGTTCGGTCAAAAATGACCGAATTTGAAATTTGATATTTTTTAAAATATTCATTATGCGGTTCTGAAACTTGTGGTTCATTGACTTTTCCTCATTTGAGGGGTTCTTACTAATAGCAGTTTTTATTTATTTATTTTTTGTTTACTTTTTGCTCCACGTCTTTTTTTACACTTGTACTGTTCGGTCAAAAATGACTGATAGCCTTTTATACTAATCTCCAGCCATTTTTAAAAAAAAAAAATAAAGGCGTTATAATCTCATTTTGGTCTATATAGTTCATCTACTACTATTTATCAATTTATCTAGGTCCTTTTGGTCCATGCAGAGTTACACATACATACATACTCATAGGCACTTACACCTGTAAACGCAAAACTAATCGGTGGCCAATGGTTGTTTTTTACAACATTCTTGATGTGTCGGCGTACAATGCATTTGTGTTATGGCATGAAATAGACCCAAATTGGAACAAAAATAAATTATATAAAAGAAGAATTTTTTTAGAGGAGTTGGGAAAATCACTGGTTTCTTGAACAAAGAAAAGTAACACCCAGAGATGATGGAGCTGCAGCCATTGTCCACAGGATCCAACAGCATGCTGAAGAAAGTGAACCAAGGGCTTCCGCTAGCACTGCGACGATACCCACGGCCTCCACCAGCAGTGCAACCAGCCTAAAACGGAAACGATGCGCCTTCTGTCCAACATCAAGTAATCACAAATCAAATGTGATATGTTGCAAATGTGCAAAGTACTTATGCAAAAGACATGTAAATTATACTTGTGACAAATGCAAACAGTAAATTTAGAACCTTGAACCTTATTTCACATTTTATATAGAAAAAACTAGACTTTTTATTTTTTATTTTTTATTTTTTTTTTTTTTAAATATATTTACATACAGTTTGATGTTATTAGTTATAGTTTACAGTTTTATAAAGATTTTTTTTTGTGCAAATGTGCAATATGCATGAATAATGCAATAAGCCCATGTAACATTTTTTGACACAAAAAAAATAAAAGTTTTTGATTTCATTTTTTATTTGTTTATGCACAACCATGTTCACATACAGTATAATAATGCAAAAGAAATTCAAATAAAACACTTAAATTAGTTAAAAATCCAGACTTTAATAGGCCCGGTCAAAAATGACCGGAACATTATATGTGTATAGTAGAACCGAACAGAACAGCAGGGTTAATGTGTCCGTGTTGTATCTATTTTTATGGATCCAATGGATGGCATTTGGACTAAACCTACAGTCATGTAGCCTTACTGTGTGAAAACGTAAAAAAAAAGAAATCAGCATCGAAGTTTATAGCGATTCCGGATAGAATATCACTTTTTAGCATTTGAAGGATACTTCTAAAAAACATCAGTATCCAATATTTCAGCATCCAACTAATATTACAGAATAGTTGGGGGGGAAGGTTATCTGGGCATTACTCCTAGGTGCTGGGATAGGGAGACACCAACAAATCACTTTGTCTTATTCAGAGTATTTAGATAAAGGGTTAGCAAACTAAAACTTTGCCCCAGATGAAGAAAAGCCAAGTTACAGCTGTAAATATTGTATAATATGCATATTACTATTCATCAGCTTTTCTTTACTTTTACAATGTAGATACAATGTAGAAAATATTTTAGGTAAGTAAGATCATATTATCATTTTAAGGGAAATTCAGCACATTCTCAAGATTTAACATCCTTGTTGCTTTCAATGTCTTCTAAGTAGCCTCTGTCATATACAGATACCAATACCCTACATCATGATGTGTTTTCATCAGACAGTGGTGTGAGACTCTGTCCACTTGTAGTCATGGCCTGGGTAATAACTGTAATGTAGTTGGGCAATGGAGCAACATTTCCAAATGTCTCTCATAATCAAGTGTCCTTTCTTAAGACAGTAGTTATTAAACTAAGTACATGTTAAAAGTTTCTAAGCAAAATCTTCAAGCATTTGTTTTTAAGTAAAGGTTCTTAAGCAGAATCTTTAGGCATAGACTGATGGTGGTGAGGAAGAAGCATGAATACAGAGATAGTTAATCCTCTTTTTATCTGTGATGCATTGGCTGCACTTTGAAAGACGGCATGTTGGATTGTAAATGTAACACTGCCAGGATCCGAACCGCTGAAGTGTATAGAGTACCCATGACGCTGTGTAGGACCTAAAATAAGTCTATAACCATTCTGGGTCATACCATGGTGCATGCTCATACAAACCCTGTCTCGGGTACAATACTCAGCTGTCATGTCGATGGGCAGAAACACAGTGTGGTGTCTTAGTAGAACATCCATAATATACGATACACAGTTCCCATACAAATGTTTGACTACCACACCAATACACAATAGCTATTAATGATACTAGATGTGCTGCAAAAGAAATACCTGGAGCAAATAAAGGTCTTATCCTGAGTGGTGACCAATCTATTAGGTGTTGCCCTAATAAGTAAGGGTGACTGCAAATGAAGCTAAAAACACAGTGGCGTGCCCCAACACATGATTTATTTCAGTGGTGTTCTGCTACATAAGCAACGCTTCTAGAGAGAAATAAGATCTCTCATGAAAATGTCATACAGAGGTGCACATTCATATGCAACTGAATATAGAATATATTGAGGGTTTCAATAAAGAGTCAGACATGGTTCTTGTCAGTGTAATGGGGAAGGCAAAGCTCAAGCTGTTTTTGAGACTACTAAAATCACCCAATTCTCTAATTTGTTCTTGTTAATGAGTTGGCATTTGCTATAGTACCAGCAACTTATTATTGTCTCAGCACCTGGTATGCATACTGTATCTTGCCATATTCTCCCTAGTTATGCCCCTTATCATGATGCTTCCTTGTTTGGACTTGCACTAAATGATGTGCCTTCAGATTAAGAGGTATGACAGAAAAAAAAAAACTAACTCATTTTCATATGTGTCCTTTATAAACTAGAATAATCACATTTAGACCACCACAACCTGAGAAGGTCCTATAAGTCTTGTCAGCTACTTTGGGTTGTCCAGTTAAGCCCTGGATTCTAGAACTAGAATTATCATTAGGACCTATAGGGCACATTGATAGCTTTACCATAAACCATCACCAGCCCTGAAAAAAATATATGTACATGGATCAAATCATGATAATACTATATTAGTGACACATGGGTTACATTTCAGATACCACATTATATGACAGTAATGTATTTTGCAAAGGTTTTCTTATTAATTTTATAGAGTGTCAATTTGGTGCACTAGTGACATATTGACTGCACACTCTATAACGTTTTGCCTACTGATTTCTAGTGTAACTTGCAATTTTCGCTCCATTATATTTTCTCGATATACAGCCAAGCCTGGGAAGCCTAAACAAGAACACAGGACAGGAGTAAACAGCAGGGCCTGGCTTGGCTTCTCACTTAGCAATTGGAAGGATCAACGGTCAGAACACGAATCGTGCGCCAGCAGCTACATCTCTAGAGAAACATTGTTTCCACCTCCGTATGAGTTTCCTTACTGAGCCAGCCACAACTGATTGCTCATTTTCAGCAACTGACATATTAGAGAAATCAGTTCCTATCAGAGAGACATAATGAACATGTTTTGGGTGATTTACAGTATTTGTGGAGAATAAACCTCAAGCCAAAGCCAGTTTATTATATTTATATGTATACAAATCAGTGACATGACTAAGTGCTACAAAGTCCACAGCACTTCTCTCAACCACTTACCAGACTCTTATTTACCTCCATTATTTTACTAACTCTAGTATCTATGTCCAATATGTTGCCTTTTAGGCTAAAGTGACTTAATATCATCTCTAATTCAACACCCTCAGGTCAATCTGGTAGTTATGGGGTTATGCACTTTTTGAAACATTGAAAGCCTACCCTTAAGCGGTTTCCTGCAGGAACCTTGCAGATCAGTTGCATCCTGAAGTGTGTAGTTCCTGGCATAGATTACATGTGGGGCCCTGTACTGATAACTCACAGGACTTTTACTAGCAGCAGTTATAGGAATGTAAGTCAGTTTACAAGCTGAGAGCTGCACGAACCGAACCGGGAAACAGCTGATTTGTGGGGATCCCAATAGTCAGACCCTGCCAATCTAAAATTGATGATCTATCTTAAAGATAATGGATGGTAGGCAGTTAAAATAATTAAAAAAAAATATTTAACCACATGCTGCACTGTTATGTTTTTCAGATTTTTTTTTTTTTTTTTTTATTAAAAATGCTCCAAAAATGAGTCAGGGGAAGATACTTGCCTGTGTTTTCAGCCGCACACACGGTGGTTGTATTGAAATAAATAATGGCTTTTACAGTATCCTATTTTGGGGATTTAGAAAGCTCAACAACTTCTCAACAAGCAGTTCCCTTGGTTGAGAAGTTAAGAAGACATGCCTTTAGTAAAAAAAATAAATAAAAAAAACGTATTCATCTTCCTTTTGGAGGAGATGAAGATATTTTGACTTGGCTATATTCCCAGATTATATTATTAAGTTTCATGAAACCATTGATTTATAGGGAGTTAGCTTCCAAAAGGTGGCACTAGAGCAAGTTCCTCTTTTCCACCAAGGAGGTCTTATTAACATATTCCTTACCCCCCCCCCCCCAAAATAAAAGCCAAAGAGTATCCATTTATGGGAGAAAATGCCACACCACCATGACATTGGTATTGGAAGAAGCAATAGCTTTTTCTTTGTTGCATTTAAGGGGCAGATGAAATTTTTGGTGTTTTGGAGAAGTCTTGTATAATTTTGTTTTTATATTATGCCAACAGTGGCATAAACAGTAACACATTGAAAATGACGGACCATGCTGCAGAAGATGTCTGGCTGATCAGTGGTAGCAGTCTCAACATCAGTGGCACTATCAGTACAGTATGGAATAGAACATGATGGACCAGGCTGCAGGAGATATCTGGCTATGTGGTGGCAGCAGTGGCAACATCAGTGGAAATACAGAATGGAATGAAGATGACGGAGATGTCTGGTTGAATGGTGGAAGTGGTGGTATCACAGTTAAGGAGGACCTTTCATGTTCTCAGGGACATGCGGTTTTACATACCGCTAGAAAACCGACAGTGCGCTGAATTCAGCATACTGTCAGCTTTCCCGATATGTGGCCTGGGGCTGGAGATATTGGTGCCGTTACCGATCTCAGCCCACTGTCAGAAGGGCATTCCTGACAGTCTAGCTGGGCTGTGAGGAACACCCTTCCTGAAAGGACTCGTCCATAGCCCTGTACTGGGGAGATGTTCCTCACAGCTCAGCGTCATCACTGGGTGGTAAGGAGTGCCTTCCCTGACTGTACTCGTCCATAGCCCTGTACTGTCAGAGGGGGTGTTCCTTGCAGCCCAGCGATGACGCTGAGCTGTGAGGAACACCCTTCCAGTACAAGTCTATGGACGAGTACTGTCAGGGAGAGCGTTCCTCAGAGCCCAGCTAGACTGTCAGGAACGCCCTTCTGATGGTGGATGGTGAAACTGAGACCATCGATAGCTCCAGTCTCGGGGCCCATAACGGGAAAGCCAACAGTGCGCTGAATTCTAGCGGTATGTAAAACCGCATATACCTGAGGACATGAAAGATCCTCTTTAACATCAGTGACAGTACATTATGGAATTGAACATGATGGACTAAACCAGAGGAGATGATGTTTTGGATGTGTACAGGTAGCAGCATCAGAAGTACAATAAATGGACAGGAAAACAGCAGTAATGGCTTAATTGGGCCAATGATAAATAGCCTGTACTGTCAGAAATGGCAGATCCATACTTGTAGTGGATAATTTTGTCCTCTTCAGTGTGATGACACCTTCCACAGCTGATGAATACCCCTTCTGCTATAACACATGAGGTTGGACAAGACAGTACACCCATGGCAAACTGGGCCAGTCCCTGTCAGTAGGCCAGTCTACTGGCCCTAAAACCCATGTGAAAAAGGTTATCTGCAAATTAAGTGCACACTCCATTTACAACTGGTTGTGCAGGGAACACATATCCATTAGCAGATGTGCATCTAGTGGTTGCTGCAAAGTAAAAAAATGTTTAGTTCATCATGTTCCAGATACTGTACTCACTGCTACTGATGTTGATTTGTTTTCTGCTTCTTGTAGCAGTGGCTTTGGCGGTGGCAGCGGCAGTGGAGCGCTGACTGAGTGAGGAGCACTGGGAGTGTACAGGGGCCTTCGGGGCAGACATGCTGCTGGTACTGGCTGTTGTCTCACTAAAACCTGTGGGGGAGGATGGATAAGGAGTGTATCCTGATAATATTCCAATTTTGTCTCCTTTTGGGAATCAGGAAAAAAATCCCATTTTTGAGTCCACAGGAAATAATAAATTGCACCACTAAGATATGGTAAATTCCATAATGAAAGTGGCAGAACTGATCAGAATAAACTGCACCATTACAGTAATGAATGTGGCTAACAACTGGCTATACCACAGGAAATAACTACACTGCTGAGGTATGGTAAATTTAGTAATGAATGTGGCTTGCAAATGGCAATGCCCCAAGAAAAAAATGCAAAGATAAAAAAATAAATAAATAAATGCTTTGGCATAGAAAGGGTAGTACTAGTAGACTCTATATAAAAACACCAGAGTGCTGTGCGATGTTACAGAATTGTCATTTCTTTTACACAGACTGAATGTTTTGAAGTATCAGTAACTCCTACGATCTCTCCATATCTGTCTGTCTCTATGAATTAAATCTATCTAATATATACCCTCCTCCTCAATCTTCTTTCTCCCCACTCATACATTTTCCCTTGATTTTAGCACTGTCCTTGTGGGCCTAGGTCTGTCTCTGCCTTCTCCTTCAGATAGGTAATCTTTCTGGGTATTCTCTTATAAACTGCCTGTGACATCCTCAGTTACTTCTCCACCTGTAGCCTTTCATTATTAGCCGATAGGGTGATACGACGATTATTGGAAAGCCAGACTAGTTTACAGATCATGTAATTTTCCTGCCCCCTGCTTCCTCCTTATGTTTAGATTGGTATTGGACATTTTTGCAGTTTCATTTGATAGTGGAAATTTGGGGTTGAATCCAGTCTACTGTGCTAAAACATATAAGCATTCTCTCCCACTTACTGGCTCTGCCAAATCCATATCATATACTATAGAACATTTATAGCTAATATTCATATATTGTAATAAAAATATTTTCAAACATTGGATAACTTCTTTTCACATGGTCCACAATGAAGATCAGTGCCACACTATAGTACCTGCAATTAAATCTGTATAAAGCCATTTAAAGCCAATTTCCACTGCTTAAATGTTATCAGACATTCCATTGAGAATGTCTGAGAGCATCAGTGATGCCACAGCCCAAGGCAGAAGACTTTCTTTGGATTGCTGAGGGCTTCTACAACTTGGCACAACTGAAGCTGCAATTTGATGCTGTGATACAGCTCCCTGGTGTCCATGCCACATGTCAACACTTTGAGGACCCCCAGAATGGCAAACTGGCATTGTAGCCTTTTCTACCAGGGGATATTCTTTAAATGTTCTCCCACACTTGGACAAATAACTCCTCTGGACTCTTATAAGACCTCCTGTTTGGGTGAGCCAAGACCTGGGCATCAATGAGGCCCATGTGTCTGGTACAGCTTGTGTGACATTGCCACCCTGGACTCTGAAGGTTGTTGTCTCTTCTACAACCATCACTGGTTCTTATGAAGCAGTGCCATATGTCTCGGTGGTTTCTGAAGGAGAGCCAGATATATCAAGATATACCTCATCCGAATCTTCAGCCTGCTCCTCCAGGTTGTCATGACTTCTATGTTGAGGAAATACCAAAACTAATTTGAATATGAACCAGACACTGTTTTTCACAAAATCACATCACTATTCAACATGACAACATGGCTATGTACCTGACAACAAAAGAGGAATGAAGGTATGCTAGGTATCAGAGGTGAGCGTGTTTCCTAGCATAGCCCTATGCTCCACTATTGAACATGAGCAAAATGACATAATTGTAAAATACATGTACTTACGTCCCAACATCCATCACATCATGTAAGAAAAGAACCTGCTGAGTATAGTTGTATGGATGCTTTACCAGACGTTCAAAACCTTTTTTTTTCAGTTCACACTAAAACTGATTCCGGCACGTGTGCCAACGCGTCTTGACTCCATCAGCTAAATTTATGGACAAATACAAATAATGCTAACTACATGATTGCTAAGGCATGTCATATGATGAATAGCAAATAAGACTACTATGCACTTTAAAAATTGGATACTTACTAAGATTTTTACACTAGTCCTTTGCAACCTCATCCAAGACCCGATCTTTGGATACATAGTCATCATAATGCTCTGTGCGTTTGTCCTAAATGACCTAACGGTCCTTTAAAACAGAAAAGAATAAAAATTTGCAGAGAATCCATTAAAAAAAGGGACTTAATAACTGCATGTAGGGGGCCATTATATTGTGATGGCCACAATCAAGGAGGCTGCATATATTAGGGTCTACTTGCAGGGGTCCACAGTAAATTTCAGGGCAACTTGCCACATGCACAGGGACACATACTGTGGGGACCATATGGCAGTAGGCCATTATATTGTGGGGGACACAATCAAGGAGGCTGCATATAGTAGGGGCTACATGCGGCGGGGCACATTACATTACAGGGCAACTGGCCACATGCACAGGGATACTGTGGGGAGCACGTGGGGTGTGATAAGGTGCTCAACTACTTCACGTGACATGATGCAGAAGTGGTTCACAGTGCACAATTCGGTACAGATGTGCATCCGTAGCTTCTCTGCAATTTCCACCTGCCCATACACTTTACACAATGTAAATGCGGCTATAAATAGGATACGCTTTATAATTTTCTAAATGCAGTCTGCAATTGCGGTTAAAAACTACAGTCATATTCATGAGGCTTAAAGACTTATTCACAAGGCTGTGAAAAGCGACTTGAATACAATGTGTATATTCACATGGCCATTTTTTTTTGACAGCCCATTTTTCACAGCCTTTAAAAAAACTGACATGCACTATCTTTGCCCATGAAAATGAACATAGCTAATGGCATATGAATAGACCCATTGAAAATCATGGATTCTATAATGGCCATGCGATGGCTGTTTCATAAATGTCCATTGCAGAGCCATTATTCGCTGCCATGTGAATAAGGGCCAACCGCACTTGCACAGACAGACACAACCATTTTTCATGGACATTAGTTCTATAACAAATGGCACGGATGTGTGCATAAAGCCTTAGGCTCCCAAAATAGCTTAGCCATAGTGGATATTTTGAGCAAGTAGTTGTCAGAGTTTTTGGCTGATTGACCAGTTCATGATCGCTCAAAAAATCCAATCAATCGAATGTCTGTATTATGGCCAACAGGAAAACTACCATGTATGGGAACATGTTTCTTGTATTCCACATAACCATCCTGGTGGACTTTTTTCTTATACCTTGGTGTCGTGTTGTTCCTCTATTATTCCTCAAAAAAAATTATGAACTAATTGTCAATTGGCTATTGCTAGTTGGGGTTTGTCCCTAGACAGTCTGACAGCATCCAGTCGGTGCCGATGATACCAGTAAACCCAAGTATTTCATAAAACAGGCCAGTCAGGAGAGGTGACAAATCTCCCTTTATCCAAAACAAGAAATCTTGAGTTTTATCGACAATTCCTACTGTATATTTTGATGTTATCCCTTATCCACAGTGGACCACTGGGCTCCCATGATCACAAGGATGGGGGTCTCATTACCGCATCCAAATGGAGGTGCAGACCAAGCTTGTGCACTACCACTCCATTCATTTTCTATTCCAGAAGATTGCAAAAAAAGCGAGGCGATGGAGCACTGGTCCAACTTGAAAGAATCTTTATTCCAAATAGGTGTAACACACAACGTGTTTCGGGTAGAACCCTTTCTCAAGTGTGCATCATGTGCATTCATTTTCTATGGCACTGCCAGAGATAGCCAATTGCAGTTCTTTGCAATATCCAGCAATCCCATAGACAGTGAATGAAGTGGTACTAAACATGCTTGGTCTGCTGCTTCTGATGGGGGGAACGAGACACCCATTCTCATAATTGGTAGGAGCCCCAGTGGTTGAACCCTGCCAATTAGCATGTTATCCTCTATCCTATGAATAGGGGGTTAACATCAAAACTTAGGCCAACCCATTTAAAGCCTATGGCTTAGAACAACACTCAGTGTTGAGATGTTTTGTAATGTTTTGTAGTGAGAGTTGCCACCTCTGAACATATCTTAAAGAGCCACAAACAATACTGTAGAATTTAGGAGCCAGACAGATATACATTGAGTACAGGAGTGTAGATATAGGGGATACAGCCATAGCAGTTGCTATCAGGCCCTGAATCTTGAGGTCCTAAAGGCCCTATAGGTCCCTCTGCACCATAAAACACACCACTATTCTAAATGGCACAAGGTAGGGACTCCAATGCAGATTTTACAGTATTATATTTAGTTAAGTTAAATAGATAAGGCCTACCTGAAGTTGGCGAATTAAAACATTTTGCATGCATAACTTTTTCATCTGCTGATTTCAATTTAAAAACAATGGACACCCAACAGAACCCATTATAGTCAATGGTATCCAAGTATGTATCTGCTATTGTAGAGGTCCACCTGTCCATTCTTCAGATAGATAGATAGATAGATAGATAGATAGATAGATAGATCTTGGATGAATAAATATGAAATTAATATATATATATATATATATATATATATATATATATATAATGGATATTTAAACAAATAAATCTAAGATAGATAGATAGATAAATAGATGCATAGGCTTAATGTATAGAAAGATGCCCATATCATCTGTTAAAACATGTAGCGGGAATGCCTACCCTGAATACATATTTTTGGAATCTGCACAGGAAGCATTGATCACTGTTGGTTTGCTTGATATATGGTTTGTCCCAGGACACCCTCACGCTGAATTTGTTCCAAGCACATGAGTAGCTTTCCAAACATTCTGTTAATCCATGTTATGCCTGATAATAAATTATGAGCTTCTCACTTTCCGGTCAAAAAGCAATTAATATAGGTGTCAAACTGAATGGTCATAAATTATCAAGATGGAGCATGGCCTGAGTGATCAATTTCTAAAGTATTGTCCTTTAAAACGGCCATTCTTTCACACTGACATTCTACATATGTGGCGCATCTGAATTTTCCTCTGTTCACAAAAGGAACACTGAGCCACGTGTTTTATTTTCTGAGAGTGTGGAATAGAAGGATATCATCATCATCATATACATGCACTGAGAATATAATAGAGGAAGCACAAAAAATAACTACTGTCTCTACACCATTTTGAAGATGACCATACATGTTACAGGAACGAGAAGCAAAATTTATGCAGATTTTGTTCACGTTTGTCTGATATTGCTCATTGGAATCCTTCTACATCACCTATATGAAGCAAAATATAAGAGAGAGGTAATATAGGAATACCAGAAATGCAATTATGACAATGATATCAGGAATCTTAGGAGCTGCCCTTGGTTTTCCTATAACCTAAAGAACATTGAGGAAAAAAAGACTCCTCTAGATTATTGTAATGTATACATATTTATGCATGCCTTCAAAATTCTTAAAATATCTATATTAAATACTGTATAGGCAATAAAGTATCATCTAATGTTAATAGTGTTGTTCATACACATTCATCTTTAGTTGCTCCAAGAAAAGTCAGTTTCAAAAGTAAGTCTTGTGAAATTTCTTGATAGGAAAGGACAGATCTGGATATGCCACCAATGGCAGCTTTCACTGACTACCAGCCAATGCCAACCTCCATTCCTTATTCCAACCATTTTCATCAGGACCACACCACTTTCCTTACATAGTCAATTTCTTCTTTGCTTCAAGAATCAATATTTATAATAAAAAAGAAAAAAATGGATTGGTTAAAAGCCAGTATGACAACTGTACACGGATTCTGTAAATTTATGTTCTTAACATGTCTGCAATTGTTTGCTGTGTTACCCCAATCTGCATCCTAAACTGGCAACAGAAACAAATTATGAAGACTGTTGTTTTCAACGCCAGTGTTCATATCCCCTGCACCGACATAGGGTGCACCTCATTTAAGAGGAACCGTTAGGAAACACACCCTCCGCTAGGTCATGTGTCTATTCTGAAATCTAGACCAACTTGTAGTTGGCATAGATTTCAGCACACCAATGCCACACTTCATGCCAAATCCCCTTCAAGGAAAGCAGTGAGGATGGTACAAAACAGAAAAAGTCACAAATTTTTGTGCAAATACCTGATCTGCGCATTAATTTGTAACTTTTTCATGCCTTGTATGCCAGAAAACTGGTGTGCAAAGTGTAATAAATCTTCCCCACAAATCCAAGAATGGAGCCGGGTTCGTAGCAAATTTTGCTGTGGTATTTGAGACAGTCAGGAATGCTTAGAATACTTTCTTTAAATTTCCCTATCCTTTTGAAGCCATTCTTGACTTTGGCGTGAAAAATGCAGCAATATCTGTAACCAAAAAATGCTGCTTTTCTGCAATGTGTGACCTCAGCCTAAAGCTGGGCAGATAAATTAAGGTATGTTGGTTGAACCTCTTATTTAGATGGGACCAGCAGGTCATCTAATCTGTATAGGGAAGGGGATGTCATGGGAGGTGTGAAACCGGCAGGATTTTTGGCTTCTAAAAACTATCGTGAATTTCATGTATTTAATACATTTTTGACATTTTTCACGTATTGTTAAGTGCTATTGAGAAGTCTAATGGAAAACATGAAAAAAGCAAAACACCTAGAGCATATTGCATTTACAAAAATTGACACTGGTCCACAAAAATGATAAATGACCACAAAAATTATACTGTTTGTAGAACATTTTGACTTAAAGCTAACATTTGGTTATAGTGATTTTTGAAAAAAGAATTCAGAATAAATGCAACACGCAGGGTAGATTTTTCGTACACACCCTATGGCCCAGATATGCTACTGTTATCAGGACTAGACAATGGTGTAAATGTAGGACATCTTTGGCACATCTTGTCATATCTAGTTTGGGCTAAAATTTTTCCATTTGCTATACATGTGGGTTGTGACTCTTGTGGCTTAAATAATAATAATAATAATAATAATAATAATAGTCCTTTAATAGTCTCACAATGGGGAAATTCAGTGTGTTACAGCAGCAAAGATAAGATAAGCAGATACAAATACAAATACAACATGTACAGGAATGTTCCAAGGTGAGAGGCATTACATTAATAACAGACAGACAGATAGGACGTAGCAGAGGAGGGGGGGGGGGATATAACAGGCAGAGAGATATTTCAGTTCTCTGTGTGTAATGATCTCCGCTTAGGTCAGTGTTGATTGTACAGCCTAACCGCGGTGGGGAGGAAAGACTTCCGATAGCGCTCCTTCTCACACCTAGGGTGGAGCAGTCGGTCACTGACAGTACTGCTCAGCGCGATCGCAGTCTCATGCATGGGATGGGACTTCTTCTTCTGCATGGAACTCACCACGGACAGTATCCTTCTGTCACCCACCACCTGCACTGGGTCCAGTGGGCTCCCCAGGACAGAGCTGGCCCTTCTAATCAGCTTGTCAAGTTTATTTCTGTCCCTGGTTGATATACTGCTCCCCCAGCAGGCCACTCCAAAGAAGATGGCTGATGCCACTACCGAGTTGAAGAAAGTTCTAAGAAGTGCCCCCCAGATTCCAAAGGCTCTCAGTTTCCTAAGCAGGTAGAGCCTGCTGTGGCCCTTCCTGTACAGGGCCTCCATATGATCTGCCCAGTCCAGCTTATTATTAAGGAGCAAACCCAGGTACTTATAGGTGTTCACAATCTCGATGCCCGTCCCCAGGATGTCCACTGGTTTAGGAGGGCTTCTGCCTTTGCAGAAGTCCACCACCATCTCCTTGGTCTTCCCCGCGTTAATCTTCAGGTGGTTCCGGTGGCACCAGTCCACAAAATCCCGGTTCAGTTCTCTGTACTCCCTGTCATCATCTTCTGTGATGAGACCCACTATTGCAGAGTCGTCAGAATACTTCTGTAGGTAGCAGCTGGATGAGTTGCACCTAAAATCATCAGTGTACAGTGTGAAGAGGAAAGGAGCGAGAATCGTACCCTGAGGTGCCCCCGTATTACAGATCACGGTACCTGACAAACAGTCTTGGGCTCTCACGTATTGAGGTCGATTTGTGAGGTAGTCTAGGATCCAGTTGGAGAGGTGGTGGTCCACTCCAGCAAGGCCCAGCTTGTCCCTCAATAACCTCAATAACCCTCAATAAATATGCTACAATGCAGCGAAAATGTAAGCCAATTAATGCGTGGTATGAACGTAGACTAGACAATGTATATTCAGCCACTGGGATAAATCTGGCATATTTTCTGACTGCCTAAGTTTGCACTGTCTAACTATTAGGAAATCTGGGCCTATATGTGAAACCATCTACTTTGGATCTATTGGATATATACTTTAATGGTTATGGTAACTATTACTATTACACATGATAGTTACATACAGTTGAACAAAGCTGCCTCAGGATTATATGTAAAACTGCAAAATGTACTGCTTTGAGTATAACCACAAGAAGATCTACAGAAGGTCCATAGGCCAGATAACTTTGAAAAGTGGAAAGCATCTGGTCTGGTGCTGAGTAAAGTGAGATGTGATGTCTAAGATATTTTTTCAAACCTCATTTGGGCCCCTGCAAGGAATTTGGACTCTACGTAGGGATACTCAGGTCATGGTCCTCAGAATAGTCACCGATTGGTAGTGAGATTCATCAGTGATATAGCCTAGGTTTGTCAAATGGAAGCTGTAGGTGACAAATGGGTGGTCAACAAATCCAAGAGGCGAGGAAAGAGACAGTTCATAATATGACTCGTGGGGTCGCACAAAGGCAAATTTATATTATTGTCTCTATGAAATGTCAATAATTAGATTTCATTATCGATATTAGATATGCTTTTTATATATTTCATTTTAACACAATTTTATTTGCCTCCTTCTTTTCTCAGATTACGAGCAGGTGCCAAGGTTTGGTGTGATTTTTATATGCACAGATGCAAGTTTGTAGTGTGTTACATTTTCTACTGTATTAGGGGCGTTATACATATGTAGCAAATATAATAATGATCAGTAATTATGCCTGTACTGTTACACTTCCAAGAGAGTATCCAGATATTATAAAAGTGATGCCCCTCAAACTAAAGCCACTGTCATGTGGCCGCATGATCAAAATACATGGAGGTACAGTTTGAGCATGAGCCAATAGATTAGAAATATCATAGTGTTAGGCTGAGGCCGAACATTGGGTAAAGGCTGCATTTTTGTTGCAGATTTTGCTGCAGTGTTTTGAGCCTCAGGAATGGATTTAGCAGAAGGGAAAAATATAAGAACTTCCTTTATATTTCCCATTCCTTTTGAAGCCACTCTTGGCTTTGGCTCAAAAAAGCAGCAAATAAAAAAAAAAAAAAAAGAAAATTAACAGCAAAAAAATGTAGCTTTCTACGATGTGGGGCTTCAGCTTAAGGTTACGTTTTTCCACCATAGTGAATGACTAAAATTTTATTATTTTCATCTGTTTTCATAAGATATTGTACAAACATGACATAATATATACAGTATTGGTACCAGTAATAACAAAAGTAAGGCCTTATTCAAACATCCACACTTCACGTACGTATGGCGCCCACATTTTTCATGGGTGTTATACGTACCCATTCATTTCAATGTATCTTTTCAGACATTACAATGGAAGCAGGTCCTTTTTTATGGATGTTGATGCACACACAGATGCATCACATCATTTCCATTTTCATAGTCTATACTGTAGGTCCTTAAAAACAAAACACAACAAAAAAAAAAACAATATTCCAGTGTCCAGGAAATTAAACTAAAAAAAAAAATGGATCTACATTTCAAAGACGGCAGATCAACCATGGACAGCATACCACCACCAAATAAGCAGGATGGGGTGCTATCCCTAACACAACCATGGATGCGGACATGTGAATGAGGCCTGAGCATAGTAAGCAATGAAAATACGGTTCAGCTGTGATTCCATTTGTTATTTCAGTACATGCCTCATGTAGTAGGATAAATTTTCTAATAGGAAATGTTACAAAAGTTATATTGTGACCAAGATTTCTATGTAATTCATGTGTAACAGTCTGCATAGGGTGTAGTCACAGCAGATTAGCTGCAGTGCATTTTCTGCACTGTACAGAAGTTTGTGGTCCTAGCCTTAAAGGTTTGTACCTATGCCATGCTGGTAAACAAGTGCAGACCATCTCCTGGCACCTCTAGAAATTACTATGGATCCTACACAGTATGGATTCTACGCAGTATGGATTCTACTCTGCAGTTACATTGTTGTTGTTTAGTTTATGGAAAATAGAGAATTAGTAACTGGATAAAACAGAGTGTAAAAAAATAAAGACAAAAGACGTTGAAGCTTTTTAGTGTTAATATGCATTCAGGAAAGCAAAATGATTCTATCATTATCTTTAATGCTATCTTACTTAGTATATTGCCTATTCCAAGTAAGTAATAGAGTGAAAAAAGTGTTTCCATAAGTAGATTAAGTTAGTTCTTGCTGCAGCAGAACAAGAAATAGAGAGCTATGGAACCAGGCACTCTGTATATGAAGTCTGGTACACATATTGTGATTCCAATAATGGAAATTGATCCTAAGTAATTGTATTATTATAATTATTATTGTTATTATTATCACTATTATTATCTTTATTACTATTATTATTCAATATCTTGTTATTTACCACACGTATTGCCAAAGCAAAGAGCCTTTTACAAAGAAGGGGTTAAACGGGGATGGATAAATTTTCTCCCGCCCTTCCTCACCTTACCCAGGTGCATGATAAATCAGTATTAATGACAATATCATTCATGTGCAGTCATCTCCTGCCTGCAATTTGGTTTTAATTAGTCGCTACGTTGTCTCTCCTGCTCACTGACAGCCATTAAATAGGGAATGACACCAGTCCAGGAACAAAAAGTATTCTCAGCTCTCCAGTTTACAAATAGCCATTACGAAGGCTACAGCGCCCCCTAGTGCCATATGGTAGAGTGAATTTCAGCTAATGTTAAAAACCTGTGGATCTTTAAATGTAATAGAGCTACAGGTCCCAGCAATCTGTTCCGGCTTAGCTGAAAGAACATAATGGAAACACAAATTAAATTAATTTAATAATATGTTTATTGTCATTGCAGATAATAATGAGTTATATGATTTTCTATTTTCACTCTTTGACAGTCAACATATTCTATATGTTTTATAGCTCGTTTATCGTAATATTTGTATAGTTTAGTTTAGATCTAAGGAGGATCAAGACCCTAATTTTTAATGATATATGCAAATAAATTATACTGTAAATAGTCTAAATTGTAAAAAAAAAAAAAAAAATGTACACCCTAGTAGAAAGGCATAGCTTCATAAATTATCATCTTTGCTTGGAGACGTATAAAGTATCAACTTTATCAAAATGAGGTAAAAATAATACATCTCACTTCTAAAACTTGGAAGGTTAAGAGGTCACTGACCTGTTTAGCTCCAGACAAGTATAACTAAAAAGTTCTGTTCTACAATTCCTGCTTTTCCAGCAAACAAGAGGTTAAACGCCTTAAACATCTTGCATTAAAAAGTTGACTTTGGATAACTACGAGATAATCCTGCATTTTATAGGAGAGGATTATTACATGATTATCCAAATCCTGCACTATAATATTAGCAGTATTTCTTACATAAGACCTAAGACTCCAAATAGCCACAGTTTACATCATGTGTAAATTTTGGCACAGACTATTGAGGGTTTAGAAGCTACAATCCAGAAAAGCATCTGGGTTCTGTTTTTCATTCTGAAACTCTGGACATCCCTCGGGATCTCTAGCATGGCAGACTGATTATAAGGAGGAAAATGTTTTAATAAAATGTTGGGCACCCTCTGTTTCTATGCGTTGATGGAAATCCCAGATCAGCATCGTGCTTTTTAGTTGTTTGATATTATAGTTACCATAATGACTCACAAAAAAATCTAAAACAATCCTAAACAAAAATCTTTACAACTAGAAGAAGGGGTTGTATTTAAAAATTCCCATAAAGGTTCCCACAAGAAATCCTAAGGCCGGTTTCTGACAACTATGACTTGATCGCTTTTTAGAATCTGATAATGGAGATGTTATGCACATTAGACACATCTATAAATCCTTACAGGCTGAAGGTCAGGGAATATTCAGAGGTGTACCTATAGGGAGTGCAGAGGTAGCCATCACTACCTGGCCCTGGAGCCTCAGGGGCCCCAAAGGCTTCACAGCAACTTAAGAAGACACCAGTATTATAGATAGCACATGCTAAGTGGGAGCAATGTTACATGTTTTGCATTGGGCCCCAGGAGCTTCAAGTTACGTTTTTTTGGATATATTTACATGTTCGGGTTTTTTATGCAGTTTTTGAAGTCAAAACCAAAAGTAGATTTAAAAGAACAAAAAGAAAAATAAGTCCTTTATGCATCAGAAACATTAAAGAAGGAGGAATATCTGAACCATGGCCATGGTGCTAAGATGTTTTTTTTTTATTTTTTTATTTAAATAAAGTATATTTAAAATATGGAATATCATATACATGTTCAGGTTCAGGACCATGATAGATCAAGTAGTCAGATCACAGCTCAGTCAGGAAACCCATAAGGAATCATTGCTATAGACTGAGCTTAAAGGGGTTGTCCACTTTCAGACCAATATTGAGAGACAAATGTTATTGTTTGTATATTAAAAAGGTATACAATTTTCCAATATACTTTCTGTATCAGTTCCTCACAGTTTTCTAGATCTCTGCTTGCTGTCATTCATTCTGTTACTTCTAGTGGATGAAATTCTGACCATGGTCATGTGATGTACAGTCCATGGTCATGTGATGAGCACACAGATGCACAGCTCGTTACCAGGCAATGTCTGATTACTGTGCTGTGACTATAACGAGCTGTGCACCTGTGTGCTCATCACATGACCAAGGACTGTACATCACATGACCATGGTCAGAATTTCATCCACTAGAGGTAAGCAGAATGAATGACAGCAAGCAGAGATATAGAAAACTGTAAGAAGTTGATGCAGAAAGTATATTGGAAAATTGTAAACATGAAGAGGGCATGTGTGCTTTTTCTTTGTCTGTGTTATGATACTGAATACATTGGCCCACTGAAGCTGTTGTGCTTATGTACCCGTTGTGCATGTTATCTGGTAAGGCCCCACCACAAACATAACTGTATAAGGCAATCTGTATGAATGGGCACACTACAAGACTAAAGCTATGGGTAGTATTTGTATGTTTCCATTTGGTGTTCAGTGTCTGGAATTATTGTTTTTTTTCCCCTTTGCATTAAATTTTTTAGGCAAGTTTTCATGCAATTTTCATGTTTTTCCTACGGATGCACTTTTAGTGAACAATAAAAGCAATACTCATTCAGTAGTCATATACATGCACCAGATTTTTCATTTACTCTGACTTCAGTAGGGGACAATTGGGTTCCAGTGTAGAGCATTCCCAGAATATTATATATAGCTCATTGCTGGGAGTCTGAAGCGGGAGACCTGGTATTTTGATGATCATCATGGGACCCTATTAACAAAAATCAGAAATCCCCTCTTAAAATCCAAAATGTTCCTAGTCATTAAGGGAATAATCTGCTATCCAATAGTCCAGCAGTACTGAAATGTACAGAAGTTTACAGCACAATTACAGCCAATAATCCAGATTTCTTTATGTCTTGTACCAGAACTGCTACATTTAAATGTTTCCATGGAACACATTTAGCCCAACATAATGCAGGTTATCATGTTCCATAGAATAGATTATTTATTGTCATTAGAGTTATTTTTACTAGTAAAAGGTGTGTTAACAATCATTATACTATATATCCTATAAAGACCAATCAATGGTCATAAGGGGCATAATAGAATCATATTCAGACAAGGTAAAAAAATGTGAGTTTTTAATAACTATTATGTAAAAAGTTTTCATGGTAACCTTGTTTTATAACAACAAATAATTCACTTAAGCACATAGTTTAATAGTAATGTTAAATTTTCAGAGAGCCTAAAAGGGTTGTTCAAGACAGGATATTCATGGTATATCTTTAGGATTTGTCATCAACATCAAATCAGTGGGGGTCCGACAGTGGGCAGCTCCACTTATCAGATGTTCGGTGCGTAGTATATAGAGACAGAAGCAAGCAGCTACATACATTATGTAATGGCCATTCTGGTCCATGGAGGTGTTTGGTGTCAGTCCCCCACTGATCTCATATTAATGATTTATACTAAGGTTAGGCCATCAATATTCAGCCTTGGACAACCCTATTTAAAATAATAGCACACACAGTATTGGGGCAGAATGTGATTGGTAAGTAATAGATCAGTTTTACCAGTATTACCAGTAGCTGTTCTGATACTGTACAAAATACACATGTAACTCTTTAATTCTTGAGCATTATTGTAGAAGTTTATATAGATATTGTTTCTATACTCCAGTATTTTTAGATGTTCATTGACTTCAGCCCTTCCTTAACAAAACTTATTTTAAATCAATGCCTGTTACATGTAAGGTGACACAAGCTGAAACTGTAATATACGGTAGTCCTTATTCTTAGACTTTTTATCATTGAACTGTGTTTCCATGTTCCTGTTTTATACCTTCACATTTCTTTTACATGTTATGGTTTTCATTTGTGTTTAGAAATAAATTGAAAGTAAAAAATACATTTAGGAGTGATCTTTTAACAAGTCTTGTTTTTACAAGTCGATTTTGACGAAAAGAATGAAAAGAGAGATTTTAAAGTCATGTAGTAATAACAATATTATGCAGCATGGTGGTTTAATGGTTAACCTTGGGTCCAGGGTTTAGATTCAACCAAAGACAACATCTGCTGGGACCGATGTGAATGATGACAATCTCTATATAGCACTGTGGAATATAAAATATGAACATACAATTGACTGAGACTCTATAGTGGGCCAAGGTTTATATATAATCCCTAGGATCCATTGGAGCCAGAGTATAGCTATAGGAGGTGTAGAGGCTGAAGTCACTACCGTGCCCCAAAGGACCCTGCGCCATATAAAATATACCATTCATCTGAATGGCACATGTTAAGTAGGGGCCCCATTATAGATTTTGCATTAGGGCCCAGGAGTTTCAGGTTATATCTCTGATTGCAGCTCAGATCCCATTACTTGGTGACTATGAAAAACCATGCTCTGCATGACTCCAGGTGTCCAACAGGATTCATAGAGGGGCAAAAGAGGTTGTTCAAACTGGACAGTTCTCTCAGCATTAAATAGTATGTGTAAATGTAGTTAACAAATTGTCATTGCATCTGACTATCTATCCCATTACAGCACTGTTGTTCCTGCTAGGGAAATGTGCTATCACATTTGAGGGTTCTCTCTGCTCATCACATACAGAACACTCTCTTCTATTTGCAGTCCTTCTTTATACATAACAAACCAGAGGAGGATGCACAGTCTGAAGACTTGCCTTTCTGAATCATGCTTGCACATCGGAATCTGCAAACGTCCAAAGTAAAATGCTGAATATGTTATTGATAAGTGGGTGGGGGGGATGGTGTGTGTTGGCTGTTGAAGACTTATGGTAAAGAGGACATTGACCTTTTTATATTTGTCACCTATTTTAAGAAACACTATAGTTTCCAATTGTAATTTAGAATATTTAATAACACCAAGGATAGAGTTTTTTTTTGTTTGTTTTTTTTTTTTTTTATAAAAGAACGCATCTCTCAGACTCAGGACAGAGCCACCAGTCTCAAACACCCCCACAAAGCTTTATAATATTATTATTAATTTGCCTTGCACTAAAAAAGTAGGTCAATCCAGGTGTCACAACAGTGTTGTAGTCAGAATAAATGTTTAGAACAAAGAAATAAATCTGTACATTAGCTAGTAATATATTTTATGAAGTTAACACAGTTTTCCATGTCTAGCCTATTCTACTATGCCATCATAGCTCCAGGGTAGAATACTTCCATAAAGTAACACACATGTAAGCCTGCAGCTCTTAGTGTATTTTTCTATCTTATTGTAAGTGCTCACATTAATACTGGTTAGTACATCCCTATAATGTCCTATATGATAATGTTAATGCTTCTAAGTGATTGAGAGAGTGTTAGGTAACAGACACTGTTTTCTCCATGTGTAGTGTATGGGGGACATCATAGCAGCTAGTCTCCAACTTCCAGCTCAGAATTAGACACAGAGCCTGCAGAAGGGCGAACTACTAGACAATGTAGAATAGAATAGTCAGAAATAATGTTATTTCTCATGTACACTCCTGAAGAGTCATTTCAAAATGTACGTACATGTGCTTTATGCTAATATCTTTATATGGGATCATAAATCCTTATTACCCATAAATATATTTTACATATATGCAATTAATTTAAATTATACCATAAACTCACATAGATCCACCTCAAACATACATTAAACATTCCTTTAAGTTTGATTCATGAAAATTTCTTTTTGAGTACACTTAGTCCAGTAGGCTCTGAGATACTGAAGGTTTTATAAGCGTATGGACAGAAATTTTTGATTTCTGCTTAACAGGTAGCATCAGAGACTCTACCACACAATTACGATTTCTCCAATGATGTCTTTACCGAATTGCTGCTAACCTATCCTACTGTGGTCACAGATCTTTGTGGTTGATAGTTGAATAAATCCAACCTCACCACATATCTACACATACCTCTTGGTTTGTCATCCATTTTCACACACTTTGTTAATGTTGGAAAGAAAGGGTAGACACAAAACTAGGCCAAGGAAATTAGAATCTTCTGTAACCATGTTACAACATGACAAAGTCCGCTCAGTAGGTCATAAAGTTTGTTCGTGGGTTTGAAGTTCCACTTCCGCAGCATGGGGCCGTTATGATAGCTTCTTGCCTTCTCTCATTTTATTTCAAGTGTTTCCAACACTGGATTATAAAAAGGTGGAAGGGAAAAGGAGAGCTAGGGGCAGCAGCATGTTCCATGCACATGAAAAAGCGAAGAGGTAAGCGATAGCAAACATTTCAAAGCTTTAACCTGATCTGAAGCCGCAGGAAGCTGCAGCACTGGGCTGAGCATTCTCACGGACTACAGCCAAGAGATGAAAGGCTCCTTCTATTGCTGCAAACTGAAAGTCTTTTAGAAGGTTTGACGACTGGAGAAAAAAATATATATATATATAAGAAATGTCATCTATCTGCACAAACACAAAAAAATTCGTATCATCCTCTTGGAAACACATATGCAATATTAATTTTGTTGGCCATGGTGAAATTGCCTCCCCCCACATTGTTTTATTTTACTGTGCTTGTTCATTTAACCCAGTGCTCAAATATTTCTTCTGTGTGAATTTGTTTAAACATTTAAAGCAGAAAGAAATGGTTGGAAAACTAAGAAAATAAAAAAAGCAGTCAGGACATCCACTGAGATGTTTGTTTAGAAGAAATCTGGTGGGGTTCTTCCAACTATCATTCAGAAGAAGGAACAAGATGGCTGGGAACACAATGGAAACAAAGGGAGAACCATGGATGAAGTCTAGCATTAATGGTCTGTGATGGCTGTATGCTGTGTTCTTACCCAGGACAGGATAGCATCTGGTTTAGCGATGTCTACCTTGTCTTATGCTAGTTGTACTGAGTTGTGATGAACCGACCCTCAGTTGTACATCTTTCTTAGAAATGTATTTTTACTTGCTCATGTCCGTCCTCCCCCTACCTGTTGGAATGTTGTGTTTAACTTGGGTTTACACTGCTGGACCATACGCTTCACTGGTTTTATGTGTGTATCATGGGAGATGGCTTGATATAGCCAGGCACTTTTATTATCCCTGGCCAGATGGCGATGGGGGATGGCAGGCCAGTGACCTTAACTTCACCCATCCCTCCCAGCACCTAGGAAGGTACCCATCTCTCCGAGGGTTCTGCAAAGGAGGGAGAAGGGGGGCTGCCTAGGTGGAAGGGGTGGGTGGGGCACTAGCCATATGCTGTGGGCAGACCTGGATTCTTAGTTCATTCAGCAAAGAGGCAGTAAGGAGCTCTGATCTAGGAGAAGATGAGAGAGCTTGCCCTACTGAGGAATGAATTGAGGGCCTAGCATTGAGGCCTGAAGCCTTTCCCTTTGTTCTGGACAACATGTAGAAGGATTGTTTTATGCAACTTGCTTAAGCTTGTGCCCTAGGCCCAAAA
This sequence comes from Leptodactylus fallax, assembly GCA_947044405.1. NCBI lineage: Eukaryota > Metazoa > Chordata > Amphibia > Anura > Leptodactylidae > Leptodactylus > Leptodactylus fallax. The sequence continues at coordinate 5,655,768 of CAMRHE010000081.1, read as the reverse complement.
CTCTGCTGTGGCCTAGAGAAACGGACTACGAGCCTATGCCGGTATTTTCTCTATCTTTTATTTCCATTTTTGTTTTTGTATTGTATCATCGCTCTTTTGCTTGTATGTTTATGCTTGATCGTATTAATATTGTATATTTCTGTATATGCTATTAATTCATACCGACCCACTTGGGTTATTAAACATATAAAATTTATATCGCTCGTTTCATTCTATCCTATGACCCGGTCTACTCACGGTGTGTGAGTGGGAGGTTAAGAAAGAAGTTTGATCGCAGGCATGCCAGGCGGCTGGGCGAGGCGATATTCTTCACATGAGTGATGTTTGATAGTTGAATCAATGCTCTGCAGTACAGCGTATCTCTTGGCAATATAGTGTATTGTGTTGGTTTCTGTATTCTCTTGACAGGTAGAAGTGTAGAGGTGGAACTGTGGTAGCACTTAGGTGCTGTACTGCGGGGAAGGTGTTTGGCACATTTCATGGTATGAGCCCGCGCTGGCTGTGGCATGGCTGGTGGTGTTCACACGCCTTTTTGGAAGTTCACTTATCTGACCACATGTTGTTATTGTCTGGTCTATGCTGTCCCAATAAACAGTCTACTGCGTCAAAAAACACCAGAGAACTGAGTCTGTGAGTGCGAGTAGGAGCATTGCCTATGGCAACAGTATAGTCACCCTTCACCTCTTGTGGACTACGGTTAATTAAAGTTGTTGGCTTTGGATCACTGTAACATTTTATATACAGTCATATGAAAAAGTTTGGGCACCCCTATTAATCTTAATCATTTTTAGTTCTAAATATTTGGGTGTTTGCAACAGCCATTTCAATTTGATATATCTAATAACTGATGGACACAGTAATATTTCAGGATTGAAATGAGGTTTATTGTACTAACAGAAAATGTGCAATATGCATTAAACCAAAATTTGACCGGTGCAAAAATCTGGGTACCCTTATCATTTTATTGATTTGAATACTCCTAACTACTTTTTACTGACTTACTGAAGCACAAAATTGGTTTTGTAACCTCACTGAGCTTTGAACTTCATAGCCAGGTGTATCCAATCATGAGAAAAGGTATTTAAGTTGGCCAATTGCAAGTTGTTCTCCTATTTGAATCTCCTCTGAAGAGTGGCATCATGGGCTCCTCAAAACAACTCTCAAATGATCTGAAAACAAAGATTGTTCAACATAGTTGTTCAGGGGAAGGATACAAAAAGTTGTCTCAGAGATTTAACTTGTCAGTTTCCACTGTGAGGAACATAGTAAGGAAATGGAAGACCACAGGGACAGTCCTTGTTAAGCCCAGAAGTGGCAGGCCAAGAAAAATATCAGAAAGGCAGAGAAGAAGAATGGTGAGAACAGTCAAGGACAATCCACAGACCACCTCCAAAGAGCTGCAGCATCATCTTGCTGCAGATGGTGTCACTGTGCATCGGTCAACAATACAGCACACTTTGCACAAGGAGAAGCTGTATGGGAGAGTGATGCGAAAGAAGACGTTTCTGAAAGCACGCCACAAACAGAGTCGCCTGAGGTATGCAAAAGCACATTTGGATAAGCCAGCTTCATTTTGGAAGAAGGTCCTGTGGACTGATGAAACAAAGATTGAGTTGTTTGGTCATACAAAAAGGCGTTATGCATGGCGTCAAAAAAAAAGACAGCATTCCAAGAAAAACACTTGCTACCCACTGTACAATTTGGTGGAGGTTCCATCATGCTTTGGGGCTGTATGGCCAATGCCGGCACCGGGAATCTTGTTAAAGTTGTGGGTCGCATGGATTCAACTCAGTATCAGCAGATTCTTGAGAATAATGTACAAGAATCAGTGACGAATTTGAAGTTACGCCGGGGATGGATATTTCAGCAAGACAATGATCCAAAACACAGCTCCAAATCTACTCAGGCATTCATGCAGAGGAACAATTACAATGTTCTGGAATGGCCATCCCAGTCCCCAGACCTGAATATCATTGAACATCTGTGGGATAATTTGAAGCGGGCTGTCCATGCTCGGCGACCATCAAACTTAACTGAACTGGAATTGTTTTGTAAAGAGGAATGGTCAAAAATACCTTCATCCAGGATCCAGGAACTGATTAAAAGCTACAGGAAGCGACTAGAGGCTGTTATTTTTGCAAAAGGAGGATCTACTAAATATTAATGTCACTTTTCTGTTGAGGTGCCCATACTTTTGCACCGGTCAAATTTTGGTTTAATGCATATTGCACATTTTCTGTTAGTACAATAAACCTCATTTCAATCCTGAAATATTACTGTGTCCATCAGTTATTAGATATATCAAATTGAAATGGCTGTTGCAAACACCCAAATATTTAGAACTAAAAATGATTAAGATTAATAGGGGTGCCCAAACTTTTTCATATGACTGTACTAAATTCAGTTCTGCTTTCTACAATCAGTTTTTGGGTGCACCACTACACTACTACATACCACCACCAACCTGGTGAATATAGGAAAGGGTCAACATGGAGATGTGCCACTCAAATCCATATGACTGAGATAATTGATTTAGCAACACTTTTTCTACTGGTTTCTACACAAAAGTAGATAATGCCTGGTGGACTATAGTATAGCTGTATAATGTAGTAAAGATGAGAACACAGAAGCAATAGTTGCTTGGAATGGTTAACACCATATTTGTAGTGCAATTTGGAAACTGAAATGAAACATATAGAGTACTTTATTTCAGATAGCATTTATTTTGGCACCACTTTAACTGTTTGTTGGGTGACCCCATATTTCGGACACTGGCTTGGGTTCCAGGTTTGGTAATGATGTCATAAGATTTAGAAATAGAAATCTTTGTTCTTTCCCAAAAAAAGGCCACATAGTGCTGGACAACAGGTTCGGAGTACACACTGGAATAGTTGGAATACCAAACTATATCTCTTGTAATGACAACACGAATTCAACGTTTTTAGATCTACACAAATGGAAATATAGCTCTAGACTACAGTACTGTATAATACAGTAAATTAGGATCTGTACAAGATAAGCACATAAGCACATTGCTAGTTACACAATCACTCAGCTAAACTTTAAGATGGTGAACAAAGGAGTATATTTGCTTTGAATTAAAGATTTATAACATACACCTTTATGGGGTGAGTCACAAAAATTATATTCCACCACCAAAGTAGAAAGGAACCAGAATTAGATTTAATATTATGTATTGTTGTTTATAAGTGACTTAAAATTGCTAAGCAGTCTAAGCAGTCCATTAAACACTTCACAAAATGACTTGTGGGTTATAACACCAAAGACACTACTTGCCTATACTATAAGGTAAGATGGATGAACCGCACGAAATTTGTTGCGAATATTCATAATGTCCGGGCTTAAAATTGCTTTGCACCAAACTTGTTCGGATCAAACTGGAAGTGCTATTATTATACTCTGGGGTCTTAAAACCATGGGAATTACTATGGAGTTGAGCCCTCTTTCGTGCGTATAACAGCCTCCACTTTTCTGGGAAGACTTTCCACAAGATTTTGGTATGTTTCTCTGGGAATTTCTGTTTATTGAGCCAAAACAGCGTGTGTGAGGTCTAGACTGATATTGGAGTCTGGCTCATAATCATCCCAAAAATGTTTAAAGGAAGTCTGTCACCAGAACAGTCCAATTCAAATTATAAGCAAAGTCAGACAGCAAAGATTTGCATGTATAAAATGTTTTTTTCTGCTTCCTGATCAGTGCCTCCGTTGCTGATATTAGTTTTTTTCCTGATATGCTAATGAGTTGTTTGGTGCAACTAGGACCTCACCATTGCTTTCATCACACCAAAAAGCGGAACGTAGGGATAGACGTACTAGGCGCTGGACAGCATCGCTCTTTGGTGCAATAAGCAACAGTGACACCAAACAGCTCAATAGCATAAGGCTTATATCTCAGAAATACATGCACTGATTGTGAAACAGAAAAAAAGTATATCAACCCTGGCTAGCTGACTGTACTTATAGCTAATAGGGAATGTTTTGCTGACAGATTCTCTTTAAGGTCAGGGCCCCACGTTGCAAAAACGCTGTGTTTTACAGTACATGCAAAGTGGATGGGATTCTGGCTAATCCCATCCACACATTGTAGAAAAAAATCTGCAGCAGAGAAGCGGCGATTTAAAAAATGCTTGCACTTTTGAAAATTGCAGCATGTCAGTTATACCTACGGAAACATTGGCGTTTTGCGTATAGATATAATAGGGGCAGAAAGTATGCAGAGTCTTTTCCGCAGATTTTTTTTTTTTTTTTTTTTTTTGCAGCAATTCGCTGCCTGGGGCCTCAGCCTAAAGGAGTTAGAGTTAAGATTTTGTTTAAGCCACCATCAGACATCAACACCATGCACAACAATCCAAGAGTTTGCTTTCTACACAAAGTAACAGTATCACTGAAACAGTGTCTTCCCCAAACTATTGCCACAATGTTGAAAGCATACAGTTATCTAAACTGTCTTTGCATGTTATAGCATGCCTAGTGCATATCTTTAAAAAAAACAGCCCCATACCTTGGCATTGGCATTGTGTATTGTGATGTTAGAGTTCTGTGCTTAACCATGGAAACCTATTTCATGAAGCTGCTTGTGCACAACTCTTGTGTTGATATCATTTTCAGCAGACCCCACTCTGCAAGTTTTCATGGTCTACCATTTTGTGGCTGAGGTGCTGTTACTTGTAGAAACTACCATTTTACAGTTATAGCACTTAGAGTAGGATGCCACAAAGATGCCTAGGAGGTGAGGCAAGGCGAGTATAAGTGTTTGTTGGTTTTCCTCCCCTGCCCCGGGTCTTTCGTTATTATACTCTAGGGTCTGAGGAGACCCCAGAGTAAAGTAGTGCTTCATGGGTGATAACTGCCCCCCCAAAATTTTTGGATTCGGGGCCGAGCCCAAAACTTTCAAAAATTCAAGTTGAATCTAAGGCTAACATATGACTGTGTGGGGACCAAAAAGGGTAAATATACTATGTGGGGGCCAAAAAGAAGAGGGCAATATTATGTGTGGTGGCCTAAAAATGGACAATATACTGTGTGGGAGCCAGTAAAGGGGGAAATATACTATGTGGAGACCTGTAAAGGGGGTAATATACTGAGTTAAATTCAGTAAAGGGGTGTTATACAGTGTGAGGGCCAATAAAAGGGATAATACATTGAGGGGGCCAGGGAATAATATAGTATATTGTGGGTCCAGTAAAGGGGGCATTATACTGTGTGTGGGCCAAATAAGAGGATATTTTGATCTGCAAATGGGGATCTGTGGCTTTCTTAATTTTAATTGGGGGTCCAATCACAGAACCAAAGATCGCTCGATTCCTTGGTTCGGTTTTCCTTCTTTTTTTTTTTGGGGGGGGGGGGCACCTTTCTACACTACCATTCAAAAGTTTGGGGTCAGCATCCATGAGTCGCCTCTTCACTGTAGACGTTGACACTGGCGTTTTGTGGGTACTAGTTAATGAAGCTGCCAGTTGAGAACCTGTGAGGCATCGATTTCTCAAACTAGAGACTCTAATGTACTTGTCTTGTTGCTCAGTTGTGCAGTGGGGCCTCCCACTTCTCTTTCTACTCTGGTTAGAGCCTGTTTGTGCTGTCCTCTGAAGGGAGTAGTACACTCCGTTGTAGGAAATCTTCAGTTTCTTGGCAATTTATCACATGGAATAGCCTTCATTTCTAAGAATAAATTGTCGAGTTTCACATGAAAGTTCTCTTTTTCTGGCCATTTTGAGAGTTTAATCGAACCAACAATTGTAATGCTCCAGATTCTCAACTAGCTCAAAGGAATGTGAGTTTTATAGCTTCTCTAACCAGTAAAACTGTTTACAGCTGTGCTAACATACTTGTACAAGGGTTTTCAAGGGTTTTCTAAACATCCATTAGCTTTCTTACACAGTTGGCAAACACAATGTACCATTAGAACACTGGAGTGATGGTTGCTGGAAATGGGCCTCTATACACCTATGTAGATATTGCATTAAAAACCAGATGTTTGCAGCTAGAATAGCCATTTACCACATTAACAATGTATAGAGTGTATTTCTGATTCATTTAATGTTATCTTCATTGAAAAAAACTGTGCTTTTCTTTCAAAAATAAGGAAATTTCTACGTGACACTAAACTTTTGAACAGTAGTGTATGTGCAGCAGAAAGGCTAGGTTCATCCCTGTTAACATAACATTATGTAATGTAGGCAACATAGAAGCTGCTATGGGGCCCAAAAACTAAGGGAGTCCAATTCAACTCAGACCTAGGGTGCAACTAATGATAACTATGGATGGTGGAAGGGGATGTGAAAAACTGAATGCACCTCCATTACTTTACTGAGAGATCATAATTCCTGCATGCGACATCATTATAATTACTTTCTTTAGAGGTTGTGATGTCACTGTGTACACAGTGATCTTTTTGTATGTGTATTATCCCTGTGCAATGATGTCACAGTTGCCATTATCCCTGTACTGAGACATATCTGTGTATATTATCCATGTACTGTGACATCATTGTGCTTATTATTCCTGTACTGAGACAAATCTGTGTATTTTATCCCTATACTGTGACATTAATGTGTTTATTATCTCTGCACTGTGAGATCTCTGTGTTTAATATCCCTGCACTCTGATATCCATGTGTGCATTATCCTGGTATTGTGGTATCACTGTATATATTATCCCAGTAATATGGCGAATCTCACAAAATTCGTTTTGATAAATATTTTGTCCACTTCGCGTCAAATTGTTTGGCACCAATCAGAAGTGCTATTATTATACTCTGGCTGTTATCAGGTGCCCCAGGGTCACTGCTGAGGCCTGTGATTTGGCCAGTCATATGGTTTGCTTGTTTTACTCACCTCCCCTGGGGCTCCACTTATTATACTCTGGAGTCTAAGGGGAACCCAAAGTATAATAGTGTTTTGTGGGTGATGAACCCCAGCAATTTCAGATTCAGGTCTAACCCAATATTTCGGGTTTCGGTCATGAACCTCAAAAGTTTCAGTTTCTGGTCGAATTTGCTTTGAATCTAGTTCAATCCGATCTCGTACAGTAAGATCACCGTGTGCATTATCCCAGCACCATGCCATCACTGTGTGCATCATTCCTGTACTGTATGAGTCTCTGTTTGCATTATTCCTGTACTGTGACATCACTGTGTGCATTATCTCTGCAATGTAATATCACTGTGTACATTATCCCTGTACAGTGACATCACTGTGTGCATTATTCCTATACTATGACATCACTATACACATTTTCCCTGTACTATGACATCAGTTAGTGCATTATTCCTGTACAGTGTCATCTCTGTGTGCACTCTTCCAGTACTGTGCCATCACTGTGTGCATCATTCGAGTACTGTACGCTTCACTGTTTCCCTTATTCCTGTACTGTAAACATTACTGTGTGCATTATCGCTGTAATGTGAAATCAATGTATGCATTAATTCTTGTCCTGTGACATCACTGTGAGCATTATCTGTACTGTGACGTTACTGTGTATTACTTTACTATATTCCTGTGTGTAAAAGAGATCAAAATAATCATCCAATTGTCAAGTTCTGCTTATAAAGGTGGTTATGGTAGATTAGGGCCCCATTAGAAGTTTTGCTATGTGGCCCCATGGTTACTTGTTACACCCCTGAATATAAAAGAGTTATAAATAAAAATGATTCCATTGTTGAGATTTAGTCATGCCCCAGCTTTGTCTAAAGACTTTTCACAAGCCATTGATGGTAGCCAGACATGTATTGTGACAGCTGCATACCCAGGTAGGCAATCCACTGTACTAATACAAACTGATTTATGTATCCTTCAGGTGAAACAAACTAATGAAATATATTGACCCTCCTCACTCACAGCTGAATCAAAATGACATTAAATGACATGAAATACATTGACATTGATTGGGAGATGCATTGGTAGCGGGATAAGCAACACATTAGCAGCGCATCCGCTATTAAGCAGAAAATTGTAAGTATTTTATTGACAAAGATGTCTCGCAGACTGAAGTGACACCACAGAAGAAGCCTGTACTATGTACATACAAGATTTCAACACCTGCTGCCATGTATGCAGAGACCTCTTAGTGCACTGTAGCGTGAGACAATGTGACATAAATACAATTCTCCATTTTTGGGTGGATTATGGATTTCATTACAAAATAATATTGTTTACTAGAAATTACAAGAAATATTTTCTAGATCTTGCCATCAAAGGGGATTTAACAACCTTATGTGTATAATATGTAACCATTATCTAAAGAATAGGTCAACAACCTTATGAAATAATTTCAGCTTCAGTTTAACATAAAGGTCTCTGCTTGCTGCCAGTGAATTGAGACATTCCTGTATACAGTTGTGCTAAAAGGTTTACATACCCTGGCAAATTTTTTGTTTTTTTTTTTTGGCCTTTTTTCAGAGAAAATAAATGATAACACAAAAACATTTTCGCCACTCATGCTTAGTGGTTGGTTGAAGCCATTTATTATTAAACTTCTGTGTTTTGTCTTTTTAAATCATAATGACAACCTGTTCAAAAGTTCACATACCCCAGTTCTTAATACCGTGTATTTCCCCCTCTAACATCAATGACAGCTTGAAGTCTTTTGTGGTAGTTGTGGATGGGGCTCTTTATTTTCTCAGATGGTAAAACTGCCCATTCTTCTTGTCAAAAAGTCTCCAGTTCCTGTAAATTTCTGGGCTGTCTTGCATGTACTGCGCGCTTGAGATCTCCCCAGATTGGCTCAAAGATATTGAGGTCAGGAGACTGAGATGGCCACTCCAGAACCTTCACTTTCTTCTGCTGTAGCCAATGACAGGTTGACTTGGCCTAGTATTTTGGATCATTGTCATATTGGAATGTCCAAGTACGTCCCATGCGCAGCTTTCTGGCTGATGAGTGCAAATTTGCCTCCGGTATTTGCTGATAATGTGCCGCATTCATCTTTCCTTCAACTTTGACCAAGTTTCCTGTGCCTTTGAAGTTCACACATCCCCACATCATCAGTGATCCACCTCCGTGCTTTACAGAAGGAATGGTGTTCCTTTCATCATAGGCCTTCTTGACACCTCTCCAAATGTAACGTTTATGGTTGTGGCCAAAAAGTTCGATTTTTGTCTTATCACTCCAAATTACCTTGTTCCCGAAGTTTTGAGGCTTCTTTCTGTGCTGTTTGGCATATTGAAGGCGAGATTATTTGTGGCATTTGTGCAGTAATTGCTTTCTTCTGGCAACTCGACCATGCAGCCCATTTTTCTTCAAGTGCCTCCTTGTTGTGCATTTTGAAACAGCCACACTGACAGTTTTCAGAGAGTCCTGTGTTTCATCTGATGTTATGTGTAGTTTTTTCTTTGCGTCCCGACCAATTTTCTGGGCATTTGTAGCCGAAATTTTGGTTGGTGTACCTGACCGTGGTTTGGTTTTTACAGAGCCCCTGAGTTTCCATTTGTTAATCACAGTTTGAACACTTCTGGGCATGTTATCAGGCCAAAATCACCAGGGTATGTGAACTTTTGAACAGGGTCATTTTGATGTTTTTGGTTGTTATTATAATTTAAAAAGAGAAAACACAGAAGTTTGACAATAAATGGCTTCAACCAACCACTAACCATGAGTGGAGAAAAAGTTTTTGTGTTATCATTCATAGTCTCTGAAAGAAGGCCAAAAAAACAAAAAATCTGCCGGGGTATGTAAACTTTTGTCCATGGATGGCTCACTAAAAGGAATGTTCCACTAAACATGCAGTTTCATCTCTGGATAACATCATATAAAGCAGGGACTGCTAAGCAGACTGGTATATATGGTATTTCTATGGGAAAAGATTCTGTATAACTTTTTATTTATTTACATTTCTGTCCACTTTTATCAACTATGGTTCCTTTCCATCTTAATTTTTTTAAATTCTTTTCTTCAACTGGGACATACGATCTCACGGTCACAGTTTTTCCATACAAGTTCTCCACAGGGGGACACAAACTAATGTCACAGTTGCTGCTGATGACTAAACAGACTGCTGTCACACAGTTATAACGAAAAAGATGACAGTGCAGCTTATAGGACTTGTAATTATGGTCTCTTAGCTTATATAGAAGAATATAGAGAGGAAATTATTTAGACTGTACTCCCAGCAGGCAGAGATAGTACTTGCTCTAACTGCTTATGTGATACTATGCTGCAGCATCATGGGATTGATAGCAACTCAGAGAGAAATCTAAAAATTAAGATGGTGTCTGATCAGGAACAGACAGAATGCTGAACTGTGGGCAAATGAGTTCAATATACATAAAACAAGTGCATAGTGTGAAAGAAAGTCAGGTGAAGGGTACAGGAATTAAAAAATGGCTTGATTTATTCATTGTGTTCCTAATAGGGATGTGTCAATACTGCATGTAACATTGTAAATATATACACATGTGTAAATATGTCCAAAGAATGTAAAATCACATTACTTCCTAGTTATTCACACAGACAGTTAAACCAGTAAATTAGTAAGGATCCCAGAGGAGATTCTTTTTGTGTCACTTGTCTTCCAAAAATGTACCTTTTATGTAGTTGGAGGTGTAAAAATTTTGGGATTTATGCTGCTACTTTGTATGAGACAACCACTGTGACTCCACCGAACAAATATATACTATAGGAATAGCCAGGACATTGTCAAAATTCGGTATAACAATTTTCTGTGTTAACCAGAAACTTTTTCATGTCTTTGTATTAAATACAGTAGATTAAATAGCACTTTAAATACTTAAAATAAAAAATCACTTGACATGAATAGAAAAAGACTGGAGAGATCTGTAGATCTGTGTGGCAATTTCATTCATTGTTTTTATAATGTAATGATGACTAATGTTGGGTGAACCTCACAAGATTTGTTTCCCAAATATTTGCAAGGTTTTCCCAGCAGTTTTGTTTTTATCTGAACTATAACTGCTAGTATTATATTCTCAGGTCTCTGCAGATCCCTGAGTATAATAAGCGGAGGCCCAGAGGAGGTCTATAAACATGACAGTCATACTCACCTCTCCTGTGCTCTGTTGTGGCATCCCTGTCCTGTTCAGGCCTTCTCTGGTCTCCTAAATGATGTTTTCAGCCCCTGGGGACCACTGAGGCCTGTGATTGGGCCTCAGAACCCTAAAAAGCTATTTGAAACTTTTCACTCCTTACTCACTCCCAAGGTGCAGATGCCATTCACAGACCTTAGCGCAGATAACCTGGCCACTTATTTCCATGATAAAATTGCGGGCTCTGCTTCATCCCCTCTTCCCCTTGCCGTTGGGGTTCCTCAGGGCTCGGTCCTAGGTCCCCTGCTCTTCTCCCTCTACACAGCCTCCATTGGACAAACCATCACTAGATTGTAGCATCTTTATGCTGCTGACACCCAATTATATACGTCATCCCGTGACATCACCCCTGCACTAATACAGAACACCAGTGACTGCCTCTCTGCTGTCTCAAATATCATGTCTTCGCTCTATCTGAAACTGAATCTCTCAAGGACTGAACTACTGCTGTTTCCACCATCTAATAGATCTGTCCCTGATATCTCCATTGCAGTCTCTGGCCTTACCATAACTCCTAGGCAGTATGCCCACTGCCTCGGGGTTTTGTTTGACTCAGACCTTTCCTTCACCCCCCATATCCAATCACTCACACGCTCATGTCATCTCCACCTCAAAAACATCTCCAGAATCCGCCTTTTCCTTACCACAAATACACTAAAGACACTTATTGTTGCCCTGATTCACTCTCGCCTTGACTACTGTAACTCCTTCCCAATCGGTCTTCCCCTTACTAAACTCTCCCCTCTACAATCTATTCTGAATGCGGTGGCCAGGCTCATCTATCAGTCTAGACGCTACGGCGATGCTTCCGCAGATGCAACTTTTAATTGTCTCCAAATTTAAATATGGTTATGTTCATGGGACACCCCTTTAAGGGGTTGAAGAATTCACACACAATACTCTGCAGTTGTGCATTATTTAGAGATGTGAATACGCAAAAAATCTAATGATATACAGTAAAATTAACCCATTTTGATTATTATCTTCAGAACTAGCGCTCGAAGTATAGGAATTCAGTAGGAAAAGCTTTTACTGTCCTCACTCAGTAATGACATAGCACAGCAATTTTTCTGCCATATTCACGTACAATGTAACAAAAATCCTTCATTTCCTAGGTTCTAATTGATGGGGTAATTAATGGTCTTTTGATTCCTGTGAAGACATCTTTTGTTAAGCTTCTCTAGGAAGAAGGCCGCACATCAGCACATCTCATGTAATTCCCTTTCACTTGCGGCTACTGATGAATTTACATCTATGTATCAGATGTATCATCTTCTCTCCTACATCACTAATGTCACTGAATTGTCAGCATATAATTCACCTAAGTACATCTGCCCTGTCTGTCCTCTATTATCTCTACTCTGGTAAATGCTCTTATTTCTGTGTCACTGAGACTGTTGCCTAGGGAAAAAAATAATATCAGCGTCCACTAGGAATAGCGAAAGGAGAGAGAGGACGAGTCCTATAACCAGGGTACTGACCACAGAGAAGGAAACAGATTCTATAATTAGATATGACCTGTATGAGTAAAGTGTCTATACATGGAAATATGGAATGAATACCAGGGCAAAGAGACAAGAAGGTACCTAGTAATAGGCTGCAAAAACAAAGCTGAATTCTGGTCCACTGACCATGGTTGAAACTTCATAGATGTATAGAAGGAGCAGAATTTATAGTGATAACTAACCACTTCTATAATATTAGCGTGTAATCCAATCTACAGGCAGACATATCATATGTGTGCTATGTGCAGCTGTGCAGAGGCCTAATAGAGGTGTTCATTGCCATCTTAAAAGCAACTTTCTATAAGATCGCATATGCATGGGTGACAAAGCTAATGGGGGAGATTTATGAAGACTGGAATTATCAACATCAATCTTCTTATCTCTTACTCCGGCAGAGGATGCACCTTCCTCCAAGCCATGTGCATGTATTAAAATCCATATCAGCCCATAACTGTCGTAGATTTCAGGCATAATTTGTGACATTTAAAATCTTGCAGGGCCACAACTCGTGTTTTGCACCTCCCACGCCACTTTCATGAACGCAAAAGTAGCCTAGGAGTTGTGCTACATTTAATAACATTTACACTAGTGTGATGATTCCGCTTAAATATGGCTATAACTCAGAGATGTATTTTGATCTCTGGGTATATTATCTCCCTTCTTACCTGCATTTGTTCATAATGTGCGCAGCTATAAGCCTAGGTGTATATTGGCAGTAGTAGCAACACTGGAACAATAGGGCTTTGTATCCATCCCAGCAGGGCTCCATTGTACTCCTACACAGCCCTGAGTGATCAAACAAACACCTGCATTGTCCAGTCTGCAGATAGATCAGATATGGCTGATAACATTGTATCATTCCACTTGGTCTCAGCTCTTTACAAAGAATGTGGACTTGAGTGCATGATTCAATCAGACTTGCTGCCGCCGGTGACCTCATTCTTGGCGGTGGCATAAAGGGTATAAAAGATGAGGTAAGAGGCAATGGGAAGAGATTTTTTTTGGGCTGAGACTGGGCTGAGACTACAAGAGTTTACTGAGAGACTGTGATGAGAGCATGCAGGCTGGAATATACTGTGATGCCACATGCTAAGAGTTAATGCCACATGCCAAGAAGCCTCCACTGGTTATTCACACATGACAGAGCATGTGTGAGTGTTGGACTATAGAGCCACATCAAGGAGATGCATGGTAAAGTAATTATTTCACCTTTATTCCCTTTTATTTTATGATACTGTATATTGTAACTAGTAACTGTTAATGCTTGCATATATCTGCATATCTGTTCTGAACTGCATGTGTTAGATGTTAATACCGACCCATTTAGGGGTTAATAAATATATAAAATTTAGAAAGCTTGTCTTGTATTTATCTTGTGAACCCGGCACTCACTGGCGGTGAGTGTGGTTTTTATATGAAAGAAGACTCAGGTGTGGCCACAGCGGTGTTGGCGCACTGAGGATCTTTCACATTGGTGGCAGCGTAGTGGGATCTTAGGATAAACAGTGTGTGTTGGTGACCTTTATCACTCACATGCTGGGGATTATGGTAATCCTATGAGACAAGCTCGGTATTAAAGCAAGCATTAAGATACAGTGAAAGTTTGATACAGTGCTGTTCCCCTCCCTTACTCTTTGTATTCTATCCTATCTTTTATTTGGCAAATACCAGTGGATGGCTAGTGGGCTCAGAAGCAGATCTCCAGAACTGCTGAACCAGGCTTTTGGAGATTCTGAGAGTATGGCTGAAATGGAGGCAGCCACAGCCATGCAGAGAATCGAGCAGAGTCCTGATTTTGGGGCTAGGCCAGGAAGTGCGGCAAGCAGCCCGGTCCCAAGGATTACTTCACCAGGAGGGACCAGTAGCCCCAGCCTTGGGGAAATGGTTTCATACTGGCAAATGGCCCTGCAGCAAATAGGCACCAGTGACCCTAACATATACCTGCAGGTGATGTGCCATTTTCAGGAAGCTGTAGAACAAGAACGACAGGCTGCTGAACGACAGGCTGATCATGAGGCAGCAGAACGAGAGCGGCAGTATCAGCTTGAGCTCAAAAGGATGGAGCTCTCCCAGCGGGCACAAACTTCAACAACCCTGCACAGACCCTCAAGTTGGAAGGAGAAGCCAGGCCGGAGTTCACCACAGCCGTCTGTCGTCAGGTCGGGTGAGACAAACTATGCCCTGGGTGGTCCCTCCCCTGTCCCAAGAACTCTGGGCGCCCAGGTGACCTTCCCCAAACCCCAAGGGGAGGTGCGGTGGGGCCATGCCTGTAACCAGACAGGACATTTCAAGGAGGAGTGCCCCAACCGCCCTGAGAACTTCCCTGCTTCCCAAGCCACAGCAGGTGGCCCATCTGTGTATCTGGACCGGGGTGCAGGAAAAGGAATGCGGACTGTGGGACTGTTGACTGATTTGCCTGCTAATGTACTGTTGGGAACTGATTTAGGACCTATGATGTCCCAATATGGGGTGGGGAGCACCCCAGTTTCCTGTGATAAACTGTCTATGACTAATGTTGATAATGTGTCTGTCATATCTGCAGAGAGGGCCCGTAACCCCCCCTCTGAGATACTTCCCATGGCAGTAAGTGTAAATGCTAATGAGTTGCCTTCAGCTGAGAGCAGGGAAGATGCAAATGAGCTTCCTGCAACCCAGCTCAGCAAAAATGTTATTGATGCTTTGTTCACCCCCGTGCTAGGAGCCAATGAGACTTTGTAGACACACCCACATCTGCGGGGGCGTCTCCCTCCCAGCTTGTTAACATGTCTACTGCAGATCTCATTGAGGCCCGGTGTGAATTAACAATTGCAAATGAAGGTACTGTCAATGTAATTGCCAATGCTTGTTGTGAAAGTGTACAGGGTAGCTCTTCTGAGTCACTGGAAGCAACTTCTACTATTTCGCCCAGTGCATCCGATAAGCACCCAACTGCTGACCATGTACCAGGTGGTCAGGTAGGCTATGGGGATCTTATGGCCGATCCAGGTGAGGGACGGACTGCAGGTAGTGCGGTGTTAGCCCACAGCCAGAGTGCTACAAGGGTGGAGGGCGTTCCGACCCTTGAACCGTAGCCTACACCACCTGGAGTCGGTGCTGAGACCGCCATGACTAGCCTCACCCCCTTGAAGCTGGAGGAGTCCGGCCGGTATGAGACATACATGTCTCTTCTGTCCAGTTCTATTCCAGGAGTGCCCATGGCCCAAGTGCAGATGGCATGGGGTACTGGAGGTGTGATCCAAGAAGGGGGTATGTCCAATGTATTACCTGTCAATGTATTGTGGGGGGATGTTTTGGGGAAGCATGATCTCAGTCATTTGCCCAAGGTATCACCATCACCCACCCAAGTACAGGAGGGACAGGATGTAGGCTTGGAAGCAAAGGGGGAGGTGCAGAATCCCCTAGAACTCTCCCAACTAGCGGCTAGTGTGAGAGAGACCCTGAGAGACCGCCGGGATGGGGTCTCTGAACTGGTATCCCAAAGACCTGGGGTCATGAGTGTAAAGCTACGGGATGCCCGCACTCAGAAACCAGACCCCGAACAGGCAGGAGGTAGCCAAGTGTACGTGGATCAGGGCCTGAGCCTTAGAAGTGTCCCTAGTCAGACTAGAGAGCCAGAAGGGTTCCGCAGCTATGTAACATGTACCTCTCTTTTGTCTCACTCCAGCCAAGAGTTAAGAGATGCTGACCCTAGTCTGGACATATTGAAGGCGCGTGCCGCTCAACCACCCTCGGAGTCTGACAAGGCCCGAGTCTGCTGGGACCCCGGGGGGAGGTGAGGGAGCCTTTGGGGCCAGAGCCTGAGAAGCTGGAGGTGGAGGTGCTTTCAGAAGAGGGGCGTAGGCCCCTACTTCCTGCAAGCCCCATCTAAAGGGGGAGGTGTGATGATTCCGCTTAAATATGGCTATAACTCAGAGATGTATTTTGATCTCTGGGTATATTATCTCCCTTCTTACCTGCATTTGTTCATAATGTGCGCAGCTATAAGCCTAGGTGTATATTGGCAGTAGTAGCAACACTGGAACAATAGGGCTTTGTATCCATCCCAGCAGGGCTCCATTGTACTCCTACACAGCCCTGAGTGATCAAACAAACACCTGCATTGTCCAGTCTGCAGATAGATCAGATATGGCTGATAACATTGTATCATTCCACTTGGTTTCAGCTCTTTACAAAGAATGTGGACTTGAGTGCATGATTCAATCAGACTTGCTGCCGCCGGTGACCTCATTCTGGGAGGTGGCATAAAGGGTATAAAAGATGAGGTAAGAGGCAATGGGAGGAGATTTTTTTGGGCTGAGACTGGGCTGAGACTACAAGAGTTTACTGAGAGACTGTGATGAGAGCATGCAGGCTGGAATATACTGTGATGCCACATGCTAGGAGTTAATGCCACATGCCAAGAAGCCTCCACTGGTTATTCACACATGACAGAGCATGTGTGAGTGTTAGACTATAGAGCCACATCAAGGAGATGCGTGGTAAAGTAATTATTTCACCTTTATTCCCTTTTATTTTAAGTACTGTATCTTGTAACTAGTAACTGTTAATGCTTGTATATATCTACATATCTGTTCTGAACTGCATGTGTTAGATGTTAATACCGACCCATTTAGGGGTTAATAAATATATAAAATTTAGAAAGCTTGTCTTGTATTTATCTTGTGAACCCGGCACTCACTGGCGGTGAGTGTGGTTTTTATATGTAAGAAGACTCAGGTGTGAGCCAGCGCGGTGTTGGCGCACTGAGGATCTTTCACAACTAGTTTACTGTCCCAAACGATAACTGAAGTCTATGCCAGCTACAACACATGGCATTTAGGAAGAGGCGTGTACCTTGTCATAAATGAAGCAACTCTTCCAGCAGTGCCAGGGATATGAAGACTGGCGTTGAATATGCCAGTCTTCATAAATATCCCCCAATGAGTGCAAGGGGCTCTTACATTGTACGATTCTTGCACAGGATGTTTCGGTTGTTTGTGCTTTCCCCCAAATAGAAAAGACAAACTTTATAGTAGGTTTATTAAAACTGTCCATAAAGGTTGTTGCCCACAGCACTGCATTAATTTTTCAGTACTACTGTAAGAAATAAAAGCTGTGCTCTGATTGGTTGCTATGGCATACCTCCTAACCGTCCCAGATTCAATGGGACAGCCCCAAATTTGGGGTCCTGTCCCACTATCCCAGTCGGTGGGAGGTATGTCCTGGCTTCAACTCATCTGCGTCCTGCATACAATGGTGAAGCATAGAGTCGTCTGCTCTCATGTCAAGGTGACTATAGAGGCATTATACTGTGTGGGGGCGCAAAGAGAAATTGATGGGAATTGGCGGAGTCAAATTGTAAGTGGGTGAGGTTAAATTTGCAGCAGCATGCAATCTGTCTCTCTTTTAGTCCTTTGAAAGTTGTGAGGTATGTTATGGGTAAGGAAGAGTTTTCCTTTCAGACAGTTTTATAAATCTGCATCTGTACCTTTGTGCATAATGTTCATCTGCTATACAATGAGGAAGATTTATTAAACTGTCTTAAAGAGAATCTGTCTTAGTTGCCCATAGCAACCAATCACAGCACAGGTTTAATTTTTAAAGAGCAGAATATGAAGTGAAAGCTGCGCTGTGATGAGTTGCCATGGGCAACAAATACACTTTTTTCTTTTAGACAGTCCAGTAAATCTGCCCCATAGTGTCATTCACACCAGCAAGCACAGGGTCTGAGAACCATAAATTGAAATGTATATAAACTGTGTGCTGGGGTAGATTTCAGCTATAACTTCCTCCAGTTTCTGGCATAAGTTATAGTAAATGTGTTGGGTCTTGGGCAGCTGCGTCTTGGCCTTCTAAACTTTGCTCCAGTTTAGAAGAGTGCTGGAAAAAGGACAAAAAGGTTTAAAATGTTCCCCAAATAGGGATTGCAGAAAACATGTAGGTTCGTCGTGACCCATCATAAATTCAAAGTATTACTAACATTGTTACGATAATGGTTACTTACTAACTCTACTCTGTCTTCTGCTTCTTGATTTGCCCCAAATTAGGGCAACTGGAGTATTAGAGGCTGAATTATCAGAATTTTGCTCAGAATTTTAAAATATAATTTTAATATATCATAAGTATAGTGGGCCCTGGATTCTCAGGGGGCCACAAAGGTCCCTCTGCCACATAAAATATACCACTATTCTAAATGGCACAAGGCAGGTAGTGGCCTATTACAGTTTTTAGATTGGGCTCAGGAATTTTAAGTTATGCCTCTTGGGTATTTCTATGTTTTCTCTTGTTAAATGGAGTCTGCCACCACCAAAATTGCTTCTAAACCCCTTATATGTTGTACTAGGGGCTATTAGTGAAGTGAAGAAACCTTTTTTCGTGTCAAAGTGCAATTCTGCTTCCAAAAAAATCTACCTTTTACCTGTATGCAAATGAGCTGTTCACTGCACCCAGGGCATGGCTACATCTGCTAGAGCACCCACTTTTGTCTGTGGTTGCCATACATCAGGATCTGACAATCTTTGTGTTAAGGGATGGCATTGCATGGTGACCACAGGTGAAAACAGGTTTTCTGGCAGGCATAGCCATACCTGAAAAGTTTATTTGCAGTTGGATTAAGTTGATATACTGATATAAAAAAATAAGTTTGCAATGTCACTAAACACCCCTACAACAGCCGACAGTATATGTGGTATAGAAGTGATTGGTAGTGGCAGACTCTATCTAGAGTATCACATGCAATGGAAATGAAGTACAGTAATTAAAATGAGAAACATTAAGTCATATAGAGAATAACTGTATAGACTAAGTGTTTTTCTCCTATGGAGTCAGTGCACGTGAGGCTTCACTGTGAAGCAGTACAGATAAGTGTGTATCCTGTATTTATGATTCCAGCTATATCTGGCTATAAGGCCCTATCTGTAAGAACTCACCTGGATCAGGTTAGGGAAATGATGGGTAGAACTGTTTCCCCCAGTCATGCTCAGCTGTGATTGCCCAGGGCTGACGTCCTTCTGCTTACAGAAGGTAATATGTGCTGACAGATCTAAGACACAGATGAAGAGGGTGTTGAAAGAGCAGCCTGTCTCTCACCCTGTGCCTGTGCTAATGCTAACAGATGACTAGAGGTCATCAAGATGAAGCTAAGCCAGATTCCTAAAATTATATGCAGTACTAAGGTTCAATGGCAAAAATTAAAACCACCACATTGCAGGTCCATGTATATTCACAGCCAGCCTTCATCACTTAAAAATAACCCTGAAAACCATATGAAATGAAAAATAAAAGTACTTTACGTGGTACTTCACCTACTATATTCCTTCCACTTATTACATAAAACAGGGCATTTCTATGGTGGTTATAGAAAAGCATATTAGACCACAGCAATCCCAAAAATAGGACCCAATTCAAAATACAGTATGTCTAGTATGGACACAAGATAGAACACCTATGGAAGTCAATAGGATTGATAGGTTGTCTAATTCTATAGTTGTGATTTGATGTATGTAACAATTATCTTTATCACATGTTATCTCCTTTTTACATATTCTTGGAGGAAAATCTTGTTAGACCACAAATTACTTATGCTACAGAAACAACAAAGACCATATAGATAAATCAAATGGCGCAGTATTGGTTCTTGAAATTTAGATGCTAGCACTTGGCTTCTGGGATTTCATCAGTTGTATTAATGACTTTCTTCATGACTGTCTCTTTGCAGGACCCTTAAAGTTGGTCCTCAGTAAAATTTCACAGGTTGAATACTTCTGTATCACATTGACACAATAAATTACATTGACTGTTTCCAGGATCAAATCTTTTTTTGGCAAGACTAGGGAGACTTCCACAATATTGGACAGGTGGTTTCAACGTGATGGCTGATATATAGGTGAAAATATACAGACAGAAAGATAGACAGACAAAGATAGATAGATAGATAGATAGATAGATAGATAGATAGATAGATAGATAGATACATGTGGCATACCTTATTAGCCCATATGTGCAACATTTCAGCTCTACAATAGAGCTTTTCTCAAGCCTTTTTATGCCACTTTGTGGACACTAGTCTGTATCCCGAAAATGAACCCTAAATCCTGTGATAGTGCGGCAGGTGTTTTTTTGTTTTCTTAGATAGATAGATAGATAGATGGATGGATAGATACAGATAAACACAAACCCTTAGGGTATGTTTTGTTCATTTAACCCCCAAAGTCAGACAATAACAATAAAATTAGCCTTTAAATTCTACAGTAGTTTCTGTTAAGTCACGCTGTTACCGCGTCCTCTGTTTTACCTCTTCGAACAACCAGAAGGATTAGTCACTCTGCGTAGACAGAGAATGTGTTTTTTCCAATCCTTTTTATATTAAATAAAATTTAGAAAACCAGCTTACATGAAAGGTAATCAATATCTCCTCCACATTTCATGCTGCAAGCCTGTTGCTGTGATATTTTTGAAACCCTAGTCATGTGGAATATTTTGAAACACAGAATACAGGAGATAAAACCAGTCTATGCCTCTGGCACAAAATGTACAGCCACATGAAAGCAGAAAGGATAAGAGCGTTTTCAATAGAATTGATGAAAAATTTAAGTTAATTAAAAGAATGCTACAATTTTCCCTAGAAGGCTACAATGATCTTTATTATTAATGCATATCGGAGCTTCATAGAGCGGCATTATAATAGCTGGGAACATCAGCGTTCATTTGTTGCAAATTTTCTTTTCTAATCCGTGAAGTTGGCCTCTGCCCTTCCTGTCCCTGACGTCTAAAAACAAATCTCACTTTCTTGTTGGTGCCTAAGAAACTACCTGGGAGCTCATCTCTTCCTTGTTTGTGTGAACGCTCTGATTTTAAGAGATTAGAGAACATTTTCTCCGACGAAGTATAACACAGCTCATTTAGGAAGCTGTTTTATGGTTGTAGTCTGTGTTTTGGAAGACAGACAGTTGGGGTGCCAATTACTTTGGTGACATGTAATTTTATGGACTTCAATGGAAAATCCTCCTTGCTGATGTGCATGCTCTAAATAATGAGGATTACATCTGTACATGCTTCCAAACGACAGAAACAGCATCACATTTACTAGGTTAAAATACCTACATGAACATAACTTTTAATAACTTGGTGACACAACTAGATATAGTGATTTTTCACGTTTTATTTTTCATTATGAATAGCATAGTATATTTTATTTTTACAAAATTGAATATGAAATTTAATCTTACAAATAAATAAATAAAGAGCTGCTACAGGACTGGACATATTTTTGTTATTTTTTCATACATGTGATTTTGAGGGCTATAACATTTCCTTTTGGCCCCAGTCAGCATATCCAGGGATAGATAGTGAAGAGGAAAGGACCAATCCCAAATAATGCCATTCCTAGTCACACCTGAAAAAGGGGAGATACATCCCCAAATGTGTAGTGTTGTTGGATTCAAATAAAATTTGTTGTATTCCCTCAATCTGGGTGAGCGCCGTTCCTCTTCTTCCGGCCTGACTATTTGGGATTGGTCTTTCCTGTACACTATCTATCCCTCGATATGCAATGTCATTCCTAGTCACACTTGAAAAAGTGGAGATACATCCCCGAAACGCGTAGTGTTGTTGTATTCAAATAAATGTTGCTGTATACCCTCAACCTGGGTAATCACGGTTCCTCTTCTTCTGGCCTGTCCATTCAGTTTGGGATTGGTCCTTTCCTCTACATTACCTGACACCTTGGGGTTGATCCTGATTCCTCCTGCTCCGGTCTATCCAGGGACGAACAATTTACCATATTTATGAACACATATTATGGTAGTTGTGGCCTAGCTCACAACTAAATAAGGTGAGAGATTTAACAATATTAGATCTATACTTTCTCATAGTGTTAACAGTATTACAGTATGCACCGCTCGGTGCTGTCTGCGTATCTTGCTTAAGCAGGGATAGATAGGGAATGATTAATTCAACAGCAAAGAAGACTCTGTGGACCACATAATAATGCAGAGGCGTGGGTATGCGGTGCTCAAATGTGCTTATAGGTGGAGACATGGGTTAAAATAGTATTTGAGAACCCACACTGTGAGAAGTGGGCCAGAGATATTGTTGTGTAGTAGTGGAGGACTGCAGAATGGCTGAAGAAGAATAGACCAGAACGATACATCTGTAAGACACCTTCACTCTTGTCAATATTAACAGACAAACTAATAGGAATCTACCACACCCAACTACTGTCAATTACTTGTACGAGACAGACAGGTTCTGTTTCAAAGCAATATTTATGTATTAGACCTCTCTATGAAATATTTAGTGTTCTTAGTAAAGATTGCAGACATTGACTTACTATTCCTGCATCCCAATACAACTTTAGTGCATTACATGTAAACCACTAGTTTTAGGCACCTATAAGCATCTCATTCTGAAAGTGTGCATACCTTAGAATAGATGGACTTATATATTCAGGCCATGTGAGTTTTTGTAGAAACATGGCATCAATGACTGGATGACAGAACGAGAAGGAAAACTGAGGTCAGGACCTGGCAATACAGAACATTTTTTTAATTCTAACTAATGGCATCAGCACCAGCTGTTCCAACCTTAAAAAAAGCCTCCGCATGCAAATTATCTAGTGATAAAAAGTATTTATTCTCAAACCAATGAGCTATAGCATCTACAATCTATAGTACATATTTATATATAGTAAAATTCCTTATAGGACTGTGTTCAGTTTTATGTGTCTTATTGTTGCATAATGGAAAGTTATTCTACTTTTTAATATACATTGATTTTGAGTTTAACATTCTCTATATCTCTGCTTGCAGTCATTGTCTGTAAACTTAATGGTCTACATTCTGAGGCCATAAACCAGTCCTGATAATGTATTGTTCATTTGTTACAATGGTCTGTGTACCAGTTGGATGTGATCCCCCCATACTCTGGAACTCATTACCAAGACACATCAGACTGACCCCCACAATCACAAGCTTCAAGAAGGCCCTGAAGACTCACCTATTCAGGACGGCCTACAACCTCCAATAACACTACTGTCACCACACCACCATCTGTACTGCCTCTCCCCTCACCTTCTCTATCCCTCTTCCCTCATAGATTGTAAACCCTTGCGGGCAGGGCCCTCTATCCCACTGTGCCAGTTGGTCACTGTTAGTATTGTATTTGTATTATATATTTTGTGTACCGTATGTAAACCCTCAAATGTAAAGCACCATGGAATTAATGGTGCTATATAATTAAACAACAATAATAATAATAATAATAATAATAATAATAATAACCACTACAGCACTTCAGGTGCTGCATATAAGCATGAATATTTCCAATCACTGGCATCAAACTGAAGTATCATTGTGAAGAATTGAATCCTTAAAGGGATTTTCCAGGTGCTGGATTTTGCTAATACTGATGGAATCATACTGATGACCTATCCTTAGGACTTTAGGGTCTGAACCCAGCACCCCCACCAGCTGTTTGAGGAGGCCACTGCATTTGGACAAGTGCTGAAGCCTCTTCAATGATTACCAAGCAGATCACCATACTCTGTATAGAGGCTGTGCTTGCTTTTGCAGCTCAGCCCCATTTAGACCATGTGACATGCCATGTGACTTATGAATGTGACAGGCTTGTAAAGAAGAAGTGGTGATCCCTCGAGCTGATTGGTGGGATTAGGTCATCAATATTATAGTCCTGAAAAATCTCTTTAAAGGGAGTCTACCCCCCAAGCATATTTAACTGCTGCCACCATGTTACAAGGCACATTACAGTAGTAAGCAACACATCTTTGTTATATATGTCCATTTATAGATCTGAAGAAAAACAACTTTGAAGTTTTATGCAAATTAGGCAGATGGTGCACTGGAGGTGATCCCCCTAACATCTTCTGTCTGAGCCCCCCCTTGCAGTGAGAGCTAATCCTCCCACTGCTATGACATCACCTATCCTACTTGAACAGCAAGAGCAGTACTCCCTGGGCTGAAGGCCCGCCCCAGTGCACCAACTAACTCATTTGCATAATATTTGAAAGTTGTTTTTCTCCAAATATAGAAAAGTGACATACATAACAAGCCATGTTGTTTATTACTGTAATGTGGTCTGTGATGTGGTAGTGGCTGTTGAATATGCTTTGGGGAGGTGATAGACTCCCTTTAAGTATATTAAATAATTAAACTTTATTTACATAAGGTTTGGAAAATCTGCCATTAATGGGATCCGATATTTCTAAGTATACAGAATTGTCAGATACAGATGTAGCAAAGTCCCTTTAAGTTTCTGATACAGTATGCAGTTTCCAGCATTACAATCCATTTTGTAATAATAAAAAGCATGGATTTTAAGAGTACACTCTAATAATGAAATGCAAATTGAGCTTTATCTCAAGATGACTTATTTGACTACAGCTATAGGAAAGATTTCTAAGGCAATCATTACATTTAGTGAGAGCTTTGTACAGTGCATGTCCAGAAAATATAGTATGTGAAAGATATTCTTCTGGTAGCATTCATCATGGTGGTATTGAGCCTCCAAGAAGATTTCAGCAGTTCAGATGTGTGTAAACAAAAGGGGCAGATATGTGAACCATATCAAATTTAGCACCAAAGTAAATGTTAGCAGTCAGTTAGGCCATTTACAGTACTCACAATGCCCCTCAAGAACTTAAAGTCACTATTATATTCCATAAGTGACCATGTGGCATATAGAGGTGAGCTGAGGCAAAGGAATAACTATGCTGTCTAATCCCGATGCTGGCATTTTGTTACAATGACCACATTGGTCTGACACCACCCATGTAGTTGGTAACTAATAGTCAAATATGTTGTCATGTATTGAGTAACACAAGTGAATACACTTTCAACATTTTGCAGGTTCAACTACTTTTATGTAGCATTATTAAGTCGCACAGGAACCCTAACAGAATAGTGACAGTCTCTAACTCAACATGTGCAAATGTTCATTTACCATACTTGGTACTGATCTTCTTGGCATAGTCCATAAATACAGAAAATTGGGACTGGAAGATGGCACTTAACTGAGGTACACAGATTCTCAATCCAACATGTTGCAGTTGCTCCTCTTTGGAGATCAGATCATGGACCAAAGCTGCTGGGAACTGAACTCCACAATGACACGTAGACACTCCTATATATAAAGTAGCCATGGCCATACTCACTTTAAAACACCATCAGCATCATAAATGCTGTAATCACATTAAGCTGAACATACAACCTACGACCAAATAGCCAGACATCATTTCATTCAATTTCCCCATAAACACGCAATCCCCAGACCCAAGAGTATGATAGGTGGAGGCCTAGGGAAGGTGACAAAAATAGAAAAAAACATTCATACCTTACACACTCACCTTACATTACACCTTTTGTACCTCCTTGTGGTGTCCGGCGCTCTCCTGTGATGTTTTGTGCCCGGGATCACCACTGAGGCCTGTGATTGAGCCAGCAGCTGTCACATTGGCATGACGAGCGTCATGATGTCATGACACTCAGTGTGCCCATGTCATCACTGGGGCGCAATCACAGGCCTCAGTGTAGACCTCGGGGCACATTACACCACCAAGAAGGCAGAGATAGAGTATCTGGCACCTCAGGAGGCCCAAAAGAGGTAAGGGAAGGTGAGTATAAATGTTTTTTTTTTTTTTTTCAATTTTTTTTACACCTTCCCTGGGCCTCCACCTATTATACTCTGAGGATGAAGAGACCCCAGAGTATAATAATGTCACTTTCACTTTGACATAACTTTGGCTGTGTTTGCCTTAGAAAGCTAGAAATTAGATAGATATGTTCCTAGGAGCCCTGACAGTGTTCTACACTATGTTTTATAGATAGGTCCCTAGGAGCACTGAGAGTGTTCTACACTATGTTTTATAGATAAGTTCCTAGAAGTCCTGAGAGTGTTCTACACTATGTTTTATAGATAAGTTCCTAGGAGCCCTGACAGTGTTCTACACTATGTTTTATAGATAGGTTCCTAGGGGTCCTAAGAGTTGTTTTAAGCCAATATAAGGTGTGATTGTTTGACCCAAAACAATTCTTGGACCTGAGCCACCCAAACCTGAAATGAAATGAATCCTGAGAGATTCGCTCATCTCTAGCATTCACTAACAGACAAATTTGGAACAAGTGAACTGTACCCATGCACAAGAGATTGTCATTGGTATTCCCTAACTATTATCTGAGGTTCAATTTGTGACAGTAAATGATGAATAATCAAAGAGTTTTATATTGTTAATTCCATTTTTGTATTATATAGTAAATAGTAGGAAGTATAGAGAAGGCCGTGCTAATGTGTATTGTATATCTGGGATAGCTGGGTATATCTTGGTTATATGTGGGAAAACTTTAAAATGATGTATGTCTCTTCATCTTGTCTATCTACTTATATTATATATATGTAGTTATAAATAAGGAGAAAAAGTGGCTCAAACACATAGTATCTTAAATTAATATACACAAGTACCAACCCCTACCCTAAAAAAACCTCTTTGACCCTTCCTTGCTGTGCCTGCCATCTTTCCTCACTCAGTCATATAACTGCAAATAAGACAAAAGAAAAAAAGGTGAATAAAACTATAGGGACCTTCTTTTTTATACTTATTTATTGGGGATGAAGAAGTGGGCTCATTGGTGTAGTTACAGGAGATACAGAGGTAGCAGTCTTCCAGGCCCTGAAGTCTGTTCAGTTAAACTACAACTCTGAGTAGGATACATGAAAAATGTCCGATCATTGAGGTCCAAATGCTAAAATGTCCACTATTCATGATATTGGGAGTCCTGTGTTGGTGGTTCATGTTCTCTGCCAACCATTATTTCTATGAGACTGCTAAAGATAGTGCAGTGCTCTGCCATTTTTTGCACTCCCAAAAAGCTGAATTACAGATTACAGAAATTCTTTACATATTTGGTGCCTAGAAAATAATTTTCTTTAAAATTCAGCAAGCACTTCCCCAAAATTCAGACCCTAAGCAGCTAGTGTAATATTCTGAATAAATGATGTAATAATCTCACAAGCATAGCCAATCGTAAAACACTGAATGAGCATGCCACGTAGCCATAGGCTATAATGTATTTTTCTCATAAAGATGAGTCATGTAAAACAGAAGGGAACAATCTTTTTCTATCAGTTTGGTTCCACGCTCCCTTTTAACCAGTTCAATACCTTCTTTTCATACTCTGACACTCACTGCAGTTATATGACATTATTCCTCCATCTGACGCCAGGATACTGATGTCAGGAGTGTTCTGTAGTAAGCCAGGCGCAACCTGAATTATGCTAGTTGCATTTTATTACAGATAGATGATACCAGCTCATCTGGCTCTCTGAGGCCGGGGTGTCAGCTGATTTATAGGGCTGTTCATAAAATGTTTAACACTCTTAACACCCGGCAGAAGACACCGCAAATGAAATGTGAAACTACAGCAGGGTCTGAACATTTTCAATAGGAGCAAATCCATTAAAATAGATCAAGTCAGTCACATATCAAACATGTTAATGTAGGAACATAGGTTAGTAGACTCTCTTAAGCAGTCATAAAAGAATGCTAGTTTCCATAGGAAAAGCAATGTGTTTTACTTGTGCTAGTTATTCTAAGATTAAAAGAAATCCTCAAGTAAATGATCCGACCTGAATACAGAGTATCCTCAGGTCAAATGAATGGGACTGAGCTTCAGTAGTGACAACCGCATGTATGGCACTTAATAGTAAGGCTAAGACCCCATGTAACGGGCCGCAGCAAAAAAGCACCTCTGCAGACTTTCTACTTCCATTATACCTATAGGGAAACCATAGGTATAATTGACATGCTGCGATTTACAAAACTGCAATGGTTTTGGAAATCGCAGCGTGTCTGCTGCGCATATTTTTCCGCAATGTGTGGATGGGCAGGAGTGTCAGAAGTCAGAACGATACTGATTAAAAAATGGTGGCTCTAAGAATGGATCAACAACATTATATTTGGAAAAAAATCCTCTAAAGCTATAATTTGCAATATTTCTGTATATTGTAATTTCTCTGGCATCTGAGATCATGTGTTGTACATACTACTGTCAGTGCTGAGGCATATTCAATAGTATCAATATCAAAGACCAGCGGGAACCACAGGAGTGTTGGTGATAGAGCTGCAGGGGGATATAAAAGATGAGTATTGATTACTTTTATATTTTATAACATTCCCTACTTTTATGCTAATTTTTAAAACTCCCAAGATACCCCTTTAAAACAGACCTGTCTCCAGGTCTCTATAGCCCAATAACATCAATTTGTCATTGAGCTATTGTCACCTTAAGCATTTTGGTGTTTTGTTTATCCAAATCTGTTAAGCCATTTCAAAGTTATAAGTCCTGTTATTGGTGATGCAAATTATGGTCTATTATCCAAGTGGGTGGTAACACTAAATACACAGCACACAGCAGCACCAACTACCTGAGAGAAACCACCACCGGTTTAATAGACTATAACTTTGATCAATATTAATGCGGCTTATATCTTTGGAATGGCTGAACGGATATGAATAAATAAAATAGCAAAATGCAGGTGAAGTATGTCATTGGGTTTTCAGACCTGATGGTGTTTATTTACTAGTATTTGTTCATTCTTAAGGGCAGGCCATCACTTTTACAAAGTTAGATAACCCCTTTAAGAGCTTACTGTGTACATTTTACATTAAATTTTCTAATACTGTACATGTGCTAAAAACTAATAAGTTTCCCACAGTGGTGACTGCAGGCAGATAGAATTTATTTTTTATCTCTATACAGGGGATTGAGAACTTTGTATCAGAAAAATGGAGTTCTGACCACTATGAAGATATATTAAGAAATTATTCAGCACAGAATGCTAAATCTAACAACAGACAGTTTTTGCTTTAGTCAGGCTCCCAGGCCTGCCTTTGCTATATTACTATAGAGCCCTTTGCTTAGATCACATATAAAAATAGACTGAAATAAAAATAAAGACATTAGGTAACCCCACATCTAAAAATGCCCATATTATTAAAATATAAAAATATTTTCATCTCATAGCAGACGGCATAAAAACAAAACCCGTGAGAAAATGGTGCTGGCTCTACTCGTCTTTATGAGACTGGTGTAAAGAAGATTAATACATGGATTGGTTCTCTGACAGTCACACAGAATTGAATGGAAAGGTAGCCTTCCTGCACACCCTTTTCTGCATTTAGATGGGGGTACAAGTGAACCACTTTCTCATGATCTGTAGGGGTCTGAAACTAAGCTGATCAGATGGTCACCTATTCTGTGATAACTTATAATAACTGAATGATGCTATTTTACTATATAAATTGGGACTATGTTTTATGGTGAAACATTAAATGGACATATTCGGGGAAATTTCTTAAAACTGGGTATTCTCATGCCAGTCTAAATTGATTCCCTGACAGGCGCCAGCCTCTTAGTAATTTTGGCACATGTACAAGTGCCCGATCACAAATTTACACGAGTCAGGGCCGAGATACCCCACAGTGGGCCAAAATGCACCAACTTGAGGCACATACTTGACCACTTTCTAGGTGCATCCTATTTAGTAAAAGTGGATCACTATAATAAATGCAGTCTATACACTTGGTTTCTCTGCTAGCAAATGACCTTCTTTTGTTAAGCCCAAAGTTGCAGAAAATGAACTTTAGCCAGGATCAAACTGGCAACAAACATATGATATACTGTAAGACGCCCATTTATTTTTGACAATGTCATTTTTAATCATTCTAATAGATTTTATTTATAGATACTCCATCACTACTTCGATAAATCGAAAAGATTTTAATAAAGACAGAAAAAAAGCAAGCGCACTTTAAGAATAGATTTGTAAAGGTGAGCGCATAATAATAAATAAAAATGTAATATAAAGTCTCAACCTTTGCAAGGTTTTAATTAAATATTTTGATATTAAAAAACCTGGTCTGAAGGAAAAATTAAATGGAATTAGCTTCTCATATGAGTTGTAACTCATTCGTAAAATAGAGCTGAGAATGGGGAAAAACCCTTCTGTTAATAATTTATGTTTTGGACCTAGAGACTGACCTCTCTCATATGGGCCTAAATATACTGAGAGTGTTCAATATATCTGAAATGTCACAGCGCTCGGAGTCTAAATGATTTCATTAGAGGTGAGATGTGGCCCTCTTACACTTGACCTTGGAAATGTGGGTCTTAGTAAGAAGCTGAGGGTGATTTATATAATCTCTTCTCTAGACACTCCACCCTAGTTCTCTCTTACGTCTCTATTCCCAGAAGGTCACAGGGACAGGCAAAATTAAATGCACATCTAATCTTACAAACCTTTCTGAGATTGCGTATATATGTTTTATGTTAATGTTTAACTTAGCTAATGCTATACTCTCCTTGGAAAGATTATATAATTTCTTGTCATTTGCTGCGAATGCCGGTTTTATTGAATCGGTCACTTGATGCCATAACACATCTAAGTAGAAAAAGATAATGTCTGATATTCACAAAAGTGGCACATGTGACCAACGAAAGCAAAATTTCCTCTTCCTATCCATTTCTATAGAAGATACATTCAAAAACACAACCAGTAAAGCAAATTTGTTCACTGTTCATAGGCAATCATATAATTTCTATGTAATCTTATAAAATGAATGACCCCTGATATGAGGGCAGTGCACTATTAATGCAACGCAAGTATGATACTGTTTCTCGCCATAAAAAAGTTCAGACTATTCTCCATTCAACATAATATTTTATGCAATGCACCTCCAAATTGCAGGTATATTTATAGTTATTCTGAATTAATGGCTTTTCATGATTAGAATGAAATTCCGAATGGCAAAAGTTTTTAAGCCCAAATTATATGACCCCTATAATTAGGGCAATGGGGGGGGGGCCATCTCTCAATAATATTTCCGAAGTTTGATGCTCCTTTGTAGCTTACAGACATATACATTTTGAAAGATAGACATACAATAGACTGAAAAATCTGTATTGAATCATAACAAACAATTAGTTTGTAAGGCACATATTGAAATAAAATTAGTCTGATATATATTTATATATTATGTGATATATGTCTGGTTTTGGGAACCTTAACAGAAAATGGACACATATTGTAACGTCTCTGCCTGTTCGGGTCTCTGCACCACCCTCCGCCCGCATGCGGCGGCACAAGAGGCATGCTCAGTTTGATTCCTTGTTTAAGATTCTTGTTGCTCAGTCTGAACACTGTCCTAGACTATGTAATTGATTTTCTGCCACACCCGTCTCCTTCACCTTGGTTTTCCTCTGCTCCACTAATAGTTAATTTTAGCCTTACCTGTGTGATTGATAGCCTATCCTCCTATCAAGTCTGGGGCCGGTTTTTCCTTCCTATTTATTCTTTGCTCACAGTCACATTAGCGCTTGTTATTGCTTCTGCCTTTACTCCGTGCTGTTTTGTTACCTGTAGTCCTATTTCTGATCTCTGGCTTTGTCTGTGACTATTCTATTGGATTGTAATTTTGTACTGCATTGCTCGACTGTCACCGACCCCTTGGCTAGCTGACCTCCCTTTATTGTTGTTTGTCCTCTCCGCATTCTGTGTTGTCACCTATATTAGGAAGGGACTGTCGACTGGTTGATGGCTGTCGCCTAGGACAGATCAGGCAAGTTAGCCAGGGGCAGTGGGGGGTTCAGTTTAGGGTCCACTGTCTTGTTGTGCCCCTCCCCTCAGGGTTCTGCAGCAGCACTGGGGAATTGCTCAACTGACAATTCCCTTACAGATATGCTTTAAAGAATAGATAAACTAATATCATGCTTAATCTTTCATACAGCTATAAAATGGATGCGTTTTGGTATTTGAGTTATGACAGCAACACACAGACCACATTTAGTTGGAATGAAGAAAATATATCACCACTGGGGCTATGCTCATAGAGAATCAGTTTAGCTAAACCACAAGAAGTTCAAGTATTGCAGTTATAATACTCCACATCAGTGTACAATAATAGTAATAGTAGCCTTCGTGAACATTAACCGCTTCTGTAATTTCCAGTTTTTCATATCTTTATGTATTTCATGTTCCCAGCAGTTTTTCTGATTCCACATGATAAAAATAAAAAATACATGGCCCATAGTGTTGTATGTCTAGATTTGAGAGCCAAGATCTGTCCTAAAAGCTGCTCAGCTGATGGGGTTGTGCTAGTAGGCACAACTCTAGTTAGAGCGTAGAGAAAAGACTGCTGCATTCCCTGGATCCTGAAGGGGTGCGGACACCATTCGGCATTGAACTGTGATTAAAAAAACAGGGTGCCGCACTATACCAAGTACACCAAAGTACAGTATTCTGCAGGGAATTCCAACATTTATTAATAATTTGGATGATATGTTTCTGGAGCGGACTACTACTTTTATCAGGTTCAATCTACTCAGATAATAGAGTGAATGCTCAAACTGCCAAATACTGATTCAGTGTCCAGAACATCTAAATGGACCATTTTTTTTTCCTGGACTATGAATATTCACTCTTTTATCTCAGTACATTGGACCTGATAAAAAGGTCAATCTGCTCCAGAAATGCGTCGTCCAAGTTATTAATAAAAGTTGGGATTCCCTGCTGAATACTGCACTTTCAGATTCCAAGCTTCCTCCATTGGTTTCTATTCAGTTTCTATTTCAGCAACCATAGTACATGTCACAAAAACTATGCAATTGAGATCTCAGAAAAAACCCAATGCAGTGTAAATACTGTGTAGTTCTGCACACGTTTGCCCACTCATCACACAGTCTAGGAGTTTAAAATGGAAACATTTTGGATACATGTACATGACTTTATTACAACTCTGTTTTGTACAGAATCGTAATATGGTTTCCATAGCCTCTACTGCAGGGGTAGGCAACCTTCGGCACTCCAGATGTTGTAAAACTACAACGCCCAGCATGCATACTTGCTCTGTTGTTCTTGGAAGTCCCATGGAAGTGAATGGAGCATGTTGGGAGTTGTAGTTTCACAGCAGCTGGAGTGCCGAAGGTTGCTGACCCCTGCTCTACTGTTTCTCCATAAGCTACTGATTTTATAAGGAGGCATACAGACATTTTTTTATGTCAGATTCCATGCAAATTAGAAGAAAAAATGATGATATGCTTCAGTGGACTCCCTGTGTACAAGATATTACCTCCTAGTATTTACTAATACAGTACACCATATTTATTACTGAAAAAAACTGCTGATTCTGGATGTTAAATCTTTAGATTGCACAGTCTATGTTTATACCACCTTTTATTTGGCTTGCTTTCAGCAACAATTGCATGACATTATTTAGACACATTTTTTGCACATCATAGCAAATTTAACCCATGCCCCCATTTTCTGAAAATCCACACCCACTGGTCTAGCAAGTCAAAAAATTTTTAGCCCATACTAGATGTGCCAAGATTGGCGAAAGATGCACCCCTTTGTGCTACATTGTGCCAAAGATGCTCCACTTTTAACCCAGTGTCTAGTTGTAGCCACAATAGTAGATCTGGGCCACGGAATCCAACGTCACCAGTAGGGTAGTACATGGAGACTAGACTTCCATGATAGGAAGCCCTATAGTTTCCATGCACAGTTGTACAGGCTTCTGTTGTATGAGTGAACCCGAATACACTTGTGCAAGCAATGCTCATTTACAAGTAATTTATAGAGTTTCTAAGGGAAGCAATTTATAGCATCTGGATATGCCTTTCCTCTCTCAATCTATGGCCATATGACCTGACCGTGTCCAATAGAAACCCAATGCAAATTTTGATGAGGTCATTGGAAGAAAGCAGAAGGTTATCGGAACACGTTTTAAAGCAACTATTTGGAAAATGCATGAGCCAATTAAAATTGCATAGATAAACATCTTGGAAAAACACTTTAAAAGAAATGTAATGTGCACTTTCCAAAAAATTTAAACTTGTACTATATTTCCCAAATACAATCTGAGAATATTTTTCTCA
This sequence comes from Leptodactylus fallax, assembly GCA_947044405.1. Lineage (NCBI taxonomy): Eukaryota > Metazoa > Chordata > Amphibia > Anura > Leptodactylidae > Leptodactylus > Leptodactylus fallax. The sequence goes on along the minus strand of CAMRHE010000081.1, from coordinate 5,621,282 downwards.
TTTAATTTACTTCCCTAAAGAAATATTGTTCTGCCAAAATATATTTCTCAAACATATCCCTAGAAACCTTAAAATAAATGTAACAGCCAGGAACAATCCCAACTTGTCAAGCCATTGTAAATCTTTTTAACTATATAACCTTGTTTTACAACTTTATATGCTTTGATATCATGTACGTGAAACTGATAGATACTTATTGTGGGTAATGGATATTTGCTGCCAATTGTGAAGTATATTTAAACTTCTGTAATTGTTTATTCCCGAAATATTGAAACTAACCCAGAAGTCGGGCGTGCAATATTAGATTTTTTCCTAAGAAACCACAATCAAATATGAATTACTCTGAGACTTTTTTATGAGGTCGTATTTCTCCAGAGAGTTTTGAGCCCTTTCCTTTCTATTAAACTGTATATTATAAATTGTTTAGCTTTGGATGTTAAAGACCTTCATAAAGACGAAGTACTTGGACAAAGCTCATCAAAACGCATGGAGAAGATCACTACATTAAAAGGAATTTCTGCTTAATTTGGGATGTCAATTAAACTGCAGACTGACTTCTAAAGATCACTGCTAAAGACTGGACTAAATTAATCCAAAGGGAATTTGCTTTATCTACTGGCATAAAAGAAACCAAGCAAATGCCATATGACATACATTACACACAAAAAAATCTTCAAAAAAACTTAATTTATCACCAACTTCATATTACCATTGGAGACATTCAGGAAAAGCTTTAGAAGAACAGAATTTATGTATTAATAAATAATAATTAATTGCAGCGTGCATCTATTTTATGAAGAGTAGGACCTTATTCTGCCATAAACATGTGGAACAATCCAGTTATAATTCAGCACATGATTGAATATCGCTTGGTAACCTGTATAACATGTAGAACGCTTTGCCATATTTCAGGAACTTTTTAGTGATTCAGAAGACTACATCTGGATGGTGGATCCTTTGAAAGACTAGTATAGGGTCAACATATATACATAGTTAATAAATGCCTACTGACTGCTCATTTGGCTTACAGCTATTATTCCCCCATACATATGCATGCTTGGCTTGCCCAATTGTTGATGTATTATCAATGGAGAAAGGGAAATAAGCCGCACCATAAATGTCTGGCACTGGCTTATCTCCCATAAGAAGAAAAGGGTTGGACATGTTGAAGTCCAGAAGCCCAATCCCTCTATCCTCTGATATATGCCATTGAGGGGGAAGTCAGAATACCACCAAACATACTATATGGTAAGTTGCACCCATCAAAATCAGATTCTATGTTACTTGCCTAGTTCTTTTGTATAAAGAATCTCTCTCTCTCTCTCTCTTTGGTCAGAACCAAATTCACATAGTTCATATATAGTAATACAGTAAGTATAAAAAAAATCAGACATTAGGCCAAAACTGGAGCGAAAACCCTGTTGGCTACATAACAATGGAGGTGAAAAAAAACTTAGTTCTTAGTTAGGTTAGTGCTAGTTAGAGCCTTATATTTTAACAATGCAGTCACTACTGTAGTCATGTCCTTAAAGGGATTATCAAGGATTAGAAAACAGATCAGAAGCTAATGAAATCATTGGGACTGTGAACTGCCATATGGCCATGTGACCAATGGATGTGATGTCACTACCTGAGAAGAGAAAGCAGAACTCTTTCTGCAAGCAAGCAGCCATGTCATCTAATCCCGAATAACCCCTTTAATTTTCCACCATGGAGAATATAGCGCAAATCCAATATTTTATTCCCATGGAAGAGGTAACAATACTTATATGCATTTGTTTCCTCCTGACTGGTCTACCACAATGTTCTGCATGCAGATCTACCATAAAAGGACCTGTAGCCATCACATTGCAGCAGCAGTACTGTAGGACTTGGTTCTCACCTCCTCTTCTGTAAGGCTTCATCTGTGACACATTTCAAGAGAATGAAGACATATTTATTATGCAGACCTGTAAGAATGACGAGGAACTGCCTTCTATGTTTGTTTAGTTCCATGTTATATACAGCACCATCAGGGTCATTTAGGGGGCCCTGTTCAAACTTTTTGTAAGTGGGCCCCCCATATTTTAATTTCTCCATAACTAGCCCCCTACACAAAAAAAAACACAAAAAAACAATTCTCACCTAGCTGTGCTCCTGCAGACTCCGACTGTAATAATAGAGATAGAGTTGAAACCATGGCAGAGGGGGCCCTTACAGCTATAGGGCCTGGTGTGGATGCATCATTGGCCCTATGGTTAAAGCGGCCATGAGTACCAGTGGGAGAATGTTAAAGAAATGATATTGTACATATACAAATGCTACTTGTGTTTTCACATTTTAGGGAACCCAAAAACCGTTTGTAAGTGCTTTTCTTTTACCCATCTGTCTCACGAGGAAACCTAAACTGGGCCTCTCATGTATTAACCATTAAGCAGCTGTCCCTATGACCGTTATGCCATTTGCCATTTACATGTAGACTTATTTCATATATATATATATATATATATATATATATTTCTTGCATTACATATTTGCATGATACTGCAGATTACTAGCTTGATAACAACTGATGCTCTTCTGAAGAATTTCCTTCCTGCTGTGATCCTGTGATGCAGTCACTGTTTCCCTCTATGAAGTAAATCGCATCTGCTTTATATAACTTTACACAGAACACTATATATAGACGTGATATCCTATAAATTCTGTGAAAACATGTGATTAGAACTTGTATTTGCAGAGTAAAGGCTGCCCTCAGCAAATTACCCACGACCCCTTGTTAATCAGGTGCATGTATAGTGGTGTGTCAGCGTCGCTTCATCTTTATAAATATTTGTGCACCGTTTGCAAATCCAGGAAGAAGTAGGTGACTTGCTTAGCCTCCTTAGCATGAGAAGTTCAGTGTTGATTTTTACTGTTAATAACACTATTAAGTCTACTTATTATATTACCAGCAGATTGGAGAGCTATCAGCTTTTCCAGATGATCAGGGACTTATTGCAATCCTTAAATAGACTGTATATCCTTACAATTCATAGAAAAACAGGGAAAAGAGTATTTATTCTGAAGTGGCTTCGTTTCATATTAGATGATGAACAACAAGCCTGGCATAAATGAGAACTGTGCCACTTCAATCTCATAGTGATCAGTGGTGAATATATGCAATGATAGATCCAAGGTCCAGTTGGATTTATCATTGCAGGTGGTTTGGTTGTACGGAAACAGCTTAGCTCAGAGTTACTCTGTATCTGTAACTCCCATGGAAGTGAATGGGAGTTACAGAAGCAGCATGGAACAGTGAGCTATGTTTCCATAACTCCTACACATTTCTATGGGAATAGCTCAGGGTAATACTTTTCCAGTAAGGCACAACCATAGCTGACAGTCTTCACAGCAAAGTAACGGCTGAGTAAATAGTGGTGCATGGAAGCTGGGGGGCTCATTTTAGAGATTGTTGCATCTATCATGTACACTGTGTTCCAAATTACTATGCAAAAAGTGTTTAGGAGTGATAAGGTAAGAATTTTTTTGTTTGTCAGTTAAACTCATTGATGGTGATGTGTGTCAGGGCTCTTTATATTACTGAAAGCAATTGCAGACACCTGTGCTAATTAGTTTGGCAGATGTGTCCAATTAAAGGCAAGACTACTTAAGAAGGCTGTCCCACATTATTAAGCAGCCTACATTTTCAGCCAAAATGGGAAAGAAAAAGGATGTGTCGGCTGCTGAGAAGCAACAAATTGTGGAGTGTTTAGGTCAAGGCATGACTACAATCAACATTGCCAAGACACTTCATCGTGATCATCGCACAATCAAGAAGTATGTAGCTGATTCACAGCACACACATGTGCGTGCTGATAAGGGAAAATTGAGGACTCTTTCCAACAGGCAATTACGTCAGGTTAAAAGAGCAGCTTCAAAAATGCCTTGTCATAGCAGCAGACAAGTTTTTGAAGCTGCTGGTGCCTCCAACGTCCCCCGAACAACAAGATGCAGGGTCCTTCAGAGGTTTGCAGCTGTGCGTAAGCCATCCTGTCGACCTCCTCTAGCCACTGCACACAAGCAGAAACGGCTCCAGTGGGCCAAACAATACATGAAGACTGACTTCAAAACTGTTTTGTTCACCGATGAGTGCCGTGCAACGCTCGATGGTCCAGATGGATGGAGTGGAGGATGGCTTGTTGATGGACACCCCATGCAAACACGGCTACGGCGCCAACAAGGAGGAGGTGGAGTAATGTTTTGGGCTGGAATCGTGGGGAGAGAGATAGTCGGCCCCTTTAGGATCCCTGAAGGGGTAAAGATGAACTCCATAATGTATGTGGAGTTTCTCAAACAACACTTCCTGCCATGGTTCAAGAAGAAGAACCATGCATTCCGCAGAAAGATCATTTTCATGCATGATAATGCACCGTCTCATGTTGCAAATAGCACATCTGCATCTCTGGCTGCTATGGGCATAAAAGGGGACAAACTTATGGTGTGGCCTCCATGCTCCCCTGACCTCAACCCCATTGAGAACCTCTGGAGCATCATCAAAAGGAGTGTCTATGATGGCGGGAGGCAGTTTACATCTAAGCAACAGCTCTGGGAGGGTATTCTGTCCTCATGCAAAACAATTGAAGCAGAAACCATCCAAAAACTGACAAATTCAATGGACGAGAGAGTTCAGAAGCTTCTTTCGAACAAGAGGTCCTTTGTGCAAATGTAACATCACCTCGAATAAAGTTTTGCCTTGAAAACTGTTTGATTTCAGTTTGTAATAACCTGCTAATGCTTATAATTTCACAATGACCATTTTTTTGTTCTTAATAAAAATGAAAAGGTTGCAAATTCTGCTGTGCATAATAATTTAAAACATGCATTTTGAGTGTTTATTTTTTTTTTTAAATATACTGTTATCATAGGCAGTTTGTTCAAAAACCTTTCAATTATACTCGAATAGTTGATGACTGGAAAATTACCAATGACTGCAATTCATATAGGTAATTTTGGAAAATATGAGAAAATATTATTTGCATAATAATTTGGAACACAGTGTAGATATGTCATAAATGTCTTTTGTGGGAAAAACCCTTTAAGGCCGGGGCCCCATGTGGTGTAAACACCACAGAAAAAAATGCGGTGTTTTACAGTCACTGCAAGGTGGATGGGATTCGCAGCATGTCAATTATACCTATGAAAATGCCAGCGGTTTCCCTATAGGTATAATGGAGTCAGAAAGTCCGCAGAGGAAACCACTATGGACTTTATGTAAAAAGCCATGCGGGAAAAACCGCAATGCGTTGCCGCCGTGGTTTTTCCTGCTGCGTTTTTTTGCTGCGGGATGCTACGTGGGGCCTTAGTCTAATAGCAGTTCATCAGCCACTCCTGATATAGACAAAACATAACACTTAATAAGCAGTCACTTCAGATAACATATAGTATTATGAGAAAATTATTGAAGGTTATGTTAGGATTACCCAGTGTCATGATTAAATCAGAAGAGGCAATATACTAGGTAATATACTATACAAAATTAACTAAATTATCACAATTTTTCTTAACTCATGATGAATCCTTGTCAAAATGAATTAATAGTTTTTTTTTTTGTTAGATTCCCAAATTTTCCCTTCTTGCACTTCTACAGGATTGCAAAGCTCAACAATGTTTGGTAAGGATATAGAAATATATTTTGTGACAATTGGGGGTAGTTTAGCATCAAAGGTAGTAGCTTCCTGGACTTGGCAGAGGTGTAGGTGGTGCTGGGTGCCAAATAAACAGCATATCAGTTAATGGAAATCCAAAAGAAATGGCTTTATTCAGCTAGTAAGTGATACCAGGAACAAAAACAAAAACAGCCTAGGTCACACACAGGGAAATAATTCACTTCTTGAGCCCTGACTAACTTCTGGGGGCAAGAAGCTTTACTGAGGTTTCCCCTCAGCAATCTGGCTCACACTAGAGCTTAACTAAGTCCGTTGTGGAATCCAGTCCTCTTGGGACAGACCACCTGTCTGTCTCTAACTGGTCTACCATCCACCTGCTCCCTGCAGGTCTCCAGCAGCTCTCTCCTGCTGTGTGCACTCCCTCTGGAGTGAAGCCCCACCTATGGGTGTGGTTGAGGACCTTTTTAACCCTGGTTTTGGGTCGCTCACCTGCGCCCTCTAGGTTTACACTCTCACAATATATATACACTGATTAGCCATAACAATAAAGTCATTAAGACCTCCTTCCTATATATCCAGCTACCTGTTGATTTCTAATGCCAAAACTGATCTCAATATTTTGTATGGGATCATTTCTGGCACATCGTGCACATCAGTTTTGACCAGGACATCTACCTACACTAGACAAAAAAAAGTTGCTTGCAACATTTACTGTCTGGCTAGGCTCCAAGCAAGTACACAAAGTGGACACAAATGTCATCAGTTGTGTCCAATTCAGGCATAAAACAGCTGAACAGACACAAGTGACATATTTGGCCCCAGCCTTACAGGGTAAGTGAATAATATGAATTATTTATAATTAATATATCTCATGATGATAATGGCACCTGTCAATCTGTGGAATATATGTGGCAGTGGGAGAACAGTCTAGAAGTCTAGAGGTTAGAAAAGACAATTAGCAAGAAACTTTGACAAGGTCCAAATTTTGATCTTTAGACAACTGGGTTAACATAGTTTCTGAAAATGGCAGGTCTTATGAGGTGATCTGAGTATGTAATGGTTAGTATCAAAAGTGGTACAAATAAGGACAACAGGTAAACCAGTGACAGTGTTACGGTTCCCCAAGGCTCACAGATACCTGTGGCTAGCCTGTCTTGTCCCATGCATTAGAAGAGGCACACAGTACTCTGAAAACGTTATTGTCCAGGTGTGTGTATATCCTTTACTTGGAGAAAAGGTGACACCATAATGCACTTTAGGAAGAAGTCAAGCTGGCAGAGGTAGTGTGATATCTATGTTCTTGTTACATACATGAATGGTACTTTCATGTACCAGCTACCTAAACATTGTTGTAGGCCAATGATGCCCCTTCATGGCAATGGTATTCCTTAAATGCAGTGACCTCTTTCAACAGTATAATTCCTTTTGGACTGGGCTAAATTCACTCTAGGCAGAGGCAGAAGCAGAGACATAACTTCCAGATGCTAATGCACTATCTGCAACAGAATCCCTACCTATGCTGTGTGTTTATGACACTGGTGTCTCCCAGCCACCCTAGCCAGGAGACACAGCCCTATAACGACATGCCCCACATAAGAAGTTGGTGCCATGAATATAAATGATAATAATCATAATTTTGAAATTACCCGGCAAATAAAAAAATAATCTGTTACAGATACAGATTTCCTATCCTCTGACTCTTACATTGCTGTGTCAAACGCCTGTCCAGTATTGCAAGACTAAGAGTTATAATAGCATTTTCCTCAGCAGAGGACGCATATCCCTTTTTTTCAAATAGGATTTCTGAAATGCCAACATAAGCTTATGTTTTTGGCTTCATTCTGTCATCTGATATCACAGCCCTGAAACGTGGGGTAACTTTCAGCCATATAGTATATTACTATTACAGGAGTTCTCCTTCACCACTTGGGTTTTATAAAGCAGACAGATTGAGGTTTGCAGTTTGTTTCCAAGCTGTAATTATAGAGTAGAAAGTCGCCTTGTTACATCTACACACGTGCCGCTAGTGTTACACATGCATGTGCTTGTGAATATTGGCGTACCACTAATTATCAAGATATGTATGTTCTTGGAAAACCACACTATAGCAAAAAAAGAAATGAATTTCAGGGGAGCAAATATAACAAAAGCTTCAAGTTTGCCTAAATGTGTCATATTTGGACAGCTGACTCTTTCAATAGAAGTTTATTATCCTGTAAAAGAATATGAACATGACGGAAAAAAGGAAAACTGTTCCCCTAGTGCCATCTTTTCAAAGGTAGCTTGCTATAGATCAGTGCTTGGCCTTTAGGAAGCCTAGTAACATGACCTGGGATTAAAGCCTCCGAAAGGGCACACCAACAGCTGTTTTGGGGTTATTGTCCCTGATCACGGTACGGTTTTCTGGTTGAAAAGCGTTGGTCAGGAGGGGTACTATGTCTCCTTAAGGAGATTGTCTTTGATATGTAAGCTCTAGTTTGCATTGCTAGAGGTAGTAGTGGCACTGAAATAGAGGGAAAGAAGTATAAGACATATAACAATGACACAGTGCACAAATTAAAGCACTATTCAGTTGTATAGTACCATCATATTGTGCTATGAATCACATCAATATCTGGTGTGACCATCCTTTGCCTTCAAAATAGCAACAATCATTCTCGGTACACTTGCAGACAGTTTTGAAGGAACTCGGCTGGAATGTTGTTCGAACATCTTGGAGAACTAAGCACAGATGATCTGTAAATGTAGGCTTGCTCAAATCCTTCTGTCTTTTCATGTAATCCCAGACAGACTGGATGATCAGGAATCTGTGGGGGCCATATCATCACCTCCAGTACTTTTATTCCAAAGGGCGATCACACCAAATATTGATATGATTTAGATTTCTCTTTTGTTCATTCATTTAATTTTGTAAAATGACAAAAATAATCTATTAATACTTCTATTTTTTTAAAGTATTCTTACTTTGTCTAAAACTTATGCACATTACTGTATGAAAAGCTGGACCTGTGTCTTATCTGAAAAGAGGTTGGCTCTGTGAGGATAATAACTGAGGAGCAGACCTGTCAGATGTCCCACTTTTTCTTGCTCCCTGATTCTGGATGCCTGTTCTGTGATAACATTTTACATGGGCTGAACATGGTTGAAATAGAGTTAGGTGTGAATGGAAAAAACTAGAGATATGTCAATATCTGGTGATTTTCCAAGTGCAGAATGAAGTTAGCACCCAGCACCATCACCTGGAGACTCTCTAGTCCTCAGAAAGTACACTCTGTACTGTGTTGGCCCTTAGGTAATTAGTCTTCTATTGGACTCTTCTTTGTCTCAGTAAACGTGGAAGTGTAGAGTGACCCAGCTGAGTGAAGATGTTTGATGTCACCATTCATCTCGCAGGCCAAAGTGCTAGGACAAACAGGGAGATGTAAGGGTAAATGTCCAAATGCACTGGATGAAGCATTGGTCAGGTCACTATGACAGATTGTAACACTTAGGAGGTATGAATTTGATTAATATGACTCCTTATCGATGACAGGGAGTGACTGAAGAGGTATGTATGTGCAAAGGTGACTCTCACAATACAGAGATGCAGAGTTGATTTCAGACTTTTCTTTGAAACCTAATAGTTTTTTTATGAAAGCCCTATATCTTCTTCTCACATCTGTGTTTAGAAATACTTTCTCATATTTCCCAGATATATTGATGATAATGAATGATCATGGGTTTAGGAGATCCTTAACTATTTAGTGGTTGTGGACCTGAGAGTGCCATATCCAGTCATACAATTACACTTTTTCATAAATTTTCATTCTTTTTATTTTTTCATAATTATTTCATTTATTATTATTTCATTTATATTATTTCATTATTATTTCATTATTTTATTTTTATTTGTATTTTAATTGCTTGATATATAGTATAGATAGAGTTATACATGCTGAATGCTGGTTTACTATGTGGTACTATGTGGTTTACTAAAATTTTTCAAGAGGTGTTACAATGTCTGCCACATTGCTTAGGCATTAAATGGATTCTATACCCTTAGTAATATAAACTACAAGAAGGCATGTGAAGTTCTGTCTTGTGAAACAAACTGTTATTTAAATATGCTGCTATTAGGTATAGAAAAGTTGCAAGCCACTCCCTTAAAAGTTTTCTTCAGGCTGAGGCGCAACGTTTCGGAAAAGCAGTTTTTCTGTTTGCTGCGTTTTTTTTTAACCTAAAGCCAAGAACGACTTTAATAGGAATGCAAAATATATAGGAGGCTTTTATACTTATCCCTCCTTCTAAATTCACTCCAGATTTTGGCTTAAAAAATCGCAGAAAAATCAGTAACAAAAAAGCAGCTTTTCTGCAATGTGGGACCTAATCCTCAAAGTGACTTCTATTACTATAAAAATTTCAAAGCAACCTATTAACTTTTGCACCATTAACATAGTATGAGCAGCAGCCCATTATTTGGGATTAGTGTTCTATATTAGTGGTTAGTACTGATGTCTTGCAGCGCTAGAGCCCTAGGTTCAAATCTGACCAAAGACAACATTTGTATGTTCTCCCCATGTTTGCGTGGGTTTCCTTCGGCTAATCCAGTTTCCTCCTACACTCTAAAGACATACTGATAGGGAATGTAGATTGTGAGCCCTATATGGGACATTGATTGACAATGTCTGTAAAGCACTTCAGAATATGATGGCGCTATATAAGTAAGAAAAATAAATAATACAGTCATATGAAAAAGTTTGGGCACCCCTATTAATCTTAATCATTTTTAGTTCTAAATATTTGGGTGTTTGCAACAGCCATTTCAATTTGATATATCTAATAACTGATGGACACAGTAATATTTCAGGATTGAAATGAGGTTTATTGTACTAACAGAAAATGTGCAATATGCATTAAACCAAAATTTGGCCATTTTATTGATTTGAATACTCCTAACTACTTTTTACTGACTTACTGAAGCACAAAATTGGTTTTGTAACCTCACTGAGCTTTGAACTTCATAGCCAGGTGTATCCAATCATGAGAAAAGGTATTTAAGGTGGCCAATTGCAAGTTGTTCTCCTATTTGAATCTCCTCTGAAGAGTGGCATCATGGGCTCCTCAAAACAACTCTCAAATGATCTGAAAACAAAGATTGTTCAACATAGTTGTTCAGGGGAAGGATACAAAAAGTTGTCTCAGAGATTTAACCTGTCAGTTTCCACTGTGAGGAACATAGTAAGGAAATGGAAGACCACAGGGACAGTTCTTGTTAAGCCCAGAAGTGGCAGGCCAAGAAAAATATCAGAAAGGCAGAGAAGAAGAATGGTGAGAACAGTCAAGGACAATCCACAGACCACCTCCAAAGAGCTGCAGCATCATCTTGCTGCAGATGGTGTCACTGTGCATCGGTCAACAATACAGCACACTTAGGAGAAGCTGTATGGGAGAGTGATGCAAAAGAAGCCTTTTCTGAAAGCACGCCACAAACAGAGTCGCCTGAGGTATGCAAAAGCACATTTGGACAAGCCAGCTTCATTTTGGAAGAAGGTCCTGTGGACTGATGAAACAAAGATTGAGTTGTTTGGTCATACAAAAAAGCGTTATGCATGGCGTCAAAAAAACACAGCATTCCAAGAAAAACACTAGCTACCCACTGTAAAATTTGGTGGAGGTTCCATCATGCTTTGGGGCTGTGTGGCCAATGCCGGCACCGGGAATCTTGTTAAAGTTGAGGGTCGCATGGATTCAACTCAGTATCAGCAGATTCTTGAGAATAATGTACAAGAATCAGTGACGAATTTGAAGTTACGTCGGGGATGGATATTTCAGCAAGACAATGATCCAAAACACAGCTCCAAATCTACTCAGGCATTCATGCAGAGGAACAATTACAATGTTCTGGAATGGCCATCCCAGTCCCCAGACCTGAATATCATTGAACATCTGTGGGATAATTTGAAGCGGGCTGTCCATGCTCGGCGACCATCAAACTTAACTGAACTGGAATTGTTTTGTAAAGAGGAATGGTCAAAAATACCTTCATCCAGGATCCCGGAACTGATTAAAAGCTACAGGAAGCGACTAGAGGCTGTTATTTTTGCAAAAGTAGGATCTACTAAATATTAATGTCACTTTTCTGTTGAGGTGCCCATACTTTTGCACCGGTCAAATTTTGGTTTAATGCATATTGCACATTTTCTGTTAGTACAATAAACCTCATTTCAATCCTGAAATATTACTGTGTCCATCAGTTATTAGATATATCAAATTGAAATGGCTGTTGCAAACACCCAAATATTTAGAACTAAAAATGATTAAGATTAATAGGGGTGCCCAAACTTTTTCATATGACTGTATATCTGGATGGGCTTGTCTCTGCAACATACACATAGATTTTTCCAAGCCACTGTCAAGTGAATGGGGCAGTGAAAGAGACATCTGCAACAAACCTTTCATGTGTCAAAATACTCTAAAAGGTCAAGCGTTCTACATATTTATAGATTTGGTGTCTTCTGGCTATATTTAACAAACTAGTCCATTAACATATCTAGTCCCCTGCATGAAACTTATTTGACAAGATTTTAACTGGGTTGGGTAATTTTCATACATTCCAATTACAGTTTTAAGACCACCAGATCTTACATGGAGCCAACTGTAGCCTGGACCTAATTGTAGCTAAACGTGTCTTTGCTGTAGGATAAACATTACATATAGTCCTCTATAATGGTGCTGTAAGACCTGACTAGTAACTACTGTCTAATACCAGGTTATATACTGTGCCATTCCTCTATATGTTGCTTTGTCTATGGTTGAGACATATGCTTCGGTGGAGCAGCGGCTACGCATGAATGACTGTCTGACAAGGGGTAGCAGGGATCCAGATGTTACAACATAACACATTTCTGGTTTGGCAGCAGTAGCCACTATAGGAACATCATCTAAGCTGCGTTTCTGCTATTTATTGTGGTTGATGGACTAAACATCAATTTGCGAAGAGTGCCAGCAATTGTGCGCTCACAGCCAAAGGATAAGGGCCTTTATAAGCGAAATCTCATGAGAAACCAGCAATAAGCATTGTGTTTCTTATTGTCTTGTGAAGAGCACTTTATGTATCCTGGAAAGTAAGGTTTTGCAGGTGTAGAACTCATCTGCTCAAGATCAGAATCTTCTGGGCTGACATGGATTTCACAGTGATCACAGCTCGCAGATACTAACTCTGCATGTGTCTGACACATTCTAGCAGTTTTCAGATGATCCTTCCTTCTCACCAAACAGTTTTATTCTATTTAAATGGTGATGATAGATTTACTGGCAGGAAAAAAATGGGGTCTCCATTTTCATTCTGTGCTATAGAAAAGCTTTGCAGTATTTAAATGTTACTCACATCTGTTAGCTAAACCACAAGTAGTAATTTCTGTGAACTTACCAACGCGCCAATGTTTTAACCCATGCAGTGGTTGCATCATGCAAACCTAACTTTGTTTCTTTTACATATTATTTTTTTAGATTAATGGGAAACTTGACTCAACTACCTTTTGTCCTAGAGTGTATAACTGTATGAGCAGTAATACTAAGATTAAAGGTCTTTAATGGGTTATATTACATATATTGCATACAGATGGTTATATTACTTATATTACATTCATATATATATATATATATATATATATATATATATATATATAATTGCAACAACCTTTAACTTGCCTGTTTCATTGGCTTTCAGTGGCTTTTGTTGTCATACTGCAGCAAGTCTTTAGATTTAAGTTAAACTTTGCTACATTTCTACTCTATAAGGCAATCTATTACCAATGACTACTAAGAGCAATTGTTAATTATTGTTATTTTCATTATTGATTATTAAAGGGGTTATCCAACGTTTTAAAATTGTCCAATTCCAGTCTATGAAACACTGCTGCAGTAGTCATTGCAGCTACTATTAAAAGTATGGAAAGTGAGTGCTGCAGCTCACACTGGCACAGGGAAACAGATGACAGGTGGACCCCCACTAATCCAAAATTGATGTCCTTTCCTATGAATAGGACATCAATTTTAAAAAGCTGGGTAGCCCCTTTAAGTAACAGAAAAGGAAATGACATGGAAATCAACACATAACAGAGATGGGTAGGAAAGAAATAGGAAATATGTTGTGGGTCTTGGTAAAGAATATAGCACATGTGACACTGGTGGACAGACTGGGGCATAAGTATTAAATAGGTTATCCCACATTTGATATTTATCACTCATCCACAGTATAACTGATATATGTCTGATCACTGGGGGCCCCACTGCTGAGAACCCCACAGATCACTAGATTGCGGGTCCTAAGTCTCCCTTCTGTCATCCAGTAATAAGGAACACAACACTAATTCTAGTGGTGAGGCTGCCAGGAAAAGGATATTTATCATCTATCCTGTGCATGGGTGATAGATGTCAACTGTGGGACAATGTCTTTAATAAACCTCCCTAAGGTCAGGGACACATGTTATGTACTTGCAGCAGATTAGCTGCTACGGAAACTGGAAGTTAAGAAAAATAGACATGCTCTATCTCTGTCTGTTTTGACTAACACATGATCCCAATAGATATCAATGGATCCATATTTAACTGTAAAACGGATTGATGTTCGAGTTATGTCTATTAAAAACAAATCAGTGGATTAGACCAAAAAAGAAATACCTAAGAAAGTCATCCGTTTTTTTAACGCTCCATTAATAACGGTAGCACAATGGATGACACAAAAAAACTGAACCAATGTAAAATGCCCGTCAAAAAAGGACTTGAAAGTCCATTTTTCTTGGACATTAGGTCCATGAACATGACACGGTCCTGTGAACAAGTCCTTATAGGCGACAACCTTGTGGAAAACTGTAGTAGTAACTCTCAATGGTCAATGTATTCATACTTTCCAGAGGAGTAACAGAGATCTAAAATAAAAATACTCCAGCATTACTATCCATGGGTAGTTCTAGTATTTTTTTATTTAACTGTAATTTTTATCGAAAAGATTTTTCATTAACAAGGTATAAAGAGAAAAAAAGATCAAACAAGCAGAAAACAATGAGGTAGGTAGAGGCTATCCGCCTCTTCTCCCTTAAGCAATATTCATTCAAATTAGACAGTAAACAAGGGAGGGGAGGGATGAAGGGATTAAGAAGACAAGGGTAGAACCAGAGGAAAGGAGGGGAGGGGAGAAGAGGACTAGAGATCAGAGACCCTGTGATGTACAATACATGTCCCAGGGCGCCCAGATAGCCCCAAAGGCCTCCTGTGAGTTGTTTAGGCGCGCGGTCAGGCATTCAAGACTCCTCACATCCTTCACTCTAGCCACAAGTTCAAGACCAGATGGGGGACTCACTTTCTTCCAGTTTCTAGCTATGAGAGTTTTAGCTGCAGTACAAAGGTGCAAGAAAATCCTGGATGACTTATTGCTCAGGTGCCTGGGGGGAAGGTTCAGGAGATAAACCAGAGGGTCAAGAGGGACCTCTTGCAAAAAGAGAGCAGTCGTCAAAGTCCTGACCTCCCTCCAGAAACCTAGGATGAGAGGGCACGTCCAAAAGATGTGGTGCAGGGTACCCACCGCAGCTCCACAGCGCCAGCACCATGGGGGAACCAATGGGTTTAAAGCATGGAGGAGAGCCGGGGTATGATACCAATGCATCAACAACTTATACTGCGCTTCCCGAAATGTAATGCACTGAGATGATTTCTGGGCCCGAGACCATACAATCCGCCACTGTTCCTGGGAGATGGGTCTACCCACCACCTCCTCCCATTTAAGCATATAGCGATGAGTAACTGGGGAGCCTGTAGTTTGTGAGGTAAGAAGTTGGTAAATAGAGGATATAAGGCCCCTAGTGGACGTACCTGCACGGCAAATATTTTCAAAAGCGGTGGGCAGTGACACCTTAAAGGACCCATGGAGGGAGCGGACAAAGTGAACCACCTGTAAATAATGGAACCATTCAGAACCTGGCAGGTTTTGGTTAGCTGTAAGGTAGGCAAAGGACCTGAGTTCCAAGGTTCCAGGATCAACCATGTCCGCAATCCGGTAAAGACCAGCTTTAGACCACACCTTAGTCATGGCAGAGGTCAGGCTTTCCGGGAGAAGGGGGTTGTATAGTATGGAGACCATAGATATGTGCTGGGACATCAGGGAGAATCTAGTACGACAGGCAGACCGGGTAGTTCTAGTATTTAATACAACACATTTATCAGGAAAGCTGATAGGTAAAAGGAACATGTTTAATGCTGTTTAATCTACCAGGATCTTGTTACAGAGTAGGAGGAGCTGACCAAATTAAATATATCGTTTTGCTCTTTCTGTGCTTTGGAGTCCAGCGGGAGGTCTTATTTGACAATAGATAGAATTCCTTGAGTGAATATCAGCCAATCACTGATTGGGACCGTCCACTGAACTCCAAATACAAGCTATATAAAATGTTCTCTTTCCAAACTATATATCAATGTGCTCAATGAGCTCCCTAACATGCATGATTTTTATGTTCAACACAACTGGATCCCTTTAACTAAGCCAAAAATGCTAGCTTCTAAAACATGTCAGATTTCTTCATCAATCCATCCAAGTGATATATTCTACTTTAATAAACTCCCTGACCACCAAACCAACTCCTTCCCAAACTCTGTAATCTAAAACTCTCCTTTCACCTTCCAGCCTATTAGAAGTATAGAGAAATTTTCCATTAATCAACAGTTGTCTGGCCTTACTGTATGCTCCGTCCGTGATTGATGCATTTAGATGTTAATATCAGCAGCATCTCAAAGGATCATTTAAAAATTTATATTTGGTGCATTCAAGTTGTTGCATCATTAAATCAGTGTCATGTGGTTCACCAGTTTCCTTCAGGCCTAAAGCCATTCAAAGAATGAAGATCAGTAACCTGCTCTGTGACAAATCAGCCAGCACTTTGATGTTTCCCTTTTAGTTTCTTTTTTAAGCTTTTAATTTCTCTTTTAATTGACTGTGGATTTCAGCTTTCAAAAAAAATGGTGACAGGACGAGCATGAATCGCCAAATAAAACCCAACCAAGGGGAGGTCAGAGCTCAAAGCGAATGCTCATAAATAAGAGTGGTTCTTTAAATCCGCCAAGTCTTAGCTGTAATGAGCAGCAGGCTACCTTTCTGATACTATACGAAAGCCTGCAGTACCATTTTCACGGAAGAGTTGCAAGTGGAGACCTAGCGTGGAGCCGGCTCACGTTAGAAGTACGAAAACTGTGAGGTATGTACGTCAGACGGATCAATGAAAACACTGCTAAAGACAATCATAGCTTTAAAAGCACCTCGGGTTGTACACCATGCAGGTCAGATGAGGCAAAGTCACAGACGGTAATATCATTATATTAAATATGCTTATATCCCATATTTCTGCTATAGTTGAAGATGCTGTGCTGCGCTGTTCCCAATTAAAAGTCAAGCATCAAAATTTCAAGGGTTAATTACAGAGGCTGCCTATTTAAGCCAGTACCTGTCTAATGGAGAATTATTCCCCAGAAAAGTCTGTTATGGACATCGGGACAGATTTATTAAGACTGGTGTTTTGTACGTCAGTCTTAATAAAGACATGACATGAGCTACATCCTCTTAATAAATCAGCAGCGTGCCTGTACACCAGAATGGAGATCTACGCCAGTTAGGAAATGGCGTAGATTCCCTGTATAACTCACATCCCACTCCGCCCACATAAGGTGAAAGTATCAAGCATGGCGCAAAGCGGGGAATGTTTTGCACATCTGATACAAGAAAGGGCATTATTATTATTTATTTATCTTGGGGGAGGGGTTCACACTACCATTGTTAATGCCCGTTGCTGTCTTCCATCATAGGATGACAGCAACGGACATTAATCTGTCCCAGAAAACGGTCACAGACTGATTCTGTGTCCGTACCCATTGACTCTAATGTAAACAACATGACAGAAGCTATCTTCAATCATGTTTCTTTATAATATACACGCCTAAATGCAAAGTGGCAGAGCTTATACACATTTTCCCCAAAGTGTCCATTTGGAGGCATTCTTGGAGGGGAGGCTTTTGGTAATCTAAATGTTGGTATGTATGTTATAAATGGCACATGGTAGACAACGCCCTTTAAAGTTCTACTGGTTATCTTGCCCTTTCCTTGGTCTAGTCCATAATTCTTTTTCCTCAAAGGGACGTTGTTTTTTTTTATTATTAAAGGGGTATTCCCTTCCTGGACACTTATAGCATATCCACAGAAAATGCCATATACAGTCATAAGAAAAAGTTTTGGCACCCCTATTAATCTTAATCATTTTTAGTTCTAAATATTTGGGTGTTTGCAACAGCCATTTCAATTTGATATATCTAATAACTGATGGACACAGTAATATTTCAGGATTGAAATGAGGTTTATTGTACTAACAGAAAATGTGCAATATGCATTAAACCAAAATTTGACCGGTGCAAAAATTTGGGTACCCTTATCATTTTATTGATTTGAATACTCCTAACTACTTTTTACTGACTTACTGAAGCACAAAATTGGTTTTGTAACCTCACTGAGCTTTGAACTTCATAGCCAGGTGTATCCAATCATGAGAAAAGGTATTTAAGGTGGCCAATTGCAAGTTGTTCTCCTATTTGAATCTCCTCTGAAGCGTGGCATCATGGGCTCCTCAAAACAACTCGCAAATGATCTGAAAACAAAGATTGTTCAACATAGTTGTTCAGGGGAAGGATACAAAAAGTTGTCTCAGAGATTTAACCTGTCAGTTTCCACTGTGAGGAACATAGTAAGGAAATGGAAGACCACAGGGACAGTTTTTGTTAAGCCCAGAAGTGGCAGGCCAAGAAAAATATCAGAAAGGCAGAGAAGAAGAATGGTGAGAACAGTCAAGGACAATCCACAGACCACCTCCAAAGAGCTGCAGCATCATCTTGCTGCAGATGGTGTCACTGTGCATCGGTCAACAATACAGCACACTTTGCACAAGGAGAAGCTGTATGGGAGAGTGATGCGAAAGAAGCTGTTTCTGAAAGCATGCCACAAACAGAGTCACCTGAGGTATGCAAAAGCACATTTGGACAAGCCAGCCATTTTGGAAGAAGGTCCTGTGGACTGATGAAACAAAGATTGAGTTGTTTGGTCATACAAAAAGGCGTTATGCATGGCGTCAAAAAAACACAGCATTCCAAGAAAAACACTTGCTACCCACTGTAAAATTTGGTGGAGGTTCCATCATGCTTTGGGGCTGTGTGGCCAATGCCGGCACCAGGAATCTTGTTATAGTTGAGGGTCGCATGGATTCAACTCAGTATCAGCAGATTCTTGAGAATAATGTACAAGAATCAGTGACGAATTTGAAGTTACGCCGGGGATGGATATTTCAGCAAGACAATGATCCAAAACACAGCTCCAAATCTACTCAGGCATTCATGCAGAGGAACAATTACAATGTTCTGGAATGGCCACCCCAGTCCCCAGACCTGAATATCATTGAACATCTGTGGGATAATTTGAAGTGGGCTGTCCATGCTCGGCGACCATCAAACTTAACTGAACTGGAATTGTTTTGTAAAGAGGAATGGTCAAAAATACCTTCATCCAGGATCCAGGAACTGATTAAAAGCTACAGGAAGCGACTAGAGGCTGTTATTTTTGCAAAAGGAGGATCTACTAAATATTAATGTCACTTTTCTGTTGAGGTGCCCATACTTTTGCACCGGTCAAATTTTGGTTTAATGCATATTGCACATTTTCTGTTAGTACAATAAACCTCATTTCAATCCTGAAATATTACTGTGTCCATCAGTTATTAGATATATCAAATTGAAATGGCTGTTGCAAACACCCAAATATTTAGAACTAAAAATGATTAAGATTAATGGGGGTGCCCAAACTTTTTCATATGACTGTATGTCTAATAGTTGTGGGTCCCACCTCTGAGACCTGCACCTAAGAGGAGAGGTGAATCTCTCCATTTATTGCTATAGAACTTCAGAGAAAAGCCTACCATGCAAATATTTTTCCAGATAGGAATATTCTTTTAAAAGGGACCATTTCACTATCTCCACCAACTTTAACTACTTGCATGCTACTATAGGTTCTGCTCCACTGATTCTGGTGCAGTTAGAATTTTTTCTCTCTATATATATTTTCTGATGGTTAAAGCATCCAGAATTCTAATTAGGATCTCTACTGTGAGGTGGGCTGTCCTGGACTGTAACAGATAGTCAGGAACCCCACACCCTACAGTAGAGAGTCTAATTAGCGTATTGGGTGCTGAAACTAACAGAGTGCACACATAGAAAGTACCTGCTGAAGGTTTTCTACCAGGGATGTAACTAGAAAATATGGGCCCCATAGCAAGTTTTTGACTGGGGCCCCCACCCCAGCCCTCACATGGTAAAATGCCCTCTTTATTGACCCTCTCATGGTATAACACAGGGTAATGGGGTAAGAGACCCCAATACAGGCCCCCATACAGTAAGGACCCACATTACAGGCCTCCATACAGTAAGTGACCCTATTATAGGCGCTCACACAATATAGTGTCCCAATACAGGACCCCAGAGTGGTACTTTAGGATGCTACCTACTGGATTACTCCAACAGGTAACATCCTATTTTCACTTACCTCCCCCGATTCCTTTCCACTGCCTCCTCTGCTTAGGCCCCCAGGAGGTGCTGCATTTTAAATTCTGATGCTTAAGACGCGATGTCCAGGTTGTTATTTGCTTGGTTCTCTGGATGACTAAACTGAGGTGTCATTGGAAAGGAGCAGTAGGCCAAAATCGTCCATTACCTGCTGGAGTAGTTGGGGTAGTTGGTAACGACCTATTAAAAATGTTTAAAAATGCGGGGGGTGGATTGGCTACAGTAGCTATGGTGGTAGTTACTCCCCTGGTTTCTACTTATTTAGACCTCTGCCCCCCTTACCATTCAGATATGGTATCTCTTCCTCATTTCCTCACGATATATGAGGAAATGACAAATGTAGAATTTAGGGGTCTTGTGACTTTGGAGGCGAATGTATAGTACCATGTACATGGCTCTCTTTTTACGTGATGTTTCCATGGTTTTGTTAAATTTGGTCATTATTTTTTTTTCCTGTTATGTTTTGTACTTTTGTATAATATAAAACATGTTGTAGTATATGGTCTGAACCTGAGGAAGAGGATGTGACAGGTGCTTTATGTGGTGAGCCATATAACAAGTACTATATGTTGAGGGACATGTGGCATGTGCTTTCTATATGGTATATGGAAAGCACTATGGGCCGTGACACCATACACTTGGGCAGTCACTTTGAATAGTATGGTATATGGCAGACACTTTCACTGGTGGGGCATACAGTATGGCAAGCTTTGTATGGCAGGACAAATGGTGGGGTGGGGCTTGTAACGGACACTTTATAAGGTGGAACATGTATCAGAGTCAAAATTTGGTAATTCTGTAGCTTTCATGTACATGTGGTAGTCATGTATTTTATATCGGGGCATGTACAGTGCTGGCCAAAAGTATTGGCACCCCTGCAATTCTGTCAGATAATACTAAATTTCTTCCAGAAAATGATTGCAATCACAAATGCTTTGGTAATAATATCTTCATTTATTTTGCTTGCAATGAAAAAACACAAAAGAGAATGAAAAAAAAAGTCAAATCATTGATCATTTTACACAAAACTCCAAAAATGGGCCGGACAAAAGTATTGGCACCCTCAGCCTAATACTTGGTAGCACAACCTTTAGACAAAATAACTGCGAACAACCGCTTCCGGTAACCATCAATGAGTTTCTTACAATGCTCTGCTGGAATTTTAGACCATTCTTCTTTGGCAAATTTCTCCAGGTCCCTGAGATTTGAAGGGTGCCTTCTCCAAACTGCCATTTTGAGATCTCTCCACAGGTGTTCTATGGGATTCAGGTCTGGACTCATTGCTGGCCACTTTAGAAGTCTCCAGTGCTTTCTCTCAAACCATTTTCTAGTGCTTTTTGAAGTGTGTTTTGGGTCATTGTCCTGCTGGAAGACCCATGACCTCTGAGGGAGACCCAGCTTTCTCACACTGGGCCCTACATTATGCTGCAAAATTTGTTGGGAGTCTTCAGACTTCATAATGCCATGCACACGGTCAAGCAGTCCAGTGCCAGAGGCAGCAAAGCAACCCCAAAACATCAGGGAACCTCCGCCATGTTTGACTGTAAGGACCATGTTCTTTTCTTTGAAGGACTCTTTTTTTTTCCTGTAAACTCTATGTTGATGCCTTTTCCCAAAAAGCTCTACTTTTGTCTCATCTGACCAGAGAACATTCTTCCAAAAAGTTTTTGGCTTTCTCAGGTAAGTTTTGGCAAACTCCAGCCTGGCTTTTTTATGTCTCTGGGTCAGAAGTGGGGTCTTCCTGGGTATCCTACCATAGAGTCCCTTTTCATTCAGACGCCGACGGATAGTATGGGTTGACACTGTTGTACCCTCGGACTGCAGGGCAGCTAGAACTTGTTTGGATGTTAGTCGAGGTTCTTTAGCCACCATCCGCACAATCTTTCGTTGAAATCTCTCATCAATTTTTCTTTTCCGTCCACATCTAGGAAGGTTAGCCACAGTGCCATGGGCATTAAACTTCTTGATGACACTGCGCACGGTAGACACAGGAACATTCAGGTCTTTGGAGATGGACTTGTAGCCTTGAGATTGCTCATGCTTCCTCACAATTTTGCTTCTCAAGTCCTCAGACAGTTCTTTGGTCTTCTTTCTTTTCTCAATGCTCAATGTGGTACACACAAGGACACAGGACAGAGGTTGAGTCAACTTTAATCCATTTCAACTGGCTGCAAGTGTGATTTAGTTATTGCCACCACCTGTTATGTGCCACAGGTAAGTAACAGGTGCTGTTAATTACACAAATTAGAGAAGCATCACCTGATTTTTCAAAGGGTGCCAATACTTTTGTCCACCCCCTTTTTTATGTTTGGTGTGGAATTATATCCAATTTGGCTTTTTGACAATTCTTTTTGTGGTTTTCCATTGACGACAAATTAAATGAAGATATTATTACCAAAGCATTTGTGATTGCAATCATTTTCTGGAAGAAATTGAGTATTATCTGACAGAATTGCAGGGGTGCCAATACTTTTGGCCAGCAGTGTAGCTATGGTTCAAGTTCTGTGGCTTTGACTTTATCTGCACCTTGTAAAAATATTAGTGACCTATGCTAAGGATAGGTAATTAATATCAGATTAGTGGGGTCCAACACCCAGCACCCTCATCGACCAGCTGTTCTCAGCAGCCAATACTTTGAGAATGGAGCTGGGAGCAAACAGCTCTGTTCTCTGTGTAGTGGCCAGACCAGGTTACTGCAGATCATCTCACACTTATTTGAATAGGACCTACGCTGCAGTGACTCAGTTCAGCCACTGCACATATAACAGCACCGTCTGCTTCCTGCTCTCTGTATCAGCAGCTCAGAAGCCCATAGAAAAGCATGACACAAAAAATTGATATTCTTCTTTTAATTTAATTTAATTTAAATTTCTGTCTGAAATTTAGGAGGTATGGTTTATGTATAAGTATGTGGTAGTACTGTGTCTTTATGTATGTGTATATGTAACATGCATATGCATGTTTGTGTCTGTATATATGAGTATGCGGTGGGGCTCATTTCTAGGACAGTGTGTAAATATGTTTGTGCGTATGTGTATTGATAGCTGAGTCAGACATGGAGGCAGAATTCCATAAGTCTCTCTTCCACAGCTGTTAATATAATCCCCCCGACAGGGAGGGAATAATTATCATGGAAGGAAGTCACCTGGGAAGAATGCTTGTGTAATCTGTTTACCGAATGTGTCAAAAGATATCAAGAAGGATAAATACCTAAAAAAAATCTTCTCTGTGGAGACAGTCAGTCGTACTTGGTTATGACAATTTACTGAATCATCATTTCTGAAAGAAGATTAATTCTTACAGCTGCTTGCCACTTACGTGTGCCAGTCTGCCCAGCACAGAGGGGGTTAAACAGCTCCATAAATCACCCTGGAAATATTGGGGAGAAAGGGATAAATTTGGACAGGAGCCAGGATTTAAAACTTGGCTACTCCCATTTAGTCATTACAAAAGGAGGCCTGCCAAGATGAGAAATTACCCTTGGATAGATGGATATTAGGATTAATTGACTTGAACCAGTGCAGTGGAGCAGGTATGCAAGGCACACTGGGGTGCGGATAATGAGGGCCAATAAGCAGCTTTATTGTCTGCTTTCATCAAGGCAAGAATATCAATGAAACCTTTCCCCTCACGGCAGCATTGTGGAGAATAGCTGCCCTGCTGCTGACAGGGTGGTGTCTCTTAATGCTACCCATACCACCACTCCTATCATCCTGCAAAGAATCTGCCTATGGGTCCTGCTGTCTTTTTCTGACCTTTAACCCGTTTTATCGGTCAGTTGGCCACATTCTATGTTCTTCATTGATTTACCAAAACAGTTAAGTAACTGTATCAAATGGTGACACTCCATTAACATAAAGAACCTAAAGTCAGCAATTCCTTAAGTATAAGTAGGGATTTGAGAGATATACAGTTAAAGGTATACTGAGAGATAGGGAGAAATAGGCTGGAAAGATGATAGATACAGTATCATATTTACAGGTAATAGATTTATAAATAAACTGATACATACTGTACATATACAATATACAGCACTGTGCAAAGGTTTTAGGCAGGGGTGGAAAAAATGCTGCAAAGTAAGAATGGTTTAAAAAATACAAGTGTTAAATGTTTATTTTTGTCAATTAACAAGATGATGTGAATGAATAAAAGAGAAATCTAAATCACATCAGTATTTAGTGTGACCACCCTCTGCCTTCTAAACAGCATCAATTCCTCTAGGTACACTGCAGTTTTTGATGGAACTTGGCAGAGAGGTTTTCCAAACACCTTGGAGAACTAAGCACAGATCTTCCGTGGATGTAGGCTGCTCAAACCAGTCTCTTCATGTATTCCCAGACAGACTGGATGATGTTGAGATCAGAACTCTGTGAGGGCCATACCATCACTTCTAGGACTCCTCCTCCTCCAAAGGACGGTCGCACCAAATATTGATGTGATTTAGATTTCTCTTTTTTTCATTCACTTCATTTTGTTAATTGACAAAAATAAACTATTAACACTTCTATTTTTGAAAGCATTCTTACTTGGCAGCATTTTTCCACATTTGTCTAAAACTTTTGACCAGTACTGCATAGTGTTTAAATAAAAATACTATCTAAACTAGATACAGTACAATACTAAAGAGGGTGCAAGGCTATGTGGTGGTCTGTTTCACTGGTGTAGGCACCAACTTGAGTAAAGTCTCCAGGAAATGGTCTTAAGCTAGCAACACATGGGGGCTGGTCAGCTGCAAGATTTTTATAGAGGACACCCGCAATAGACACTATCACAGCAAAAAACAGCCAAAATTGGTTGCATTCCTAGGTGGATGGTTAAACCTTCAGCATTTGCAGTGCAAAATTTCATTCATTGGCTAGCAGAGGGGTTCAACAACCAATAAGCATCATCATCATCATAGTGAGCATCATCATTATTCAGGAGAGTGGTGGCCAGCTAGGGTCAGCAAGGGGGCAGTTTTAAGGAGGTATATGTCTCATAATAATTTAGGTACATCTCTGTCCCTCCTTGCACCAAAAGCTAAGAGCGTGTGTAGATTTACACTATAATTTAGTTTCTGGCATGAATTCTAATTAATTTGTTGGGCCACGAACGGATATGTCCACTTTTTGCTCCAAAAAAAGTCACACACAAATCAATAGGAAATTATGAAAACACTATAATGTATTGTTTTTGGCAATTTTCTCACTTTTTGGTGGGGTTTTTTTTGGATGCACAGTGTTGTTTTTTTAAATTTTTAAATTTTTTTTAAAATTTCATTCCATTTTTTAAGAGCCCTAAAAAGACATAAAGTGCGTGAGAAGTAAGGCTTATACAGAGCTTTTTTTCAAATAATTTTTTTCTATAATGAGTGGATGAAATGCAATAAAATCTTATCTTAAAATGTGGATGTGGATTCCTAAAATATGGGTGTGGCTTAAATGCGCCATAATTGTATCTTAAAATTCTGGCTCAAACTAAGTAAACTAAAAGGTGGTATAAACTTAGACAAGCCAGTCTAAAGATAGGTCAGATTTAGCATTCACCACCAACACTCTGAGTATTTTCAGACTGTCTGTCTAACTAAATCTGGGGCACTGCATTTTGAAAATTTGATTTCTGCAACTGCCAAAAACACTGATAGTGGTCTTAGCTGTAGAAAGTTTATTTGTGGGAACCTGCTGAACAAAAACGGACATACAAACGTGGACAAAATTGTTGGTACCCCTTGTTTAATGAAGGAAAAACCCACAATGGTCACAGAAATAACTTGAATCTGACAGACTGGAATTTGCCAAACTACATGTTGACAAGCCACAAAGCTTCTGGGAGAATGTCCTATGAACAGTTGAGACAAAAATCGAAATTTTTGGAAAGGCACATCAGCTCTATGTTCACAGACGGAAAAATGAAGCATATCTTGAAAAGAACACTATCCCTACTGTGAAACATGGAGGAGGCTCTGTTATGTTCTGGGGCTGCTTTGCTGCATCTGGCACAGGGTGTCTTGAATCTGTGCTTGATCTCAGTCGCAGGTCATGGGTCTTGCAACTGAATAATGACCCAAAACACACAGCTAAAAACACCCAAGAATGGCTAAGAGGAAAACATTGGACTATTCTGAAGTGGCCTTCTATGAGCCCTGACCTAAATCCTATTGAGCATCTTTAGAAGGAGCTGAAACATGCTGTCTGGAAAAGGCACCCTTCAAACCTGAGACAACTGGAGCAGTTTGCTCATGAGGAGTGGCCAAAATACCTGCTGAGAGGTGCAGAAGTCTCATTGACAGTTACAGGAATCGTTTGATTGCAGTGATCGCCTCAAAAGGTTGTGCAACAAAATATTAAGTTAAGGGAACCATCATTTCTGTCCAGGCCTGTTTCATGAGTTTTCTTTTTTTAAAAATTCTGTTGAAGCATGGTTGAAAAGCAATGTCTGACTTTCATTTGTTCACTTTCATAGAATTTTTATATATTAATACTTTTGTCAGATTCAAGTTATTTCTGTGACCATTGTGTTTTTTTTTTTGATTAAACGAGGGGTACCAACAATTTTGTTCACATGTGTACAGGTATGTATCACTGTTTTTCAGCTAAATGGAGTAAGGGCATATTCACACAAGGATAGGCTGGGGCAATGTAGGTTAGGTTACATTCACACTACTGTTTTTAATGTCTGTTGCTCTCATCCCTCATAGGATGACAGCAATATATATTAATAGTAGCAAAGTAAGGGGCACGGTCGGAGCCACCTCCGTCTGTGTCCATTCCCACACAACATGACGGACAATGGAGGGGGGTCTGTCTACAATACATCTGTCATTTAATGTCTATTGCTATGTCTATTGGAAGGTGAATAATGGTACTTTGAACCCACCCTAACTGCCACATGGATACTGCACCATAAAACAAGTACAGAGTGAAAAATGATTGTAAAAAATGATATAGACTGCAAGGGATAGGGCATGCTTTATTATTTAGAATAAATAATCATGGCCTGAAATGAATTTCACCTGCATTGTGTGAACAGGGCTTTATTAAAAATGTTACTTACAACAATATATCATTATTTTATCAATAGTCCATATCATCATTTTTCCTATTTTTTTTTTTTCGGATAAGTATGGGAGCTTTGGGTCAACAAGGTCAAATACAAATATAATACAAAAAAATAATATAATTTTGTATTCTTCTTATTCCCCCTAGTGATGTTTATCGGCACCTGGTCATACATTTTGTGAGTAGACTCCATCATTATTACATTTGTGCAACTGATTAGTTACAATCCAGTAACTCAGAATTTATATGTTGACCTTTAGGCAAGCATTGGTTGTGTCAAACACAAAAATTTATCTAGCCATAACTTTAGTTAGAAACCGCTTGGTTCATTCAAAGGCTCAGGAAAATTATTCAAATTCCAAGTAACATGACACGCTCCTTAGGGTGAAATGAAAGTCCTCACCTCAATCTATATGGAAGCAACCTACACGAAAGAAAACTTTCCATTGGTTTATTAAACCAAAGACTCAATAGAAACTGAATAGGCCACTTGCTCAAAATATATCAATGTTCTTACAGCATGAAAGATTTGCTTGCACCTGAACTATATTTTAACATTCTTGGGGCTTACTGTGGTAAGAAGCACTTGTCTATCATTACTTTATACAAAGGGTGAAGGTCACTTGTTACCTAGAACAGTGGGTGCACACAGGAATCCGTTAACACAAAAATCTCATGCACAATGACTTGAAAGCCCTTTTCCTTTATATTTACTGTATTGTAGCTCACAGCAAGAGCAAAGAACTGACAGCTTTACTGTTCACTTCTTAAGCACAAAAAAGTCTTCAAACCTTTATAACACTAAGAAAGCAGAAGACATTCTCGCAAAGGAATGTTTCCATATTTTCAATCTGCTCCTGGATCACAATGTAACCTCTGCTGAAAATACCAAGTGCAGTCTTCTCCTCCAGAGCAAGTAATCTGCTTTCTATGTTTGATAAACTGACAGCAAATCTGTATCCAAGTACACAGGAAAATACAACTTCCTTCCAATTACAAATCAAGTTTATTTAGAACTGGATATTCATTCGAGCTTGAAATCCCAACCACTCGAAATGTCATGAATTTACAAACAAAATATTAATAAATGCTTTCATATGGGAGTGGTTGTAGGCTTCTATGTGAAGATTACATTTTTTTCACGATTCATTTAATTTATAATCTTTTCAGAATGATCTATAATGAAGAAAATAGGTAATACCTTACAGTAGATTAGATGTTTTTCTTCCATATAAAGCTCCTGTATCATGAAAAAAGTGTCATTACATTACTATTTTTCTATTGTCGACAGATTCTCATTCCACTTAATGCAGACAGCAATGCAAAATATATTGGGGGGGGGGGGGGTGAGAATTTATTAACACTGGCGTTCTTTACAGCAGTCTTAATCAAATCCCCGGCTGGTGTGAGTTCGCACCTGAATAATTAACCCCTTCTCGCTCTGCGCCGTACTATTACGTTGTGCTGAGCGTGTTGTTAACGCTCAGCGCCATAATAGTACGGCACTGTAATGCCACGGGCTCTGGCGGATTAACCCCTCAGATGCCGTGATCAATAGCGATAACAGCATCCAGGGGATTCTGGGGCAAGATTGCCCCCCGCCACCCTTCGGATGCCCATTACACATATTCAGCCTATGTGTGATGTGCCGCAATACTATATATTTGCAGTACATTGCATTGGGTATAAGAGATCCCATGTTCAAGTCCCTTTGTGGGACAGGTAAAAAGTGAAAAAAAAGTTAAAGTGTAAACAAATAATTTTAGTTCATTTGTTTAAAAAAAACACCTTTTTAATTTAAAATAACACATGTTAGGTATCCCCATCAGCATATAAGTCCACACTGTCCAAAAATAGTGTTATCTATCCCGTATGGTGAACGCCATAAAGAAAAAAAACGCAATGTGCAAATTTACATATTTTGCCACCTGGCTTTCCCCAATAAATAGAAATAAAGATTAATCATAAGTCATACATACCAAACATTGGTACCAATAAAAAGTACAACTTTCCCTGCAAATAAAGAGCCCTGACATATCTCCGTCAACAACACAGTAAAAAGGTTATAGGTCGTCAGAAAAAGTTACATTTTATTTGTAAAAGTGGTAAAACGTAATAAAACCATTATAAATATGGTAGCGCTGTAATCACAATGACCCGCCGGTCAAAGTTATCATGTCATTTTTAATGCAGAGTGAACAACGTAAAAACAAAATACAAAAAATTAAGATAGAATTGTGGGGGTTTTTTTTTACAGAGACCCCCCCAAAGATGTTAATAAAAGCTAATCAAAACATTTTATGTATCTCAAAATGGTGCAAAATGAAAGTACAATAAACCCTCACATAACTATGTCGACAAAAAAATAAAAAAAGTTATGAATTTTGGAAGGCAGGGAAGGAAAATATGTAAAAAGTTGCCGAGCATTAACATACAAACTACCCAGCCTCCTTAAAAGGTTAAGGGGCTCTGACTTCTTAATAATTCTGGCACATTGCCATGCAGTTTTCTGAAGAGACCCCAGAATATAACAATAGTTTATGGGTGGCGAAGTTGAAAATTGTTGGGAAATTTATAACAAACCCGGCTGTTTTGTTTATCCCTCCCAATAACATCCCTACACTGAAGCATTGTGGTGGCAGTATCATGTTATGGGGAGTTTTTCAACAGCTGAGACAGGGAGACTGGTTGGAGTTGAGGGAAAGCTGAAAGGAGCAAAGTACAGAGATATTCTTAATGAAAACCTGATCCAGAGTGCTCTGGACCTCAGACTGACCCAGGGGTTCACCTTCCAAGCAGACAAGTCCCTAAGCACACAACCAAGACAACACAGGAGTGGTTTAGGGACAATTCTTTGAATCTCCTTAAGTGGCCTAGCCAGAGCCGTGACTTGAACGTCTCAAACATTTCTGGAGAGACCTGAAAATGGCTGTCCATTTACAACCCACATCCAACCTGACAGAGCTTGAGAGGATCTGTAGGGAAGAATGGCAGAAAATCCCCAAATCCAGACGTGCAAAATCTTGTGGAATTATACCCAAGAAGACTGGAGGCTGTAATTGCTGCGAAAGGTGCATCAACTAAGTACTGAGTAAAGGTTCTGAATACTTATGTTAATGAATTATTTTAATTTTTCCTTTTAGATAAATTAGCAAAGATTTTTAATATTCTGTTTTCACTTTGTAATTATGAGGTATTGAGTGCAGAATGATGGGGAACACATAACAAAATGTGAAAAAGGTGAAAGGATCTGAAGAATTTCTAAATGCATTGTATATTTGTAGGTATAATTTATTTTATAGACTTATATAGCAAAATTAACATTGTTTCTAGGCTATAAGGGTTAGTATGCATTAACACCGCATTAACGCCACTTTTGACCACTTATTCAGTGTATTTGAGACCACGGCGATTTGGGTAAACATGCTCAATATTCTTGTTATATAGAGCCTGCCTTTTAGAGGGGCTCAACTGGCAGAAGCAGTAACCTCCCTCTTCTGTCCTGAATGCAGTAGAAAACACAAAAATTGCTAAGATAGTCTCTCGTCTAATGCTAGGTTCACACTAGCGTTCGGGTTTCCAATGGAAACCCTATCTGTTTAAAAAGTGGTTTTCCACGGACCCCTATAGACTATAATGGGGTTCGCCCACTTTCAGTATTCCTATTTTAAGCAGAATACTACAAAATATTATCCCTGTATTTTCTGCTGCTTTTCTGCATTTCTACTAGACATTGTTTTCCAGGAACATGCAGAAAAACCTGCACACTGACAGGTCTTTCCATTTTGAATAATTTCTAGGTTTAGTGTTCTTTTAATATGAGGAATATTAGGTTTTAAGTGTAGCATTTCTGTCAGTATATTCTGCGGCACTGAAATTGTGATAAAACTGGCTGTGGCACACTGCCGAGGACTAGTTGGTTCTCTTTTGTATTGCTGCTGGACCACCCAGGTCAAATTTCCAGATGTGCTCTGGTTGCCGCAGGGAGTTGTCAGAATTTTGTAATGACATTTAGCTGAGAAATTGTATAGATGGCTCTGGATAGACCAAGAATGGTGAAGGTGTTGCCTTCAGGACCACTATTCTTACAGGATCTCTGTTCTTATAGATGAAGGGAAAACTAGAACTAATAGATAATAGTTTCTGGTCAAAAAATGTTGTTTTTTTTTTTTTTATAGATTTTGGCATGAAGTTGATTTCAACTACTTTCATAGTAAAGAGTATATGCACTAAAAATGATGTCCAGTTATTGCCTTTTGTTCTGCTTAAATCTAGCCATCTGAAAGTGTGAGCACACAATCCAACTAAGTATACACTCCATCTCTAATCCATGCAATCTCTAATACATACAAGACCTCAACTTCTGCCCTCCTCTTGTCTCCTTCTCATATCACCTCCAAGAGTAATCCAATGCACCAGCCATACTTTGGAACTCACTAACCCAACCCACTTGACTCTCTCAAAAAAAAAAAAATTTGGTGGGCATAAACTCAGTAGTGCCAGATTGCTCCTACAAAGAAGTACTGCACTATAAAATATGTATGGAATGAACTAATTGGTCAGGCACAAGGAGAAAAGAAGTGAACCCCCACAGGTAACCCCACATATAGTAAGTGCAGTTTTTATGTGTGTGACCCGAATCTATCAGACATTTATATGGATTGCATTTGCCAAAAATATCCAAGATGGGAAGCCCACTTTGAGATAATTTCAGGAACATTGAAACTGATTTAAAGAGGACCTGTCACCAAGGGTAAAAAGCACAGTCACTTACCTCATCTGATAGGTGCTGTCACCCTGTGCATGTTGGTGTTTTGTTTATCCAAATCCATTCAGCTGTTCCAAAGATATAAGCCCTGTTAGTATTGATGCAAATTAGGGTTTACTAGCCAGGGGGGTGTTAACACTGCATGACATACAACACACAGAGATCCCACCCCCAGAGAAACCACAGTGTTACCACCCAGTTGACTAGTATACCGTAATTTGCATCTATAATAAAAGGGCTAATATATATTGAATGGCTGAATACCAAAATCTCAGGGTGACAGCACTTTTCAGATGATGTATGTTGTTAGGCTTTTTAGACCTGGTGACAGGTCTTATGTAATGATTACTCATGCAGATACATCAACCAGTAGGCCCCAGAGCCAGGTTGAGTCCCCGTGAAGCCAATCTAGGTGTTCCTGTAATAAACTGGGTATATTATTTAACAAACTATCCAATAAAGTATTATACAGATGTAGCAGGTTGCTGAAATGACATTTAGGTGCAGAGGCAGGCCATTCAATATTCTCCCTTACTAATGTGCCCTTGAGGGGCCCCATTGTCAATCAACTTGCAACATGTTGCTGCAGCCTGCCATCTTGCTGCTGCAGAAGTTTGTATCTGAAGATCACAGATTTAAGGACTCTAGTCCAAGACTAGAGACAGTCAGCAGATAAAATCAGAAGCAAGGACTAGGTGGCAGGCTACTACTGAAAAAAAAATTGTGTGTTGGAAATGTCTCAACGTGGAAGTGGAGCAAATAATGTTTGTATGCAGCTATACAGTGTGGGCCCCCATAATGAATTTCAGTGGTGGGCACTAGGTACGCCAGTGTGACGATAATTAAAAAGTTGAGCACATATCCTTACAGAAAAAATCCACAATAGCAATTGTATGCCCAAGGGAAGAAATCTATATAAAAAATAAATATAAACCCCCAGATATTCCCCAGCGTGTTAATGAAAGAAAGAATGAAAAACAAAGAATTAAACTTTATTAATACATGATACATCAAGTGATATAAAAACAATTAAAAACTGTGATAAAAAAGATAGCAGTGAATATGGTGCTCTCAATAACAAAACAATATTACACAACAACATATCAACATATAAATGTTAAACAAGTTATAAGCCAGTTGTAATACTATTACAAGATAATATAATAAATATAGAGAACTATCCACATAAATTTGCTATGGATATATATCCTGCAAAGTAATACAAATGGGATCTAGACAATAAATACCGAATACAATGCTATACAATAATCTACAGACCACATGTTATGGCAGTTCCAAATGCTGTTGTGACTTCCACCACACACCCAATGTTTTCAAGCATGTGCCAATCCTACAATGCTGTGAATATAGTCAATGCATAACCGTTAAAAATGACTGGCAAGACATACAATAACTTATGGAAGCGTATTTGGTCTATTGGCCCTAAATGAAAGCCCCCCTGCTGGGGTCGTGTATAAGACATGTCAGTAAAATTGCAACATGTGCACAAAGCATCTCACTATATATGATAAATTTGTCATACATGAGAACACTTGTGACAGCTACTTGCTGTCATACATTCCCTATGGTTTTGTGTCCTTGAAAACTTATGGATGGAATCTGGGGATTTTATACATATGTACGACTGATCAACACATGTTTTTTCAGCCACATTTATATTCCATAAAAATATCTCAAACTGTTTTCATGAAAATCGTGCTGTTCTGTAGAAGAGAAGGAAGAACAGATTAGCAAACTACCAGCCCACAGATGAAAACAAACGTCTGGTTAGTTGTTTGTGTGCTATTAACCTGCTTGTCTTTTATGCCAGAGGATATGGAATCTTAAGAGAGATAGTGCCCCCCCAAGCTGTGTATTATGGTTGCAGTGCCCTCTGTGTAACTGGAAGGTGATATTGTGCATCTGGAGAAGAAGGAATGCATGATTAACAATACAACGGCATATGATTAATATCTTCTTAATGCACCTACTTTCAGATTATCCATCATTTCATTAGAGTTTAAGTAATGTTCGTTTTGAAAATGGGACTGTTCTCCTGAACCATGAATAACTCACCCACCTCCTGACATATTTGCTTGTTGCAAAGCACAACAAAGCTTAATCCTTAAAAATGTCCAAATGATAGAATTTTGCTTAAGTTTAGGCAGAACGGTAATTAGTGTAGTACAGCAAATACTGTCAGCACATTGTGATGCAGTGTATTGCTGTGCTGTGACTATAGAATTGTCCAGAAATACTTGTACTTAGTTATTATAGTCCTTAGATAATGTCAACAGCATTGTGACTTTTCTACTAGTGCTAAGGGGTAGCTGTAAAGGGTGTTCAAAGGCCCTTGTGCCATTCATGTGGATGTTAACCACTTGCAGACTCACAAATGGGTTTGTTACAATTTTTCCAAAAAAATTCTGGTTCAGCTAAACCCAAAGTGTTTGGGGTTCACTAATAAAAAAAACACTTTTATACTCTAGGCTCTCTTCAGGCACCAGAGTATAATAAGCGAAGGTCCATGGAAGGTGAGTAAACATAACAAATAGTATTACCTCTGCTGGACTCCATCATAGCATCTGGTGGTCCTTTGGCATCTTGGCACTCTTTGCCAGTCTCCTGAATGGTGTCAGTAGCCGGATGATGTTGGCATACCCCATGTGACTGCTGAAGCCCAATTACAGGCCTTACTGGTCATGTAGGGTGCGCCAACGTCCAGACACTTACAGTACATCTAAGTGTCTTGACGTCAGCACACCCCACCCCACGTGACTGCTGAGGCCTAATTGTAATTGGGCCTCAGCAGTCCATGGTGGCCATTGACATCATTCCAGAAAATTCCAAGAGAAAACTGGATGTCGTCACAGAAACCAGGAGACATGAGTAAGGGTGGGTTCACACCTGCGCTTGCTGTCCGTCCGTTGTCAATCCAGTGAAAATCTCGGCGAACTGGATTGGCATCGGATACAGACCGGTCAGCGGCGCATTGGTTAAAAACCCATTCATTTGAATGGGTTTTTAAAGCAATGCGCGGGTGTGCGCTTACACCCTCTGCGCTGCGAATCCTTTTTTTTTCGTCGGAAACAAAGTCGGACACGCAGGACTTCGTGTCCGACGAAAAAAAAAAGGATTCGCAGCGCAGAGGGTGTAAGCGCACACCCGCGCATTGCTTTAAAAACCCATTCAAATGAATGGGTTTTTAACCAATGCGCCGCTGACCGGTCTGTATCCGATGCCAATCCAGTTCGCCGAGATTTTCACTGGATTAGCAACGGACGGACAGCAAGCGCAGGTGTGAACGAAGCATAAGGCTGTTATATTTACTCACCTCCACGGCCCTCTGCTTATTTTACCCTGTGGTCTGAAAAGAGCCCAGTGTATAATAGTAGCAATTCTAGTTTAAATAAAAAAAGAATTTGCCCCGAAATGAAACAGGTGGACAAAGCCACAAATCAAGAAAGGTTCTCATATCTCTATTGGCAAGCAGTTCTGCAATAATATTTTTAAAGATTGTTGCAAAACCTGCCGCTGCACACAGATTGTGCAGGAGAGGAGAGCCCCTGACAGCCAGACTTCCCACAGAGAAGGCTGAAATGGTTTATTACTATCCTTCCTGATAACTGTATATATGGTGCTCAATGAGAGCTCTGTGTATATATTACAGGATTCAACCATTATACTTTTCATTTTGCTTCTGTAGAATCTACATAACTCCTTTACAAAGATGATTTTTCTGCAGCTTCTGATGAAGTTGTGGATGCAGATCAGAGTATGAAGAGGGAAAAAGCATCCAGGTCTTCAGGAAGGAAGTAAACCCTTCATGGGCTGTAAAAGGAGAAATAAGAACATGGATAAAGCAGTACTAGTACATGAGTAATAATGATGGCAGTTACATCATGGACACAGTATGTATTACTGGCAGGTAGAGATTGGCAACCTCCCAAGATTTGTTTCTTTTGGGTGTCTCAGGTTCCTGATTCATTTTGGATTGAACAAATTCGGGATGAACTGGAAGTGAAATTATTATATTCTGGGGTCTTTTTAGAGTCCCAGGGGAGGTGTAAAACATAAAAAACATTTATACTCACCTTCTCTTACCTTTTTTGGGCCTTCTCACAGTGTTCCACACTCTATTTTGGTCTCCTCAGTGACGTCATGCTCCAAGGGTCATGTTATGACACTCATCATGCCTGTGTCATGGGCCTTAACCATGGCCCCAGGTGCATGACATCACCAGGAGAGCACCGAACACCATGAGGAGTTCCAAAAGAGGTGAGGGAAGGTGAGTATAAATGTTTTTTTGTATTTTTCACTTCCCCTGGGCCTCTACCTATTATACTCTGGGCATTTTAGTCTGAGGCAAATCCCAAATTGTTTGGTTTTGTTAAAACCTGAACAATTTGGGATATTTGGGTCGAATTCAGCTTGTGGTGAAGTGGTTCACCCATCTCTACTGGGAGGGACATAACCACATGAGAAAGGTCTGAAACTAGGAGCATGTTGAAGGTATCTGAAAATGAATAAAGGACTGCAGCCTGAAAATTTAACTTTTTTAAACTCAAGATAAGCTAGGCATTAATATACAGTATGCCATGTCAAAGCTGTCTATTGCCAATGACAACTTCTATATGAACTGTTCTCGTGGCCAAATTAATTATACATAATTTGTTATAACTATAAAGAAGAGAAACATTGTAGGACCTATTTATCTTTATATATAAGAGCGATGCGCCCTACTATAGTCACAGTAGAGAACTTGTCAGAGAGACAAGACTGCTGTAGTGCTACCATATTAACCCTATCTCAAGCATTGTGAGAGCCATAAATAAAAAAATGTGACAGGATTACATAATGCCGTAGAATATAAAGCGACTTTTAGATTGCACAAGCAAACCTTCTTGAGGTACCAGGATTTGCAGTCTATGTAAATTATAATGTCTATCATAAAAACAATGCTGAAAATGATTTCAAAGGATCATGAAAGAGCAGATGATGTGTAAATATAGGGAAAACTGTGTTGTGTCCTGTAAACAAAGATTTCAGATCATCTGAGTCTCCTCTCGAGAGGCATGAAAAGACTCTAACACACAATGAACTGTAAAGCCTTCTCTATTGCCCCTGCCCAAGGACTGTGCACTTGTGCCCTGGCTTCACATGCTTGAAAGTTTTCTAAGCATTGCTTAAACAGCAGTTGAATGGGTCCCTTTTGGCCATCAGTGGCCTAGTTTTGTCCTCCCTTTCAGTTGCTTGCTTGTCCTAGTCTTTGCCCTCTCTGCTCTGCTGAGATCGTCCTGGATTTTTTCTCAATGCAACTGCTGTCCAAACCAGCTGTACCCACTACATCTTCAGCAGTGGACCGAGGAGGGTATTAATCATATTTTTGAAGAGGACACTCTGCTATTTATCTCCTTGACACTTCCTGCATTGGGAAGCTTTGTGAGGCACACAGCCCATTGAGTAGTAAGATTACACATTACCATGGTCCATTGCTTCTTCCTGCCCTCTTCATTGAGTGACTGTTCAACAGTGCCGTGGTGTTTGTACAATAACACATAATTTATTTATTCTCTTTTTTCGCAGTATTTCTCTCCAAGATCAGATTTATGTTGGATACATTTGTACACCGAGCATTGAAAATACGTTTAGTGCACCAGGGCATGAAACCAGAGAAACTGGTATAAGTGCATAAGATAAAAGTGTAGTTAACGTTCATAAAAACTTGGTTTAGTGCAGTCATGGGCTGGTGTTGTTGGAAGCTTTTAGGGCTTAGAAAGTAACAGCCTATCTAGTTGAGAGATGGTCTGGCCAGTGTAGTGAAGTCACCTGGAAATCATTTTTCCGTCATCAGAACGTAGGAATCACCAAATACAATGGATTAATGGGGCCATTTAAGAGCACAAGACAATAGGATTACCGTTGAAATTACTAATGTAAAACAGATCATTGCGCTGTAGATTACTGCTCCTCCACAAGCACCATATCTCTCAGACTGTTAGATGATTTATTTCATATTCCTAAAGTGGAGACAGGAATACAAGGCACATTTACATAGCTCTGTGAGAGGAGCCGCTCTCCTTTATTGTCAGTGAGTTTAGGTACAACAAAATGCATACATCTATCAAAATTTGACTTCATTTGTCCGTCCCTGATGCAAATACATTATTATAGGTCACATTATACTAAAGGCACAAACGGTAAAAAGGTTAATGAGTGGCCTATTATATTCAGGTATGGCAGAAGTGGTTTATATTATTAATTGATTTAGGTTTAGTACTTCTTATTACATTAAAGTGATGGTCTAGTCTGAGGATGTCCGAAAGACTTTCCGTACACTCCCATTGGGCATAGAAAGAAATGGCACGTACCTTAAAATCGGTACGAAAAAACAGAATACTCACCTAAAGTCATATGAAAATGGAGCGGTAGACTTTGGTGAGAGATGTCACCAACTTTGCATGACTACTTTATTCTCTAATACTGTCCACACATTGTAAGCAGTGTCTTACTGCCTCTCATACCATATTGCTAAAAGGAAAGGGTATGGTGAATCCACAGTGATATTGTCATCACTATGGCAGGGATTGTGTTTCGTGATGATAGGATATAATAATAATAATAATAATAATAATAATAATAATAGTCCTTTAATAGTCCCACAATGGGGAAATTCAGTGTGTTACAGCAGCAAAGATAAGCAGATACAAATACAAATACAACATGTACAGGAATGTTCCAAGGTAAGAGGCATTACTTTGATAGCAGACAGACAGATAGGAAGTAGCAGAGGG
This sequence comes from Leptodactylus fallax, assembly GCA_947044405.1. NCBI lineage: Eukaryota > Metazoa > Chordata > Amphibia > Anura > Leptodactylidae > Leptodactylus > Leptodactylus fallax. The sequence continues at coordinate 5,582,434 of CAMRHE010000081.1, read as the reverse complement.
GGGGGGGGGGGGGATTTAACAGGCAGAGAGATATTTCAGTTCTCTGTGTGTAATGATCTCCGCTTAGGTCGGTGTTGGTTATACAGCCTAACCGCGGTGGGGAGGAAAGACTTCCGATAGCGCTCCTTCTCACACCTAGGGTGGAGCAGTCGGTCACTGACAGTACTGCTCAGCACGATCACAGTCTCATGCATGGGATGGGACTTCTTCTTCTGCATGGAGCTCACCACGGACAGTATCCTTTTGTCACCCACCACCTGCACTGGGTCCAGTGGGCTCCCCAGGACAGAGCTGGCCCTTCTAATCAGCTTGTCGAGTCTATTCCTATCCCTGGTTGATATACTGCTCCCCCAGCAGGCCACTCCAAAGAAGATGGCTGATGCCACTACCGAGTTGAAGAAAGTTCTAAGAAGTGCCCCCCAGATTCCAAAGGCTCTCAGCTTCCTAAGCAGGTAGAGCCTGCTGTGGCCCTTCCTGTACAGGGCCTCCATATGATCTGCCCAGTCCAGCTTATTATTAAGGAGCAAACCCAGGTACTTATAGGTGTTCACAATCTCGATGCCCGTCCCCAGGATGTCCACTGGTTTAGGAGGGCTTTTGCCTTTACGGAAGTCCACCACCATCTCCTTGGTCTTCCCCGCGTTAATCTTCAGGTGGTTCCGGTGGCACCAGTCCACAAAATCCTGGTTCAGTACTCTGTACTCCCTATCATCATCATCTGTGATGAGACCCACTATTGCAGAGTCGTCAGAATACTTCTGTAGGTAGCAGCTGGATGAGTTGCACCTAAAATCTGCAGTGTACAGTGTGAAGAGGAAAGGCGCGAGAACCGTATTACAGATCACGGTACCTGACACACAGTCTTGGGCTCTCACGTATTGAGGTCGATTTGTGAGGTAGTCTAGGATCCAGTTGGAGAGGTGGTGGTCCACTCCAGCAAGGCCCAGCTTGTCCCTCAATAACCTGGGCTGTATGGTGTTAAAAGCACTGGAGAAGTCAAAGAACATTATTCTCACTGTGTTCCCTGGTTTCTCCAGGTGAGACAGAGCCCTGTGCAGAAGATGGATGATGGCATCATCTACCCCAATGCCTGGCCGATAAGCAAACTGGAGGGGGTCCATAGCGGGGTTCACTAGAGGGCGAAGATGTGTGAGAACCAATCTCTCCAAGATCTTCATCAGGTGGGATGTCAGTGCTACAGGTCTGTAGTCATTGAGGTCCATAGGGTGGGGTTTCTTTGGAACTGGTACCACACAAGAAGATTTCCATAATTCAGGGACTATTTCCTGCCTCAGGCTCATATTATACATATATGTAATTATACCACACAGCTGGTCCCCAAAAGTCTTAATTAGCCTTGCACTGATGTCATCTGGCCCTGCGGCTTTCCTCGCATTGATCTTTTTCATCTCCTTCCTCACCTGGGCCCGTGTGAAGGTCAGACTGTGGCCAGATAAAGATGGATTTCTGGATTTACTGGTCTGTTGGGAAGTGGCCGCATGGGGAGAAGTCATTGTGGTGGGGGAGCTGAAGGACATGCTGGGGTGGGAGGAGCTGGTGTGTGATCAAATCTGTTGAAGAATAGGTTTAGTTCATTAAGCCAATTAACATCTGCCTCAATCTGGCAGACAGACTGTTTATGATCCGAAATTGACTTAAGCCCCTCCCAGACCCCCCTTATGTCTTTTCTTTCCATTTGCTTTTCCATTTTTTCTTTATAACTGGCTTTTCCCTGCCTGATTTGATGCCTCAGCTCCTTTTGTACTTCCCTCAACCCCTCCTTATCTCTTGCCCTAAATGCCATCTTTTTCTCCTTAAGTAGTGTTTTTATATCAGAGTTAATCCATGGTTTGTTATTGGAGAAGCACCTCACCACTTTTGTGGGTACTGTGTTGTCCACACAAAAATTAATGTAGTCCGTTATGCAGTGTGTCAGTCCTTCTATGTCTTCTCCATAAGAATCCTGCAGAACTTCCCATGCGGTTGTGTCAAAACAATCCCTCAGAGCCTCATCACTCTCCTCGGACCATATCCTCACTGTGCGAGTGACAGCTGGTTCTCTACGTACAAGTGGCTTGTACACAGGTCGGAGATGTACTAGGTTGTGATCCGATCTCCCCAGGGGTGGTAGGGCTGATGAGTTATATGCCTCCCTCGCGTTGGCAAAGAACAAGTCCAGTGTTTTGTTGTCTCTTGTGTGGCAGGTTACATACTGTGTGAAACTGGGAAGTGTGGATGATGGAGAGGCGTGGTTGAAATCACCCGACAGAAGAAAGAGGGCCTGGGGATGTTTTAACTGTAAAAGGCTCAGTGTGGCTTGTAGGACCTCGCAGGCAGCGTCAGCTTTTGCGGGGGGGGGACATATGCAGCTATCACGATGACATGCGATAGTTCCCTTGGTAGGTAGAAAGGTCTCATGCTCACAGCTAATAGTTCAATGTCCTCACAGCAAGTTTGCTCCTTAATCACAATGTGCCTAGGATTACACCATCTATTATTCACAAACATTGCCAGCCCCCCCTCCTTTCCTCTTACCGCTCTCCCTTGTCCTGTCTGCCCGAAGGAGTTTAAAACCATCCAAGGAGACCAGAGGGTCAGGAGTAACTTCAGTGAGCCAAGTCTCTGTAAGTAGCATCATGCTGCACGCCCGAAACTCCTGCTGATGCCTGGTGAGCGCTGTTAGTTCATCCATCTTGTTTGCAAGAAATCTCACATTGCCCATGATGATGGAGGGAACAGCTGGTCGGTAACGCCTCTTTTTAATCCTCTGAAGAGTACCAGCTCTGCAGCCCCTCCCCCTGCTTTTTCTTTCTCCAAAGCTCGCGGGGGATGTGTGGGCAGATCGTATGCAATCCTGCTGTGTCTCTCAGCTGCAGAAGTTCCTCTCTTGTATAGACAAAGGAATTGTCTGCATAAACAAAAGATCCCATTTTCAAGCAGAACAAAAAGACAGATAAAAACAAAAAAAAAGTATCACAAGGGTCCAAGTCTTTGTGTGTGTTTCTTCATAGTGCAAAGTCCTTAAGTAGAGAGGTAAAAAACGAGACAAAGAAAGAAAAATAAGATAGAGAGTCTCAGAGCTACTGTGACAGGCAGCCACTCAAGCGACGCCATCTTGGAAAAAAAAAAAAAAAATATGACTGTAAAAATATGACTGTACAGTTACTTTACCAAAACCTTTACCCTAGCTGACTATAATGTGATTATGTTCAAGGAACAAGTCAATACCTTATAGTATTAGAAATATCAATTTTTATGGATGAATTACAGTTAAAAGATTGGTTATTAAACTTGGGGTTGTACAGTTTAGAAAAAGAGAAGGCTTACGGGCAACCTTATCACAATGTGCAAATGGACAGTACAGTGATCTTTCCAATGATCTCTTTATGCCAAGGTGGCTAATACCAGCAATGCCCATGCTGCTTTAAAGAGCTGTCTGCTCCAGTCATTGTCTGCCCACTTGACAGTAGACAGGCTAATTAACATATTGGGTCTTGAAACTTACAGCACTGATTGCTCAGGAATGGTGGGCCCTAGAGAAAAAATACAACTGTGCTGGAATCAATGCAGCAGCGTCTATTGATAAGAGTTAGAGCTGGTGGAGATGGTGAAAAGTATGGATTAAAACAATAACAATGAAGGGTCTCCTATTCTCATTGCACTTATTGTATTGCAGATACTATATGTGAGTAGTAGGATATAAAGAAGCTTGAATTTTGCACTGTTTTCTATTAGTATTATTTACAAGAAACTTAAGAGTCATTATGGTTATATATAGCACCCCACCTACCATTTATTAAAGAGCACTTCCCTAATCACAAGTGCTTGCCAGCAGAAAGAAAGGGGAATACACTATTCTGACAGGTTGTGGAGACAGATTATCAACCTGGCTGTCTTAAATCTACTTGCCAAAACCATCTATCAGGAAGCCGGAGGCAGTGACCCCAGCATGTTAGTGTTCTTTTATTATTACATATAGAAACAACCATGACACTGGACTTGTCGAGAATGTATGTTTCTCGTTCATTATATACATCTGGTAACAAGTAACTCCTAATATATACAGTATCCTGCATGACTTAAAGCATGCTATATTTGTTTTAAATTCTTAAAAGACATTTGAGGCCTTGCCAAATAGAATTTCGGGCGAGATGCCAAGCCTCCTAAAGTCACTCGGAACGTATCATAACGTGGCAAAACCCATTTGCTAAGGTATGCGCTTGAAAACATTCTTTGATCTTTCCAGCCATTATAAATATGTAATAAATTACGCCACCACTCAGATGACATGTCCCAATCACTCGACTGGCTCTGAGCTGGGTAGGATGTGGGCATGATGGAGTTAAATGGACTATGTGTTTGTGTGTTTCCTCTAAGAGACAGCTCATGGTTGTTAGTACAGATATATAAAATATGATGTTTGACAAATAGCAAAAAAAAAAAAAAATCACCTCTTTCCCTCCACTTAACACAAGGCATTGGCAAGCTGCCCTTTTTTCCTGGGAACGTTGTACAATGTGGTGTCATTATTATTCTTCAGCTATTGGAGTTTTGCTTTTTTTCATATTCGCAAATGAAGCAAATGTTAGTCTGTCTTCAGATAGAGGCCGTCTGTGCTGGTTTGAAGTGCAGGCACGGAAGTAAAGTCACATTTGAAAGCAAAGAATATCGTCTAACCCTTTGTGTTCACAGATGAATGAGGAGGCGCAAGCTATTGGGAAAGATTACAGATGCCAGGCTTGTGCCAGCACAAGTTGTGGAAATGGATTTAAAGCTGGCTTGTGTACTGATAAGGCATCACCTGCTGTCAACAGGCTCTATATTTCCTGCATTGCTATGAGATTCCAAGACTGCGCTCCAATTCACAAATTTTGTGTATTATGCAGAGCCTGTACAAGCCAGTGAATCTCTAAAAAAGACAGGCCAAAGACTCTGAGATGTGGTAATGTCATCGGTGACTGGGATGGAGTTAATGTGGTCCTTATGTTTTTACCAAATGGAAGGATTGCATGACGCATGGAAAGCACAATTCAATAGGATGCCTTTATTGGTCCTTATTCACATGTCAGTGTTTTGCATGAGTGTTTTTGCAAGTCAAAAAGCAGTCAAAAACACAGAACAGGGACAAATCTTTGCATTATACTTTATCTCTGTACAATCTCCACATTTTGCAGACATGTAATGCTGGTGATAATCACGAACAGCGCTCCACCCTGGTTATTTGCAGATGGTATGATGCCTGTGCTTCATCCATTTTCCACATCCATACATTTTTTAAATATTTCCTGTACTTTTCAATGTCTCTGGGTCAGTGAAAAACATATGACACATAGATGTCATTCATTTTTTTTCACAGACCCATAAACTTGCATTTATCAGACCCCTAGACTTGCATTGATGTGATGCCTCAACATAAAAAAACTAACATGCTTTAGTTACGTGAAAAACACAGTCACCATACTACGTAATTTGTAGATGTGTAAATAAGGCATAAGACATGTGATGAAGTGCTCGTGGTTGACTGAAATGATAGACCATGTCTAGTATTGTTCTCAGATGATATTATGCAAAAAAAACAAAAGAAGTAAAGTGCTTTGGTGTAGTTATAGTGGGGGTGCAGAGTTATCACACTCGGGTCCCTGCCACGTATAAAACACCAGCATTGTAAATGGTAAATTGTAAGTGTGAGAGTCGGACCGTATTACAGATTTTGCATTAAAGCCCAGGATCTTCAAGGTATACACTTCCACTCACTAGCTAACTTTAACTCAAAGCTGTTAGCTGTACGGAACTTTAATGAATAATTATTTAAATTAATATAATAAATTATTATAAATTATTTAAGAAATGAAACATTTACCTTAAATAATTTTTCAGGGGAGATTAACAATAAGTAATATAGAATCAGAAGGAAAATATTGGAATACAAAATGGCTTTTCATTTGATTTGAAAGTATTTAACTCCTTAAGTTCTAGGCTATTTTGGGCATGCAGGACTAAAAAAAAAAACCGCCATTAATTGTTGCTGTTTTGCTTTACTGCAGTTTATGCAGTGTGAATAACATATTATTTACTCAATGGGTTGTTGTGACTAAAGCAATAGGAAAGGTTCTTCAGCTTGCCCCTCGTACACACACAAATTCTGTTTATGGTAACTGAACCCATGAATACACTATAAATACATCCAGTCCCTCTCACTGGATATTATTCGCTTTTTTCACCTTCTCATCAAAACTCCATGGCGATTTCTTCAGCCATGGCTCATCTCTGCACACAAATTTCCTATCCTGCTGTTTTTCCAAATGCTACTTTTAGTGCCCCCTACACAGTACTAACAATATTGCAATGATCACTTCCCCCTTTGTGCTTCTACACAGTAAAAATTCCCCCCTCCCCATGCCGAATTAATATTACCAAAGTTTTAGCACCATTTTTTGTGCTCCCCCTTTTAGTACCCAAAAGTTAATAATATCCTCATTGAGACCTCATCCATAGTAATAGTGTCCCATTTGAACCACCCAACACAAGATAAAAGTGCCCCCTTTGACTCTCTTCACAAGGTAATAGTGCCCCATTGTGCCCCCACAAGGTAAGAGTACTTCAGAGTGTGCCCCTCACATAGTCAATATTGTCTCCCTTTTGCCGCACATATGCAATAGTGACCCAATTGTGCCCCCCACATAGGCAATACAGTAATTGAGTTCTTCCCTACAGTGTGAATGTGGCCTGAAGTCGTGACTACATTTTGAATCCTATTCGAGGAGAACTCATGGTGCACATGCACATACTGTCATCCGCTGTGTCCACCCTATATAGGCAAAAAAGACAGGTATAGAATTTAATGGTGCTGTTTGGTTTAGTTGGGTGAGTGCCACCAGCAGGCTCCCCTATCTTAGGAGTCCCTCGTGCAAATGTGGCACTACAACCCCTATAGCTACCCTATAATGTGTAGTTTTTTTCATGTCTTAGCATTTATGCACAATAAAAGCATTTCATATAGAAAAAAAATCATTTATGTGTTCCACATTCTGAAAGCCTAAACTTTTTTTAATTTCCATAGACAAAGCAAAATGAGTATTTGTTTATGCTGTGCACTATAAAGATTCCGTTAAGTTTGGTAATGTCAAATATTATACCCATTTTTCACAGTAAACTATTGCATTTGGCATGGCCTAATAGGCTTATACTAATGGCAGACCTGGGGCCCACTGTTTGTCTCCTGGCCAACTACTAACCCATCAAAACTTCCTCAATTGAGTTGATGGGTTCTGATGGCAGACAGAAGGAGCCCGTACAATATGTCAAGTTCATATGATGGTGTGGTTGCTATTGACTAAGGAATCTAAGGGATTACTCACCATACAAGTAATGCCAAACTGCTAGAATATGCCATCTCGGGCACCCTCTAAACTCTAAAATGTGGCCATGACTCCTTCAGATTATTCAATACACCATGATATTACCAATGAGGAGCTTAGGAGGGATGTACAACTGAGCATCACATACTAAAGTCATGAGCAGGAGTCTGTATGGTGGCAAAAAAGATACTTCTGCTCCACAGTACAATGCCACATGGGTCACCGTATACACCAGGGGCCATATGCAGAAGACTGAAAATATTTCCAGGGAAGATTTAGAAGATTTTAAATACTTCTATTGAAGATTGTGTCTGTAAAATGACATGCAACAGAGCATTGCACATTTTTTTTCTCTCCGATTATCAAAACACGTGTAGAGAATCAGAAAGGCCCCAGGCCCCTTTATGGGTGCTTAATCTGGCACTGTATAATAAGAAAACATACTGTATTAGAATAAGAATTCATCCAAGGAGTGTCATCATATTAGTCAGAAACATGAAGGGGCAAAAGCAATTCATGTCGAAGGCCATGACCAATTCTTCACAGAGTGGAAGGATTAGCTGAAGATGGACACAGACTTTTATAGTATTCCAATCTTCAGCTAACCCCATTTATTTTTCAGATACCTTATCATTTAAACTTCCAACAATACTATACTAAATATATTCTAGAATTATGTTTGTCATAAGCAGAATGTACCTTGTAAATAATAAGGGGTACCATGAACTTTTTGATGCCAATTGTAATGTTAGTTCACGCCATTACAGAATCATAGACCTTCTCAGCGACTTCCAATATTCTTATCATTTACACTGTAGAGCATGTTATCCGCTGTCTGCTCTCTTCAGCTGCCTGATAAATAATGGTTTTCTTGTATTTCCCTTATCCATATTTCCCAATAAATAAAACCTAATAAACGTAACTGTGTTTACAATTGAGTTTATTGTAAAATCCTGATATTTGCTAAGTCTCTGTAGGACAGCAGATAGCAGGTGGGAAATAGCTGAGTAAACCAGGAGGAGGTAAATGACTCCCTGTTTAGTCAGTAATTGGTTTATTTCAGAGCTGGTAGGAAGAGAGAGAGGGGGTATGGGTAGGCACCATAGTTCTTTAACCAGAAACACATGGGTAGCAGAAAACCGAACACAGCTGGGACAGCTGAATACTGCAGACTATTAAAGAAAAGCCTCCAAATTAATCTTCTTTTACGAGATGAAATAACAGTATTTTCAAGAAAATTAACAGGAAAGCTGAAATCACAATTTCAAGGAAAACTGATATTTTCCTTAAGTGATATTTTGCTTAACCTATATTTTCCTACGTAATGAAACGATAACGTTTCCTGCACACAAGTCTGACATTTGACAGATTAGAGCGTAAACTCATTTCGAGTATAGACATTGTAGCTGATTTCTCAATACTGTCATTATATAAGAAGCACTCCTGCTATTTTTTGCTTATACAGAGCAGCATAGAGAGAGGTTCTTGTCTATCCCTTGTATATACATGTACCTGTTATAGTGCATATATATTGATTGTCCTCTATCTTGGCTTTCTTCTCCTAATGAAGTCTCCTATGCAGCCCTGTGGCCTATATTTCCCATCATGACTTTGGCTATTAAAGAGGACCTTTCACGTCCTCATGTATATGCGGTTTTACATACCACTAGAAAGCTGACAGCGCACTGAATTCAGCGCACCTCCAGCTTTCCCAGTATGTGCCCCGGGGCTGGAGATATCGGGGGTCTAAATTTCACCGTTCACTGTCAGAAGGGCGTTCCTGACAGTCTAGTTGCGCTGAGAGGAACGCCCTCCCTGACAGTATTCCTCCATAGTACTGTACTGGGGGGGGGGGTGTTCCTCACAGCTCAGCGTCATCACTGGGCGGTAAGGAACGCCCCCTCTCTCTGTCCTCATCCATAGCAGAGTACTGTCAGAGGGGACGTTCCTTACAGCCCAGCGATGACGCTGAGCTGTGAGGAACTCCCCCTCAGTACAGTGCTATGGACGAGCACAGTCAGGGAGGGCGTTCCTCACAGCACAGCTAGACTGTCAGGAACGCCCTTCTGACAGTTAACGGTGAAATTTAGACCCCCGATAGCGCCAGCCCCGGGGCATATACCGGGAAAGCCGACAGTGCGCTATCAGCTTTCTAGCGGTATGTAAAACTGCATATACATGAGGAAGTGACAGGTCCTCTTTAAGAGAACGAGGGGGCAGAGATTGATCAGGTTACACTTTTGCCGCTCTTAGTCCTATTTAAGGGCAGTGGTGGCATTTAGTATCCTTTAGTTATAAAAGTACCTTAAGGCCTGGGCCCCACGTAAATGCAAAACCGCAGCGTTTTACAGTCCCTGCAAAGTGGATGGGATTCTGGCTAATCCCATCCACACATTGCAGAAAAATCTGCAGCAGAAATGTAAATCACAGCATGTCAATTATACCTATGGAAACGCTAGCGTACTCTGTATAGGTGTAATAGAAGTAGAATGTTTGCAAAGGAAAACTCTTCAGACTTTCTGCACCACACCACGGTTTTTTCCGCAGCGCTTTTTGGCTGCGGCTCGCTATGTGGGGTCTTAGCCTAAAGTGGTTTTCCAGGATTTTTTAATTGGTGACCTATTTTTAAAATAGGTCATCAATTTCAGATCCATGGAGGTCCGAAACCTGGGACCCTACCCTGACCTCTGCTTTTGCTTCTCAGGCTATGTGACGTCATGTTCATTGGTCACATGGCCTGATTGCAGCTGAGTCCCATTCAAGTGAATGGGCTGAGCTGCAATAACAAGTACAGCCTGTATTCAAATGTAAAGTGTTGTGCTTGGTAAGTACTGAAGAGGTTGCAGCGGTCACATGAACTCGGCTGGGATGAACCAAATGACACTGCTAGAATATTACAGGTGAGTAAGCATTATATGTCCAAAAATTGCTGGAGGATTCACATCTGCCTTGAAGGCTTGTTAGGAGCTTCTGTTGCACATTCCATCATGTTTGACAGAAAATAGGACTGCTGCATTATGCAACTTCCTTCCTCAGTGATGTCATCACTGAACTATGTTGTCAATTATGCCTACCTGCTGGGTAGTTGCTCAGAAAGATATCATCAAGGCCTGCCTGTGTGCTATATTATTCAATAGGTTGTCATTGCTCAAATGCTTTTTTATGTAGTGTAACTTGTATATACTTAAAACATACCTAAAATTGTAAAACAACTTTTTAAAAGTAAATAGTGCATGTGACGTTGTAATATTTCTTATTAGAGAAATGTTTCTTTCTCCACTTATTACGCTGCTTTCTTGTTTATCTATATAGAATCCATCTCCATACTTGCCTCCCACACAGAAGTCTATGGAGAGGGGAGGAGGAGGAAGAGGCTGCTGTTGGCTAGTTAATTTGATTTAAAGGCTCATTCTGTGCAGTGATAGAGCATTACCTTGAAAGACATTGCAGTGTCATTCACAATAGCAGAATCTACCAGCTATTATTACCAGTTATTTGTGTGCATTTATCTGGCAGCCTCCTTTGGATAGGTCATCATTTGTAGATCAGCAGGGGTCCAACACCTGGGACCCCTGCAAATCAGCAGTTTGAAGCAGTAGCAGTGCTCCCTTAGCTTTGCTTCTGCTTCACAGGCCATGTGATGTCACATTCCTCAGTGACATGGCCTGTATGTAGTTCAGTCACATGTAAGTGAATGGTGTTGAGCTGTGATGCCAAGTACTGCCACTATATGCTGTGTTTCTCTCAAGAGGTTGCATCAGTCTCTTCAAACAGCTGATCAATGAAGTTCCCATGTGTCGTACCTCCAAGGTCTTTAATTGATAAGCCTGGAAAACTCCTTTAGGCTAAGACCACATGTTGCAGATTTTTTGGTGTTTTTTTTTTTTTTTAGTAGAACCCAAGAGTAGATTTAGTAGAAGGGAGAAGTATAAGAGCTTCCTCCATATTTTCCATTCATTTTCTTGGCTTTGGCTCAAAAAAAACACAGTAAAATATACAACAAAAAACGCAGATTTTCTGCAATGCGTGATTTCAGTCTTAAGGAATCTTACAATGGTACACACAAATCAGATAAAAGTGAATGTAAAAAATTTTACTAATACGAGTAGCAGCAATTTTTCCATGACTTTGGAGAAAACATACATGCATGTATTTATATCTGCATCCTGCACCAGAGGGAGGAGTAGAAGAATCTTGGTTTGCTGTAACTTTAATTTAATTAAACATAGAATATGTAAAGTATATGCCTATGGTATATCAAGTGTCGTAGTGTCAGTCTCTTTTTTTGTCTCTGCGTGCAAACATGACCCCCTGAAGAACCACACTATTGTATTTAGAGTAGTAATAATTTCACAAAACTTATGCTAGAACTAAATGTAACCAATTTGGAAAGAGGGATGAGTCAAATTTGCTAGCGGACAGAATACATTATTAACTTCCATTCCCCGATCATTTTAAACTGTAGGTTACACTCATACATGAAAGGCCGGCACATCTCACTGTCCATGAAGTCCTGGGAAATGGACTTGAAATGGCTGAAAACATTGGTAATAACAGAGGCCTGGCATTAAAGGGGTGAGAGATGGACTTCAAAAGCTGAAGTGAGACTGCAGCACATACACGGCTCAAGAGTTCAGTCTCCAACTTTTATTTTGTTCTCTTTGAAGAATGAAAATTGGCGGGGGGAAAAATCAAACATTTTTGACATAAACTCTGACACTAAAATTGCAAGAGAGTGAGAGATGAAAAGCAGGCTGCCTTGATTGTCTACAAAATAAGAAAGGAGTACCTCTATAATCATTGATCCTGAAATGTTTCTTCCAAGATTAGTGCTCTCCATGTGAAGTGTATTGGAAATGCTGGAAAAAGCCATTCGCAGCAGAAAAGGATACTCTGCGCTGGAACAGCACTTTAACCCACAACATGCTGGGTAGTGTTGCAACTTAAAGTCATGCAATAAAGCTGTGCTATTTTCATACTTAAAACTAAAATGATGGCAAAAAACTTTATACAAATATGTACATATATATATATATATATATATATATATATATATATAAATAGATAGATAGATAGATAGATAGATAGTGTCTTGACCTGAAACGTTGCATTTTTGTATGGGGTAATAAACCCACATATTTCACTATTATATATGGGGTGTCGCCTATTTTTGCTTTATTGTATATTGGGACTTTCCTGTATCTTTAGGCTTTAGGCTTACTGGTGCTGTCTTTGTTTAGACAATTAGATAGAAAGATAGATAGATAGACAGATAGCTGGACGAGTGAGATCCTGAGAGTGTCAGATTATCTTCCCTGAGACAAAAAATTTCTAGGGCAGAAATTAAAAAATGCCTAGTCCTTTGGGGATGTCTGATGATGTTGGGGGAGAACTGAGAAGTCTTCATACATGTAGGATAGTCAACTGGTCCTACCAGTGGGTTTGGCAACTTTGTTCTTAAGAGTAAGGGCTTTGCCTAGCAATTCAACTTATTCCATATCCAAAGGATAGAGGATATGTTGCAGATCAATGGAGTTCCAACCACCCTACCTCCTATTGCACAGGAAAAAATTCTTGGAGTATTAACAATGGAAGAAAAAAAAATGTGGGCTATTCTCTATAATATGGTGTCATATTAAGGCAGCATATGGCGACATGGAGATTCAACAGCTCTCTAGAATGATACAGTACAGCATGCTCATTGAGCCTAAAGGTGCAATAGTACATTAATTTTTTTTAAGTAGATTTTGGCACAATTTCTGTACTAATGAGATTCTGAACAGTTCGTACAGTTCGCTCAGACCTGCTTCTGTAAACTACTGACCATGGCAAAAAGTCAAGGCTCAGCCTTCACTATAAGCGTCTGACTCCACATCCAAAATACTTGATAGATTTTTTTGACTGTGTGAACATGCCCTAACTGTTCACTGTTACACTGGATATAATTTTGAAATGACTTTCGAGCAGGCATAGAAAAGACCTGAAACTCTCTCATGTGACATGCACCATAGTTTGCAGACCATTTTGACGATTTTTGAGACTGAAGTGCCAAAGACACTTTCAAATCTGCTTCTCGACAGGGACATGACTTTTTAATATTGGTTACGGACTAATGATGTGTCTACATTGATCCGTTTAGCAATAAAAAGTCCTGTCCTAGCGAAACCTGCTTGGGCAATGAACACATTAGACAATAAGTATTGTATTACTGTATTACCGTACATAATGTGTCATTTAGCATACAACCCATGCTCACTACCGGACATTTCCTTCAGTTAAGAAGGCAATAAATTACATGGTTCTTATGACCCAACATACCAGACTGAAAAATATATTTTTTATTGTGATTCAAGGGCATGTTATCACTCAATAGAGAAGAAGCTGACACATCTCATACTAGATATGATGTCAACGGATTAGGTCAGTGGAATAAATCATGATCACAACTGAGATACTAAAGAGACAGAAACAGTTCTGAGAAGATCCATGAAATAAAGCTGTATTCAATGTTCCTGCTCTTAAAAGGTCCTGAGCCTGCATTTCATCTCCAACGTTGCAAACCTTAAAATGCAAACTCACAACTAACCTCTCTGAATGCTGTAAATGAGCTGCAAGACCTCTGCTCAACGTATTATGGCTGCATTGTATATTCTGAACCTCAACATATAGATCTCTTTCAAGGACCATTTTTATAAAGTGTTCAAGTAGCTAGGGCCTAGGGCTATTGAACTCATGTATACAAGATATTGCAAAAGATTTTGAAGAAGCTGAACAACTGAAAATGCACAGTCTATAAAACAGCTGACAACAGGAAATATCAGAAATGGTACAATGTCTTGCACAATATCATAAGAAACGGAAACAGTTGATATTCACTCTTTATTTTTTCTGTGCATTCTGTGCACCAAATAGTGATCTATTTGTAAGTTTTTCATTTTTTATAATTTTTTAATTCTATTTTCTGTACATGATTATGGGGATTACCATCTTACTGGAACTTGTCCACTGCTTTGTTAGTAGCATTTAGTAACATACTTTACAACAGTCTCAAGGCCATGGGCATCATAAAGTGGAGTTGGCAGTTGATGCAATGATGGGTCAGTGGTGTTATCTAGTAGGTGTTATCTTCTATTGTAACACTGCCTGTCTTATCTACAGAATTGGTGTCAGGCTATTGCTAGTAAGGCTGGGTTCACATAAGTGATTGAAATCAGTTGGAGTTTCCATCCCCGAACCCGCTTAAAAAATGCGGAGAGAAAAGTCCTGCAAGCAAAGCTTTTTTCTCCGCATTTTTTGCCCTTTTCGGACGGAAACTGACGGAGCCCATTATAGTCTATGGGGTTTCCGCAGGTAACCGCCTTTTTAAGTGGATTAGGCTTCCGTTCAGGGGGGTCCCCAAGCGTAACCAGAGTGAAACTTGCTTTACAAAATATGTCATTTTGATGACACATTCCCTTTAAAAAATCTTTATCGTATATACAAAAAATTTCTTAAATTGCCATAGGTGCCCATGCAAACCAACAGACAAAGTATAATAGCAATTGAGACCTGGGCCAGGATGAAGGGCAAGCAAAGTAAGCAACTCTAGGAGGTTTCAATTTATGTATTCAAAAATGCAAAAACCCCAATTTTCTGCTATTAAATTTCTTTATGCAACCAAATCAAGACTGGCATCAAGTTGATGTTAATGTTGCTGGAGCCAGGGTTAAATGTGTGTTGTTCGGGGGCCAAGAAAGCTTGACCTGACCTAATGGAGATACTCAATTCCTACCCTCGACAGCCATTAATGAACTCAGCTTTGACTAGTTGAACACTAACAAACACATGAAAGTTCCGTTCATTACAGACTGACATGTAGATGGGAGTATGCCACAATGTAATATTGCCCAGTATAGGCAAATAGCAGAGTATGGCATATTGTTGTGTGTCTCTCACCTTGAGTATCACTATATCAATCAGATCTTAGGCTTTTATCAAATTTTCAAAATGGAATACAAATTCTAAAAACTAGTTCAGATCTGAACCATCATTTTACAAGGGATTAATAGTCCGAGATACTTATCTATAGTACAAGCACAAACCTTGTATTATGCAGAAAGTCAATGCATAATAAAACAAACAGAATGATTGTAAACTACAAGTCACTATGCAACTAGTGAACCAACAGCTGTCATACATATACTGTACAAGCAAATCAACCTCTGTAAATTTGGAGCCAGGAGATCTGCTTTAAGGCCAGGACTCCATGTTGCGAAAATGCCACGTTTTACAGTACCTGCAAACTGGATGGGATTCTAGCTAATCCCATCCACACATTGCAGAAAAAAAATCTACAGCGGAAATTATGCAATTTCAAAAACGCCCACGGCTCACTACGTGTGAACTTAGCCTAAGAGTGTTTCCTAACTGAAATGTTAATATATCACTATGAAATGCTATAACTTTCTTATTGATGAAAGTCCAATTACTGGCATATCCACCATTCCTCAAAATAAATGAATGAATGAAGCTGTGTAGCATTTCTCTACATAGCACATAGATGGGATACCCATTTTAACCCCTAAAGATATGTCATCACTTTCTTTGTAATATAACAACTTTTTCTATTAGAATTATTTTTGGACTGGGGTGCCTAGGGCCACCAGTAAAATTCATTCTGAAGGCTAACTGCAAATATTATCTAACACCTAGGCCTGTGTCTAGCCCTGCTGCCTAGCCCTTGCCTAAGACTGTTTCTGTCCTGTAAGCTCTCTCATCATCCTGTTGATTGACCCTTGCCTTGAACCAGGGATCTCTTAGTTCTGTGAGCCAGGAAAATCTGCTCACACAGCAGGAGGTCTTATGCAACAGCAAGATGATTGGTGTTTGGGGCCCCCACAGCAATGTTGACAAGGTGGGCTTGGGTCTACCTGCCTCTGTGCCTAGAGGTCATCTCAGTGTCCATATAGTAATAAACTGGGTAGTTTGTTAAATAATCTGTCCAGTTGTTTATATGGGAGCTTAGGCTGGCTGACATGTTGTATGCTGTCTATCTGTATGTAGACTCAATGCCTCTCACAAAGCCAGCCAGTTCACTTTGCTCTGTACTGATGAGGGACAAAAATCCTGAAACAGCGCTGTATGCAGATAAGTGAAATTGGCTTGGCTAAAATCCCATTTGCTGTCTGAAGACTCGGTGAGTCAAAAGCAAATTGAGGATCTGTTACATCCAACAGAGGGCGTATGAGCTCCCAGCTCCTTTCCCATAATGCCTTGTGATATGTAGATGCTAAGTAGAGGGCAAAAGGCAATTCAAACTCTACACACCTTCACTGGTGCTCTCCTCAATGTGAGAGATTCTTGTCCCTATCTGTATGTAGGACAGTGAATATACTGTGAGTCATACACCTGTTCCCCTCTGGGTCAGTCTGAGTCTGTGCTTATGTGTCTAGATATTTTTTTACATGTTTTTTTATGGTGTCCCTTGGTGATCTTTTGACTTAATCTCAGAACATCCACTTATTGTGTCCAGTGCTGATAAGAAGTAGCCACTTCTGGTGGTTTTCGGTGGTGGGACTGAACTCCTGAGCATGTGTGACCTCCTGCATTGAACATTCCATGTGGACATTCTGAGAAGGAAATTAAAAGGTCACTAGGGGGCACCCTAAGAAGAATGTAACAGAAATATCTAAAGAAAGGAACATTTTGTTCTAAATTTTAACTTAAGATAAGTTGTATTTCTGTATATCTTCTGTATATCTGTATATAGTAATCTGACCCAATTATTCAAGAATGCAGCTTGTGAAACGTATGTGTGACTAATAATCCAATTATTTCTATTCTGATAACATCAGTGTAAAAAGGGTGCCCACCATGCCTACCATAATGCAGACATATGTCCTGCCATTCCATTATAGCGTTGCGTTCTCTCGGCATTGTACTCGGCTTTCTGTCCCTCCACTATCACAGAATCACAATTAGATTTTTCAAAATAATGCGTCATCATTAATGTAAACGAAAATCAAATAGCTGCTCCAGCAATCCCGTTAGATGTTTGGTTGCAATCCATTAGCATATAACTAAAAGTGGAGCAGATGTAAGTGAACACATTCCTTAAGGGAGCACATATTTTTACATATTTTGTAATAAGAAAACTGTCGCTCCCAGATGGCAGCCTGCGATTACTGCTGGTATTCTTACTGGTGAGGCCCTAAAAAACAAATTAATTGTAGTCTGTTTCACGGCATGCAAGCAATAAGCCATCATAGGACACTCGTAAAGTAAACTTGCCCAAAAGATAATTTACCACGCACCTTAAAACCACAAAATCGATTAACCTTAATAAGAGAAAACAGCTGGCAACAATACAATTACCACTTAGAAACAAAAGATCCTCATCATGTAGCCATTTTAACAGGCAGATTCAGTATCCTAATCTTTTTTCTGGAGAGTCGGCTTGTTTTAGTGTCTCCATTCACTTCATATGTTCAGTTTCTACCTCTCAACGCATCAATATCTGATCCTCGGAGTCTATATCTCTTGCACTCTTTCGTTCTATCTGGTTCTTATATTTCCTGACCGCCTCAAGGTGCATCTAACCACCTCTCACAAATAATTTAGTCTGTAAGCTCTCACGTGCAGTGCCCTTGTCTGCCTTTCTATCACTGCCTATTCATTTTAACAGTTACAAGTCTCAAGCTCTATTGCTTGTCATCCGGAGCTAGCACTGTAAGTATGCCATCATGGACAGGAGTACGATCCCTGCTTGAAACTATTTACAGAAACAGAGTGAATGGAGCACATTAGAAAGGTCCAGAAATGATGCATGTTAAATGAGGGAGTGACACTGTTGCCTTACAACATAGGGGTCCTAGGTTCAAATCAGACCTGGGGCAACATCTATGTAAAGTTTGTTTGACCCCTCTGTGTTTGCATGCTTTCTGCATAATACTCCAGTTTATTCCCATAATTCAGAATGTACTAATAGTCTTTTTGGTCCAAGAGTGATAAAGAAATAAGATTATGGATCCCAATGGGGATAGGGAATGGATATTTTTCCATTGCATATGTTCTATTAAAAATAAAATAAACAGTGAAATTGGGAAATGCCCTATATAAATATGCAGGATTAAAAGTTAATGTATAATTGAAATAGATGTCTGCAGAAGTGTCTGTGTCGAAAGTCTGGACCAAGCCAACTAAATAAAGGCGCTTATTTTTAGACTGACTTGTTATTGCCATAAGAACTTAAAGTGGCCAGACACCTTCAAAACCTGCCAACCAACTGCTGTCACTTCTGAACACCCATACACATTTACACACAGCTCGGCTGAGTGTGCATGTGTTTTTAATGGGGAGAGATAAAATACCACCAAACACCTCTAGTGGGCTCTTGTCCCTTATGAGAACTAAAAAAATGAGCATATTGTAAAAAAACATGCCCAATTCCTCCTTACTCCAAGATCAGGTATATCCCCATACACATTAGTTAGTAAGTGGGTCCTTATCCTTGAAGACCAGATTGATGCTTTAAAGGCTGTATTCACCTTTGCATTCATTTTTATAATTGAATTATGGGGTAAAATCATTGTGATTGGTTTTAATTAAAAATTAGCTTTATTTGGCTTATACAGCTGTATGTATAAGCACTACAATATAAACTGAACCCCAAGTAAAAAAAAAATCAATACAAAGGTTCGCATAGCCTTTACGTTAGAAACAGTAAACCTAGTGAACTTTATATAAAAATGTACATATATATGTGTGAGTGTGCATGCAGGTGTACATGAAGAACATAGGTAAATCATTGTTATGGTCCTGTGACTAAAAGTAATTTACTTTTATCTCAGAGTTATTATATTATCACATTACTGTATTACAGTTATTTCATGAACACTGCTAAACACGTCTGTAGATGAATAGACAAACGCAATAAAACTATTCCTGTGGGACATCCTTACCCAACAGTTAATATAATTACTGACAACAGTACAGAAGATAGCACTGGGGGAAGGGGGTATGCAGGAGACTACATTTTACAATAGTGATAAAAAAATAACTGCAGAAGATGTACATAATCATTAAGTATTATTGTCATTAGGAAATGTAATAAGCCACAGAGATACTATTAACAGTATACTTGATAAACAATGACATCAACTGCAATAGTATAGTAATAATACAGCATGCCAACATGTTAGGGAAAAAGACAAGAACCACACATCCCCATATTATACATTCATCTGTGTTTCTCAGCAAAATCTGCAAAAATTAACATGAGGTTCTTAGTTTGAAAGTTTGATCAAGGTGTATAAGATCACTAGCCACTTCATGGCAACTTCTATATAGCATGCACCTACTATACTGGGTGTGGTGCTGCATGAACAACAGTGCAGCACAGCACCAACAGGGGGAGTGACTCAGCAGCCCAGCAACACCCCTGCTGCTAAGCTAAACCCCTAGGCTCTGGGCCACCACATAGGAATAGCACTACAGCAATCACAGGCACAATGCAGCACACCACCATGTGAACAGATCTCTAAAAGTTCACCTTACCATGGAGTAAGAACTAGTAGATAGATCCCTTAGGCCCGTTGCAGACAACCGTGCTGTGGGTCAGTGTGCTATTCGTGTATTTCACGGACAGCACGCTGACCCATTCTTTTCTATGGGCCCGTACACACAACCGTGATTTTCATGGTCCCATGTGCGGGCCAACAGTCCGGTCTGCGTCAGATAGGCACACGAGGACATCCCCGCATCCCCCGTGTGCAGCCCGTGCTTTTAAATCATGGCAGGCCAATTGAAGCACGATCGTCTGCAACCGGCCTTAGGCTAAGGTCCCAAAACCCAGCTAATAAACGCTGTGGAAAAATTGCAGCAAAAACACAGTCTTTTTTTTTTTTGGAGCATTTTTCATTGAGTTTCTGCTTCATTTTCCCTGCATTTTTTCTTCTATGAAATATATAGGGAAAATGTTAACAAAATAAAATCTACATGGTGGGTTTTTCAAAAACCACGCTTTTTTTCATATCCTTTCCTTTTTTTTTTCCTGCACTGTGTGGATGAGATTAAACAATATCTCATTTACTGTTCTGGTACTGTACAACACAGCGTTTTTTTTTCAAAAATACTGTTTTACCTTAACATATGGCCTTAGCCTTAGGCTAGATTCTCATCGAAAGAGATGCAAAACGGCTGTGAAAATTATTAATTTTTCACAGCCATCTTGCGCTCAAGGGGTGCCCATTTTCACGTATCTCCTATACATTTGAGTGTATGGAGGGATCCATGAAAATGTCGAAAAATAGGACATGACCTATATTTTGACGGTCTGTGACAACAGATCATCAACATAATGGTCAGGTGAATAGCCACCATTAAAAAAATGGACGTCACACAGCCATTATTCACAATCATGTGAATGTACTTAAAAACACCTGGGCCAAATGGGAGGAGTGCTGATCATAATGTTTGCTCTACTCTCCCAATGACCTATGGTTACCTACTGAATGGACCTTATGTGTCATGTGACTATATTTATTCTATTCTATACTGACATTATCCTGTCCTTGAATGTTCACACTGACCACTAGACCATTCTACCAGTCCCCTGTCTAGAATAAGCAAATAGGATGTATTAGGGAATTGCATTAAAAGTACAATAATTGCTTAATTTACAGTTTGACCAAATCAGCTCCTCTGAACCCAAAGAGGAGCATTTTTATTATTTTTTCTTGCATAGTACATGTGTGTTGTCATGTAACTGTCCTTATGTGCAGTCCAGATAAGTAGGTTGATAAGATACAAGGTCATGATGAATATATCAGTAATATTCACAAGAGTCACATGGAGGAGATGACTTAACTGACCGGATACAAATTAGATTTAGCAATGATGGCTTATATAGAGGTAGCCTAGAGCTGGAGGAGCTAGGCCGATGATACTCTATATACTGTATATCACTAAGGCTCACACTATTTATTAGATTTTCTAGTGCAAGTAATACATCTGGTGCATTTCACGTCTAGACAGGCCCACATTTTACAGTAAGTGGCAAATGTGTACACAAAGTACAGCAATGTGGCAAATATGACACAAATTACTATTCATTTTAGTGAAAAAGTATAACAAATGTGACAAATCTAAAATGCACCAAATATCTGATGCATTTGCAGCCAACAATGATAATTCTGCCCTTTTGCATCCTTATTTACAACCGCTCTCACAAATGAAATATTTGGCAGGCTAATAGAAGGACATACATAATCCCATGTTCGGTTCTGTTCACACCTGCATTTTCACACATGTTTATTATGGAAGCCACAGAATCTGACAAAATGATACAATTTGTGATGTAGATGTGAGCAAAGCTGTTTTGTGTATAGTTGTGTCTTCTTTAAATGATTTTTTAGTATTATTGGGTTCTAGACTTCTGCATGCTGGGTTCTAGACTAGTCCACCAGCATTGAGTTGACTTAGGTGAAGGTTTCTTATACATTTGTTCATGATTAAGAAGGGGCTGTACAGTTCTGGCTGTCTGATACCAGAGAGGAGCAAGGAGTGTCAGCAGGCTAATGACTGCAATAACTGTTTCTTTTCTATCTAGCAGAGAAGGTATGTCAAGCAAAACTGTTTCCACCTGTGTGAAGCGCTTGCATTTTAAGCAGGGTTAACTATGGAGCAGCATTTGGAAATGGTTTATAAAAATGCCTGAGCACTCTCCGGGGAACCTGTGTGCACAGTGTATCCTGCCTTGTGGTTTGCTGAATGCTTTGGAGTTTACACTGTATCTCGGAGTCAGTCAACTGGGATCAGGGGAGAAGATTGGATAACAATTTTACTAATCAAAACAATTTCAGGAACATTATTGAGCTCTAAAGATGTTTTCTATGGAACTGAAAGGATAGTCACAACAAGTCATTGAAGCAAATTAAAAGGCGAGTTCTCTGAATACACAATCTTCAAAAATATTTCCCTTTCTCCAGCTAGTAAAAATGAACTGCTTCCATAATGGATACATAGAAATTCTGCACATAGACATTCTTTATATGTCCCTAAAGAAAATTTCAAACAAGGAGACATTTCTTTTACCCCACACTATACTGTTCATATATAGTACTGTGCAAGTGTTTAGGGTGGTGTCAAAAAAACTAAAATAGAAGGGTTAATAGTTTATTTTTGACAATTAAGAAAATGAAGTGAATGAACAAAAGAGAAATCTAAATCCCATCAATATTTGGTGTGACTGTCCTTTGGAGGAGGAGTCCTAGAAGTGATGATATGGCCCCCACAGAGTCCTGATCTCAGCATCATCCAGTCTGTCTGGGATTACATGAAGAGACGGAAGGATTTGATTGAGCCTATATCCCCAGAAGATCTGTGCTTAGTTCTCCAAGATGTACCTGCCAAGTGTAACTAGAAGAATTGATGCTGTTTTGAAGCCAAACAGTGGTCACACCAAATATTCATGTGATTTAGATTTTTCTTTTGTAGCTGTCTGTAGAAACACATTTCTAATGAGGAACATTTTCTAAAATTGTCTAAGGCTGACCATGCACAGTCAGAGGACAACTATTTCTCCTGGCTCAGGGTGCACGTATTCTCAGTAGAGATTAAAGGGAGTCTACCACCTCCCCCAACTGCTAACACCGTACTACAGGGCACATCACAGTGATAAACAACATATCTTTTTTACATATGTCACTTTTGTAGACTTGGTGAAAAACAACTTTGAAGTTTTATGCAAATGAGGCACTTGGTGCCCTGGAGGTGGGCTTTCAATCCTGGGAGCACTGCTCTGGCTGCTCAAATAGAATGGGTGATGGGGAGGATCAACTCTCGCTATAAACAATCATAAATTGGGGACCTGGTACAGATTTTGCATTGGGGCCCAGGAGCTTCATCTTACACCACTGCTTGTAGGAACTATAATAAATACATTTTCTCTCTGGTTTCCTAAAAAATATTACGCCTTGAACTAACGCTTAATATTTTGATAAAAAATGAGAGTAAGAAACCTGATATTTACCAGTATTTACTGGTGTAAACTGGTCTGTTTACTGGTATAAAGTAGAAATGCAAACAAGCTGTCCATGTTCAATCCACTGCTATGCAGGCCTGTCTTTTTAAGTAGCAAATACAGTATGTGATGTGTAAATAAAACAATACAACACAAACTAAACTAGGGCATATTCTGTGTCTCCTCTAGCACCAGGAATAGTGAAGGTCTCTGTATGGGGACTGTGGACAAAACACAGCAGATTGTATGTACCCTGAAGGAAAAGCTGGAGATGCAGTTACGGTTCTCTCGATCAGCACTGCTGCATGTTCTGACACTGGCCCTTGGGGTGAACATGATCACGTCAGTTCAAAAATACATATAACCTTCTTGGTTAAAGGCACCTCACTTACTAAGTATGTCAGTGATACCAGGCTTTTGGCTGTTTGATGTCAGTTCAAGAAGTTTCTCTCGGTTTGAAACATAAAGCAAAGAACAGAATAAACAATATCCATGTTTATGTTTCTATTAGGCGTAAAAGTATCCAGGGGAGAAAAAGGAAAAGATATTTGGTAAAGTAGAAGCCAGTTTATAGCTATCTCCTATGGGATGTGGTTAAAGTATCATTATTATGTTTTTTTATATATCAAGCAGTAAATACTTACAAATGTCTCAAAATCTGAGGATATTTGGAGAGAAAAATAAAGGAACCAAAGCTGAAATACTGTGTTCATTTCAATGTCATTTACAGTTTTGTTCTGATATTTCAATTTAAAGATTAAATATTTGTAAAATGTTTTATGTTTTATGAAAAATGTATTTTTGTAAGCAGATGGAAAATTAGGTGTGGGATGTAAAAGTGTTTCTAAGAAATGTATTATTATTATATAGAATTTATTAATCTTAGATCTGCAGGGGTCTGACAGTGTAGCTCTCAGTAATATTTACATGCCAGGAGTCACGCTGCTCACTCTACATACAAAGTATGGCAGCGGCTTTAGGTACTGCAGGGGTGTCCTACTGAAGTCTATGGGGCAGCAACTTGTTTCGGGTTCAGATGATTCAGCTCAAAGATTTGTTTTGGGCTGAACTTGTTTGGATAGAACCAGAAGTGAAATTATCATACTCTGAAAGGACTGAAGACCCAGAGAAAAAGATGCTAGAAGGGTGCTGCTGGAAAATCGCAGGTATTTCTTTACTGATAACCGGTATACACATGCAAGGTGCGTTTTCTGGAATTATTTACTGCCTGATGAACTGGAATAATTCCATGAAACACGCGTCGCGTGTGTATGCTGGTTATCAATATTTACCTGTGACCTTCCAGCAGCCCCCTTCTTTGGTGGGTGGATTTCCTCTTGCTGTCTCTTTGGGCAGGTGCAGCAGCATGGCATGATCCTCTAGTGACTTCACATAGTGTTTATAGTAGTATGACTAATAGTATAACCCTTCGGGTGAGCATTTCTAATTGCGTAGTCTCGCTATTTGCTTGTACAATATCACACTAGAGAGCGTTCCCTCGTCCTTATCTCTTCTACAGACTATCATACTCTGAGGTCTCTTCAGACTCCAGAGCATAATAGGTGTAGGCCCCGGGGAGGTATACAAAATAAAGTTATACTCATGTTCCCTCACCTCTCTCGGTCCTCTTCTGGTCTCTTCTGGCCTCCTGGGTAATGTCATGCACCTCCTAGTTGGACCTCAACAGTCACGTGGGGCGCAGTAAGTGCTCATTATGCATCCACCACTTCATTCACAATGGGGTAAGACACCCCTATTCTTGGGAATGGTGAGGATCACACCAGTCGGACACCCACAGTCAGTAATTTATCATCATTTTTGTGGTATAACCCCTTTATGTTGTGGAAAAATTCTACTAAAGAGGATTTGATCGTCACTTTTCCTGACATGTCATCAGTTTTAGTAAATACTTGTATTCCCCATACAATAACAATTCTGGAGCATCTTGTCTTAAAAGTTGTACAGTTACTCCTGGCAATATGTAAATAACTGGCTACTGAGTGTTATAATCCCTCTTGTCAAGTGAGTGTACAGACACTGCTAGTACTATTTGGACAGTGCTTCAGTGTTCAGAGGCATCCCCCATTGACAATGGTAATTGTAATATACAGTTGTGAATTTAGTCTTACATTTCCAGGAGGAATAACAGAGGACCATAACACAGAGTTCCGAAAATAGAATTTTCAGAGTTGCTGTTTCATGTGAAATACAAGTATTTGCTAAATCAGACATGCCAGAAGAGAACAATGCTTGTTTGTGTCTATGTGTTTTAGTCACTATGCAGCATATACACTTTTTATACTGTATAGTTAGAAATCATCTATATAATGAATATAAGTATCTGTTAATATTAAAGGAGTTGTGCCAGTACATATACTAACCTACGTTTCAGATGCTTGGGGGTCCAATTCCTGAGACCCCGAGCATTCAGCAGAAGACAGTTCCCTTTATATGGCGCCTGTGAATGAAGCGCCAGTATGCTTGAGTGGCCAGTGCTACATTCACTTCTATGAGGCTGCTGGAGATTGCAGTTCCAACAGCTCCACAGAAGGGAATGGAGCGCCAGTCTTGCAAGTGCACTAGTGCTTCATTTACAGTGATGATTCAGGGGGACTTTCTATTGTCTTGATTGTCTCAGCAGTCAGAACTCCAGCAATCTGACACTTATTCCCTATCCTGACACAACACCATGTCTGAAGAAGAGAGCTAGTACTCTTGAAAGCTTACTATTAAATATACTCAGTTAGCCTCTAAAAGGTATCGCCTGATTTCTTCACTCTTCTACAACCACTTTAAGTCCCTGATTTTTCCTTTTCTGGTATAGATACTAGAGATGAGTGAACCAGTTCAGACATAATGGTGCTCGATGCACCCCATTTAACTGTAGGCCCCATTCATGGGCCTCAGCTGTGACCCTGGGTGTATGACATCACCCAGGAGGCCGGAAGAAGCCAAAAGAGGACAGAGAGAGCACAACAGACACTGTGAGGAGGCCCAAAGAGGTAAGGGAAGCTGAGTATAATTGTTTTTTCAGTTTTTTACACCTTATCTGGGCCTCCACCTATTATACTCTGAAAAGACCCCAGAGTATAATTTCACTTCTGGTTCTATCTGAACAAGTTTGGACCACAACTAATCAGAGGGTCTGAACCAGAGATGAAACGAATCTTCAGAGGTTCACCCATCTCTAATACATACGATGATGGGTCACATACGATTGCGGTATTAACATTGATTAAGACAATAGGACAGATTTACCAGAATTCTGGTGTAGCTTGCACCACACATTTTAGACACTTTTTGCATCTTGTTCAAGAGAGTGTGGCTTACGAAATACCCCTCAGCACCAAAAAATGCACCAAAATGGCACTGTTTTTGGCATTAACTATGCCAACAAAGAGGTAGTGTTAAGTTAGTACTAGACAGTCTAAAAACACAGCATATCAGGGGCAGATTGGCCATGTATATCATTGGGAAAATTCCCGATGAGCTGACTGGGATATGGGCTGCTGGGCCGGCAGTCCTGGCCCTTACCCTGACTGTTTCTACAGAATGTAGCCCAGTGGCCCCCGCTTTATAACTTCAGAGTGGAGACTGCCGAGAGTATGTGTTGGATGAACCTCATGAGATTCATCATGCCCAGCGGTTTCATTCTGACTGCACAGGTCTGAACGGATACTGCTATTATACTCTGGGGTCCCTTCAGACAAAACAGAAAACAGCCCCTCTAGAAAGATCAGCAGGTTGGATCTTTACGTGTCAGATACTATAGGATCTTCAGGATATAATGCCAGGCCATTCTGACACTTGCTTGGAGAAAATTAGGTGCTCACAGCACTACATTTAACATATATGCTGGAAAAACCTCCCCAAATATATGTTAAACATATACATAGGCCCCTATTTATTCGATGAAGCCCAAAGGAATGCATTTTTGGCCTCTTTCTGTCCATTATGTGTTGGCACACCTTTTTTCAATTACATAGGGAATCGTGGCAGTCAGAGAACCAACACATACAATGTATACCATGCTGTATACTATATATACTTAACATGGTGGCCTAGGGCTGATGGATGCAGCTCTATGGCATCTGTCACAGGCCTCTGTCAGACATATGTCTTGATCACATACTTCCAATGGAAGGCTTAAACAGTATGTATGCAGAGTCACATCATGTTGAGTTATTGGGGCAAATTATTGTTTTGCAGTAACTGTAACAAAAATTAGGAAACATGACCGAAAAGCAGACATTGTTCTTTACATTTTTACATTTTAAGCAATAGATTATATAGAAAGTCTATTGCACTGTTTTTCCTGAAATTCATGGTTCGTGAATAGAATGTCAAACCTACAGTGAAGACTGACGCACAGGCTGGAAATAGCAGAGAGTAAATTTGTATAACAGTGGATATTCATATGCTATTCAAGGTCATGATAACTGTAGACCATCCATGAACCTTTGGCTTATAACAGACTACATAAAGTGAGTGACTGAGGAACAGCTATCTGCCCGCCATTCACTGTCAGTCATGTTCTCTGCTGGTTACTAATCAATGGGATATTCCTCTGTTGGCAAGAAAAAAAAAGTGAGGCATGACTTCCTAAAGTTTTCTATTAAGTGATATTGTTTCTCCTTGCGCAAACACAGACAGAATTGGGAAGGGATAGAGCTCCAGTTTTGAATGTGATCCAGTCTTCTCCCTAAAGGCAGCTCGGAAGGTAAAACGAGGAAAGTCTTAAACTTCACAATTTCCAATAATGAACAATCATTACTCAAATTACAGCAAGCACTGATTAGGTTTAAAGTAATGAAGAAAACAACACAATCAATCACCATCAACCCTAAGGAAGTCAATCTGCAGGCTGCACACAGCAGGTGGGGAGGGATAACAGCGCCATCTGCAGGATTTCTGCTTGTGGTTTACAGATTTAGGATTTTGCAGCTACATTACCCTGAACAATTACATCGGATTCACTAAATGGAGCATGTAAGGAAGAACACTTTGTCATACTTTTCACAGTGCAAATTTTTAGAATAAAGAAGACACAATGGATATGTTTTTTTCCAAGTCTTAAATGATGAATAGTGCATTAAGTTTTTTTCTTCCAGTGGATTTTCACTATGTCAATATGGTGAATGCTGTAACTCTCAGACACGGCTCTGTATCAAGGAGCCACTTGTGCTCAGACAGTACAATGAGTGGAGCACACAGTGATGTGCCTGTCTACATCTACATCAACATCTACTGTACATCTACATCTACAGCCAGGTTTAGGCTTTAGGATGCTGTGATTTTTTTTTTTTTTTTTCATTATCATGTTCTGAAAGCCATAACTTTTTTTTCTTTTTCCATCAATGTAGCTGTTTGAGGTCTTGTTGAATGAATGGACTAAGAAAAACACTATTTCTTAAATGTTATTTAATTTTTTTTTTTTGCATTATAAATTTTGCACTATTCACTGTACAGTATAAATAATACTTAAAAAATATGTTTTTGCATTGCCATCTTTCAAAAATTATTCATTTTTCCATTGATAGCGCTAGTTGAGGGTTTGTGGCGCAACCTTTACTTTTCACTGGTACAACTTTGATAATTTTTTATTCCATTTTTTGGAGGCAAGGTGATCAGAAACAGTATTTCTGGCATGGTGTTTATTCCACTGTAATTTGGCTGTCACCATAATGTTGATAGCCAGCCTATTAGGTCCTGCCTTCAACAGGACATAACAGGAGGACAATCATGGCATAACCAATGGCCTTAATAAGGCTCCTGGGTGGTGTGACAACACATTGGCACCCCCAATCACTATAACATTTAAATGGTCACTAATTTTTTACACCACCTTTGCTCAATTCAGAGAATACCCCATCCTGAATATAATTGCAAATCATTTTCATAAAAAAATCTGATGTTTTCAATCCTATCTTTTAAATCGGCTGTCTGTTACTAAGTAAAATACGTCCTTAGCAGCAGAAGCTGCTGAAATAGGAATGTAAGAAAGGTGGGCGGGCCCAACAGCTCCTTCACAAGCATAATCTTTGTAAAAGCACTTCTCTCCTTTAAGCTCCCCACACTGCTCTCTGTATCTACTGGCTGGCATCACTTCACTGGACAGTGAGGTATGTTTATCAGTTCCTGTGATAACAGACATAGCACGGAAAAGAGAGGAGATGGGTGCTTGTGAAAAGATTATGCTTGTGTAGGACCACAGGCATTATTTAGTATGTACATTGCATATGTAAGACCTGTACAGATAGTATCTTTTAAGTCTTATATATTCATGCTAGATAACTAGCAAGAAAATATTAAATACTATAATACATAGACAATTGCATTAGGCTTAGTGCGCAATCCGAAGGCCCATGAAAAGTGTTGCTCAGTAAACTATTGCCAGAGGTCCACACTATGTACCTGCCCCCTTGCTCTGAATGAACTTCAGATTAAAGTGAAAGCAAAATGGGGCGATTATCACCAGAAAAAAGAATAAGTGAATACTTTTAAAGGGCCAAACATGAACAGATTGATGTCCCCATGATGCGTAAGTTTCATCGAAAACTGAGGTATGCTTTTTGGCATTAAATACCCTGGATAAAAATGATGTTTAACCCCAGCACAGCAGGTTGTCCGTTGTGCATTTCTCAATCGACACTATCAACGTGTGGTAAATATATGGCATGGTTTGTGAACTGGTTTAAGGGACTTTACAGATTGGGTCGCAGATGATTTTTAAAGTGGATTTTCAGGACCATTCCTGTCCTCATGTAAATTCAATACAGTATTGTGAGATGTTAGCTAAGCACTTGACAGGCTGCAATCCACCACACAAAATCATGAAAAATTGGAAATCATAATTTTCTAAAAGCTAGTCATCTCATACTACAAATCTTGAGATATTTTGAGTCGAGAGGAAATTAAAGATGGTCATATTTGATGGTCATATTGTAGAATCTGCTGAGTTTGGGGTGCCAGTTAATAGTAAAATAACAACTATAGCTACTTAATCTTTAAAAGGGGATTTATTCATGGTACTGGGAAATATACATAAAAGGTTACCTAACTGACTAAAGGACAGGAACACAGAGAGACATACAGGTATGGGGTGGGGAATGAAGTGCATAAGTATCTTTGTAAGTGCAGTCTTATATACCAGCCACACATACATAGCCCACACATGGCCCATCGCTGGAACACCTCCAAAATGCCAAGCAGCCAATTAGCAATTATAGGTCAACACCTTCCTGTAGGCGGCTCTGAATCCAGAGCTATTATTCTTGTAAAGTTCAAACAGACTTGTAAGACACTTAGGCTTTCCTCCATATGTGGGATAATCCCCAGGGAAAAAGGCCAACTTCCATTAATACTTGGCCTCCAAGACATGTTGACTTGTTGATCTTCCAGGTGAAATAACAGTGTCCATTATTTATTGAACACATAAAGTTGGTCTACACGGTCTACACAATAGATTTATATAATAATAATAATAATAGTCCTTTAATAGTCCCACAGTGGGGAAATTCAGTGTGTTACAGCAGCAAAGATAAGATAAGCAGATACAAATACAAATACAACATGTACAGGAATGTTCCAAGGTAAGAGGCATTACATTAATAGCAGACAGACAGATAGGACGTAGCAGGGGGGGGGGGGGGATTTAACAGGAAGAGAGATATTTCAGATCTCTGTGTGTAATGATCTCCGCTTAGGGATGAGAAGAGTTGCTCAGGTATTTATATCCCATTTGTCTTTGTACTATAAAGGCTATTATCTGAGGTCAGGAGTCTGTACCATGGTGGGCTTCCAACATATACACTGAGGAGCAAAAGGGTAACAATGTTTTGCA
The DNA here is from genome assembly GCA_947044405.1 of Leptodactylus fallax. NCBI lineage: Eukaryota > Metazoa > Chordata > Amphibia > Anura > Leptodactylidae > Leptodactylus > Leptodactylus fallax. Next base: position 5,551,233 of record CAMRHE010000081.1, on the reverse strand, counting down.
CTTTTGACTTTCAGGCTCCATATCTCACCATCCATTACAGCTTATAACATGAGACTACCATCATTTTATAGACAATCATCTTGGCTATCTCATACATAAATTTGACTTTTAACTATTTAGCATATGATTAGTTACACAGATTCTGGTCATGTAACTGCATTGTTACTGTTACTGTTTTATTATTTTTTTAAATCCACCTTTGGCTTTCAACACTGCCAGAATGCTTCTGGTATGCTCTCGATCAGATTCAAGCATGTCTCGACCGAAATCTGATCCCAGGTCTCTTCCACACGTTCCCAATGTTGGTGCATACTGGTCAACTCATTTGAGTACAAATACAGCTTTTTCTTCAACTCTACCCACAAGTGTTCAATTGGGTTGAGGTCTTGGGACTCTGGGGGGGGGGGGTCAATCCAGCACCTCTACTTCATTGTCATTGAACTATTTATTTGCTTTGGGTCTTGGCACTCACATGATGCAGTTTGGCAATTTCTTGGTCCAGAGAGCACTATCGATGAATGATGCTGTTTCCTTGGGAAATCTTCTTCATGGCTGATCTTCTATTTGAACCAGTGACCTTTCACTTGGGAATCAACCTAATAACACACTGAGCTATTAGGGAATGTGAGAACAGGTTATAATTTGTAGTATATAAGAGGAAAAAGATTTTTCCACCACCAAGAGCAAAAAAGTAACAATGTAGTTACATGACAAGAATCTGCGTAACTAAATAGTTGCAAAATAAATAACTAAATAATGCTAAATAGTTGCAAGTCAAATATATGTATGAGATAGCCAAGATGATTGTCTATAAAACGATGGTAGTCTCAGGTTCAAAACTGTAGTGGATGGTGAGATATGGAGCCTGAAAGTCAAGAGTTCAAAACATTGTTACCCTTTTGCTTGTCAAGGTATTTAAACAAGGTCCCATTTTATAGGGGTCACATTAACCTCTCAGCTTGCTTTTGATTTGTGGATGAAAATCCAAACAACATGGAGACAACATAAAACTTCATGCCAATGCTTTACATGTCTGAACTTGAACATGCAAAGCAATGGTGCTAATTACTGGGTCAATGTGGTGCCCTGCTTTGTGAGAAGCATTTTGGAGCTGTCAACCCCTCCTAATGTGACCTGTGGTTTCTACACCAAATACACTACTTAAAGGGATATTTCTTAAGACATCATTAGGAATATCCATAATGCAACCAAAAGTTAAACTGGGTGGGGAGAGTTGAAGGGATTGTCCCCTGTATAACAGCTGGACACCGTCACTGCAGATCAACTCCCATTGAAGTTAGTGGGAGGTGAGCTGCAGTGACAGCACTCAGATGGCATGCAAAGGACAAGGCTTTCTGCTTCCAACCCTGTATAATGTATAGTAAAAGCTTAACCCCAGAAAACCCCTTTAGGCTAAAGCCCCACATGGCGTAGACGCCGCGATTCGTCCGCAGCGGAAGCGCCGTGGAAAAAATCGCAGAGTTTTACAGTCAGAGCAAAGTGGATGGGATTCTAGTGAATCCCATGCCCACTTTGCAGGAAAAACCACGATTTTGGAAACTGCAGCATGTCGATTATACCTACGGAAACGCCGGCGGTTTCCCCATAGGTATAATTGAAACAGAAAGTCCGCAGAGGAAAACTCTGCAAACTTTCTGTCTAAAAGCGTTGCGGGAAGAACCACAATGCGATCCCGCCGCAGTTTCTCCCGCAGCGCTTTTTTGCTGCGGGATGCCATTTGGGGCCTTAGTCTTAGGCTGCTTTTTTTGTTGCAGATTTTGCTGCGGTTTATTGAGTCAAAGCCAGTAGGGGGACTGAGCAGAAGGTAGAAGTAAAAGAGCTTCCTATATATTTCCCATTAAGTTTGTAGCTATTCTTGGTTTTGGCTCAAAAAAACGCAGCAAAATCAGCAACAAAAAAAGCTGCGTTTTCGCAATGTGAGGCCTCAGCCTTAATGAAAAGCATCTGAACTCACCTTTTTGATGTCTATTAAAAAACTATATTTTGAAAAGATATTTTAAAGACAAACACTGATACCATATCTTTTTTTTTTTCTTAATAATGTTTTTATTAATAGATTTTTCAATACAACGGAAATACAGCTGCTTAAAGTAAACATAGAATGATATAGAACAGGAACTTCGTAGTAATACTATATAGTAGTACATAACAGCAGTTTACACATATGGCATAAACACTGCCCCTGTACTAAAACTCTATGGCTCTAGTTAAGCTGTAATATTCAGACTCATATTGATCCATTAGATACATAAAACATATTTATAGCTGCAATATCACTTTAATGTGATATCTTCAAAACTTACTAAAAAGGTAAGACTATACTCTATCTAACTTCAGAAACTGAGTTGATCAGAGGATACACTTTAAAACCCAATCCAACCTCAAGCTAAGATATGACCTAATGTGACATGTGATTTCTAAACCAAATACACTACTTAAAGGGACATTTCTTATCCAACCTCATCTAAGGTATGACATTTCTAATAATTTGTCAGAGACTTTGCGGCCCTCTCAGTTATTGAATAGAGATGAGCAAACCTTTCAAGATTTGGTTTAGGTTAGTTGGTTTGGACTTTGGACCAAATGTTTGGGTCCAAATGATTTGTTCAAACTGGTAGTGCAAAGAAATTGTTTTAAAAAATATCACTCCTGGACTCTTTCTGAGCCCTTTCTAGCTCTATAATGCAAGAACAGCCTTAATAATGCCAAAATGACAGCAAAAAATACGACTATGGGTAAATGGATGGTGGCTGGTGGTAACAAACTACCTGTTTAAAAGCACATTGCACTGTAGGATTTTGTTTTTTAAATTTCAATGGGTTTTCTTCTACAGTTCTGACACTACACCTCTTCAGAATTCCCACACTGTATTATCTGTGTGTTATAATATATATCTCAATCTGATTGTCTGAGACCATATCTGTCTAATCTCTCCCCACAAAATGGATACCTTCTCCTCCTGCCTGGGCTTTCTAAACTGCCCATGAGTCATCAGTGACCACTGACCTACAGTCCCTCATGATTGGCTGTCCCCTGTTATGAACATTGCTTATGAAGCATTATAAGGAAACCTGTCTGATCCCTGAGCTGCTTTCACATGACGGCTGCCATTTTAGCACATATATGTGAATCAAACTACAAAAAATTTCTGGTTCAAACCCAAACTTATTGGAAAGTTCGGACCGGCCCATCTCTAGTACTGAACCCTGTGTACTGCTACCTACACACTCCTTATAGTTATCATCTTGCCAACAGAATACTACTTCTGCAGAATGGAGGGATGAGTAATATCTTTAATACTTTAGCAAACTAAACACTACAACATTTTTATACCTTTATTTCCCAATATTTAATATCTCCCTACTATTTATCCAACAATATATACTCATAGGCAGTAAAGACATTACTAACTATAAACTGTAACATAATTTTCTTGTAGAGTATGTCATAAATTGTTGGTGAAGAATCTGTGTGAAGATTCTATTTAAATGCTAAGAGCCGGCTAAGTTGTGTGAGTTAGTGACAGGTCATTGGTGCAAACAAGAAATAAGTTACTTTGCAAAAAGATTGAGTCATAAATGTATGTGTGCCTCCTAACTTTGCAAATTATGCTTGCAATTCATTTTCTGTTTATTTTGTAGCCTCTGAAAATGTGCTAAGTGGAGGATTGTGACAGTTTCACTAGCAAAACTTTTCCTTGTTAGAGAATAAAGTTTTCTTTAGTCGAGGATAATAAACTATTTCCATGGAAACACTTGGAAAGAACAAAAGAGGATCATCTCAGAATGACAGGGAAAGTAACAACCTTAAATAGCGTAGAAAACAAGCTGCCATAGGAAAGTCCATTCATCTGTGCTTTCAAGAATTATTAGAATGAAACAAGGGCCCTTCTAGAATGAGCGGGGGGGCTCTACGCCACCAAGTAGATATTCTTAAACTTAGACTCGGTTCTTTATTTGTTATCTTAATTATTTATTATTTGTAGCAAACTTTGCTTATTCTTGACAACTGTGTAAATTTCAGCAATGCTGGCCAAGAGACATGAATAATCTATTTTGTAGCTTGTTAGCTATGGAAGATATCACCTTTAGTTGATTTTCTTCTGTCATTTCCAAAAGCAGAATAATATCATCCCTTATCCCTTTTTCTCATGAGGCCAGCATTTAGAAACAGAAGGCATGAAATCAATTTCTTTTGTCCAGCACGGTACAGATTGCTGAAAGATTTCTAAAGCAAATAGGAGGTCGCTTTCTAAGGCCAAATGCAAACACTATAGGGAAGGCAAGTGGTCACAGCACCAAAAATGGCATAACTGTATACAAGAATGAGGATTTGGAGATTATTGATGGTCAATAAAGACTTGAAAGTTTTTCAATTTTTGGGGAATTATGGGAAAGCTGGTGTTGTGTAATGTAAAAGATTGTGGAAGTTAAAATGTAGTTAATGCTCACATTTTGGTGCCTTTAAAGGACTAGAGACAAATTTATTGTAAAGATGGACCACACATTAACATTTTGACACCAAATCTTGATGTGCTTGTATTCATATTAAATACTTCTTCCATTGAGATCCCCTACAGAGGTCCCCAACCTTTTGTACCTTGTAAGCCACATTCAACTTGGGTGATGGTTATTAGACATCGGAAATCAAGAAATCATCTATTTGTCAATATTTGTGTTGACTCTAGCATAGTACCAATAAAATTGTATGGAGGACACACATACTATAGAATAAAGAAGGGGGTATATGTTCCCCAAGATATGGACTGTCTGCGCTCTTGTAACGGAAGATCTTAGGTCACTTTTCTGAATGAAGGTTTCTTTATTAGGGTACAGAAGGCACAACGCGTTTCGGGGAAGGACTCCCCTTTTTCAAGTGCAAATATAAACAACCTAGTGGAATAATTTCATAATTTATTTCATCACCCTCTTGTATCACATTCATAAGATATTGCAGAATGATCCTCTTGTATGTGATGCACGTCTTAGTATTTTATGTGGAAATTGCAAGGATCAGCCCATTGTCATTCAGTCCTCATCCACAGCAGTGTAAACTGGAGATCTGGGACACATCCAAGCCTTAGATCTGAGGGTCAGCCTCAGATTTCTCCTTGTTCTATGGTATGACTGATTTCACCATGTGAAAGATCCTCCGTGCGCCAAACCGCTTTGGCCACACCCTGAGTCCTCTTTCATATAAAAACCACACTCACTGCCAGTGAGTGCCGGGTTCACCAGATAAATACAAGACAAGCCTTCTAAATTTTATATATTTATTAAACCCTGAATGGGTCGGTATTAAAATCTAACATATACAGATCAGAACAGATATGCAGATATACACAAGCATTAACAGTTACTAGTTGCAAGATACAGTACAAATAAAATAAAAGGGATTAAAGGTGAAATAATTACTTTACCACATATGTCCTTGATGTGGTTCTATAGTCCAACACTCACACATGGCATGTGTGAGTCACCAGTTGAGGCTTTTCAGCATGTGGCATTAAAACGATAATCCCGCCTGCATGCTTTTCACAGGAATCTCAGCATTAGTCTCTCTGTAATATCTCTCAGTCTCTTGTAGGCTCATCATCGTCAGCAGCAGCATTCCAACCTGCCTGCTCATAGTAGCATCTCAGTCAGAGTCTGTAATATCCTGTAGCATCATCTCTACAGCATACTCTCCATAGTGTAATCTCCTTAGTGTTAGTCTACTCCCACAGACCTCTTACCTCATCTTTTATACCCTTTATGCCACCTCCCAGAATGAGGTCACTGGCGACAGTACGTCTGATGAGATAATTCAATCAAGTCCAGATCTTTTGTATGTAGATGAGACAAAGTGAGTTGATACACTATTATCAGTCATATCTGATCAACAGCCCAGGCTTGAACAATGCACTATTGTTTGATCAGCCAGGGCTGTATAGGAATACAATGGAGCCCTATTGTTCAAGCCTAGACGCTACTGCCAATATGCACCTAGGCTTGTAGCTGCGCACAGTATGCAAGCAAGCAAGAAGGGAAATCCTATACCCAGAGACCAAAATACCACTGAGTTATGGCCATATTTAGGCAGAATCATCACACACCAGTTTCTTCTTTATTTGACCTTTTTGTCCAATATGTGCTACAGACAGTGAAAGGTGGATTTTCTGATGATGATATTTTGTTGGGCAGATATGGCAAGGTCATCTACAGAAATGGATCCAGACTTGGCGAGGCAGCTGTTCTTTGAAGGAGCAACAATTGTGATCTTTGGTTTTCCAGAGGGGTCAGAATTTGGCATAGACTCAAACAGTTGGCAAGTTGGCCCTCGATTCAAAGGAGTCGAGGGCCAACTTGCCAACTGTTTGAGTCTATGCCAAATTCTGACCCCTCTGGAAAACCAAAGATCACAATTGTTGCTCCTTCAAAGAACAACTGCCTTGCCAAGTCTGGATCCATTTCTGTAGATGACCTTGCCATATCTGCCCAACAAAATATCATCATCAGAAAATCCACCTTTCACTGTCTGTAGCACATATTGGACAAAAAGGTCAAATAAAGAAGAAACTGGTGAAATCAGTCATACCATAGAACAAGGAGAAATCTGAGGCTGACCCTCAGATCTAAGGCTTGGATGTGTCCCAGATCTCCAGTTTACACTGCTGTGGATGAGGACTGAATGACAATGGGCTGATCCTTGCAATTTCCACATAAAATACTAAGACGTGCATCACATACAAGAGGATCATTCTGCAATATCTTATGAATGTGATACAAGAGGGTGATGAAATAAATTATGAAATTATTCCACTAGGTTGTTTATATTTGCACTTGAAAAAGGGGAGTCCTTCCCCGAAACGCGTTGTGCCTTCTGTACCCTAATAAAGAAACCTTCATTCAGAGAAGTGACCTAAGATCTTCCTTTACAAGAACGCAGACAGTCCATATCTTGGGGAACATATACCCCCTTCTTTATTGCATACCTTAACTTCTGGATCTCCGGCGACGCTAGACGGTATCTGCTGTCACCCTCACCACCTACAAGATTCTAAGCGTTATTTGTGATACATTCACAATACTTAAAGGTGAGGGGCCATCTTGGTCATTTATTTTTGTCTTTTTATTATCACATTTGGATCATAGCCGGATCTACACTATTCTTGGCCGCTCGGTGTCTCCTTTTGTTTTTGTGAACACATACTATAGAGGCAGAACAGAAAACTACTATGGGGACCTTTGAGAAGAGCCGAAGACTATCACACACATATATCCTCACATACACTGCACACATGTCACCAAAGCAGTAAATGGAGACTTAGTCAAATGTTCATGGAAAGAGACTGTAGCTATTCATTTGGTGATATGACCTAGCAACTTAAGGATGCCTCCACTGTTATATTTACTATTTTCTTTACACCCCTGGAGTAGATTATTTTTAGCATAAAATTTAACCTGCAAATGACAGTAATATACAAAATTAATGGGACCTATAGCGAGCAAGAGTAAATAGGACCTAGTATAGTGAGCATAAGTTTAAAAAAAAATTAATGGGTAATTTTCACTTTATGACGAGAAGTCACAAATTATAGAGAACGCCATATTTGCGCTATAATTTGAGATTTTTCATACCTCTCCATACTTTTCAAAAGGGGCAAGAAAAATGAGAAAGGTTTAGCAAGAAGGTTCACATAGACATTCTGGTGCAATGTTCCAGATTTATTAAGAGACATGTGTCTCCAAAAAATGTGTTTTCCAACACATTTCATTTGAAGACTTCAGGTTGTAAGTACGGGATAAACCAATGATCCCTAAAGACCTTATTCTGTAGATAGTCTCCATCCAGGACAGAACATTGTATATGCCACTGACCATTTGAAACCAGAAGCTAGTGATACAACTGAGCCCTTAAGATTAGATAAAGGAGACCAAGAGGATAAACAAATTAGTCAATATGGTTGAACAAGATCCTAAATAGAAACCTGATCACCTGATCGTTGTGGATCTGGCAACTGAACCTAAAGAAACAGCTGACATTGCCAGAGACTAGTTGGTGCAGAGAAAATATGGTACAATAATAATAATAATAATAGTAATAATAATAACTTTATTTATATAGCGCCAACATATTCCGTAGCACTTTACAAATCAGAGGAAACATGAACAGACAATATGAGACATTACAATGTGACAAAGAAATAAACATATCAAGCAGTAGGAGTGAGGACCCTGCTCGCAAGAGCTTACATTCTATGAGGAGATAGGGGGACACAAGTGGTCAGAGAGCTTGTTTGCTACCATGGTCCAGCCATCTTTTAATATATAGATACAGAATATTAATATATAGATTCCACTTCCTCTATAAACCAGAACATTTCTGGCTTATAGAGGAAGTGGAAGTAGAGTAGAAGACCATGATGTACAAGATATTTTTGGTGAGACAACCCCATTTGGGTAAATGCACAAAGTGGCAAAAATATGTTTGTAATGTATTTATATAACACTGCAACAAATATTATTGTTCCGCAATGCTACACTTATATGGGTCTCAAGGAGTTAACCCTTGTGCTCAGCAGAGTTAACAATCCTATACATGCACTTGGCAGGTCCACTGATTAACAGCATCAGGAGCCTGGCACACAGATTGAAAGCAGGTGTCCAGAACAAAGAGTAAGTGCACACACACACACGGATTAGTGGTAAATGGATATGTCAGCTAATATAAAGATAGGCAATGATAGGAATATTGATAGGGATAAAGCCAATCCTATTGGTAACTTTGATACCCGTGGGCCCCTTTCTGCAGTGATTTAGTGTATATGGGCCTTCCTTCCATTATTTGCTAGTGGGAAACAGCTGCTACATAAACCACTGGTGAATAAGACCCTGTATTAATTGTATCAATATGAAGGGTCATAAATATTACAATGCTGGCAGTATCAATAGCTGACTTTATTCCCATTCAACTTCCTGAAAAACAGCTGAAAACCTATGTAAATAAAAGCTGCAATATCACTTGATTTGGCCATACTGTACATTCAATAACAGATAAAATATTATAGCAGCATGCATTGCCCTAAAAATGCAAGAAGGTTCATTCGATGAGTATGATATAAATTAGTAGACTCATCGGGGTTTTTTCTACTGACATCCTAAAAGAATTGAAAGTCTTATGGCTTGATCTATAACATCTGGTTAGTATCACTAATGAAAATGTATCAATATGTGTGCCTTCTCCTTATTGATAACATATCAGCATTAGAGTAACACTGAACCAATCATACAGATGACATGAACCAGGATAATCCTGATATAATGGCATTTCTAACTGGGAGAGATTTATCATAAGGGGTCATTTTAAAATCAGTTTTGCTGGAGTTTGCTCTGGTGTAATTTACACTAAATTTATCAAATGTCACACAATGTTTTATAAATTTGGCACATCTACAAGTCTAACAGTTCTGTCCACTTTATACATTACACATTCACTATAGAGAGATTGCAACAATTTTGCCCTTTTTTAAAAAGTCGCAGTTGTTAAAACTGGAGTACAAACAGCTAGACACGCTAACAATGCTCAGTTACCTACCCCCTTGCAAATTTTCTGTGCAAAGATCTAAAAAACTGCAATCCTTTTTTTTTTTTGGCAACCTGTGACGTCCCGTGCTCTTTCCTTAGGCCGTTGATTCTGCTGATTGGCCTCACCGGTCACGTGTGGTGGGGACTTCAGCCAAAACAAGATCCCAGAGCAGCAGACTACGGTGGGCAATATCAGAGTACCGGGAACTAGTGAGAATGGGTTTTTTGGGTTTTTTTTCACCTTCCCCGGCCCCCTTGCAAAAAACCACTTATCCTGAACAACTGTTTAATTTGATTCTATAATTGGGGAAACATGTTTTTAACTGAAGCAGTGTTGGAATAGCCTTTATAAAGTCTATTCTACTCCTACTTTTACTTTTCTTCTCCTCGCCACCATTTGTCCAAAAAAACATTTTATTCTCATATGTAAATTATGCTTAGGGAGCACCAGGGGCATTCCCCCTGTGCTCCGAGCACTCCACAACATTGCCGCAACCCGTCTCCAGCGCTGCTTTTTCACGCCCCCTGCATCTTCTTCTGTTCATCTTGCATCTGCTTCATGCTCCATCGGCCATTTTTCTGGAGTACGCTGGTGTAAGAAATTAAACAAAAATGGCCGCCGGAGCCACTTTGAGTTGAGGCAGATCCGACTGAGCATGCTCCGTTGGCCATTTTTGTTTAGTTTCTTACACCAGTGTACTTCAGAAAGATGGCCGACGGAGAAAGCAGATGCAAGATGAACAGAAGATGCAGGGGGCGTAAAAAAGCAGAGCTGGAGGCGGGTTGCGGTGATGACGTGGAGTGCTCGGAGCACAGGGGGAACTCCCCTGGTGCTCCCTGAGCATAATTTACATATGAGAATAAAATGATTTTTTTGGACAAACGGCGGCGAGGAGAAGAAAAGTAAAGGTAGGAGTAGAATAGCCTTTATAAAGGCTATTCCAACACTGCTTCAGTTAAAAACACGTTTCCCCAATGATAGACTCCCTTTAAGAACTCTTTGCAACTGGGTTACTGGAGACCGTCTAACTAATGACACTGAGTCAGAGCTACCTTTTACATTCTACAAACTGAATGCATATGTTGGCCTAGAAATGAAAAGGACCTGGATGCCATACCCTCAGAACCATTTCGTCTTTGATAGGGAAGAGTTTTCTGACAACTTTTGAAAGAGAAAATGGAAAAGAATGAGCACAATACATTCATGATATCCAAAATACATTCATCATGATGTCCAGAGCTGAAGAGATACTGTTTTAGCCTGGAGGGATGCATTTTTTGAAACATGAACTTCTACACTACCCTAGACCATCAGGGTTATTATTATAACCATTATTCCATCAACATGTAAAAGAAGATGTGTGTCGCACAAGTAACATTGAGTGGGATTTCCCTTGCTGTCATTGTACATGCACTTTGTCTGCAGGTGATACCAAAAGTTAGGGCCCTGAGTAGAAACCACGCTGTTCTTCTCTAGTCATGCATAATTTCCAACATGTTGGCTGAGAAGTAACAAAGTAGGGTGAACATCTGAATTCACCTGCATCCTGTCAATTAACAATGCCTCATTACACAAGTCATCAAGAAAGCTGATAAGGTTTTATCTAACAGAAAGGCCAGGTCAGTCAATTGACATCAGGGTATAGATAATCAGTGGACACTGAAAGGTTAACTCAGTTCTAAGAAGCCTCCAAGATGTCAGCAAAAATTAACAAAAAAGGTGGCTTGTCCGTCAATAAAGGACAGTTGCAATTAGTCCATGATAAGGATAGTAACACCTAGAAATCAATGACAAAGTGAGACAACTTGTACAAATTTGCATGTATTAATAGAAATCTATACTTAACAAACTTACAAAATAATACACAGCACATTACACAATGTGGCACAACAACGGGAAAGTACGTGCATTTGTTATTTAGCTTTTGGAAAGCCAATAAAAGGTGATCATGTTGTTTTTATTCTGTGAAATACATTACTTTTGGCATTGTCACCAACTTGTGACAACTTCAGTTACTTAAGTTACAATTTTACAATACTTATTGGGCCTCATAAACACATTGGAGGAATTTATTAAGATTGGTGATTCCTAGACCAGTCTTAAAGGGGTTAAAATTTTGGTAGTTCACATTGATGATCTATGTACAGATAGACACCAGGCCCCTGCATAGATCAGCTATCTTGGCGCCAGAAGCTAATGCAGTGAATGGGGATTGCGTGCAGGCTCTCCTTATCAAGTAATAGGGCATCAGTATGTAAAAAGAATTTTGGGACCAGAAAACCCTTTTAATGGATTCTCCAACAAGTGCACAAGTAGCCAGGATTGCTAAGAGCCTCCGGCCTCTTTGTAATTCTAGCACATGTAGGTATGGCTGAATGCAAATCTGCACCAGTCAGTAACTGGCATTGATTTGTGACATAACCCACTCCTTGGCGCCTTAGGCTTTCTTCTCTAAAAAGTGGCAAGTTGGACACATAGACTGAGATGTGCCACAGTGTGACAAAAATGACCAAACTGTGTCACATTTTTGGCCACTTTAAAGGCATATGTGCCATAATTACTGTGGGTTAATGAGTGCAGCACCTATTAACTGTACTAATCCTGACTAGTGTACTTAGGCTAGGCAATCTAAAGATCATCTTATATCATTTGATACATGTAGACACATACAGCAGCTTGAGTTAAGTTAATTTATATTAATTTTATGCCAGCTATTGGTTTGCTTACTTTGCTCTAAAATTTTGCACCAAAATTTTGAAACAATTTTAGCGTGTGGTGTTTCATTTAAAGCCATGCCTCCATTCCTGCTATGTTACTATACATGCCTAAAACACATATTAAATATGGTGCAAGACATATTCACGATGAGCCAAAATTCTGGCACATTTAATCTAGAAAAAGTCTGCTTCTGTGTGATGTCATATAGTGTCTCTGAGCAGTATTGTATTATTAGAAGTAATATAATTATTGGTACTAGAGATGGGCAAACCTCTCACGATTCCTTTAGTTTCGGGTTCAACTGGCTTGGGTCCAAGATTGGTTTCAGGTCGAACAAGTTTGGTACAAACCATACCTTAAATTGGCTTACAACACAATTTAGGCCCAGGGGAAGTGTAAAGAATACAAAAGCATTCATACTCATCTTCCGCTACCTCTTCTGGGCCTCCTCATGGCGTCTGGTGCTCTCTCTCCTCCTCCTCAGTGACATCATACGGCCTGGGTTACCACTGAGGCCTGTGATTGGGCCTCAGCAGTGACATGGGCACGCCGAGCCTCATGATTTCATGACACTTGGCGTGCCCATGTGACTGCTGGTCGTGCAATCAAATAAACAATATACCACATATGTACTTCCCCTGTTAACTCAGGTTCAGTGTCGCACAATGCCTCTAGTTCTAAGCCAGTCCCAGAGTTTATTCTTTTTTTTATTGCCAAATTTTTCATCCACCCCGCCAATGCCAAAATTGTCTCAATAAGTAACATAGTAGATGAATATGGATAATGACACAAGTCCATCAAGTCCATCCTATAACCCTACAGCATTGAGGGTATTCCATACCACAAGGTAGAGGAGTTCTAAGTTTTAAAGGGGTTGTCGGGGGAGTATTAATTTACTTACCTGGTGCTGATGATGGAACCAGGGCTTCCAGTGACGTCACAACCCGCGGGTCATGAGATCTGAGGCAGCATTCGATCACCTGGGTTGCTCCTCCCCCAATCTCATATGTAATTAATTACATTCTAAAGTGCACAGGGTTTGTATGGAAGTATGAAAAAACTTTGTGTTCCTCCATGTGAATGGACCCATATTCCAGCTGCATTTACAGATTTTTGCAAATATATATTGGCAGAGTCTCTTCATGAATTAAGATCACACTCTACTGGCGCAAGGGACAACGAGACCAGAATAAAATACACCAGTCTTGATGACTCCCCCTGTATTGGATCATGCCGAATAATGAATCTGGAGCATGTTTAGACACTTTTTTCTCTAACTTAACACCACCTACAGTATATGTTAGATTAGTTGGCATCTAATTTTTAAATCAAAAAATTGGACGCAATTTGGTGCAGATTGTTACCATTTCTAACCACCTCGACTTATCTAGACACTTGAGAAGTGTCAAATGTGTTGAAAACATCTATTCATTTTGGTGCATTCATTTTAAAAAACTGGCGGAATTTACTATTCCCTCTACAACAGATAACTGGAGTAGATAGGAATAGTTGTGTTGCATCTATGGCACATGAGCTTTTTCAGTGCCAAAGATATCCCACTTCCCTCTTTTTGAGCTCTGCTTGCCACTTAGAGACCAAGGAAAACTGGCATGAGTTATAGAGGATATCTATGCCAGTTCTTGATTGCCATATATTTCCATACCGGCACATAGGAGTGCGCCTGAGTTAAAAGTCAGAGGCTCTTAATAATTCAGGTGCAGTTAGAGACACCAGGGGAATGTACAAAACCCCAATCTTAATAAATTCCCCCCCGAGATGTGGCAAAAATGTGCCAGAATTCAGACTCAACCACAATACTAAATGTGGGCCAGTGTCTCAACGCTGATAGACTGTTACATTGAAATGTAGTTCCCTATATAGATAGGAAACTTCTTGTCTGAACTAAGAAACACAACCTAACTTTACCCTTGTACAGGACACTTTTTAGAAGACAGTTTACAGCATCTTGATAGTTTCTAGATAAGATAGCTAGCTGCCTGCTGATATATATATATATATATATATATATATATATATATATATATATAAGTACACATCCACTTTGAGTTGGTAAATTCCCATTGTAGCTTTTTAACAACCTTCATGGTTTGTTCTCTTCCTTTCTTGGGAGTTTATTAGACATTTTTAATCAAAAGAATTCTGACCGTGTCAGTTTAGATGCCTCAGGATCCCGCACAACTGACATCACACACCTGCAATAAAATGTTACCTGACGTGCCTCTTCCCTGACTCCATCTCATATGAGCTGCAGTTTGATGTGGGGGATCAGCACGGTCAGAGCTGAATCCCAGGGCTCCCCGTTCATGTGCAGACAAGTCTGTTAAAGAGAATTGAAAAAAAAATCTGTTCAAAGAAGAGCTATCTTTCTCCCACAAGTAGAAGAACTGACAAACTTTCTCCACTTCTGTCTTTATTTTCATAGTTGCATTGCTTTATACAGGTCTTGCGCATATGGCATTGATGGGTCATATGTTATTGCACATAAAGATATATTTGGAATAATTTAGCAAGCTCATTTACATATATTAGATGCGTGTTTATATGTATTTTGTACACTTCTGGAAGTGAATATCCATGTTTTTATCAACATGTAGATTTTAGGTCTAACAACTTGTGCTGTAGTTTATCTATATGGCAGTCAGAGCTCTGATCTTCTAATACTGGATTCTAAATCATAGCACCCATGCATAGACATACTTTTGAAAGTCAACGCACTGGCTACCTGCAAACACCATTAGAGGGAGAGTAAAAGTTTACCGCTTCCATGTAATCATTGGGTTCATTATATAAAAGTATGCAATAAGTGCTCTCTAGTACAGGTTGCCAACATGTTCTCTATCAATTATAAAACCACATTTCATTCATAGTATAGAGGAATAAGAAACATGGTAATATATCTTACTAAACAAATATGCATCCTTCTCCATTTATTAGACTTAGTTACTTTTTACATAGAAGTGTATGAAGAGGGGAGGGGAAAGGGCAAGCTGCTTGAAAGGACACACAAATAATTTCTACTGCTACTCTGTGAGTGAGGGAACTTTTGATACTACTGAATCTTCAAGATGACTCTACACAGAAGATTGAGACAATAAATCTGCAGATAGCAACTTCCTCCCCCTCCTCTCTCCATAAACTTCTATGTGGGAGGCTAAAGATGGTACAGATGCTATAGAGGTAAACAGTCTGAGTGAAGATAAAGAGAAGGAGAACCATGTAATAACTGAAGAAGGAAACATATTTCTATATTAAGGTATAATACAAAGTTTCTTATATTCACCCATGCTGTTCGTTTATGAAAAGTGGTTTTAAAGTTGGAGATACACTTTAACTCTGTGTCCATGGCTCCAACCAGTATAAAGCTGTCTCAAGCAAGGAGAAGAGAATAAAGAAATGTTCTACAGAAGAAAACTGGTGTTGATGGGTTAGTAAATTCCCCCCGGTGTTTTTAAGTTCCAAATGTACATTGCCAACTATATGGAAATCATTTTGTGAATGGTCTAAATTCTAGCAGTTATTTGATACAATTTATATAGCCTTTCCTAGTATTCTTTAAATCCTCTACACCACTTTTATGCCATAAATATTTGCAAATCTGTGATTTACGATTATTTAATGTCACTTGTGGCTAAAATAGTCACAATTGGCATTTTCCTGACAGCCTTGCCACTTTTCCTAAAATACATCACTCTTTTTTTAAATTTTTTTAATTCAAATATTTTATTGAATTTTCACGAATGAACAACATAAAACAACAGACCAGAAAAACAAACAATGTGGGCCCAAGACGGCCACAATCAGCAAGGCAACATAAACATTAATTAGAAGATGAAAAAAAGAGAGGAGAGGGGAGGGAAGGGGAGCAGAGAGAGAAAGAGGAAGAGGAGGAAAGAGAAAAAAAATAAAAAGCCACTCTTAATGAATCCCTCTCCAAATGTCTATACAGAATTATAATCATGGTATTTATATATCCAACACTGTACACGTCTATTAAATTTGATATAACATAAGTAGGTCATTTATTTAGATGCCAGAGGCCTTATGCCTTTTTTCATAAATGATGAACAATATATGACATATACCAAGATTTGGTTAGTAAAAAGCACTGCCCCCATCCCACCTAGAAAGGCCCACTTTCACCACCTTTTTTGGCCCAAGACAAATAAAATTGACCAGAATTGCTACTGAAAATTCAAGACTGTTAGCGACTAAACGTATCCTCCCTTAACTGATCTCCAGTTTGGTTAACAGCTCAAATGTCTCATGAAACCCATTTAATGCAATATCTCGACACACTAACAAAAGGCTTTAAGGGCTGCAATCCAAACCCTTCTCCCACAAAGTGGTGACAAATAGATACAGAATGGATAACATTTTCTGAGTTAACATATCCCATTGTGTTAATTTATCTGCTTAACTTATGATATACATATCTGGACATATCTGGCAAATTGGGCAAACAAGGAGATCTGTATGGAACAATTATTGGAACCCCTGAACTGCATGATAGAGTTCAAAATTTAACATGTGATATATTTAGAAAATTTACTCAGTCGCCCCATATTACTGATAATTCCAGCCTAAACAACAGTTGCATAGAAAGAAACTAACTACTAATCTACTACTAATAATTTCATCATTTTAGGTACTATGTACTTTTTCAACTTGGCCATAATAGTTTTTTCTTTTTTCAGTGTTAACAAAGTGTTTTAATATTTCTGACAGATATAATGAATGTAAATGCAAACATACATTTATTTTTCCTTTATTTCGGTCTGATATTTTTTCATACTTTCAATCTCCTCTTGCACACAGTCCATTTAAATAAGGAGATAGGGTTCCATCTTCTCGATCAGCCTTCAATGTTTGACTTGCCAGTAATAACACCCGGGATGAAATTGTACGCTTGCTGTACTAATTTAGTAATTATTGACAGGGTGAAAAGTAAGAAAGAATGGCAAACACATGAAACCGCCTAGAAGAAATGAAAAAGAGAGAAAATCGTCTTATTGAAGGATGGTTTAAAAACTGAAGGTACTTTAATGCCTTCTTATAGTCAGAGGCTCTTTTTTCCATCTTTGCTCCTCATTTATAATTTATTCTTTGAAATAGTCCCAAATATTTTTGTACAGTAGAGAATATTTGAGTAGTCTTAATAGTGGAACAGAAGGCAAAAAATGTTCGTGGATTTCTGGAGTCTAGAGAGGATAAGTCAAAAAAGTAATTTAAGGCCTTTCCATGATACATACTAATCTCTCCTACAGAGCTTTACTACAATATACTGATCTACATGTATTGTTCCAACATAAATGTATGAGCTGTTGAATGTTTGTATTCAGGTATAATATATTGTATACTGCATTTATTTAGGGGGTGGGATGGGGGGCAATGGTTAGTACGGTTGTATTGCAGTACTTTGGCTATTATTTTGAATCTGACCAATATCTCCATGCATATCCTTTATGTATTTATGTGTTTTTTCTAAAGCTCTTAAAAACTGTTTGTGTTGTAAATGCAATGCCACTGTTAGGGTCTTGCCAACCGTAGCAATACCCTGACACTACTGAAGGGGTCTGGGAGGAAGGACAGAGACAAGTGAGCCCTAATCTCACCCCAGCCACTGTCCCTTCCTATTGCCTCAGTTACCCTAAACGGTAAAAGGACAACCAGAAGACGAGCCCTATACTGAGTAAGTGACACACAGAACAGGACAAGACAAAAACAACACAGAAGCAGAGTGAGCAAGCCAAGGGGTCAGTAACAAACGAGCAATGCAGTAAAAAATCAAAATCCAAGAGAATAGTCACAAGGAAAGCCAGTCAGAGAATCAGGTAACAAGGTAGCAAGGGATATAACAAGGAGAGCAGGCAAAGACAGTGCAATAATCGGCGACCATGTGAGGGCTGACAACCTGTTTATAGAAAGTCTGGGACCAGCCCCAGACCTGATAGGTACACAGGCTGTCAATCACACAGGCCAAGAAGAGATTAACTCTATGCAGTCCAAAGAGAAACAATGCTCAGAACACGGTTGTGGCTTTACACAGCAAGGGAACTAGGACCATGTTCAGACTGAGCAACAAGAAACCTACACAAAGAACCAAACTGAACATGCCTCCTTCGCCACAGCGTGCGAGCAGAGGGTGGCGCAGAGACCCGAACAGGCAGAGACGTTACAGTACCCCCCCCCTTTATGAGGGGCCACCGGACCCTCACCAGATAAACCAGTTTTAGTAGTACCCAGTATTTTCTCTGCCTTCAATTCCAGATCTCCCTGAACATCAACAACAGGCGCTGGAGGACCAGGCAAACGTTTTTTTTATTCGCCTGGTGTTTCCAACCTTTACAGCTGAGACCGTCTCCTCACTGACACAATCTAAGGAGTGCAAAACAATACAGTGGGATGAGCACTGATCTCCCCATTTTACCAACTCCCTTTTACCCCAATCAAAAATAGGGTTATGGAGGTTCAACCAGGGGAGCCCCAAAATAATATCGGAAGACAGATGCTCCATAACAAAAAAGCTCATGACCTCTGAATGAGCAGAACCTACTTGCAACGTGATTAAGGGGGTTTTGAATCGGACCTTACCCCTGGCCAGTGGGGCAAAATCCGCTCCAGTAACCGCGAGAGGTGTGTCAAGTGGCAAAAGCTCAATGCCTAAAGCTGAGACAAATGAGAATGTGACAAAGTTTGCTGCAGACCCAGAGTCAACTAAGGCCTGGCCAGAAACAGATCTGTCCCCAGAGGACAGAGACACAGATAACAACATCTTATTGTTATTACTGGCAAATACCTGGTTGCCTAAGTGGTTCTTCTGACTACCACTCAGGCACTGAAGCTTTTCCCCTGGTGTGCGGGGTCTGATGGAGCAGTCTCGTAAGATATGCCCAGAAGTACCCCAGTACAGGCAGAGGTTATTCCAGAGACGATGCTCTCGTCGAGTCTTGGCATCCATAGCTCCCAGTTGCATGGGTTCCTCACCAGGAGTCATGAGAGAAATAACAGGTTTTTCAGGAGAGAGAGAGGGAGAGACAGAAAACTTGGAAGAAGAAGACCCTATTCTCTCTTTAATATTTTCCCAGATCCTACGGTCAATACGGACAGCCAATGTCATAGCCTGCTTAAGAGTAGGGGGGATCTGGGTGACCAACCCAGACCTCCTTAACACGGTCACATAGGCCTTGTTTAAAGTGGGCCTTTAGAGCTGACTCACACAAACCTGCAGATCCACTGCACTTGTGGAATTCTGCACAATATTCCTCAGCAGAGCGTTTGCCCTGCCACAGAGTGAAGAGTTGCGATTCTGCAAGTCCAATGTGGTCTGGCTCAGCATATATAGACCCCAAAGACAAAAAAAACTTTTCAAAGTCAGTCCACTCCTCAGCCCCAGGAGGGAGTTTAAGGGCCCAAGCCTGTGGATCCCCCTGTAGGAGGGATATAACTACTCCTACCATTTGGGCCTGGGATGCATGTGGATTAATCCGAAAATACAGGCGACAAGACTCCCGGAAAGTCTCAAATTTTTCACGATCCCCTGAAAAACGGTCGGGGAGTAGCATATTAACCCTAAAAGGGGCAGAAACAACTGGGGATGCTGCAGCGGCATCAGTAAGGGTCTGCACCTGTTTGGCAAGCTCAGCTACCAGGCCTGCCAAACCTTCCAACTTGGCCGCAAGGCCCTGAATAGGATCCATACTGATCCTATGGGAAGAAATGGCAGAATGTTATGGGCCGGTTATTCTGTTAGGGTCTTGCCAACCGTAGCAATACCCTGACACTACTGAAGGGGTCTGGGAGGAAGGACAGAGACAAGTGAGCCCTAATCTCACCCCAGCCACTGTCCCTTCCTATTGCCTCAGTTACCCTAAATGGTAAAAGGACAACCAGAAGACGAGCCCTATACTGAGTAAGTGACACACAGAACAGGACAAGACAAAAACAACACAGAAGCAGAGTGAGCAAGCCAAGAGGTCGGTAACAAATGAGCAATGCAGTACAAAATCAAAATCCAAGAGAATAGTCACAAGGAAAGCCAACGGTCAGAGAATCAGGTAACAAGGTAGCAAGGGATATAACAAGGAGAGCAGGCAAAGACAGTGCAATAACCGGCGACCATGTGAGGGCTGACAACCTATTTATAGAAAGTCTGGGACCAGCCCCAGACCTGATAGGTACACAGGCTGTCAATCACACAGGCCAGGAAGAGATTAACTCTATGCAGTCCAAAGAGAAACAATGCTCAGAACACGGGTGTGGCTTTACACAGCAAAGGAACTAGGACCATGTTCAGACTGAGCAACAAGAAACCTACACAAAGAACCAAACTGAACACGCCTC
Organism: Leptodactylus fallax; assembly: GCA_947044405.1. Classification (NCBI taxonomy): domain Eukaryota; kingdom Metazoa; phylum Chordata; class Amphibia; order Anura; family Leptodactylidae; genus Leptodactylus; species Leptodactylus fallax. Next base: position 5,530,566 of record CAMRHE010000081.1, on the reverse strand, counting down.
CTTCGCCACAGCATGCGAGCGGAGGGTGGCGCAGAGACCCGAACAGGCAGAGACGTTACAGCCACATAAACAAGTAACTGGAGCCTTAGATGTCAGCAAATGCAGACTAGCATGTACAGTACAGTACTAATACATACGGCACTGTGCAAAAGTTTTAAGCAGATGTGGGGAAAAAATGCTGCAAAGTAGCAATGGTTTTAAATATAGAAGTGGTAATAGTTTATTTTGGCAATTAACAAAATGAACTGAATGAATAGAAGAGAAATCTAAATCCTATCAATATTTGGTGTGATCGCCCTTTGCCTTCAAAACAGCATCAGTTCTTCTCGGTACACTGGCAGCCAAATTTTGAAGGAACTTGGCAGGGAGGTTGTTCCAGACATCATGGAGACCAAAATGCAGATCTGTGGATGTAGGCTTGCTCAAATCCTTCTGTCTCTCCATGTAATCCCAGACAGACTGGATAATGTTGAGATCAGGCTCTGTGGGGGCCATATCATCACTTCCAGGACTCCTCCTCCAAATGATGGTCACACCAAATATTGATGGAATTAAATTTATCGTTTGTGCATTAAATTAATTTTGTTAATTGACAAAAATAAACTATTAACATTTCTATTTGTGAAAGCATTTTTTCTTTGCAGCATTTTTTCCACACCTGCCAAAAACTTTTGCACAGTACTGTATATAGAAGTGTGGTACAGCATGTGCATTGGATATAGGGAATAGTGATGGTCCAGTTTTTATTGTAGCAGAGGGGTCCATTGTGCTTGGCTCTGAATGTTTCATACCCAAGAAAACTTCTAATTATCCAGAAAGTATCTCTCTTGCCTCGTACTTTGCTGTATACAGTACATAAGCCGGAGATGCTCTCAGTTTATCTGCTTTGTGCACAGCATCTTTTGGATCCCTGCACTTTCACTGAACTCTAATTAAAGGGAAAGGATTTCAAATCTGCAAACTGCCCCTTGCAGCCCCCTGTCTATCAGGCGGCTTCAGTACAACACATTCTTAACAACTTGTACTTCCCAATGACAGTAAAAGAAGAGCTTAATGCTGATGCGTCTATCTCATCTCTGCAGACTCAGTCAAGGGATTTTTACATGAAAAAAATGCTGAATATTCATTATTGGAATGTAGAGAATCCCTCGGAATGTGCAGCATTCGGCGCTCATTGCATACCACATACATATTCTATAGAAACAGTTACAACTCTCAGACCTCGGCTAGCTGTTCAGCGCATTTGTTTAAGACATTTCCCTCAAGCTTTCATTAGTCAACATTCTGTATCAAGTAGACAGTTTAAAGAGGAAAGCTAAAGCATCCTGGAGGAATTGTCTAAAGCGAACACTGCAATAAAGACATATAAAGCAAAAAATAGATCCCATAGAGATGCAGTAGAGTTAGGCATACTTTTTTCCTCAGGTATGATCACAACTGAAAAAGATCTAATATCTCGGGAATCTTTTACTTGCCGTGGAGAGAAGGCTTTATATGGCTGATAGGATGGCCTGATCTATTGTAATGACAACAAAGTACAACAACATATTATAAAATACTATACTATAATAATGCATGATGTAATATGTAAGTTAATATGTCTATACAAATATTTTATAATTATGACAATAACAAACATTTGTAATGCGCTTTCCTCACAGAATATCAAATCACTGGTAGCTTTGTGGAGTTAGTGGCTGCCATACCAGAAAGAAACCCAGGCAAATATGGGGAGAATTTACAAACTCCACGCAGATGCTGCCTTTGGTCAGATTTAAACCCAGGACCCCAGTGCTGCAAGGCAACAGTGCTAACCACTAAGTCACCACGATGACACTATGTGACGCTTTCACAATAAATACAAACAGAAAATTGGGTGTCCTTCTTCCTATGTAGTATGCTTTATATGCACAATGGGGAAGATTTAGGGAACTTTCTAAAAGACAAAGTCAATAGCAACCAAACACAATGCAGTTTTTATTTTAGCTTTAAACACTGCAAGTTATGATTTGTTGCTATGGCCAACAAAGACCATTTTTCTTTTAGAGAGAGTTCATAAATCTGTCCCAATGTTCTTTGATAGTCTAAGACACTCCTCCATGCTCTCAGCTGATTAGTAATCCAAGACGGAGTGGGGCGAGGGCTCTCAGACCACCACAGTGTGCACAGTGTAGTTAGAGAAGTTGGTGACCATTTTACACAAATAAAAAGGAGATTAGGAATCAAAGGAACAGCACCAGAAATATTAAAAAAGGAGGGCTCCAGTTATTTCAACCCCTTCCCGCTCTGCACCGTACATGCACACACAGAGAAAGTCTTTAAAGATGGTGCCTGTCCAGGAGCTGAGTGGGCGCCATAGCTGGGGGTCTCGGCAGTTTTACTCTGATTGCAGGCACTTAACTCCTCAGATACTGTGGTGAAATGTGACCATGGCTCCTGAGGGAGTCCAATCATTTTTTCCATAAAATAAGAACCCTAACATAGCTCCATGAAAATATAAAAATTTATGAGTGTCACAATGTGTATCACCATGATCATACTCACAGACAGAATTTAGGTAACTTTCACCACATGGTCACCTGTGTCATTTATCACCATTAAAATGAAACCTGTAAGAAAGTGTGACAATTACATTTTTTCTAATTTCACTCCATTCTGAATATTTTTCCAGCTTCCCACTACATTGCAAAAAAAAAAAATAAATGGCACCATTAGGAAGTACAGTTTCTCCTGAAAAAAAAATAAGCCCCATACGACTCGGTGAACAGAAAAATAAAAAAGCTATGGCTTTTGCATGACCAGTGTACTCTAGTGTTTCTCTCAACTCCACAGACATTGAATGGTGTGAGAAAGTACACATCTGACCTGTAGCTTTCACAAGTGATAACATGGGGTGTCTGAAAAACCTCCTTAAGGCTGGTGCCCCATGTGGCAAAAACGCAGTGTTTTGGCCATGGCGGAAATGCTGCAGCAAAAAAGCTGCATTTTACAGTACCTGCAAAGTGGAAAAGCTGCATTTTACAGTACCCATAGCATGTCAATCATACCTACGGAAACGCTGGCATTTTCCATATAGGCATAACAGGGGCAGAAAGTCCACAAAGGAAAACTCTGCGGACTTTCTGTGAAAAACGTTGTGGAAAAAAACGTGACACGATGGAGCTAAGGCCCCATGTTATGGAAACGCAACATTTTTCCTGTTGTGCTTCCACAACAGGAAAAAAAAACGCTGCGTTTTACAGTACCAGCAAAGTGAATGAGGTTCTGGTTAATCCCATCCACACATTGTTGGGATAAAAAACGCTGTGGAAAAGCTGCGATTTTGAAAAACACAGCATGTCAATTTTACCTGTGGAAGTGCTCACGTTTTCTCTATAGATTTAATGAGGGAAGAAAAACCGCAGAGCAAAACGCAGCAAAAAATGCAATGAAAAACGTTGCTGAAAAAAAGCGATGCATTATCAATGCATTTTTTTCTGCAGCATTTATTAGGTGCGTTCCGTAACATAAGCAACATTTTATACTACATTTTAATAATACAATAAATTGAATTACTTAGACTAGGTTCACATCTGCGTTCAGGTTTCCATTTGGGGGGTCCACTTGGGGACCCCCTGAACGGAAACCTAATCCACATAAAAAGTGGTTACCTTAGGAAACCCATGGACCCCATAGACTATAATGGGGCCCGTGTGGTTTCCGCTCAGTTTCCACCCGAAAAGTGTAGAAAAATGCGGAGAGAAAAGTTCTGCTTGCAGCACTTTTCTCTCCGCATTTTTCATGTGGAGAGGGGAACGGAATCCCCGAACGTAATGCAAGCACAGATGTGAACCCAGCCTCAAAGCATAACTAAACTAAACATGTGAGATCCTGGCAGCATCTATGACATTAATAAATATTGTAATATGTTTTATTACAAAATTGAGGCTCCTTTATCTAAAATCCATTTTATTTCCCTGTACATGTATACAGTAGACAGCCTATGTATAATACAGGAAAGCTGAGGCTGGGGTGGTGGTGGAAATCTCTTCAAAAAGATATATCTCTGGCATTTTATAATGTAGAACAGTAATTCTGGTTGGGAACAGCTGCAACTACATATACATTTGCCAATCCCAATTGTGTAATCAACTGGTGATATCTCCAGATATGAGAGATACAGAAAGAACTGTGAGCATTATACATGAGCTGTACGCCGTACATAGTGAGCAGCAATGTACAAATTTCAACTACTAATACACAAATAGGGAAATTTGATTTGAGAACAGGATTTCAGAGAAAGCAGCCAAAATTTGTTAATAAAATATGTTAGAATATTTATTCAAGTCCCAAATGCTGCCAGAAAATCAACATTAGCCACAGTTTAATATTACAGTTAAGGAGTTAAAAAAGAGTTGCAGCAGGCTTTACCACAACTTCTTTCAATGTTTTTTGTTGTGCGATGTCACTCTGCGACGTTATCAGATTCGCACAAAAGAAGGCTACATCTGTTTTTACTCACAATGCAGTTCACTAATATATTAGAATATCCTACAATGTGGAACATCAACTCTTAATGTAAGAAAAATGTAAGGAGCGGCCACACTAAGATGTTAGTTGTATAAATCAGCAGCTTTAATATATACCGATTTGCAGAGTTGCCTCTTTTATATCTTGGACCATTTTATTGACATGTTCCACAATTAGGAATATTCACACAATTAGTATTTTTTCAGTATTTTGGATCAGTATATGCAAACCACAAGCAAGAGTCCAAAAACCAGAAGTAGTGCTGTACAAATCTTGCCATTATACTTTTTCTATATGTACTATACTGTTTGGTTTTGGCCCCCAAACAGTGAAGCAAAATACTGACTGAAGCACTGCCATGTAAAAGTGGTTTTACATTGAAAATCTATCAAGAGGAGCAGAAGACCCAAGATGTTGTCAAGCTGACAGCAAAACCATGAAAAACTGTAGTTCTCCACAGCTTCCTTGCTGTATTATGAGGACACCCATTTGAGTGCCTCCCTACTGTCGCCTGACATCTGTATCTAAATTTCAATGCCTGATACTTTTGCTTTGGCAGTAGATAATCCGCCTCTATGCATTCACAACATAAGTATGTTTGGCCTGAACTGGAAGAGTGAAGAAATCAGGCGATACCTTTTAGAGGCTGAGTATATTTATAAATAAGCTTTCAGAAGACTAGCTTCCTTCATCAGACATGGTGTTATACAAGAATTGAAAATTCACTGATTTTTTATATACCCTATACACATGGTCTTCAAAGGATTTTAGAGTCCTTAAAAAACAAAAAACAAAATGCAATTTAAGTGGAGAAGTTATTTACAACCGGTCAAAAAACAATCTGGAAAGTTGTGGTGCGTGACAGAGGGATCTGTTATCTGTTTGCTATCAGGAGGTGATTTGTGACCCTCACAGTTCATACATAGTGTGACATGAAGCTGGCATGAATATTAAGTCCATATTGCAGAGTTTTAAATTTTTGCATAAACTTGTACTCCCATTGTTTCCTCTCCTCCTGCGTCTTAAACTGTCCCATTAAAATCACAACCCACAAATCTTCAATAGAGTGGTCTTCTCTGGAGAAATGTGCGGCCACTGGGAGATCAGTTCTGCTGTTATTAATGTTGGATCTGTGTGAGTTCATTCGCTGACTAAGTCTCTGCCCTGTTTCCCCCACATAGAGGCCTGTGGTGGCCTGAACTGAGCATTCATGTGTATGGGAAAGTTGGGAGAGATAGATGTCGAGTGAAAGAGTTATATTGTCACTTATAAGTAGTGTATACACCACAATCACAAAATAGAGACATTTTACAGTACCCTCTAGTAACTTTATAAGCATTTTTTGCATTGGTGTTGGTGTTTATATGTAAGTATTTCACGTCCACGTGGTGTCACTTATTCCTAGACTCTCATACTGTATATGGGCTATGTTTACTCCTATGTCATTATTTCCTAAATGTGGCTTTTCCATTAGCATTCTATCACACCGTACTCTGCAGTGCTTCTTTTTGCTTCTTGTTCTTCCTCTAATGGACTGCTGGTTTTGACAGTTCTTCCTTGTTTGCCAGAGCTGTGTCAGCTTCCGGAGCACAGAGACTCGATCTGCATTCTGTTGCAGGCTCCGAGGGATATGCAGATGAGTTCTTGAATGGCTTGTCACCGGCACAGACTGAGGAAAAGAACAGGATGCGTTTGGAAGTTCAGACTGCGGATAACTGTGCATGCAGAATACCTGAACAAAATTATAGAACTAACTCTCCCAATGTATTAAAAGTCTGCACGTCGATAGAGGAGAAGTTTAGAAAGTTAGTAGAACCAGCTAAATTTAACCATTTATAGAATACTTGAGCAATTTATTACAAAACCACAGTCACAGTAATAAAAGATAGTATTAAATGGGTTCTCCATGATATATTTTCTAATTTTCTTTATGTAGCCTTTTTTATTTTCAAGGAATACAAGGACTTTTTTTGTAATGAACATTAAGACACTACCTTTACTCAAAACTGAAACATGCATAATAACTAAAATCTTACTGTCCTGGTGCAAAAGCTCATCTTGAACTCCCTGCGCAAATTTTCTTTCCTTTCTATCTCCGCGCAGACTGCCATTAAGACTTGTGCACAGGTTTCCCATCATTCCTATCCACTATCAGTGCCCCCACACAGTAATTGTGCCCCTTTTTCTATCACAGCCTGGTGCACAGAATCCTTCTTTGACTATATGCTGCTGACCAACTGCTATGTTTGAAATTAAAATGTTAATTTTCTCATTTTTGACAGTCGAAGTCTGTGTATGATAAATCTTTTTTGTGTCTTACTCTGGTGCACCAGAGTGCAGGGGTAATAAATTTACAATGCACAGACTGCCAGTCATCAAAGGAAGTCAGAAAGGAGATGAAAGAGATTTTGTCAGCCTTAATGCGATAAGGGTGACCCGTGGGACCCCCTTGCTTCTTGGCCCTACTGCGACCCCTATAGTTATGCCAGTAACATGGAGTTCATGTCTGTATAAGACACCCTTACATTGCACAGAGAGACTATCTGCATTTCAGCTATGTCCCATAACAAACACTATATATTGAAAAACCCTCCTCAAGAATAAGTGGACTATATAGTAAAAAATTATATCGTGGGCAACCTTTTTAAAGTTTACTCAGGTATGCTAAATGAATAGCATTATCATTCTCTGACAAGTTGTTTAAAATAGTATATGTGTGTTTCAGGTGAAGCAATAATTATTTGCATACTAATAAAGTAAGTAGAGTGCCCAGAATCTTTTAAGCATGCTACATCCAGTCTCACATCTTATAAACTGTATCTTAATTCAGCTGTAATAGTTAGCAGCCACCTTCTCCTGAATGGTAAATGTGTGCAGGTTCATCAGTGTTTTACTGTTGGGCAACCTTCTGAATATACCATCGTGGCTTGTCTGCATCCTTATAGGATCTTGCAATATAACTGAACTTTAGTATGTAATTATGGTCCATGTTATCCAGGGATATGAAGTCATATTGAAACCACATTGTGTGATACAACGTCTGTACTCTCTGATGTAATTCTTTGGTTCTAGGCAAGTATGTTTTATACTTTAAGTATGTGCCAACATTTCTGGTCACTACACTGTGACTAAACCATACAATGGTTACAAAGCAAAATTAGTCAGAATGCTGGTATAAGTTGACCAAAAACATGACTGGTGTCACATTTATTAAATGTTTTAGACATGAACAAAAAAGAGTGAGGTCTTATGAGAAGTTGTGGACTAAGTTGCAGCATTGTGTGCCAAACATGAGCCGAAGTCTTGGAACATTTTCCTGGTATAAAGAAAGCCAACTAATAGGTATAAAGTTAGACTAGACAGTCTAATAATGCAAGAGATTTATCATCCCATACCATACAATATAATAAATCTGACTGTCTAGTCTAACTTTTAGACAGCATTAGTACATCTTCCTATTGAATACAGAATATAATATAAACTTATCACCCTCATCCTCAAGGCTCTCCATAATGCTGCACCTCCCTACATTTCTTCCCTCATCTATGTCTATCGCCCAACCTGTACTCTCCGTTCACTCAATGACCTAAGACTAACATCCTCTATTATCAGAACCTCCCACCCCCCTATGCAAGACTTCTCCCGAGTTCCACCACTTCACTGGAATGCTTTACCCCGGACAATCACATTAACTGCCAATCTCTACAGATTCAAGCGCAAACTAAAGACACATCTTTCAGACAGGCCTATCACAATTCCTAATGTAAACCCTTCCACAGTTAGAATCCCTAAAACTAACCTTCCTCTGTTTCCCCACATTACCCCACAGGATATGATGCCATATCGGACTGTAACTTTATTTGTCGAGACACCATCTGCACATTAACTGGTGACGGCTCATACAGCTTTATTAATGTGTAATGAAAGTAACCTCAATCACAAAAATGGCTGGACCACTGTATAAGCAATGCTACCTCCGATGCCGCCCCTGTTACCTCTTGTGTCACCCCCTCTACCTTATAGATTGTAAGCTCTTGCGAGCAGGGCCCTCAATCCCATTGTGTGACTTGACTCTGTAATATATCTTTTTGTCTGTACTTGAACCCTACATTTTGTAAAGTGCTGAGGAATATGTTGGCACTATATAACTAAAATGTATTATCTTCCCTATTGTTTCAGCCTAGCAACATAGCTGTGCAGGACCCAAATAATCATTGTTGCCTTTACTATACAGCCCACATTTAAGTGTACTCTACTGTACCTAAAAATATGCATTACCTGATAATGTCATTTAGTTTCCAAATAACTTCTACACTATACTGTATACAATGGGACAGATTTACAATTGTGGTTAAGACTCAACCCTGGCATCAAATGTACTAAAATGCTGCACATTTTGGAGTATCTTGGTGCATTTTGGGACATCTAGTTTGATATCTAATTTTTCTGACTTGGTGTTCATTTAGGCGTGATTTGATCAGAATCTCCAACCTAACCTTACCTCTTCTTCCTGCTGATGTGGTGTCCAGCTATGCGCCTCTTCTATGGTATCACATGGCCAGAAGGACATTAAAAGAGGTTCTGAGCTAGGCACCACAACAGTGCTTTGCAGGAAAAAGAGGTAACTATTCAATTCCCTACACCTGGAGACAGTAGTGTGGCGAGGGGGCCTATGAGGCCCCCTGGTTTAGGGGCCCGGTTACAAGGGCGACTGCTGTGACCCCTATAGCTGTTTGTTCTGTCTTTGGCCAGAAGGTCCACAGCAGTCCCCAGCTATAGACCTTCCAGCTGAAGACAGAGCAATCTCCCTTCCCCTTTACTGGCCCACACAGTATATTGCCTCTCTTTATTGGTCCCCACACAGTATAACACCCCCTTTACTTGCCCCAATACATAATATGGTCCCATTTTTATGGACTCCTTTTTTCTTTTCTTGGCCCCCACACAGTATTTGACCCCCTTTTTTGCTCCCACACAGTATATGGCCCTTTTTAATTTTGGCCTGCACACAGTAATATGTTGGGCCGCTACCTATTGGATTATTGCAATCGGTAGCGGCCGATAAATTACTCACCCATTATGCTCCTGTCCAGGATGGCCTTCGCTGCCACCACCAGGGGGTTCTGTACCCAACGGTGAAGAATGGCAGGATGTAATGTCAGTGTCCGTGCCATAGAAACTATCCGCTAATTATGGTGCAGGACCTACACAGATACAAGTGTATGGGATCATACAAGTCTTTTTGCGGATCTGTGATTGTGGATGACATACTGGTGCAATGTGGACATGTTTTTTGACTATTAGCAGACAGTATAAAACCATTAACTCATGTGTTTGTAGCCTAAGTAAACCATTAGCTGCAGATCCTTTTCCACCCAGAACAATACACATTTCTCAGGATGGGGTCCGTCAAACTTGTTACTTGAAGCTGAAGATCACATGTGAAACTTTCTCATACATTGTTTTGTTTTTTTTTTTTAATAAAAATAGATTTTATTTTTTCAGACGAAGTGTTCCATTTACTTTATGCAATGCAATGATTCCCTGTTCTCCTAACTGTAAAAATGTTTTTGGCCCAGGGCCAAAGTTATGGAATAAATTCAGAAACAAAATAGTTATAGCTTCTGTTAAAGCACAGGATCAAAATAAGATCTGCACCCCAAAATTTTGCAGTCAAAAAGTTGCAATATAAGGTTTTGCAATTCTTCATTCACAAAACAATTTTGCGAAATTTTGTATTTTTGCACCACTCGCTACAATTTTAAAATATGGGTGCGACAGTAGGTATGGTTAGCCTGTCACGCTGATGTCCACCAGATTTATCAAACACAACTTTTTTCAAAAAGTTGCAAAAATTGTTGCAATTTCACTCCAAGTAGAGGGACAGTGTAGACAGTGGAGTAACATCTTAAGACAGAAATGTTAGGGAAAATGGACATGTGAATAGATTTATTGGATTCAATGTATTCTCAAAATAGACATGCGACGGATATTACAAAATTGTTTATCAAACGTCCGGTTTTCACTGTTGCGTGAATAAGCCCTTAGGCCTTATTCACACAACAGTGCTGTTTTTCACGAACCTAACGTCCGAGAAAAATGGCAGTAGAATGGGCTTACACACATAACAGTGAATTACGTCTGCTTTAAACTCATGAATTTCTATGGGTCTATTCTCATGGCTAACTTTTTTTTCTGTCAAAATGAACAAAGATAAATCATGTCAGTTCTTATGATGCTCGTGAAAAACAGTCCATCAATAAATGAACATGTCAAAAGTTCTGTGAATAATGCCTTATAGATGCATCAAAGTTATCTTGCAACATTTGATACATTTGGTGCAAATGACATAAGTGCAAAACCAACTTAAAATTCCTCTCATGATAATTCTAAAAAATTTTAAAAGTTTTTTAAAATATAACAATTCAAATTCTGCCCCCTTCCCTAGATTATACATAAAAATAAATGAACAAAATTAAACATAGTATTGCCAAGCCCAAAAATGCTCAAACGATTAAAATCTAAAACTATTTATCCCATATAGTGACTGCCACAGTGGAAAAAAAAAAACAAAATGCCCAAACCACATGAAACATCCCCAATATGAATATCAATAAAAAAGGCAAAAAAGACTCTTTAGGCTGGGGCCCCACGTGGCCTAAAATACGCGCAGCGGACACACTCTGATTTCCAGAACCGTTGCGGTTTAGAAAATCGCAGCATGTCAATTATACCTACGGAAACGCCGTCAGTTTCCCTATCGGTATCATGGGAGCAGAAAGTCCGCAGAGGAAATTTTTTTTTTTTTTTTTCAAAAGCATTAGCGCATAACCAAAACTATATAAAATTTGTATCAACTTGATCATACTCACCTGCAGAATACAAGTAATAAGTCATTTTTAATGTACAGTCAACTGTGGAAAAACAAAACCCATAAAAAAATGGTGCAGATGCTGTTTTTTTTCTAATTCCACCCTATTCTGATTTTTTTTACCTTCTCAGCTTTTATTAATGGCCATCACATGGCCCCATAGAAAATAATGCATCTATTTCCGTGTCACTGTGTTAAAAAATAGAACATGCCATTTTCTGGGTCGTTTTCACAGATCCTTCAATAGACTCAAGTCTATGAGGGATCCATTAAAATGGGTTGCCCTTGGGTGTGCAGAAAAACTACTTTTTCACAACTGAGTGCATACCATATTTGAATAGCATGTTTGAATATTAAATTTGGTAAAACAGGGGAATGCTTGTTTCATTATTTCTATCAGTTAGCCAAAAAACAGTGGTTACAAAAAGGTTCTCTTTGGAGGACCCACTACACCCATGCATTACTTAGACTGCCCATTTACTGGGAACCATTTACACTACCCCAGTGGTGAATATGCAAGGGAACGGAACACTTTCAGATCTGTTATTTTAGATTGCGACTCGTTTAGCAGCAGAAGATCCAATGATCAGTTTCTTTTTTTTTTTTTTTGGGGGGGGGGCATGCTTTATATAGCTTTATATAGCTGTTATTTTGGGGCTTGTCAGGACCAGTGATGTAAAGCACTGACTGCAGAGGATATGAATGTGCACTGGGTAGAGGATTCATTTCAATATGGCTCATTTTAAGTCATTATAACCATATTGCTTGAGTAATGTTTTAGCTGAAAGTGGTCACATATCAGAATTGACAAACAGGTGTCTTCCAGCTGAGGCCGACTTAAATGAGTTTTACTCTGTCCCGCTGCATGACATTAATAGGGAGTATTTGACTCAGAGACCCTACGGTGTGTTATTATGCAGTATAACGTCTTCATTTTTGGAATGACTGGACCTTTGCGAATAGTCACAGCCTTTTCCTCTCAATTGAAGAAGTACTTTTCACAAAACCCAGACAGGTTTATAAAGGCGAGCTTCACTTCTATAACATGAAACACTTTACAGCTTTGGAAACACGTACATCATCCCTCCCTATCCGTTAAAATGTGTCAAAGCCCCACAAGTTCTGCTGGAGAATGAAAATAAAAAGGGTTGCCCTTTCTCTTTCACCTTTTTGGCAACTCTGCAAGAATTCCTTTGTCGAAAGAAAGCAGAAGTTGCAAAATCATTATGAAAAGGAAGAAAGACGAAGAATGGCAAGTTCATATAAATATTTGTAATCAAACAATGGCGCTTACAGAATGACATAAGAACTCCCCTACTGTTTGGCGTCCTGGTGTTTTATTGGTGAAAGAAAATTCATTATTGGATGTGGCATTGCTGGATTTTAAAACAAAATTGGACATTCTTTTTTTTTTCTATTAATTTCCTTTAAAACACATAGCAACAAAGGGACGGGGAAAAATGGCACCGCAGGTGGTGGAAAGTAAGAAGGGAAAAAAGGGCATTCTATTACAAATAAAAATAAAGTATTTTTACATTTTAAGGGAAAATGAGGCTTGCTCGTGCAATGGTTCTTGCAGAGCCAGCCATTGATCTTTTTAAGAGACAGCATAAAAACACTAAATAAAAGAAAATGAAAGCCCATTAATACAATCTATGGGAAGACAACTTCAGCAAATTGATCAATGCGGGACAAATCATTTCTAACCTTTCGCCTTATGAGGAGAGCAGTTTTCTCCCTTTTTTTTTTTAAAGTAAACAACAGATTATCAGTTTCAAGTGTTTTGCAAGCAGCGGCATTGAAAACAGAGCAATTCATCAGCATGCAGGAACACAAGATTTTCTAGCGCACATATTACGGATTTGTTAGCTCTTTATCAATTTGGTTAATTTTACTTCTCCTGATTATTTCATATTGGAACGATTGTGTAAAATTATTCCTGCAGGTCTAACCAGTAGAGAAAGGAAGCCGTCCATGAGGCTTGTTCCGAAAGTGTTACTGGAGTGCCAGGTTTCAATGCGTTCATTTTACATTTCTGGGGTTTGTTAAGGTGATCCTGTGAGTACAATATGTCTTCTGTGATAAGTATATCATATCACTTTCAGATCACACTGAAAATATGTTTTTACCCCTGTCCTCTTTGCAGTAAGAATATTATTAAGTGTCACTACTGTATGTTATGTTAATAATTGCAAGCCCGCAGTCATGTGCTACACACTAGTCCATGGGTTCTGGTTATTTTGAAGACAACCTGTTGAAATGTATTTGTGAATACTAAAACTGTACAATATACTGTTATTGAACACATTAGGCTTTATCCGTGTTCGGTTAGAAAAACACAGTTTTTGATATTGTTTTTGAGTCAAGGCCAAAAGTGCCTCCAGCAGAAAGAAAAAGTATTAATCCTATCTTTCTACTTCCCATTCCTTTTTAGTTTACCTCTAGCTTTGGCTCAATAAACTATAAAAAACTGAACCAAAAACTACATGCATGATTCCAGCACTTCAATACTTTCTGTGTAAATTGTCCATCAAGTAGTTAAAAGGTTATTCCCGTTACAGAAATTTACTTTATGTCATATCCGCAAGCAAGATGGAAATAACAGTAAAATGTATTTAGGAAGTTTCCTCGCAAATTAAAGGAAGTCTGTGACCAGTACCAAGTTTATAAACCTAGCCCTGCAGATAGATAGGTTAGGGTCACCTGAATCAAATGTGTTTTTCCCTTTGGAATCGGTAACTCTATTGCCGAGATATCGCCTTTTTTGGCAATACACAAATGAGCTCTTTGAAGCAATGAGGGCATTGCTGCTTACCTCTTTGGAGCATTGGCACAGCCCTCGTTGCTCAAAAGAGCTCATTTGCATATTGCTAAAAATGGCAATATTTCAGCAATGGATGTACCAATTCACAAGGGGAATTTGATATCGGTGACCCTTTTGGGTTGATATGCTGGGTTCTAGTGACAGACTCTCTTTAAAGGGTTTTTTCAAGCTTTAGGTATTGAATGGAATCTGAGCCGCATTAAACTGGCATGTCCACCAAACAGTGGACAAAGCTGTATACTTCTACATCCATACACTGTTCTACCCCCAGCACTGCAGCTTCTGCTTTCAACTAATCAGTTGGGGTGCTGGATGTTGGATGGCCTATACTAAGGATAGATCATCAATATCTAAATCCTTGAAAATGCTTTTTTTACCGTTCATGTGCATCATTTAAACAATCCATAAAGATGTTTGCTGTTTCCACAACTAAAATGCATTGCTATGGAGGGTGACTGCGTATGCATGCCCAGATGGCCAAATCAGGTCAATGTCCACTTGTTCTTGGTATTGGTGTGTCCCAGCAGCCATACGCTTACAATCCTATTTTCATGACTTTTTCTGATTCACTTTCAATAACAGTACTTTGTGACATACAGCTATCAGGAGGTTAGGGTAAAGCAGATTTTCTGTCACTCAGTTCCTTCAAGGTCTCTGGCCACTTTCCATAAGCATTTCTCATGCATCTTTTATGTCCTTGTAACTTTCTGAGACACATCGTCTGGACTACACTGCCCTTCTCTTTCACAGTCCAACTCTATCAGCTGTCACTGATCTGTGTTTGTCATTGGGAGCTACATTTTCACATGAACTTTTCTTTATATTTTATCAGAAATCCAAAGCAAACATCCTACAAAGTAATTCCGAGTTGTGTTATCCAACTTGCATTCATATGTGTACTGAAATCAGGAAGACTCGCCACTGACTGTCTCTTTGTAACGCACACAAGTGACATTTCTTTTGGATTTCAGACTGGAATTTTCTCTTTCACATCATATCTCAACATCTGCTGAGAAAAACAGAATTTTTAGTTAGCTGCTTGCATGAAGAAAGGCACCTCCAGCAGAAAGTCTCTCAAAACCTGCGGTTTAAAAGGGACTGGCAGATGAAAGGAGGAAAGCTATCACACTTTCCTTTAGAAGAATGCATGGTAACAACTTTATAACCCCAAAAGTCAGTTTTTTTACTTACTAAAGAAACAGATTGTTTTATTTTTTCAACTCAGATCCATTTTCATGTCCAATTCGTCTCTTTATAAGTGTCCCTTTTTGTCTTCTTGAGTGGCTTATTCTGTGGAAAGAAGAAAAAAATATCTACAATGTCACTATTGCACAGAAGACCCGGGGAAACAATGTTAAACATGTTAATAACTGAAGTGAGGCCTAAACATAGCAATCTAAAAGAAACAGACCAATAAGCAAAATATGCTGGAACTTATATGATTTCAAGTTTGCTGCAAATAATTGTGAGATTTTTCAGTCAATGCAACATCAAGAAATCTTGGAATTGTTTAGTCTTTTCTTTTTCATAGCGAATCTAAAAATAATTTGTACTGTGCCCGGAGAGTTATCACAAGGGGGGTCTTAAAGCTAAGGTACTGTTCACATCTGCACCAGATGTTCCACTCTATTTTGACTGCACTAATGCAACGACAGTATTTTTTTTTCAGTAAAATGATGAACGCCATGACAAAAACAAACTCCTATTATAGTCAATAAGGTCCTTCAGGTTTTCTGTTATTTAACAGATCTGTCGCAGCATTAAATTCAATTTTTCCTCCCCTACATTCAATGGAACAGAAAGGAATTCTTAACACAAATCTGAACCCAGCCATATAATCAAGACGAGTGTAACCAAGCAAAGATATCAGAAAAGCATTGCTTTAAATAGAGACACTATTATCCACATGCCCAGTAAAGATATACATATATTTATGACGGGCATGCTACCACACCTGGCAACAGATCTCTACAAATAATTTTTTTCGTTTTCTGATTGATCCACCAATATACATTTTTCTGTAGAAATGATACCTAAATTGTCAATCTTGTTCTTTCCCATTGGCAAATTTTACATACTATTGCTTGGAAATGATGAAATCACATCAATATGTAAACAGGTCTTATACATAGTTGCAAACAGATGAAGTCCTGGCCAAAACTGGGGCATCAATGAGCTTTGGATGCCCATGAAACTTTGCCAGTTTACTGGTTGTCCTACTTGGACCACTTTTGGTAACCTTTTTTTTAGTAACATTTGGTAACCACTATATACCAGAAAGAGACCACAAGACCTGCCATTTTGGAAATGCTCTTACCTATTCATCTAGTCACCACAATTTGGCATAGGCAAACTAAAGTTAAATAGTTGAGATGAAGTTCAACCTATTATTCTACCTTGCTGATCCAGAGGAAGGTTCAAAACACTATGAGGAGAATGACAATTATCCCATATTAGAGGAAAAATTCCTTCCTAATTCCATTTCTAACAATCAGAAAAAATCCTTGGATCTGCGCCCCTTCTCCAGAAGTCTAGTACCCATGACTTGTAATATTATCTCTTTCACGAAAAGACCCCAGGCCCCTCATAAACTTATTTAATGAACAAACCATCATTGTGTGACAGCAAGTCTCACTGCTTTTACAGTAAAGAATTTTTAGTTATGATGTTGAGATACGGATTCTTCTTTCCTCCAGATGTAGAGGATGCCCCCTTGTCATGGTTACAGACCTAGGTGTAAAAAAAAATTATTAGAACGCTTCTGCACTAATTCATAAGCTTGACCATTTCTAATAATGATTTTTTTAATACAAATTAGGTTACAATAGTAAAATATTAGAAATCCTAATCCTTCTCAACCTCCACCATACATGTATGGCGAGTGTCAGGTGTTTAAATATGGAGGGTGTACTCTTTTACAAAGCAGACAACAACGTACAGTATCCATTATCAGAAATAACGCATGATCGAAGATTGTTGGAGCTGTTTGGTTGCTATGGCAGCTGGGAGCCTTGTGAAGGCTCCTAGTCCTGCAACAGAAAGTTTTCCATTAAATAGGTTCTCTGGTGAAAAAAAATTAAAAAACTATATATGTCTATATACCAGTAACTTTATACCAGTAAGGAAGAACATTGCTTTTGAGGCTTTTAGGCTTAGTAAATCCTTCATCTAGTAAGAAGTGTGCCTGTGTCTCACCTCACTGTGTTGCTGCCTTGCATAACAGAGGTCCTGGACACAAGACCCAGCAGACACATGTTATAAAAAATTGTCTAAAATATTTAGATGCATCTCAGGAGCTCAGTGTTAGACTGCTTGATGGTGACAGTCTCAACATAGTAGGGAGGGAAGAATTTTCTCCCAGGCCAAGAGAGAACCTTCCTGTCAAAAAAGAAGGGGCAAAAAGTCATGTAAAATGCTGAAATTTTTTTTTAATGGCAGTACATTAAAAATGTTTTTATATTGCAAAATGCTATCATTTGGAACATTAACAGACATCACACGACAGCATTAATTTCAATGTTAGTGAAAATATAGGTTATGTCTTATTTTTCAACAACAGGTGCCCCTTGGATTTAAGAAGGCTATGAAAATTGTTACACTTTTTACATTTATCAAACATTGTGCGAAATGTAATAAATTTGGTGCAAATTATATCATACTGCAGATAAACTGACTTTGAAAAATCCCCTTATGATAAATCTTTATGTATATTACGTAGTGCCACCTCCAAAAAAAACAAATATAAATATAAAAGTATCCAGTATAGTAAAAGCTGAAACTTTAAAATAATAAAAACTTCAAAGTCAATGGATCTTTTTGTCTCTTCACTTTCCAAAAATATTGAATAAAAAGTGATGAAAAAGTCATACATACCCTAAAGTTGTATCAGTATAAAATACATCACCCTTGGCAAAAACTGCCCTTTAGACAGCTCTTTGCAGACAGAATTATAAAAAAGGAATGGCAAAATATGACAATGGAAAGTTTTTAAAAAGTATTAAAACCTAACAAAACCTGTATAACTTTGATATACTGTAGCTATAAAGTTATTTAAAAAAAACTCAGTGAATGGGGTAAAAAAAACCATAAAACAATGATGCAAAAGTATTTTTTTCTCAATTTCACCCTATTAAAATTTTTACCCACCTTCTCTATACATCATATGGAATAATAAATGGTGCCATTACAAAGTACAACTTGGCCCACAAAAAAAACCAAAAAAAAACCAGCCTTCATATGTCTATTTGAACGAAAAATAAAGTTTTTGCTTTTGAAGGCTCAAGAAGTAAAAAAATCTATTACACAAAAATGGAAAATGACTGTGTTAGGAATGGTATAAGGGTAAACTTCATGTTTTACGTCTTCTGAGTTTTTGTAGAAACCCAACTACAAATGAAATTCTTAGTGGCTTCAGTATGAAGATAAATGATACATTGTGAATTATGCAGAATGAATATTTGATAAATGTCATTTGTAGTACATTTGACATCTTTGTAAACTTTATCATTTTTAAAGATATACTTGTTGGGTACAGGGGCACATACATTTTAAATCGGCATACCAATGAAGTAGCTAGAGTGAAGTCTGAAATGTGACAAATCAATTGGTTGTAGCAAGTAAAGACACTGAATGATTGGCAAAGAAAGAATATCATAGGTTAAGTAATAAAAAAAAGGTGAAAGGTTAATATCGGGGGCCTGTGTGGAGGAAGTCCACAAGTATACCTCTTAACATTATTGATTTAGTGCCACGCTGACCACACCCTGGCCCACATTACGAATCTATAAAAAATCTTGCACTGTGATTTTTATTGTGTTATTTTTTGCAGGTCTCTATTTAAATGCAAGTTGTTCTCTCTTTCCTCCTCTAAACTAAATTTAGGGCAAACCACATCTGTAAACCCCAACGACCAGCTGTAATCTGTGGGACATCTCAGCAGTAAGGCCAGTCTTACTAGTTCAACCGACAGCTATCGCTCCATACACATGGCCACTGGGTCCAGCTGAATGGGGACCGGAGACAAAGCAGAAGTGTTTGGCGGCTGTTTATTCTCCGAACAACAAAAGGATTGGAGATATTGAAATTCAACATGCCTGACCCTTCACTCCTTCTGACATCTGCCATCAGTAGAGAGTGAGGAGACCCCATACATATTAGATGACTGGCAGATCCTGTCAAAACTGTAGGGTTCAGTGACCATACATCTATGTGTGTGTTACAGTACCTTAAGAGTTCAGTTCTCTTCCACAGACTTGCCATGGAAAACAAAGCATTAGACGGCACTCACTGAAATTAATGGGATGGTCATGTATTGCATGGTAGTGCATGGTCCTCTAAAGCGAGATACGCTCTATCTGGCTGCTCTCCATTTAGGCTAACATATGTCCTGAATGTGGGACGTAGCCCTATTTATTTTGAATTTCAAAACCAGACTAAAAAGCATACCCCAGTCTTTTAACTTTTCACTTTGACAAGCTTGCATTGTACCACATCTACAGATACAAACTATAGTATACATGTCTTGGTGTTTTCTCAAAACTAGGTGCTAAGCCTCCAAATAAGCATCTGTAACCCACTATGTACTTCATGTTTTTCAGGGGAATTGAAGCAACATTTGGGATGGCCATGGGAGATGTAAAATAAAAAAAAAAACACTCACCTGTCTTCTGTGCTCCATTGTCTGCTACCAATGACCTTTCCATCTCGTGTCAGTGTTGTCAGAAGCCCTGAGGCTCACTTGACCACTGCGATCGGTGACATCACTCACATACATCACAAGTTCTTTACCAGCGTCTATTGCAGCCACTGATTGGTCTCAGCCTTCACGTGACCCTTAGGGCTTCCGGCAGTGTGGCACTAGCACTTGACAGAAAGGGCAACAGAGCTTCAAGGACAGGTGAGTAAACTTTTTTAAAATTTATTTTACACCTCCCCCGATAACCCCAAAGGCTGCTCCAATTCTTGGACAACCCCTTTAATCTTAACAGTGGATTCTGATTTAGGAATATATTAGTGCTATATAAGTAAAGATATTATTATTATTATTATTATTATTATATCCTTGGTTAGCAGCAACGCTGAGACGAAAAGAATTTTTACCAGCCGTCCGCCGTAACAAAGCCCTTTCAAACCACTTCCTTTGTCTCATCTGTTCAAGAGCCCCTGTGCCATCTTCTCTTCATGGCACACTTAGTCAATTATCCCTACATTTGTCTGGGATAGTTGCTAAGCAGTCATATGTTATGTATCTCACTACACGGATCACATACAGTAATTCTATCATGTATCTCTCCACATATTCAGGTTCTGGCGTGTGCCATTTTAAAGTATTCTGTGGACTCTTGCCAACACTGAATCCTTATCCGTTTGTTTGTCTTTAAAAAGTGTAACCTTTTCAGAAGGGAATTTAAGCAATCCTCATATCCACCGCTCTTTTTCTCACTCTCCTGTAGAAACCGATTTCATTTCCCCATCTGGTCCCCAAGAATTTTCTCAGGAAAAAAACTTTTCTGGGCTATCATCCAGGCAATGTCACAATTCACAGCTGTAAGGTTTGATCCAAGTACTTCAAGCTGGCAGCGAGGTAGAGCCAAGAGAGATTAAGAGCTTCTTTATATAATAAATCTTCAGATGGACAAAGCTAGTGATGACAGAAGAAAAGTGAGAAGCAGAAAGACATACTCAAGTGGAAACAAGTATAAAAGTTTCTTACACTGACACTAAATATAAGGGCACAATGGGTGTGCATGGCAGCTTGTAAGTGCTAACCTACATTACTCTAAGTGATAGTTTAGGTAATAATTTTAGTATTTACAACCAGACATCGCATACAAATCTGTTCCACATTAGCATGCTAATACTGTATAGACCCAAATAATTTGCATAACTAATGTAAGCGCCGGAGCCATTTTTATCTTTTGTTGCCAGCTTTACGCAGACATTTAAAAGCACTTAAAGAAGATGTCTGACTTTCTGTAAATGAGGCATTATCATTTTTTTTTTAAAAAGTTATGTAACTTTCTAATATAGTTTATGCCGGAATTCCTCATCACTTTCAGAATTTTGGCACTTATGAAATTAGAGAATGAAAATATTCAGAAGATGAAATCTTTTCCTGATCATTTCACACTAAAGCAGATATATAGCCCATTAAATGTTTCACCAATGTGTTGGATATAGGCAGGACAGATTTCCGTCTTTGATAGTAAACAAGAATCTTTTCATGGTTGAACGAAACCGCCTGCACTTTGTACCATACATTGAACTGTTATTATCCCCAGTGACGTTAGATGGGCCATGTCATTTCAAGGCTATTCTATGTTTTGCTGTCTTCTGATTTATTAATCTGCTTATGTGCATTATAAGTCTTGTCCCTTTGCAAGTACTGTGTCCTTGACTCTTCACTGCTATGTTTGCGTTACAAGTTGCTTTGCAGACAGGCATATGGGTTGCACTGTTTTTGGACGCCAGGCTGCGGTACTTCATGTCCTCTGTTGAAGACAGAGTCAACGAGCCAGAGCCAGCTTTACATGAGTCATGAAAGTTGGTGCATAGTAAGAAGTGCAATATTACAGAAGTGTAGGCTGCATGGTATTGATGGAAATATGCAGCAGCAAACCAGCCTGGAGTGTGAGTGCAGTTGGGTCCAGCCAGCAAGCCAATAGTTGCTGAACTGGATTGCACATTGGGCGGTCCATTTCTATTTTTTTTCCCAAAAATTTCAGGTTCAGACCCCAGAGTATAATTGCAAGCCCAGAGAAGATGTGGGGGAAAAAAACTGATACTCACTTTTTCTCACATTTCTTTGGCTCTGCACAGTGTCCGTTCTTCCATCCTTGTTGTCCCTGCTGTCTTACAACTTCTATGGTGACCTCAGTGACCCCCAGTTGCCACTGAGGCCTGTTATTTGGTCTCAGCAGTCACATGGGGTGCATAAATGTCATGATGCTTTGATAAATGTTAGGTCTGAAACAAAACTTGCATGAGAACCTCACCAATATTCGCAAAACAAATCTTGCAGATTTTGCCCATTACTCAGCTTGACCTTGACCATGCTGCAGCCTTACTTACAAATTTTGCATCTGAGGGAAAGTTAAAGCAGTATTACTATCTAAGGCATTTGTGGCATATCTACACGAGAACAGCATATCATAGAGAGAGAGGGAAGCTAAGCTCTGTGAGGATTTCTGAGCAAAAACTTAAGCAAATCTTTACAGGACTTCTAGTGAGACAGTGAGAGTCCTGATTACCCCGCCCACATAGGATGATTAACAGCTTTATCTATATCAGTGCGCATACATAAAAAGTTGTCAATCACTGTATGTGGGCGGGGTTATCACAACTCTTCCTGTCTGTCCTAGGAGTCCTGCCAGATCCTGCCCCAAATCATAAATCTCTATATCAGAGTTCCCCTTCTCTCCCTCTATCATATCCTGCTCTCAGATAGGACAGTAGAGAAATCACCTTTTATGTTCACTTTAAATAAGTATGTGTTACAGCAATTGTATGAAGAAAACCATCTTTGGCTGTACAACACTTTGAACTTTTACTGTAGGTTCACACTAGCTGGACCACTAAAACAGCGGTTACACACAGATACTGGTGGTTGTAACTAAAATGGTGTCCGCCAGGTGTGCGTCGGGTGTCCGCCATTTCAAAACTGAAAGTGGCGGAGAGAAAAGTCTGCTGATTTTCGGCGGTTTCTTCAATGGAGACTCTGACACAGATGTGAACCTAGCCTTAAGTGGATAAGCTGAAAGACTAAGGACAGGAAACTAAGGACAGGAAACTGACACTACAGTGGGCATAGGCTCACCAATCTTGAGTTCTGTTGGCATAAAATATGGGTAATGGTTTGGCACACATTAGCCTCTTAATAGAAATAAGTAATGTTTTTGGCTACATGCACAGGAGTGGGTGTGTTTGTGTGCTATGGTTGAATGGCATTGACAGCACATGGGTGATATTTATGGCCCCATTAATAGCCTTCAGTGAGTACAGGCCATAAAACAGACAGGTATAGGACATGTCCTGAGTTTTGCCTGGGCTCACGGCCCCATACACAGACCCATGATAATACATGGGCATGTGCATGAAGCCATTAGAGTATAATGGGTCAGTGGGCTAGCCATGAAATAGTGCTAGAGCACTGACTATGCACACCGTCATGTGCATTAAGCCTAAACCTGAATATGTTTTCTTTTATGGTCACTGTATACTCATCTTCTACTAGTAAATCTGGTCTTCCTGCTCCAGTGATTATGTGTTAACCCAACATGTGACTGGCTGCAGCGGTGACCTTAGTGGCTTTAGCATATCACCATTACATATAGTGATTGGCTGCAGAGTTCACAGGTCATGCTGAAGTATCATCAGGAAGAATATAGCAAGGAGGGTACATGGAATTATTTGTGTTGGAACAGCATATAGTGACAAGCTAAGTATTACTCACTTTTGGACTTTACAATTTCATGGGGTTTGCACATCCCCTTTAATGGTTTCTAATCCACAGATGCTACTTGTATAGTGTTTCTGTACGTTTTTCAAAACCAATAGGTGGTTATTTTTTTTCTGTGATCCGAACTGAACTGTGTCAACCCATGAATTTAGATACCAGTCTTAATAAAATAGCAATTAATGGCATCTGTAAAAAAGGTATTATTTTATGCTTGCAAAATAAGGCTATGTTCACATCTGCACCACAGTCTCCATTAAAGACCCCTTCACAGTGTCCACCGAAAATTGGTGGAGGAAAAAGTCCTACACAGAGGACATTTTTTTCTCCACTTTCGGTTTAAAAAATGAAAGACACTGAACGCACCCTATTATAGTCAATGGGTCTGTCGGACTGTCGTGTGTTACTGTTGTTTTAGCAGTCCACCCATCCGTTGTTCAGGTACCCCAATAAGTGAGATGTATTCATATTGGTGAACCCTAGGAATGCAAACCTGTTGAAAATGTCACTCACTACTTTTCCTTCCCACTTGAAATGCCAAAAAAAGTGGAAGTGGAATTTCCTAAAAGTGATGAACTGCACAACCCAAAGAACAAATTTTTCAATATTAGTATACTAGGAAAATGGTGTAGAAATACAATCACTATTTTACCCCAATGTGCCAAAGCAATGTACCAAAAACGTGTAAAATGTCTCCAAACAGACCCAACAATCTCACCAATACTGATATAGATATGAAAGGTATGTTGTTTGTGGACCCTTTCCCATATTCCCCTTCCCTTGCTAGGGTTATACCATTTATTATCTATCCACTTATTTCCTTAGACAACATCATTTTATAAGTGATATCAAGAGATTGACATTTTGTGATCAGGCCACAAGTCACAAGTTCACAAAACTGCTTTATTATGACAAGTCAAAATCTGTACATCCTCTTCGACATTCTGTAAAGCTAATATGAAGAGGGCAAAGGAAACCCTCCACTCTTGGATCTCCTCTTCTCTATGTACAATGATAAGCCGTTAGAAGCTGGAACTCCAAAGAGGAGCATCTGAAAAGTGTTAAATCCACATTTTCACATTTATTAGAAACAGCCTAAATAATTAAATGAGTTCACTGAATGGTGGTTTTTGGAATCAGAGGTGAGGTCAGAGGTCAGAGCGTGACATACCACAGTTTCATATAGAGCCAGTGATTGACAAGTGGAGGAAACAGGTTAAGATATTTCACGTGGGAATCACAGCTTGTAAGAAGTCAAGACAAGAGGGAATTTTACACTTCAGGGGAAAAAGTTAATTGTGTTTTTATACGACATGTTATTCCCCCTACTTTGCTCAGTTCCGATTGTTTATTTGGTTTAACAACTGTCAATTATCCCTTAAAAGGATAACAATCTTTCATGATAACCTTTTTTAAGAAAAGTTATGATTCTTGCATTGAATATTTAAAGCAGTGATGTAGCAGAGCCAAGTTGCTCATTTAACTATTTCGGACTACCTTACTTTGTATGCACAGATGCCCTATCTAAGTTTACACTTCTTACTTTTCTTTATCATCCGTATTTCTGCAACATTACAAAAACATTTGCGATTTACAACTCAATGCCAAATAAAAATGAATACAGAACAAAAACAAATGGAACAAACTGTTAAAAAACATATATTGCACATCCAAATTTATTAATGCAAGTGTGAGTCCTTAGGGCGGTCTCACACAAACGTATTAGTGACAGTCCATAATATGGATCCACAATATGTATGTATTATAGATATTACATAAGTATGTCATCAGCAAATCATTAGCATTGTATAAGTATTACTGGTCAGTAAGGCCTCATTCAGATGGTCATATGAAAAATCATACAGGTGCATCTCAATAAATTAGAATATCTTTGAAACGTTCATTCATTTCAGTAATTCAGTAATACAATTCATAATCAGCGTCTTCCAAGATTGTGTGTCCTACTGAACCAGACTGAGGGACCATTTAAAGGCTTAGGAAACCTTGGCATGTGACACACTGAATTTACAATACGGAACTTTTTAACAATATTCTAATTTTCTTAGATTTTGGTTTTCATTACCTGTAATCCATAATCAACATTTACAGAAATAAAACACTTGAAATAGAACAATCTGTGTGTAAAGAATCTAGAAAATATAGGAGGTCACTTTTTTAATTTAATTACTGAAAGAAATAAATGCTTCAAAGATATTCTAATTTATTGAGATGCACCTGTATGTGCTGCATCTGCAACAGATGGAAAAGGTGTCATACATGTATTCAGTCCAGGAAGCTGTCAAAAGTCAATTATTTCAAATGGTCTCGAAAAAAGGAATGAAGCAGTGCATGCTGCAATTTTTTCCAGACAAACTGTGGGTCAGTATTGAAAAACGATGGTGTGAATTGCAACATGCACTGCTATGGGTCTGTGTGCTGCCTGTCTGTTATCTACCACAGTCAGTATCAACACATCTGTCTGAATAAGGCCTAATACTGACGGGCTGTCTTTGAGGAGAAAACTGAATTGCTGTACATAACATCCATGTTAATAAACAGATGAAGTATGGATGAAACACTGAACTAGGATTGTATTATAAACAGAAATGGTATTATACACTTTCCATAGACTGGGTGTTTGCCATACATCCATGGACATGGGTTGTTGCTGACTGCTCTACCTCAGTTGTTAGATAGATAGATAGATAGATAGATAGATAGATAGATAACACATATACAGTATACAGCTACTCTACATGGTGCATTCACTAGGTACATTACCACAATAGACAATATATAATTTTAGGTGCTATCTATACCTTTACATATAACTAAAAGATGTTATCAAGGTACACAAAAACTTCTCATCAAAGAGTCCCATGACAACATTTGTGTATATCCTGCTTAGTTCTACATTTCTAAAAGTTTTCTTTCGGATAAATAAACTGAAAATGTTTATTTGAGACCTATTATGTTTTCTTCAACGGTTTAGTATTTTTTTTTTTAATATTGCCAGTATGCATCATGACCATACCTATAGTCCTGACTTATTTTTCATCCGGTCATACTTTTTGCTAGACGTACTTATTTAAAAATGAGAGAGGGGAAAAAAGAAACAGAAGACCCTGTCTGAGGTTTTGACCTTGGCAAACGTAATCTAAACCTTGCTGGAAAGACTCCATGTAAACTTGCACAACAAAATAGAAAGCAGGTGTTTGAGCAGAGTTCAAACAGTCTTTTCATTGAGCACTGTATCAGTCAGTGGACTTGTATGGCTCCTGGATGCATATCTATAAAAAAAATGTACAGTGTTTGGAAACACCTGGGGACATTACTCCCATCTTGTGTTTTCTGGGAAGGTCAAAGTTGAGAATAACCTGCTGTTAGCCATTACCCTGTAGGAATTGATGAAAATCTTACAATAACTTGTCTCATAAAGATAGGAAAATACCAGAAGAGATTAATAACTAGTTACAGGCAAGCAATTTATTGAATTTTTGGGTTTTGTTTCAATTACCATTTCACCATTTAATTCAATGAGGACTTGATTACATTTAAGAATCCGTGTAGAGAGTGGATGAGGAATCGGGATGGTTGACATACAGCTCACATCATCTCTGGTCTTAACTAAGTAAAATTAGTCAGACGTATAGTTTAAGACAACTGGGCTATCAAGGACAACATTACAGTATGTGGTGATAAGGTACAGATGTTGTACTTGCATTTGGTTAAGAATTCTAGTTTCTCATGAAACACACTCAATTCAATATTACAACATGCTAGTAAAACCCTTGAAAGGCAGCAATTCACATTATGACCACTGAGTGGCCACACAGAGACACATATAAGATAGACATCTCATGATAGAATATCTCAAAAAGATACCAAATAAGATTTATGATCATGATCACTACGTAGGTCTTATATGTCATGACATGCATTGTAATCTTACAGCTATGACAGAGTTGAACAGGTTGATAAAGTAGAGCTGGCTTATATATTGCAAGTCAAAAAGGTGCTATGTAAAATGAACCTCTCCTATTGAAGTTGTTTTCCGATTGCGACAGGTTACAGAGTAGAAGGCGCTGAACAGAGTGATATACTTGTAACGTATACTTTTTCATTTCTATTGCTGCTCATTCTGGGCTTAGGAGTCCAGTGGGTGGCTCTACTCACTGACTGATAGCTAGACCACCCACAGGACTCCTATGCCCTGACTGAACAAAGATTTACATGAATGAATGGCAAGTTATACTGAATAGTCTCCCATAAAATATATATCAAACTTCTCAGCTCCTCCTGTTCTACAGCCTGCTCGGACTGCATGTATGATGTATAATGTGTCAAGTTCATTTTAAAATAAAGGAGTTTTACTATGACCAAATGGGATACTTCATATGACTTCTATATTACATCCTTTTTGGTCCAGGCCTGAGCACCATTTTTCAAGTATATAGTATTCAAACATTGAATAGAAATGGCCAAGATCATACTACTGATACTATACTGCTCACATAGTACAAATATGGTAGGTTATTTATACTGTACTATATTAGAATATCTTACATAACATTTTTAAATAGATTTAGGATTTAAAGGGGCAAAAACTTGATTTAAAATGCGAGCTCCTGTCCCCTTTGAAACCTTATAGTGGCCCATTTGATGCCTCAGATATTATAAGACTTTTCTGTTATCGAGCTATTTAGTAGAAAAAAAATACATTCATAAAAAATACATTAATATTTTAGCTATTGCTTGAAAGATGGACGTTGCTGGAAGCTGGCAAATCTACGCATCCTATTCATACTTACATACAATGGTGAGGTACCCAAGGTCTTTCAATGGCAGTCGTAGTGCAGATGAAATATCCACAAGAATGTCTGCTCATTCATACATGAAGCATATTTTAGTCAAGAAATTTAACATTTATTCTTCCAGTACAGAGGCACAAACACAAATGTCATATATATCTTACAGTAGTAACTAACTGTTATACAAAGCAGAACATGACCTCTATTTCCAAGAATCTACAAAGCGTAGAATATCCCTCGCCCCACTGTGTTCAAGCTTGTTAGCGGCACGGTGGATAGTCATTGTGGGAAAAGGTGTGTCTAGTAAAAGATGGCTGACCTCCGTAGCTTTGTGCGGATTAGGCATTTGTTTGAGAAGTCTAATTTAATGATGAGTCTTCATATCTACAAAGTTGGTTCCTTTTTTTTCTTATTCACTGCTGGATATAAGGATTATTCGTATTTGTTTTTTTTTTTATTTCTGTGTGTGTGTGTTTTTTTATCATCATCCTATTGGACATTCACCATTGTCAACTATTGGTCTGCCTCCCTGTAGAGGTCCATAGTATCAATTCAATTGGGGTCTGAAAAGTCAAAACTTCATTTGTTCCTGATGCTTCTCATCATCTTTAAATAAGAGCCATGGAGAACAGTGATAGCCGTTTCTTATAAGGTTCTGCTTTATAAAGGACCCTTGTGATGTATATGTAATGCATTAAATAAGTTATACCCAGTCATTGTTGTCTTATGTCTATTGCTCTTATCTCCGTTGATACTTTTGGCAGTTTTCCATGTTGATCAAAGTCATTTTTTAATATATTCGCCCCATTACATGAAAAACTATGCTAGAGGTCTGAGGTAGTCCTTGAACCTCCGAACAATATAACACCATGCACACCTTTTTCTCTATTTTTTTTTTAAGAAACTTCATTTACCCTTGGCGGAATGATGGTCTGTCTTATGAGGAACCAGTCAGGCTTTTGTGCAAGTTTCTCTGATTAAAGAATGATTTCCCGCATAGTATGGTGTTCAATGCTGATCTGAAACACCTAATGCCAACATAAATTCTTTCAATAAAACTTATGATTAGTTGAAGCATTGTCATTTTTGTCCTTTTCTTCTATTCATTTTTTTTTTTTTGGGAGAAGAAGTGGGGGCTAATACAAGAGTTTGCTCAAGTCTTTGAGGTTCGATTTATGAACTAATTTGCATTTCTTAGGTCTGAATCACCCAGATACATATTCGGTTATGAGAATTGGAAAATTAAACATATTACAGATTATTGCAATAAATTAAAGGGATGATGCATACTTGTCATTGAATCTTAGTTTAATCTACCAATACAGATATGTACATAGATGGATGAATAGATAGATAGATAGATAGATAGATAGATAGATAGATAGATAGATAGAGATAAATAGTATAATTTTTTTAATATAGTTCTATTATTTGAAGATTCAATTTTTGCAGAGACGGTTTACAGATTTGACCGTATTTGTTTTTCATCTATATGTATATATGCATAAATGTCATCTGAACTTGTCGATTTTGGCATTTCTTCCCATTCAGAACACAATCACGCTCAGCTGAGCGAGGCATATATGTGTATTGGGGATCTGAAGGAATAGCTGTTGGCAGAATAATAGTTTGTTCAGTAGTTGTTGAAGATTTATGTCCTTTTCCGGATCAACATTTTAGCAATATGCTATGACTTTTCAAGATGGGAATACCCATATATGAAACCAAAAAAGGATGATTGAGAATGATCTGAACTCTTGGTCTTTAACGGTTCTAGTTACTAGAGTCACCACACACATGACTTTGGTTAATAAATTGCAGATGAAGAGCATTTATCACTTATTTTACTTCATTTATGCAGGCCCTACTATTGGCTCCATATCTTACTATGCTAAATTAGAAATGCTTTGTATGAATACATTTACAGAGGTTTAAATAGGAAAATAGAATTTCATTTCTATCTTACTTATTTTGAAAATAACATTACATAAATTCTGCCAATATTACTCCCTGACATAAAAAGGTACACAAATTACGTATGTAGCATAAAAAGTCAAAAGGTATAGTATAACTCTGTCTCATGCAAAATACTAAACTTTCTATGTCCACGAAATGCCTGCAGTATTAAAGGGGTTGTACAGTCAGGAAATAAATGTTATTGTTTGTATAATGAAAATTTTTACAATTTTCCTATATACTTTCTGCATCAATTCCTCAATGTTTGCAGTCTTTATTTACTTCCAGTGGATAAAAAGCAGTCCATGGTCATGTGACTGCTTGTTACAGCTTGTTACAGTGAGAGCTCAGTTATCAGACATCTTTCCTGCACTTTTGTGCCGATCGCATGACCATGGACTGATTTTTAGTAACTGAAAGTAAATAAAGAAGGACAGCAAGCAGAGATCTAGAAAACCGCTAAAAATATAGAGGAATTTAAGTATATTGGAGCACTGTATAAATTTTCAATATACAGACAACATCTATTTCCTGAAATTGGACATCCCCTTGAAATTCTGTTATACCAGATTTAATCTGCACCTTCAAGACATGAAAGATTCCACTATCCAATTGAGGGATCTGTCCGATTGCCAGCAGCGGTCGATAAGGAGTTTTTTCCACTTTATGGTACATTGGGTCTGTGCCATTAATACAGTGCTTTTGCCTTTCTCCTTTAGATATTCAGCACCTGAATAGTAAATATGGCTGAACACAATGTTATAAAACTTATGATTTGTAGTCTTTGATCATAGCTGGACTTTCGGTAATTCACAGTATGACAAAATCATGAAATATAGAACAAAGTCCAGGGTCCGTTGTTTAAAATCTGACCAAAGCCAACATCTGAATGGCCAATGCCAAAGCCAACATCTTTCTTTCTTTTTAAAGTCCCAAATAATCCTCTTTTCATGCCATCTGTGCCCAAGATAAAAACAAAAAGCATTTATACTTATCCTGATTCTGTATGATGCAGATCTTCAGTAAAGCCAGAGTACTTTAGTGTCCATGCATTGGACCTTGGATGTATGTCCCTGGCTTCACTGAAGAACTGCGCAGGCCCCGGGAGCACCAGAGATGAGTCCAATGGGACTCATCAGACTCATCTCTTGTAAGCATAAATGTTTGTTTTTTTTTTAATGGAGGTATTGATGGCATTACTACTGGTCTACTGGAATACTAAACACCCAGTCCATAAGGATCTGTGGATTATTTATTGTCCCATATCGACCAACAGTTTCCCTTTAACTGTCTTAATCTTAGGTCAAGCACAGGCACTATGTAAATGCATGCCGCCGTGCTTGGTAAGTACTGAAGAGGCTGTAGAGCTCACCAAAACACTGCAACCTCTTCAAACAGCTGACCAGCAAGGGGCCCAGGTGTCAGACCCTTGACAATCTTTGATTGATAACCTAAGGATAGCGCAACAATTATTTACTCTGAAAAACCCCTTTAATAGAGCACGGGACAGCCTTAGCTAATAAAGTTGGAAGGTCCACCCCTGTTGTATCATAGGGGTTAGTCCTCCTCCAATTACCAGCAGGGGTGTTATGTCCTGAGCACACCCCTCCTCCTGATATTCACATGCTGGGCTCTACTTTCCTGATGCGACAAGCACTCAGCAACTGCAGAATCATAAATAACACACCACAATGTTATGAATATCTTTCACGTTATTGTATGCAAGGGCCAGCAGACTCTACGGTATACCTGAGTGGCACTGTCGTCACTAAAATGTAAATCTCTGTTTGCCCTATGTATTGCATATCTTATAATTGACATCTTGCATTGTATGTAACTACATGTTCTTGTTTTCCCAATAAAGTTTATAAAATGAAAAAAATAACACACCACCGGAACCTCATTGCAATAAACCTGAATACTAAAATATTTAGTGTTTTCTCGCCATAGTCTAATTTCCATCATCCATTCAGCATTTACTATGTGATTAACTGAAGCTGGGAAAAAAATACATGCTCTAAAAATCGAGTGACATATTAATATAGAATTTTGAGAGACTAGCTAAGAGTAGTTACCCTGCAAAACACATACACACGTGGACAAAATTGTTGGTACCCCTCGTTTAATGAAAGAAAAACCCACAATGGTCACACAAATAACTTGAATCTGACAAAAGTAATAATATATAAAAATTCTATGAAAATGAACAAATGAAAGTCAGTAAAGGTGTGTAGAGATTTTAATTGCCTTTTGCCCTCTACTTAGCATCTACATATCACAAGGCATTATGGGAAAGGAGCTGGGGAGCTCATGCGCCCTCTATTGGATGTAACAAATCCTCAATTTGCTTTTGACTCACCGAGCCTTGAGACAGCAAAAGGGATTTTAGCCAAGCCAATTTCACTTATCTGCATACAGCGCTGTTTCCGGATTGTTGTCCTTCATCAGTACAGAGCAAAGTGAATTGGCTGGCTTAGTGGGAGGCAATGAGTGGGTTAGGGACAAGAATCTCTCACATTGAGGAGAGCACCAGTAAAGGTGTGTAGAGATTTTAATTGCCTTTTGCCCTCTACTTAGCATCTACATATCACAAGACATTATGGGAAAGGAGCTGGGGAGCTCATGCGCCCTCTATTGGATGTAACAAATCCTCAATTTGCTTTTGACTCACCGAGCCTTGAGACAGCAAAAGGGATTTCTCTACACACCTTTACTGGTGCTCTCCTCAATGTGAGAGATTCTTGTCCCTAACCCACTCATTACCTCCCACTAAGCCAGCCAATTCACTTTGCTCTGTACTGATGAAGGACAACAATCCGGAAACAGCGCTGTATGCAGATAAGTGAAATTGGCTTGGCTAAAATCCCTTTTGCTGTCTCAAGGCTTGGTGAGTCAAAAGCAAATTGAGGATTTGTTACATCCAATAGAGGGCGCATGAGCTCCCCAGCTCCTTTCCCATAATGCCTTGTGATATACAAATGAAAGTCAGACATTGCTTTTCAACCATGCTTCAACAGAATTTAAAAAAAAAAGAAAACTCATGATACAGGCCTGGACAGAAATGATGGTTCCCTTAACTTAATATTTTGTTGCAATCACTGCAATCATATGATTCCTGTAACTGTCAATGAGACTTCTGCACCTCTCAACAGGTATTTTGGCCACTCCTCATGAGCAAACTGCTCCAGTTGTCTCAGGTTTGAAGGGTGCCTTTTCCAGACAGCAAGTTTCAGCTCAATAGGATTTCGGTCAGGGCTCATAGAAAGCCACTTCAGAATAGTCCAATGTTTTCCTCTTAGCCATTCTTGGGTGTTTTTAGCTGTGTGTTTTGGGTCATTATCCTGTTGCAAGACCCATGACTTGCAACTGAGACCAAGCTTTCTGACACTGGGCAGAACATTTCTCTCTAGAATCCCTTGATAGTCTTGAGATTTCATTGTACCCTGCACAGATTCAAGACACCCTGTGCCAGATGCAGCAAAGCAGCCCCAGAACATAACAGAGCCTCCTCCATGTTTCACAGAAGGGACAGTGTTCTTTTCGAGATATGCTTCATTTTTCCGTCTGTGAACAC
The DNA here is from genome assembly GCA_947044405.1 of Leptodactylus fallax. Classification (NCBI taxonomy): domain Eukaryota; kingdom Metazoa; phylum Chordata; class Amphibia; order Anura; family Leptodactylidae; genus Leptodactylus; species Leptodactylus fallax. The sequence goes on along the minus strand of CAMRHE010000081.1, from coordinate 5,496,567 downwards.
AGAGCTGATGTGCCTTGCCAAAAATTTCGATTTTTGTCTCATCTGTCCATAGGACATTCTCCCAGAAGCTTTGTGGCTTGTCAACATGTAGTTTGGCAAATTCCAGTTTTGTCAAATTCAAGTTATTTCTGTGACCATTGTGGGTTTTTCTTTCATTAAATGAGGTGTACCAACAATTTTGTCCACGTCTGTATATTCTATCTGTCTATCTATCTAGCTATCTATCTTTATAAATCATTATACAGACGTGGACAAAATTGTTGGTAGCTTGTACTTTTATGAAATTGGATTACTACATTGATTTAATCTCAGTTTACCTATCTTTAGTATAGAAAATAAAAATACTGATATAGTAAGTTTCTTCTTGTTGTCACTCAGTAGTTACAATTACATACCAACTTTTATAGGTCGAATTATACTATGGACCCAGAGGGGTGAGTGCGCACAGATATCTGCCATCTAGAGATTTAGCAACCAATCACACACATCGGGTGCACACGCTGAGAATTTGGTAAGGATCATTGTAAAACAATGGTTTCCAACCTACTGCTCTCTAGCTGCCAAAAACTACAACTACAAGTATGCTCTGACTGAGAGTTGTAGTTGTATAACAGCTAGAATCTCCAAGGTTGTACACTACAAAGAAATGCTTTCTGCTCCACTATCAAACACTTATGGTATAGCTTATAACTTAAAATTACTCACTATTTTTCTCATGTGGTACTGTAAGGAGAGGTGTGACATGTTTAAGCACATTTATTAGTACAATTCTAACAATTTTCTGTTGTCATTGCATTGAAAAGACTTGTATTCAACTCAATTTGCCAAGCCCTGGCCCCTCCATTTTTTATATAACATTTTCATTTTGGGACATGTGGGGACTATGATGTTCAATTCTATCTAAGTACCTTGAACTAAAGTTCAGGGAATGCCAGTATAAAGGTGCGAAAAACTCACATAAGAGGTTGGTCAGTTGCATCCGATGTTGGAAAAAGCACAGAGGTCCCAAATTTGAGACCTGAGATCAATGAATAGTCCCACCATGGCAGATTTATTGACACAAGGTGACTATACAGCTTTTTTTGCTAACTGGAATTCAATTTATTTAGAACCAATTCCACTAGAATGCAAATACAGTCTGACATTTGATGATCAATATGTAGCACAATATATGGTACTTTACAACTTCCATGCACTATAAATACCAGCAGTTCTTGAGATGTGAGTTGGGTTCCACTCTCCAGATTCCCTTATTTACATCTGAATGATATTTTAAGAAATACTAAAAGCCCTTTTAAGGCTGAGGCCCCACGTAGTGGAAACGCAGCTTTTTTGTTGCAGATTTTGCTGTGTATTTTGAGCTAAAGCCAGTAGTGGATTGAGCAGAAGGGAGAAGTATAAGAGCTTCCTATATATTTCCCATTCCTATTAGAACCATTCTTGGCTTTGGCTCAAAAAACCACCGCAAAATCTGCAACAAAAAAGCTGCGTTTCCACAATGTGGGGCCCTAGCCTAATACTGAATTTTACTTCTGCCATGCCTTTCAATTGGCAGCTAATGTGAGTGAGCGCCATTTCATAAGCTAATTCCTTCATCTTCATAGGTCAAAAGCTAAAACTGAAGAAACTAGTGCAACAGAACCATGGTACACAGTAAATGTGGAAGTACCATCAATAAGTAGTAACCCAGTAAGTCAATGTGTAACCCATTAATGGATATTAGCCAAACAAGAGACAATCATTTATAGACAGTTTCTTGCTCCTTGTCAGTACAGAGTAGAGTGCTGGTTGGCTAGGTGAGATGGCATGGATGCAGCTCTAGGTCAGATATTGTCACTAAAGATAGCCTTCTTTCTTCAGGAGGAGAGCTTATTAGCATACCTTTTCCCAGGTAATATTGCCTGTAAGACTCACTATACCAGCCGTATTTCCACAAAGAGAACTAGTACCTCAAAAACGAGAACCATAATAATACTGTTTTAGGACTGCACAAGAACACAATTGTTCTGATAGGCCAGGGGTAGGCAACCTTTGACACTCCATTTATTGTGAAACTACAACTCCTAGCATGCTCTGCTCTTCTTGTAGCTACTCACTGGAGTGAATGGAGCATGCTGAAAGCTGTAGTGCCCAAGGTTGCTGATCTCTGTGGTAGGCCAGTTTTGATATCTTGATTGAGCAGCTCTAAATATCTCCAAATAATTTCACAACTCTTAGAAAGAGAGATTTGTCATGTTATACTGTAGTTATGAAGGTATTCAGTGTATAGACTCCAGCTGTGACATCTACATAATGAAACATAAGGCAGCAACCGGGTCACCTTGGTTGAGCACCTTGCAGTTGCGTCCCCCCACCCCATGCTGACGTAAGCCTCCCAGACACAGGGAGTGATTAGATGCTGTTCACATGTTGTTCTCAGCTATAATTTTGCTCCAGTTTTAACCTCACCACTTTGAGGAATAATTGTCCCTGACAAGAGGGTGAATCGCTGGCAGTGAGTTGATAAGCATTACATACAGATGACAGAAGTCAGCACTGTATTACTAACACTGTGACATATTGGATTACCGCTGTGAATATAATAAAAGAGAGACGAAACACTTTGGCAGCTCAAAGACAAGCCAATTCTTAACTCTCTGGTGGTACTATTATCTTCCATTTACTGCCACTGATAACTAGGGTGCATTTAGCTGCTTTCTGAATCTAGTTACTGTTCACTTAACACGTTCCTGGCTGGACAAACAGGATGGAAGTCAGCTGATAATCATGTGTGAAACTACTTATTCCATGTTTTATCTCCCCCAACTTCACTCTAGATAAGTCTGAGAAGAGAAGGCTTTGAACTTGCCTTGGGAAAGGCACAAAAAGCCAGGACTTTAACCAGGATGTCATGTCTCGCTCACTCCTTGTGCTATAGTGCAAGTGCCGAATCACAGCGACCCACACACTCTCTTGACACAAGAGATACACCCTGATTCTCTGCTTCTTGGAGGTAAAGATTTCTCATACTGATTGGAATATATAGGGTGAGGCAAATACTTGGTACATTGAGCTGTCTCTGGTTTCATTGTGAACATGTATGGCAAAGTTTTAGTGGACTTTTTAGCTTTCTACAATCTGAACTTCATGCAGAGATGTCCCTCTAGATATTGTATTTAAACTATGTGGCAAAACTAATCTCTTACCAAGTTTTCCTATCTCTTTCTTCCCAGGCCGCCACAGATCATGGAGTGAAATGAATTCCTTGACTCTAACATGAAAAACCAAAGGAATGGAAAAGTGAGAAAGAGTGAGCAGTGGCTATGCATTCTAGGAAATCTGGGTGACTCTGAGACAAAATGATTGTTTCCTACATGTTAAAAACACAAGAGTTTGTCTCAAAAGGATAACACCTTTTAAAAGTATGGTAACTTGGCGATCACTTAATTGTCATGGGTCCAATTTCAGTGAAAATAATACTGCCAGAGAGGCAAACAGTATGGCTATTGTATAATTATTTTACCATGTGTTGGAAAAACCACTATGTAATTTTAGTATATACTATAGTTATGACAAGTTTACTGACAATGTCTACCTCTCAGAAGCACTACTCTTTTGTTAGTACGGTCTCCACCATCTGCACAGCACTCCCAGTCTGAACACGTTTTTTGATAAAAGTACCTGTACTTGTACAGATACATCCACTGGCCACCTCCATTACAGATAGTGCACACTGGTAGGGGGTTGATGGGTTTGCCTAGTCCCATGCCCCTATATCACTGGCCATATTCAGAATAGGAGAGCCATGCAGGCAGTGAATATGACTGTACCAATAAGTGGGCAATAATTCTCAGAATGTCTAATAACTATATATCAGTAAGGGTAAATTCTCAAGGAGATTTCTGCAGGAAGATTTTAAGGCAGAATCCACCTCAAATTCTGCCTCAAAAAGCCTCCCTGACTCTCCCATTCATTTCAGTGGGAGTGAGCTCATTTTTCAGCTAGACATTCTTAAGGCTCTCTGGTGTGGCTTATAGAAGTGGTCCTGAGTTGAATCTACCCTTCCATGATGACTGGAAGCATTTGCCTACATACTATACTATGCTATACTATGTAGTATAATGTTGTACCGTGTTAGCCATTGAAAGTAGTGGAAGAGCGAAGAAATCAGGCGATACCTTTTAGAGCCTAACTGAGTATATTTGATGGTAAGCTTTCGGAAGTACTAGCTTCCTTCATCAGACATGGTGTTATACAAGACCTGAAAATTCACAGATTTTTTATACCCTATAGACATGGGATTTCAAAGGATTTTAGAGTCCTTAAAAAAACAAAATGCAATCTAAGTAGAGAAGTTATTTACAATTGGTCAAAAAATAAACAATCTGGAAAGTTGTGGTGCGTGACAGAGGGATCTGTTATCTGTTTGCAATCAGCTGGTGATTTGTGACCCTCACAGTTCATACATTGTGTGACATGAGGCTGGCATGAATATTAAGTCCAAATCACGGTTCATACATAGTGTGACATGAAGCTGGCATGAATATTAAGTCCAAATTGCAGAGTTTGAAATTTGTGCATAAACTTGTACTCCCATTCTTTCCTTTCCTTCTGCGTCTTAAAATGTCCCATTAAAACTACAACCCGCAAATTTTCAATACAGTGGTTTTCTCCAGAGAAATGTGCGGCCACTGGGAGATCTGTTCTGTTGTTATTAATGTTGAATCTGTGACTGAGTCTCTGCCCTGTTTCCCCCACATAGAGGCCTGTGGTGGGACATTGCACACACATTATGAGATACACCACATTGGAAGACCTGCAGGAAAATGTCCCCCTAATTCTGTGCACCTGTTGTGACTGTGGGACAGGTACACTGCCTGCGTTGTGGATGTGCCTGCAGGTCATGCACCTTTTTTGCAGGCAAGGTGAGGTGCCATTTTCAGTTGGGGCCTTCAGGGCACTCCGGACAATAATACAACTCAAGTTTGGTGGTTGTCGAAAGGAAAGGAGAGGGGGGACTGGAAATATGTCCTTGAGTCTGTTGTCTGTTGTCCCTATGTAGCACAGGTTGGAGCTATACTATGGTAATGATCAATGGTAAATTTTATATAGTAATTTCAGAGAACCCTCAATCAATAGTAATAAAGTAAAAATACATAGTAAATAATAGGATGCTACACAGAGTATATATCATACTGAGTCGACCCATGTTACTATACTTACAGGGGTGTCCCATAGTAGTCCCCATACAGTGGTTCACCAGAACAGACTGAATTCTTAATTCTTAATAGTGGCACACACTGCCCATATATGAATGAGTGTTCAGAGCAAGGCATACATGTATATAACATAGGTAAACAATTGTCATGCTGTAGATGAATAGAAGATCACAAAGTAAGATAAATCAGTACAAAATCAAAATGAAATTGTGAAGTGAAAAAGCACAAAAAATAAATTATGTTGAAATAGAATCAAATGAAATGAAGTGCTGAGGGTGAATAAAGTGAATAAAATAAGTACATTACCATTGGTACAAAGTGTACAATTGTAACCGTGTGCTTCCAAGCAAATTTTGACATTACAAGGAGTAACATTTAAAGTCTGTAATGTAAATTTAATGAGACAAGGATCAAGTCTGCGACTAAACTTATAAGCGCAGAGATACCATAAAAACCACTTACTGAATTACTCTAACACTTTCGTCTCCTAAAAAGCCACATGTAACCTTAAACCAATGATATGAGGACAGACAACCTGAGATAGCATAAAACACTGTTCTGCTATTATACTGTAAATTATTCTTATTATGACGTCCCCATGGGGATTACATTCTGCCAGTTCACTTTTACAATCCCATCACTTAACATTATTAACACTCTTCTAGCTATGAAATTACCGTTTTCTCATAAAAACTATCAACAATTATATCTACAGCCATTAATCCAGCAGCTGTAGAAGCGATCGCAATGGCAGGAAACAAACGTACACTGATAGGAGGCTAGACTGTAACACAAAACCCAATTGTATAACACAGTTCAACTGAAGGGACATATAGAAGACCAATATGAATATGCTTTTTCTTTCAAAAGACTAAATATTTATTAAAATGAAATTAAAAATCTATATATTTGTTCTACGGCAATGGAGGAAACATATACCCCCTATTCACCACAGCTAAAGTCCCAGGAACTGCCAATATGTTAGAAGGTTAGAGCTTGTCTTATAAAATGCTACCTGAAAAAGAAAGACCCATTTTATTAAAGGAACAAAACATCAAAAACATCAGTAAATATGGTAAGTCATTGCCATGTCCTCTTCTATTATGTTGGCAGAAGTTCTATTCTGTAGTTTTTGGGACATGTATTTGGGAAATAAATAATAACCCATATGTCTGCCATCTTATCCCATCAGGAATGGGTGGTAAAGACCTCAGGGGTATTACTCCCTCTGCCCTCCATCTAACCATTGCTTAGTCCTGTAGTAATAATTTCACATCCATAATCAGCATTTTAATATTGGACCCCATACAGTCATGTGGTCATTGTTACCCAGGTCCCTCTAATATCTCTCATCCTCCCATGAATAGTGGCGGGTAACAGCCTGAAGACAAAAGTAGACTTGCGCTTTTACCCATTAGTTTAAGCTTTGGAGTTCAGCAGATTCATAGACACCATTGGTGTAACCTGTGCAGCTGCACTGGGGCCAAGTAGGTCAGGGGGCCTACTAATGAACTAAGCAAATGAACGTCATGATTAACTATTGATAGAGAGACATAAGGGGCCCATTAATATTTTTGCACAGGGGCCATCGGCTGTCTGTGTCCACCCCTGGAATGTAGCATCGCCTGCACAGTGCTAATGGCAGCTTTGTCCTCATACCCTGTATAAATGTACAACTGGGCAGATTCTCTAACAGTAATGAAGCTGGGTGACAACCCCTGTGAGCTATATTATGCTATCCATATTGGTTGCCACTCATCTTTTCCATAAAGAGATAAAATTTCTGATGATTTCTTCATATTTCAATATTATTCTCTGGTTTCATGTCCACGTCCTTTGTCACACCCATTTCCTAGCATATTATAAATAAAAGATACCAGAACTTCTTCATTTATAGGTATTTATTTTACTCAGTTGAGGGGAAAAAAATGACCTTTTTCATTATGATGTACAGTAAATGTATTTGGAGAATATCAGACATAACTTATTATGATTTATTACCATTCATCGTCCATTGACTGGAGTATAATAAATGCACCATAGTTCACTTCATAATAATATCACTGTCAGGAAAGATGTCATTTGGTGACACATAACTTCTAGTAATAAATTTAGGGGAAAAAAATGTTATCTACATACAAAGCACGGTTTTAAGGAGAGACCATTATGCTGAATTGGACTCCAATCATTGAAATTAATGAATATCACACGGCGCTACATACTTACCGCTGTTTAAAGGACTTACATGATTAGAATTCCTTCTTATCACAGAGCCCTGGAATCTGGAAGCATCACCTGTTTGCAGAATTCATTATGGTCTCCGCATACATACATCGATCATAGCCCTACATCCTAGGAAAGTCTATCAATCAAAATGTCTGCCTTGCGTGGATTCAAAGGACAACACAAATTGGTGCTGCTTTTGTTGTGCAGGGGGCAGAGTAACATTTTTAAACTGATTAAATGAATGGGAATTCACCTAGAAGGCCGTAACACCTCTCGGCGAGCCAGACCGGGCTTATGCCAACTCTACAAACAAGCCATTTCTTTCATATTACTGCTTTTTAGTCATTATAATAAAAATAATAGACATGTTTTCCTAGAGGACTTTGGTTTTGCTGTTGTAATCTTTTATCAATAAAGTAATATATTACACACTTACAATTGTGCGTTACCTGTTCAAGCAGAGCTGAAATTGTTCTTTCTCTCATAGTTATGTGCTCTATGTGCGGTGACCAGATGGAAGGTAACGCTGCAGTTGGGATTGCGGGGGTGCAAACAGCGCAGACTTGTCACGGTCTCTGGGCACGAGGGCGCAGCGCTGGTGCTGTCCCACGTTACCACCACTGGTACCGGTGATGAGGGGGCTGCACAAATGTTGGTGGTGATTGTTCCCCCGGGGCGCTTCCCCTATACTGTGCCGACTGGTGGTGTTTGGGGCGCCCTGATGTTGTCGGTGCAGAGTCAGACACAGAAACGGTTGTAAAGTTGAACTTTTACTTCCATGGGTGTGGAGGCACAAATGCTTAAACAGTTTCTTCAATACAAAACAACGGGGTACGCCTGGTGACACAGCAAAGTCCTGGGGTGCAGGGTAGACTTAGTGAATGGTGTTCCTAGCCCCTTATACTTCAGTGTTACAGCCCTAAGGTGCATCTGGGCTCCTATTTGGCTCATAGGAGGATGCCCACCATGATACTAGTACATAATATTCCCCACTCACGTTATGTGGTCCTGATAGCTCAGAGTTTCGGGGTGCAATAGTCAGGGTGGCGGGATATTCCACAGGTCTGGCCTTGGCCCCTGGATCCTGTGATACTGGCTATGGAGCACGTGTTCCAGAATGTTCTCTCCACAGTCTCAGGCTGACAAGATAATGATGCTTGACTTCCTTCAGGGCGATGGCTAGGCAGACAGGGGACAGGATCTTCTGAATAGCTGGAGTATGTCAGCTCTCCAACCTTCCTGGGCCTGTCTAGGACTTGAGATTCCTGCACTAAACTCACTGCTTTCTTCACAGGACATCACACTTATCTCCTCACCTACTCCTCCTAACACTCCACACTTCTAACTCCTCACACAGGACCTTCCTGAAGGGGTGTTACCATGGGGACCCAGTGATCAGTTGACTCCTCCCCTTTTCCCAGGCGATGTCCTCCCATTGGACATTTGGTTACTATTCAATCCTATGGGAGGTGTAATGCATGTGTGAGGCTCACTAGGTGGCGCTGTGTTGTGTGAGACTCAGGACCCCCTGCTATGTCACACAGGCTATGAAGCAACAGGAAATAATACAATGCGCAGAGATCACCCTCAGCCCAGCCATAGCCAGCTCTGGGATGCCACATATGATAATAATGTTAATTCAGTATTTCTGTTTAAAGGGTGATTTGGGACACTAAAACACCCTCAGGTCCTTATGGACTTGGGGTTTAGTGTCTCAAATTGCCCTGTTGTAACTCCATCTATGCCTGCAATAAAAAAATTTAAAAAAAAGCTTCATATTGCCATGGTATTGCCCACGCTGCTGCAGTTGTTCATTGAAGCCAGTGGAGTTCACTTCAGCTTCAATGCACCATGTTTCTGGCATAGATTTCCATTGTGGTGCACGGGTGTGTGCTTGATTTAGTAAGAGGCCAGAGCCTCTTTATATATCAGTATCATGCCCTGCACCTGTCGGGGCCGTTATTAAAATTGGCATAAGTCTTAATGAATCTTCCCCAATTTCGCCCAATATATGCGAACCTTTACACATTGGCCATAATACAGGGTAACATATTGTAAAACCCATAGTAGAAGTCTCTACTGGGCCATATTATACTATTATATGCCTTCTAGTTCATATGGAAGCACACAGGTACAGCTTGCACTGTGATGCTGACACTCCAAGACGCAATCCATTTGATACAAACTGGACTGGGGTATAGAGTCTAAGGAATACCCTGATTTTCACTCACGATTGTCACAATGAAGTGTGATCTTTGCTGCAGGCCACGGACCGCTTAATGGCGCTGGGAGAGGTGTGGTCAGAAACAGAACCAACGGCAAAAGATGAGATCGGAGCAGAGGCGTAGCTAGGGGTTCAGCAGAGGGGGGGCAAACATGTCCAAGTGGGTCCCCAACTTGGACATGTTCGTATACCGATACTATGAGTATACGGTGAGCGTATAGTGGTATATAGCGGCTCTACACAGGGCTCTGCAGACGATTTAGGTGAATACAGTAATGAATAATACCCCCAAGTGCATCTTTAAATTAATAACTTCCCTGTGCACCCCTTTAAATAGTTCCCCTTATTAATAATGTGCCAGGTGTTTCCTAATTAAAAAGAAAAAAAAAAAAACACAAGGGAAAAAGAAATTATTGGGTTTCCAATACCCGGGACCCCGAGAATCAGCTGTTTGAATGAACTGTGGTACCTGTGTAAGCGCCGTGACACCTTCTCTGTTTACATAGTGTCATTCTTTTCATAGCGGCCATGTAATGTAACTACAGCCTCGTCCTATACACATCTATGTGGCAAGACTGGAATGACATCACACGGTCACTATAAACAGACAGCGTGTGATATAAACAGGAGCCATAGCCCCTTCTTACAGCTGATCAGTGGGGAATCACTTATCTCTTATTGAAGATATATTCTGAGGATAGATCATCAATAAAAATGAGCTGGAAAACGCCTTAAGGCCAAGGCCCCACGTGGCGTCCCACAGCAAAAAACAGCTGTGGGAAAAACTGCGGCGGCGACGCATCATGGTTTTTCCTGCAGCACTTTGCACATAATGTTTGCAGAAGTTTCTTCTGTGGACTTTCTGCTTCAATTATATCTATAGGGAAACCGCTGGCATTTCCATAGGTATAATTGACATGCTGTGATTTCCAAAACTGCGACTGTTTTGGAAATCGCAGCGTATCCGCTGCGTGTATTTTACTGCAAAGTGGGGATGGGATGGGGCCCCATGTGGCGAAAACCCACAGAAAAAAACTGTGGCATTCTAGCAAATCCCATCCACACATTGTGGAAAAATACATGCAGCAGACGCACAGCGATTTCCAAAACCATTGCGGTTTTGGAAATCGCAGCATGTCAATTATACCTATGGAAACACTTGCTGTTTCCATATAGGTGTATTGAAAACAGAAAGTCCACAGAGGAAACCTCTACAGACCTTCTGTGAAATGCGCTGCGGGGAAAACCACAATGTTACCGCCATGGTTTTTCCTGCAGCCCACTATGTGGGGCCTTAGTCTTAATAAAGCCCAAGTGCCACTTTCATTAAATTAATTGACCCTCATATTATGCCCCTGATTCCCCCTGACATAAATACTGCACCTCTAATAACCCCTTATATCAATGACCACATAATGCCTCCTAACATAAATTATGCCCCCTAATGGCTCTTTATATAAATAATCTCCACCCTTGCATTCATAATACCCTGTAATAACCCTTATATAAATGACCCCCCCATCGTCATAATGCCCCCTAATGAATCCTCCCTTTATAGTTATAATTCCCCCTCCTAACCACCCCTTATACTATTAATATACCCACAACTGCGCTAAAAAAAAAGAGAAAAAAAAAGTCATACTCACCTGCGATGCTGATGAATGGAACCGCCGCCGCCACTTCCTCCCTGTCCACGCACAGGACGTCTGTGACTGAGCACGGGCGGCGCGATGTTGTAACGTCATTGCGCCGCCTGTGTGAGAAGCAGACATCGGTCTGTGGTCTCGGGGACTTGTAAACCGCAAGCCTCATGTGGCTTGCGGTTTACAGTGCTGTGAAGTTGCAGGATACGTTTTAATAAAGAAATAAAGGATGTATTAATGGCGGCCCCAAAAAGTCAGTGGGCCCGGTGCAGCCGCCCCCTATGCCCCCCCCGCTAGCTACGCCTCTGGACCGGAGTATAGTCAGGAGCAAGCTGGAGGTCAGGACAAGAAGTTGTATTACCAGGCATAGTTGGGTCTAGGCGGGAACATAGTCAGGAAAATGTCCTGGAACAAGAGCAACAAAACAGCAATTCAAATGCACAGAGAACAAGGAGCCAAGAAGAAAGAACATTATTCACCAGGTAACCTAAGACAGGGCAATTCCCTTTAAAATAAGCCCCAGGTACAGAACCATCTTCAGACGTCATTTGCCTACATAGACAGAGAAGGCGGAAACCATGGATGGAAGGGGAAAGACTGAGCTGAAGGAGAAGACATGTTTAGACACCTAGCAACAGATCCCGACTGCTGGACAGTGTGATGAGAAGCATAGATCCTGTATTATGGAGTCATTCTACTCTAGAAGCATTACTAGTATTACTATGGGAAAATACAGGGCAACACACTTACAGGGGAATTTATAAAAGTTTCAAAAAGTTCCCCATAGCAACCAATCACAACATAGGTTTTATTTTGTATTCTGCTATTGAACTATGAAACCTGCTCTGTGGTTGGTTGCTATGGGCAACAAAGACGGGTTTTTTTTTTTACAGTTTCCATAAATCTGCCCTATGACTCCACAGCACGGACAGGGGCCTTGCATGTTGCCGTACATGCTCTGTGAACACCCCTGTGCATGACATCTTAATATTATGTACATAATGCTGGGACCTGTATGTGAAATCAAATGCACATAATGAAATCTGAACCTGATTCATTCCTGTAAGGCAGTGCGACTAAGGAGTGATCATGAAGAATAACAGGGATTCATTTTGCTGGGATCCATTTTTCCTGTTCCCATTCAATGAAAATAACTCTTCATGTATAACCAGTAACAGCAGGCCATATGGGCAGTCAGTCCATAATAAAGACATGGCTATGAGGTATATTTCTGTGACATCAAGCAACAACACATTTATTACAGTGGGGGCTGGGACAGGAAAACAAAAGAGCCAAATACAGTATATAATTTCCATATGGTCTCAGATTACCATGGATATTGGAATATCTCAGATTACTGACGGAGTGATTTATAGACTGCTTACCGGATGCTTTTCTCTTCATTGTCTTCTGCTGAATGAATTATTTCTTAAGAATAGACTCTTATACATTTTGAGAAGCAAAATTTATATTTTTTTTATTTGTAACGTCAACTATTGTAATTCTAGAGTTATGGCTACCCCGTAAGTCACAGTAAATCTTTTGTAGCCCAGCCATATCCAGCACTCTCTGACTTTTTGATGTTGCAGGTGATGCTCTGGCAGTATTTGATAATGCAAGATCTTTAAAGGGGTTTTCCAGGAGTTAATGATTGAGTGGGTATTTTATAACTTTATACTAGTGGGTATTTTATAACTTTAGGATAGGTCATCAATTGAAGATCAGCAGGAGTCTGGCAACCAGGCCCCCTGCAGACCACTGTTTGAAGCAACAGCAGTGCTCCCTGAGTCCTGCTGCCTCTGTACAGGCCATATAACGTCACATTCATTGATCATATGTCCTGATCGCAGCTCAGTTGCATTCAAGTGAATGGGGCTGAGCTTTGATTCCTAGCGCAGCCACTATACAAATGCTGTGTTTGAAAATGAAAAGTAATGTAGAGGCGACAGAGCTCACCCAAACACTGCAGCCTCTTCTAACAGCAGATAGGCAGTGGACCCAGATGTCAGAACAAAAGGACATCGATAATTAAGCCTGGAAAAAAAAACCTTAAGGCCGAGGCCCCGCGTGGCGTAGATACCGTGGTTTGGCCACAGAAACAAACACCGCGTTTTACAGTCCCTGCCTAGTGGATGGGATTCTAGAAAATCCCATCCACACACTGCGGAAAAATACGTGCAGCGGATACGCTGTGATTTCCAAAACCATTGCGTGTCAATCGCATGTCAATTATACCTACGGAAATTCCGGCAGTTTCCCTATAAGTAAAACGGAAGCAGTAAGTCCGCAGAGGAAACCCCTGTGGACTTTCTGTGAAAAGCACTATGTGAAAAACTGCGATGTGTTGCCGCTGCGGTCTTTCCCACAGCGCTTTTTGCTGCGGCCCACTATGTGGGGCCTTGCCTAAAGGGGTTGTACAAGATTAAACAAATATGGCTGCTTTCTTCTAGAAGCCTTTTCCATGTGTAAGTATGTGAGCCAGAGGGCGCTGTTGAGCGACCCAGGCCAGACCAGAAAAGGCTCTCAGCCACGCCTTTGGGTGGTGGCACGCAACTCCAGAGGGGCTGGAGCATCCTGCAGGAAGCAGGAAGTAGTGGACCAGCGAGGACGGAGAGAGAGGCTGGTGTCCACAGGAGGTGGTGGACCAGCGGCACAGATAGACGGTCTGTGCCAAAGGGCTGGCGTCCACAGAGACTCTTTGCTAGAGCTGAGCAAGAGTCAGGCTAGTGAGGGGCTCTATAAGTGAGTTAGGGCCCTAACTGTGGTCTAGGTTTTTTTTGTTGTTTTGCTGTGTTGCAGTTAAGCTGAATAAAGCCACTTTTATTTTACGCTTGGACCGTCTGAAAGCTATCTTTCCAGCGCCCAGTGCCACGAACCACCGCTGTCAGGTCCGGGAGTCTGCCGCCATTTGAGTCTAATTCCCTCAAGTTATCACATATGGTGGAGAATAGCGCGCATAAAGAGATCCACGCAAGCCCTGGAAGGCAAGTGATTGGTGACTGCAGTACTGCTAAGTGTGCATTGTGGCCTACAGCTGGAAGAAATCTGTGATTTCAACTGAAGAAACCCAGGGAGGGGTGAGTGAATTGCAACATAGCGATGTGAAAGTAAAAACTCTGGATGAGGAATCCAGGGAATGGACTTTGTGTATACTGTGGCACAGAAGTCTGTGAAATGTTTGCTGATGGCAAGAAAGTAAGCAATGTGTATAGAAGATGGATATTGCAAACAGTCTATGTGGAAGGCTATGGTGCCATGTTGATGTTTTCTGTGGAAGACAGAAGAAAATGCTGGTTGTTGTAGTGCCACACAAACAGTCTATGTGAAAGGCTATGGTGCCATGTTGGTGTTTTCTGTGGAAGACAGAAGAAAATGCTGGTTGTAGTGCCACATAAGTTAACTGTGTGAATACAGGTGACTGCAGAAGATAGCAAAAAGTTGCTGCCGGTTGAACCCCAAGGTTGCTGTGGAATATTGTGTAATCTTGTTAGTAAACCATGGGCAAGAAAAAGAGAATTTCAGCTTGTAAAAAAGCAGAGAAGTTATGCACAGGTGTATTAGTGCAGCAGTCTGAATGCAGAGAGACACAAAACCCGGAACAGATCATGTGGAATGCAAGTAAAGATAAAGGGTTGCATGAGAGTGACTCAGTTTTTCTAAAGCACCTCTGTTCTATGATGGAATATGTCCCTGCTGAGTTTGTGTCTCATAATGGAGTGCATGTAAGCGCCAAAGATGAAAATATTATGGTGCAGCAGCTTCAAGATGAGAATAAAACCATCAGGTTCATTGATGAGGATAAAATATCTGATTGGAAATGGCAACTTGAGGTATTAGAAAAAGAGAACCTTAAGTTGAACTTGAAGTTAAAGAAAGATCTTGAATCTATGAGGAGTTCATATCCTAGTCATAGTGAAAATGCGGTACTGGGTTTGCCTGGAATGGACTGTGTCACTGAGAAGGAGTTTGCTGAAATTAAATGTGCTCTATCTAATGAAGTTATACAGAGTGTAGAGCAAAAGCAAGTGCTTGAGAAGCAATTGCAGGATTTAAAGGAGCAGCATGTTCAAGACTCCATTGCCAAAGAGAGTGTCATTGAAAAATTAAGAGATGAGCTTGAAACTGCTAAACAAAGAGAAAGGGAACTCAAAGCTAGAATATGTAGCCTGGAGAGGGCGCTGTCAGGATCTTGTGAAGATAATGAGAAGTTGTCTGTTTTGGTGCAAAATAAAGACAAAGAATTGATGGAGATGTCGTCTGTTCATGCTCAGAAAGTGCAAACCTTACAGGAGAGTCACAAAAAGGTAGAGACTCAACTTCAAGTGATGCAACTAAAAGTCACAGAAGGGGACAGGTTTCAAGCAGAGCTGCTAGACAAGGCAAACAGACTACAGGCTCAGGCGACTGATATGAAGAAAAAAATGGAGGATTTGGTTAGCTCCAAGGATGAAGTTGAGACAAACCTGGAATCTGTGCAGATATTGTATGAGAACAAAGCTAATGCTTATGAGATGCTGGAAAAGGCCAAGAGAGAATTGGACCTCCAGACAGAAGACATGAGGATTCAGTTTGAAGGAAACCTGTCTAATTTATCTGCTGAGATTGTAGATCTAAAAATGCTTGTTGCTAAATTAAAGGTGCAAGTGAACAAGCAGGAGGAAATCAAGAAACAGCTGGAGTTTCAGATGGATCAAGTGAAGCGTGAGTCAGAAATAAAGTTGGAAGAGCGCACTGTTCAGATTGAACAGTTAAAAACCGAAGTGGAATCTAAAAAAGAAGAATTGGATCAATTGCAGCAGTCTTTATCCAATACTGAACAGTCGGCATCTGCCCTATCTTCAAAGCTGTCAGCACTAGAAGCTGAGAAGGATTCGCTGCAGAGCCTGTTAACCTCTAAAGAATCAGAGCTGCAAGGTGCACTAGTAAAGACTGAGATGGAAGCGGCACAGAAAAATGTCGCAGTGAAGAAAGTTCTGGAGCTGGAATCAGAGATTTGTGCGCTACAGAAGGTGTTAGAATTGGAAAAAGCTGCCAGCATAGAGGCAGAGAAAGGAGAATCATTAAGTCAGACAGACATGAGTGACCTGTCCACTGATGTTGATACCAATGATCAGATTATGATGAAACCATGTAACTCGGTAAAACGTCAAGTAGAGGGTAGAGTTCCCCAGGAAGATGCTGCTAAAGGTGGACTTCCTGCAAAATGTGAGGAGGCCAAAGAAGGTCCAACGGAAGAAGAAACTGTGATTGGTCACACACTGCCTGTGACAGAGTGGGTCCAGCCTCAAACCAATGAGGTCCAAAGCCTACAGGGCTGTGAGATGGTAAATAAGGTGAAGGGTCACCAAAAGTGTGGAACAAGAGTCCTTGAGAAGACTGACCACGCATATGTTGTCCCAACAGCTAATGTGTCTGAAGCCATTGTGGATAAAGGTGTTGCTGTGCCTGTCTCTAGCCAAATGTCTGGTGGACAAACGGTGAATGACTCCATGTTGTCTGTGAAGGGGGAGTCAGGAAGTAAGAGATGGTTACATGTCACCAATGATGTGACAGTTGTTAAAGACATGCCAGAAAATGTAGTTCAGCGTGAGCTATTTTGTGAGGGTGTACGGTATGGCCCTCGTGTAGAAGGAGAAGATATTGCAGTACAGAGATTGCGTATCTCAAACAAAGAGGAGAGCAAGCAGCCTATGTCTCCTAAACTTCTAAGCCTTGATGGTGATGGCAAAATTTGCTTTGAGATGAAGGTTACGGAAAAAGTTCCCGTAATACAGTTATACTCTAAAGACATTGATGTGCATGAAGTACGTGTTAGTTGGTCTCTGAGCTCCTGTGAATTCATGATAGGTGAAGATGAAGATTTTTACAGCTATTCACTAAAGGGATCAAAGTCATGCAATGGGGTGGCTGAAGACTATGGCGAGAAATGTGATGGAAATGATGTGATCCACTGTATGGCGAATTGTGAAGGTGATGAAGAAAAACTTGCCTTTGCACAGAATGGCCAGGATCTTGGCGTAGCAGTTAAAGTGATGAGAAACCGGAAGTGTCGAGTAACCGGAATCTGGAAGAAGAGACCGCCAGATTGGGACTTCTGGAGAGACAATGGACAGGCATACATGGTTGAAGAGGGACTTCATCATAGGATGTCTCGTCCCATTGTAGCTCACCCCATGGGTAGTTAGCTGAGGGGGAGGGTATGTAAGTATGTGAGCCAGAGGGCGCTGTTGAGCGACCCAGGCCAGACCAGAAAAGGCTCTCAGCCACGCCTTTGGGTGGTGGCACGCAACTCCAGAGGGGCTGGAGCATCCTGCAGGAAGTAGTGGACCAGCGAGGACGGAGAGAGAGGCTGGTGTCCACAGGAGGTGGTGGACCAGCGGCACAGATAGACGGTCTGTGCCAGAGGGCTGGCGTCCACAGAGACTCTTTGCTAGAGCTGAGCAAGAGTCAGGCTAGTGAGGGGCTCTATAAGTGAGTTAGGGCCCTAACTGTGGTCTAGGTTTTTTTTGTTGTTTTGCTGTGTTGCAGTTAAGCTGAATAAAGCCACTTTGATTTTACGCTTGGACCGTCTGAAAGCTATCTTTCCAGCGCCCAGTGCCACGAACCACCGCTGTCAGGTCCGGGAGTCTGCCGCCATTTGAGTCTAATTCCCCCAAGTTATCACACATGTTATTGATAGTATATTCTCAAGATGGACCATCAATATCAAATCGATATTGTAGCCTATGAAAGTCCTGGAAAACCCCTTTAAATAAATGAGACTGAGCAGCAATACCACTCACAACATAAGGACAGATATGACATAGTTTTTGAAAGATAGCAGCCATGTTTTTCTAACCCTATACAACCCCTTTAAGTGAGCTCCGCATGGCAGAAGATGCAATTGGATGATGTAGCTGCCTACCCAAGAAAATCATGTAGCAATCAGGAAGACCTAGCTAAGTTAATATACTTTCAGTCTCGCTTCCTCATGTATAGGAGCTTGATAAATAGGCCATAAGGAGAAAATTCACAAAATCTTTGAAGATAATCTGCAAATCGTCCAAATGCAGCTTTGATGAATAGACCCTGATGGCTTTTATCAGTCCTTCTTTCAGAGCCACAATAATAGTTGTGTTATAAATGCTCTCTGCTACTGTTCTGACACAGTGCTAAACATTCCTCCAGTCCCTGACCCAGCAGCAGCAGTAGGATGAATGAAATGCTTCCACAGTCTCATCGCTCACGCTTCTGGCAGATCTCTGCCTCTCCTGTCTGCCTGTTGCCTTTTGAACCTGTCACTTAGCTATATCATTGGGGCTGAGGAAAGGGGAGGAAGCCAAATGAGAGAAGGAGGAAATCATCTGTTTGCTAATCACCTTTCACGAGCAATGAAATTCTGCCGGCTCAGTGCCAGCAAGGTACGTTTTAGAAATGGAGAGTGGGGGCCTGCGGTGTCACTCAAGGTGGATATTTATCAGAGATGACAGTTTGCAAATATCTCAATCTCGGACAAGACTGTTTCAGTGACACAAAAGAGTGTTGTAAAATTGGAAGAGTCAGCAGCCAACATTTATTCCATCAAGGCCTGTCCAGGCACTAGAAATCACTTGACAATCACCGGTGCTGGCATTAGTGGCTGGCTTTAACTCTTTGGCAGCTGGGGGCTTTTCATACCTATCTGTGACAACGCCTTTCAGTATGACCCTGTTTTCACAACCCACAATTTACTGTACGGAATTGAGAAAGACAAGAGTTGTCAAAACTGTTATGGCTACTCCTGGATAATCATGATACCAAGACTTGGGATCTCAAAATATTTTTGCAATGTCAGATCCTTCATTGGTAACATTTTGTGGAGAGGACCACACCATTGGGACCGAGGGAGGCAAGCTGTGGAGAACATAATCTGATCTATAAAAATCCAAAAAAGAATCATCTGCTACAAATTACTTACTCAACGAGTAATATTTTATATTGTTCAGACACAACACCCAACACATTTTTTACAGGGAATAGATAGACTATGGGCGTCATAATGGTAGAATTATTCGGCATATTGAAGAAATAAAATATACTGTATGCTTTCATTATGGCATGCAGCCATTTTTGTTCTTCTACCCCTGAATCAATATAACACATCACTATTTAGGTAGCTATTGCAGCCAATTTTTTAACTAATGGCAAAAACAGATTTTTAAAGCAGGCATGTACAGATGTCGCTACTATTAACTTACAAGTTCAGCGATAGTCTAGCAAAACTCTTGACAAGTTGCAATTCACATCACAACCACTGGACGGCTACATTTAGACACACATAGCATAAACCATTCTTGACAGAGATTCACAGAATCATGTTTTTTATGTTTCTTATTTTTCAAAGCTTGCCATCACTTCAGAAAAAGTTGAACGAAGAGCAAAGGTAAGGTAAGAAACCATCTGTGAGCAAGATAATCAGTCTTGCGCCTATGAAAACACCACAATACCATAATACTGCTATATACCATAGCAGTACTATGAATGCGTATGGTCT
The DNA here is from genome assembly GCA_947044405.1 of Leptodactylus fallax. Lineage (NCBI taxonomy): Eukaryota > Metazoa > Chordata > Amphibia > Anura > Leptodactylidae > Leptodactylus > Leptodactylus fallax. The sequence continues at coordinate 5,476,764 of CAMRHE010000081.1, read as the reverse complement.
GGACCGCCATCAAGACAGTACTGGTTGTACTTTCATCAGGGGCCTGGTCACAACTCTGGGCACCAACCTACTGGGCTACTGTTGGTCATTTCACTATGAGAGGGGTTCACTGGGGATCATTATACTGTATGTGGGGCCAGTGGGGAGCTTTATACTGTGTTTGGACACTTCCACTACTGACCAATATACCCCAGGGGTGCCTTGAGTCTGTAAAGGTTGCAAAACACTGGTCTGAGGTCTCTGATTATTCTATCTACTCCAAGTCCTGTGCAACAACCAAAGTCTGCCTTCCCCAGACCCATCCCCCTAGTCATATAGACCACCCACCCACCCTCAGAAAGGACGCGAAACAGTAATATATGCTATGTTTGTGTGTAGCACAGTGGTACTATCTTTGTGTGCAGTAGGTATGTTATGAAGCCCAGGAGTATATAGTTATAGAGCATTATAGATAAAGGGGGGAACCATTCTCATTGAAGAGACCCAGTGGGTGTACGGAGATATTTTTTCAGCCAATACTCTAGGGGACAAGACATGCAAATTAACTCATGTCATTGAAACCAGAGACTCTTCAAAAAGGAATGTCTCGCTATTCTTTTATGTAGGGGTCTATGGTTTGGCTGACATGAACGAATTTGTATATATTTATCTTAAAGAAAAGTTACTTCATCCATGAAACATGGAACTATTACAATAAAGCAAATCACAGACATATAAGCTTATACAAGAAAGCAATATATATTTTTTTTGACTTATTTTGAAAATCTGAATGAATTACTTAGAAGTTTAGCCATGGGGTCTTGGTGTGGTACATTATAGTATGTTATAAAGTTTAGTAAATAACAGTATAGGGTTTATGTCACTGTTCAATTCTAGTATTATCTTCAGTATACTGTATAAAGGCCCCCAGAATAACCATATGAGGCAAATAACTAGAACCGACATCATATAGATAGTTATTTAGAATATAAGCTCGGTAAGTCGGTATTTTTTTTTTTCATATATTGTTCATTTAACAAAAGAATTCATTGATAAGTATATGCTTAAAGAAGAAAGAGAAAAGGCAATGAACCTAGACCTGAAAACCTCTGTGAACCGACATAATTCTAATACAACATTCTTGCCCTCGTGTAAAACACTAGGGGTTTTGTATATCTGTTTCTTTAACAACTACCTTTAGACTTCAATTACTATCAGGCAAGAAGAATTAATATAGACAGGGTTGTTTGAATTGCTTGTAAAATCTTGAAGCTCGGTCTCACGTATGTGTGTGGATTTACCCTGCACCACAAGTACTGAGTACATTTTAATTGGGACCATGTGTGTATAGACCATTCATAATAAGAAAGAACAATGTTAGTATTAGCGTTCTGTAATTGCCATTAGATAAACCTTGAGAAAGTCAGCCAGTCCCACAGAGCTTGCAGGCATTTTCTTAACTCCATGCTGCTTTTTCCCCTTTTTTTCACTTTTTTGTGTTATTTCATTATTTCTATATTTATTCTGTTTAAATTTGCATTAGTTCTTTTATTAGTTTTGGTAGTTTTTGTTTAATTCAGAAAAATGAATCCTGTTCTTACATCATGACAGGAGCAATATCAATTCAATATTAAATGGAGTCTCAATCCACCAGTCTTCGAATAAATAAAATGGGGCAAATTTATTAAGACTAGCATATTGTATGCCAGTCTTAATTAACAGCCCAGGCTGTGGCCTCTTCATAAATCTGCCTGCTGTACACGCACCAGAATGGAAATCTACACCAGTTTGTAACTGGTGTACTTTTCCATTGTAATGCATGCCAGAAAACTGGTGTGAGTTATAAAAAATTTGTTGGACTGAGACGTGGACACCTCAGCCACACCACCATCCACATTCATACAAGGTGCACAAGGTGCAGATCAGGACCTGAATCGCATGTTTGTTGCAAGAAAGAACCTTGCATTACATGTACACCTCAATATCATTGATGAATGTGCCCCAAAGAGGCGTATTCACCAAGGCCGGTATATTATACAATAGTCCTCATGATCCCTGCAATGGTTGAGGATTCCCCTGATTCATGAATAAGGAACATCCTCCGCTGGGCCATATGCTTTGGCAGAAATTTACACCAGCTTGTGGCATAAATGATAATGATAGTGAGTGTGGCACAGGCGATGGCCCTGTCCTCGCCTCTATCCCACTTTAATAAAAGTGATGAGGACAGTGTAAAACCTTGTGGCTATTTTATTTGCACGTGGCAATAAAAAGTTGCAAATCAATGGTTTGTAACTTTTTGACTCCAAAAAAGTGGTGCAGATTCTTAGTGAATCTGCCCCAAAGATCCAGTCACCTAATGGGAACCTGTCTTGTTACAGATGAAGTCGTGTCTGCAGGTAGTATGTTATAAAGGAGGAGGTGAGCAGATTAATATATAGTTTTGTGGGAAAATATTCAGTATAACATGTGATTTATTCATTTAAATCCCTAATCTTTCTCGGTTTAGGAGTCCAGTGGGCCTTTTTATTCAGTAAACGACTGCTATTTGTATATTCACAGTCATACATGGAAGGTTGGGTACCACTGTATAGGCCCACCTACTGGACTCCTAAGCATAGAAAGAGTAGGGATGTACAACATGACAGGATCCCTTCAAGATTAAAGCCACATATTTCATCAAACAGATTATTAATAGTACGTAGCATGAAAAACAAAAACCTATACAGCAAATTATTTGCATTTCCCAAAATGGAAGATCGTTGATCGATGAATAATGAAAAGAAACTATGATGATCATTAGCCTATAAAATTGTAGAATCCAAAACATTAAAAGTCTGAGGTTGTATTCCAAAGCAATGTCTTGAATCTATCAAGGTGACAAAGGTTAAAAAGGAGAGTACAAAGTTTAGACCCTTATGGCTTTTATGGGCTCGTACTGAATGACTCACCTGTTATTACTTTTTTTTAGATTCTACACTTCACTTTTTTAGGTGAGATTACTAATATATGTCCTAGTATAGTACATACAGGCCCTCATATTAGTGCAGTCACACAAAAGTTTTTTTTGGAGAAAAATTATTTGGAAGCATGTCAGATACATATCCCAACTGATATATTTCAATTGCTTAGAGAACAGAAACAAGAATACAAAGTCCATAGCTGTTTCTTATATAAAATTTATGTAGAAAGGTGTAGCTATAGGAGATGTAGAGGTAGTGGTCACATCGTGGTCATCGCAGTTTTGCAAAAACCACAGCGTTTTATAGTCCCTGCAAAGTGGATGGGATTATAGCAAATCCCATCCACACATTGCAGAAAAATACCCATAGCAGAAATCCTGCGATTTCCAAAACCGTTGTGTTTTTGGAAATCACAACATGTCAATTATACGCTGGCGGTTTCCATACAAGTATAATTGAAGCAGTGAAAAGCTCTGCAGGAAAAACTGCAATGCGTTTCCGCCACTGCACTATGTGGGGCCTTAGCCTAAAAAAGCTTCTGAAAAAATGCAGTGAAAACGCATGCATTGACATTTTGCTGCATTTTTCCCTGCTTTCTTCCTTCCCCTATTAAATCTATAGGGAAAACACTAGTGATTCCACAGCTAAAATTAACATACTGTGTTTTTTTTTTCACAATGTGTGGATGAGATTATCCAAAATCTCATTCATTTTGCAGTGTTTTTTTCCATCTCATTTCCGCAGCAGCGAAAAATTGTTGCCTTTACGCAACTTGGGGCCTTAGCCTAACAGCTGTTTTGCATCTGTGCTCTGTCCATTTGTCCATTTTTGATGGTTGAGTGTCATCCATTTTAGATCTGTTTTTAATGGACCATTAAAAAAAAATAGCTGAATTTTATTGGTCTTTCTTTTTTGACCAAACCCACTAATCTGTTTTAAGAGATGTAACTTGGACATCAGTCTATTTTACATCTGTTAAAAACAGATCAATTGATATCTATCAGGACCATGTGTCTGTCAAAATCTGCAAAGATGGAGCATGTCCATTTTTTTTAACTGACCGTTTTTTTTTTGTCAATCAAAAAAAAAAAACAACAAACATGTGAATACACTCATTCACTCTCATTGTGTGACAACCGTTAAAAAAAAATGGCATTATTAACAGTTGTGTGAATAAGGCCTTAGGCTGTCCATACACCTTAATTATAGCTTGTGACCAAATAGACATTAAACCAACAGGTATTCCTTCCAACTCGCAATACACATCCTGCTTGGCTCATTCAAGTGTGCATGTGTTCTCAGTGGGGAGAGAGGAATAGAAGGATCAGGCATATTAAAATTCAACATGTCTGACCTTTCTTTCTCCCGCCATCTGCCACATCCATTCACATAGCATAAGTCAGCTTAGTGACTACTACACATTTTTTCCCTTATTTATTTTTTTCTTATTTTATTGTGTATTTCATTGCAAATTTTATGTTCCCAGTGTAAAGTCTATGTGGAAGACCTAATACAGTGTCCATCTAGCCTTCTCTTATTTTTTCCTTTTTCATTTTATCCTAGAATAATTATATGTTTATATCAGACATGGTCACATTCACTTGCCATCGATTTCCCAACCACATCTGCTGGGAGTTTGTTCCAAGCCTCTACTACTCTTTGAGTAACATTTTCTGACATTGCATCTGATCTCCAGCACAACCTGATGCGCAGAATGTGGAAACCCTACATATATCATTCCTAAGCTTCAAACCCTCCAAAATCCGAGTGGGTGGTAGTCTCCCAGGGAATAGGTGGACCAAAGAAGAATTTCATATAAATCTACATTGCTGAAACAATGCAACAAACATAGATCACAGAATCCAGAATTGGGCAGTGTAAAAGAATTATAACCTGTCGGCTGGATTTTAGTTTGCATATGTTGCTGTTTTGAAAGAACAGGTAGACATCATTTCTTTTAGTAGTTGCGTTCCTCTGTCTTTTCTTTCCGTTACCAGATCGTTTTCATGCAATGCAAACTCCCCGCAGAGCGCTGCTAAATGAGACACACATGGGGGTGTAGGTTTTAATAAAAGAGAAAGCTTCGGAATGTATTTTTTTCCTTGCTGCGCAGGTTTTTTTCTCTACAGAAACATCTGTGCAGCTCCTGAGTGAGACAGGCTTGTGCCATAGAAAGACTGAGCCTTTGAGTGCAAACCTGTTGAAATATTATCAGAAGGCACAATTAAGGTTGAAACACATGAAGTAACCCAGATTTCTCAGGCACTGTGCCAAAGTTTACACACCTGTGAGCCATATGGGATTCCAAGGGGCTTTCTTTATTTAACATTTACATCTCAGTTTTAAAAGCACTAATATCTTAATCCCTGAAATTACTTGGTATTGTGCTTATTGCAGTGAGACTGAATGTATAACTAAGCCTATATCGCCATCATTTCAGCAGTGTGGCATTCTCTACAATGAGCCGTATGTGGTCTGTATTTAATCTATATTCACAGGGACTAATGTATACAGGCCGAAAGAAGAATAGATCTTGTGCAAGTGAGCTGGGATTTACAAATGTCTTCATATTTGGACTGTGAAGGACTATACAAATAAACAGAATACAGATGTGATACGGGTGAGTTCAGATTATATCTGACAAGATTTTTTTCCAATTTAGGGCTATGTTTTTTTTTTCCAGGACCAACCATATTAAAAAGTGAATAAGGCCATCCAAAAGTATAGTTTCACTTGTCTGTTTACAGTGTTCTAATAGCAAGAGTGACCACAAATTCTGATCTACTGTCTGTGATCGTTTACACAATAGGATTTAATGGTCATGTGCTATCCATTGTATTAACGGCCAACACACCGCAGCATAGACGTTAATGGAGCTATTCACAAGGCTGTTGTTTTAATGGTCCGATTGTGACCGATCTGAGTAAAAATAGAACATGCTATTTCTCGGGCTAATTTCACAAATCCCTCAATAGACTCATAGACCCACTACCCAAAGGTGTACACTCGGCAGTGAAAAAAGTACTTTTTCACGGCTGAGTGCACGGCACTGTCGTGTGAATATAGCCTATGTCTCCCTATGTCTAGTGCTGAAATTGTCACTTGCCTCTTGACAAGCAAGTAAATCCTTAATGCCAAGGCCCCATGTTGCGGTAATGTCAAGAAAAAAAAACCGCTGCGTTTTACAGTACCAGCAAAGTGAATGGGATTTCATTTATTTCATCCACAAATTGCAGAAATGCTGCGTTTAATAAAAAGGCATGCATTTTTGAAAAACACATCATGTTAATTTTAGCTACAGAATCAAAAAGTGTTGTTCCTATTTATTTAATAGGGGAAGAAAAAACACAAAGAAATACTCTAGTGTGGGGAAAAAAACAATGTGAACGTTAGTATGTATTAGTTTGGACAAGTTCGAATGTGGTCTTTGTCCATGCAAGGACATATGGACATTGCTGCTATGGCTCCTAGAATAGTTCACAGCAGGAATGATGGAACCAAAGAATGGTCTGGAACCAGAAGTCACTATCAAGACAGTGGACAGGCTGCAACAGGCCAGAGAACAAATCTGGAATAAAGTTAAGGTATGGAGTATTGCATCAAACTGGAAAGTCAGATGAAGTTGAGGAATAAGCTGAAATGTGGTCATGTAGAGAGATAGATCAGAGTCAGGAGGACCAGACTGAAGTGTTGTCATTGTAGAGTGTGGTCAGATGGAGCCAGAGAATGGAGGAACAGAGTGGAGTGTGGTTCCAGGCTGGGTTGGTACCAAAGGACAAGACAAGGCAGGATACAAGAGTAAACAGGTTGTCAATGAACCAGAGTTAGACATAGACCAGAAGAAGACCAAGCAAGGAACAATATTAAATGGCGGCAGTATGGTTTTCAGAGCAAAGAGCTGCCATACGCTACCTTTAAAACACAATATTGTCGTGTAAATGTAATGCTTAAGGAAATGCTGGTTTTCTCTGGAAGTTATCCTTGTTTTAGATTCCCATAAGTTTCTGGAAAGGGCACCTCTATCTCCTTACAACTTGACTTGGTCATAGTTACCTGTCCTTGAACGGGTGTCATGCACCAAAATACAACATTTCACTTACAGCAGTCACGGGAAGTGAAATGTGTGAGTGCCACAGGTTCTCCTTTCTACTGCCCCTACATCATGGTCAATTCTATACCAGAAGAAATAACTTCTAATAACTCCTAATTCCAACAAACAATACTGAGCTGAATACAAGACATTATATTATGCACTATGTACAGTATAGTAAAATATTTAGACTCATGTTATTTCATTTCATTTAGTATTTGGTTATTTGGTTGTTCTGAATGTATAGTTGGTCATGGGGCAAAAAGCAATTACTTTTCAATCTGCTCCTCTTGCACTGGACCATATTTCAGATTTATATTATATAGACCATAATACAGCACCTATAGAAATCAATGGACCAATATTGTAACATTATCTAGACACTACCCTAGAGGCATTGCTCCTAAATGAGAATCTGGTGCCTCCAAATCTATCATTTGGAACCACTGGAGCTCCGTGTGGCTGGGTATGTAGGCTCCATGCACATGGCGTAGGAAAGAAACTCCTAAACTTCTGATATGACTAACATTTCTTGAAGAAGTCTTAATGTGTGTCTCTACTGGTGGGAGATGCAGTAAAATTATGAACTAGCCTCATAATAATTCTGTGCATCTCAGTAGGTCCCATGCACCAAAATTAAAATCTAAATCACTCTCTGCCCAAACTTGCCTGGATTCCCATCCACTTTTTACAAAAGGGACAGGAGTGGTGAAAAATGGCAAAAAGTGTAAATTTTTTATGCGAAAAAAGGCATTATATACTGCCCCATAGTCTTTGGTTTCCTGGAAGGGGTGAGATACCTTCTGTTTTTATAAGGCAGTCCTGCCTAGGACAACGTAAAGGACTAGAAAGCTCTCTGGAAATGTTCATTGAACCAACTTATTCAGCTTTAAATCTGAATCAGATGTGCGATATTTCAATATTTTTTTCTAATGGTGGTCAAAATCTTCCTTTCTTCCTGTGCTCACTATGTCCTAGTAATAGGCAGTAATAATAATTATGCAAGTGCAGACTGCATTGTTTACTGAAGGGGAAGGAGACATTTCAATGCCTTTGATTTCCCAGCCAGTATTACCTGTATGCAGCTACTTCACTCAGCTTCAAAGACTCTGAACATATGAAGCACTTGTATTCAGACGCTTACAAAACCCTGAAGTATAATCAATAAGATATGTATTTGGAGTTAGGACACAGCAGCAAATTGGCGTATTTTTTCTATTCTGGTAAAACATAATGGTACAATCCAATATCCACATTTTTGCCATTTTTTTGCAAGCTCTGTGCATCTATTTTACAGAAACTACTGACTTTATTTATGAGCTGTTCACAGAAAACCAGCCTCCATTATATGCTGCAGAATATATTAAAAGGGAATTAGATATTTTAGGCTTTATGTTAACATTTTTGCATGAAAAACTGCAAAATAGTATTACCATACACACAATACAGACAAATTAAAGAATATTACCAGTTAAAAAGTATTTACACAGCACTACTATTATAATCTGTATAGAGTATATATTTGGTATCAGGGCATATGAAATACTAGATAAGTTTAGCAAATCATCACATTCAACCCATCTTCTGCACAGCTAGATCATGCTTCACAGTTCTGTTGTGTATGGAAGAAAGTATTCTGATCCCTGTGCCTGCCAGGTATGGTAATGCTGGATGGATCAGGTCAGGCTGCTCTTTAAACAAGGTAAAGTATATTTAAATTTATGTGTATATACTGGAGAGCAGAGGCATAACGTGAAGCTCCTGGGCCCAAATGCAAAATATTTCATGTGCTATCTATAATACTGGTGTTTTGTTGTGTTGTAGAGGACCCCCTGAGGCTCTGCACTCCCTATAGCTACGCCCCTGCTGGATGGATAGATAGATAGATAGATAGATAGATAGATAGATAGATAGATAGATAGATTTATCATGACACTAATAACTTGCTGCAGTGTGATATCACAAAAACAAAATCCATTAAAAAAGTAAAGTTAAAGTTTTACGAGCGAGTAACAGACCACTGCAAAATAGCGGTGGAGCATGCGCACTCGGCGTATAGCGAAGCGTCGTATGCCTACCCAAGGCAGAAGATCAGAAGAACATGAAGAGGGGTGTGAACAGAACCAACTAAGGGGCAGCGAGAGGTTATGACGCGGGGGTGCTCGGAGCACAGGGGGAACGCCCAGTGTGCCCCGTGAGCATAATTTGCATATCGCAAACAAATGGATTTTTACAGAAACAGAGGGGAGAAGAAGATAATGGAAGATAGGAGTAGAATAGCCTTTTTAAAGGCTATTCCAATGTGCCATTAGTTCAAAAGGTGATTTTCTAATGATAGACTCCCTTTAAGTGCTCAAAACTGCCTTGTATGTGTATCTCAACTTATAGTGAATGTCCACCTTAAAGCACAATGATGCTTTAGATCTATACTTCTGGGTTTGTTACTATCTTTAATATTTTTACAGCAGGTGAAGCTCCATTTATCTGATACACTGCATAGACATTGATTTAAAGGGCACTTGTCACCATAAAAATGCAGCCCAATCTGCAGGTAGCAAAAAGAGTAGAAGGAGTCAAGCAATTCGAGATATATATATATATATATATATATATAAATATATATATTATATATATAAATTAATCCGGTCTGCCAGCAACTTGTGTAGATGGAAAATGTCCTTTTATTGGAAAAGCAGTACACTACGTATCAGTGCTGGTGCTGCTACAACTGCTATATATATATATATATATATATATATATATATATATATATATATATATATACCTTCCTTAGGAACAGCTTCAGTATAACTTAATTCATTTAAGTCTTAAATTGAGCTGAGCTTATTCTATTGCTATGGTTAGACAGACTGGACTGTATTTTTATGGTGACAGGTTTACTTTAAAGAGGAGCGTTCACCACCTCCATAAATTCAAGTTCTTAGCATTTGTTAATAGTCGCTGCTCCACTTATTCCAGCGCAGTTGGAATCTTCTCTCTAGCCCCCACCATTCCTGAGCAACAAGCACAGTTAGTTTTGGTGCCTGATGTGTTATTTAGGTTCTGTAATGTCAGGTGGGCAGTGTCAGGCAGGGGGGCGTGATTCAGAGGTCCAATCAGAGGCAGTCAGTGTTAGAGCTCAGAGTTACACCCTTTGTCTGCTCTTGCCTGACACCGCCCTCCTGACAGTACTGAGTCTGAATAGCATATCAGGCTTTAAAACTAACAGCATTAATTGCTTGGTAAAGGTGAGGGCTAGAGAAAAAAAAATCCAACTGTGCCAGAATCAGTGGAGCATCACCTATTAACTAATGTAAAGAGCCGGACTTGTTGGTGCTCGTGAAAGGTCCTCTTTAAATCATAACATTATCACTTGAGGGTGCAGAGAATCTAATTGTATACTGTTGTGTTAGATCAATGTACTGTATAGACAGCTTGTTGATTCAATAGGAAAAATGAGTTAAGATCTTCTATAAGAGAGAGCATTGTTCAGTCTCTATACACATTGCATTGTCTGTGACAGATTGGAAAATGATCTGAAAACCTATTATTATTGTTAGTGGTAATAGTAATGATAGGAAAGTGTGCAATTAAAGACAACACACTTCACTTTGCCTACAATGCACAATACTATAGAGCAGGTGTTAATAAAAGATGTACTATCTCAGATGTACTATCACAGGTCATGCATTTCCACTGCAGAAAGTTTCAAGAGCATATAAAGAAATAATATTGAACCTATTATATCTTACTTCTGAGGCTGAAAACTTAGAGACACATTAATTATTTTCATCCTTCTTGTCCAGTTAATGGTTGACTGTAACTATTCTAGTAGCTGTTATTTAAAGTGTACCTCCAATTATAAAACAATGTTTCATAAATGAATAGTGCAGATGAATATAATAAACTTTGTAATAAATCTTATTAAAGAAATGTGTTTACTTCTGTGCTTATCAAGCTGAGTTATTTTTTACCTAAAAGTCTAACAGGTCCAAAATGTCTACCAAACTTGGGAGTCTTTAATAGAAGCAGAAATATACCTTTTTGGCCATACATCAATGAAGCAATACAGAAATAATATTTTTTTTGTAGATGTGCAAATCAGCCTGCAAGTGCAACAGGGGTGGACCTGAATTGCCAGATATGCCTACAGACAGCAGACAACGGTTGAAATTGTCATTATGGCGAAAAAGGTGGCACTGGGCAGCTATTCCAGAGGAAAGCAGGAGCACCTGCAGCTGGCTGTAGACAAAACTTTTAAGTCAATTTGCATATCCATAGATTGCATGCATTTTTCTACCATGGACTGTTGTATGCTGACTAGACTGAAAAGACCTGTGTACAATTTTTGTATTGTGGGCACATGTTTCTACTATTAACACTTGTACCCACAAAGAGTCCATCATTTCCTTTTTCAGCACTTCATTAGCATTGAATGACTTTCATCTGTTAATTTTCCAAGTGTCTGGGGCAGTCCAATGCCCATTGGAAGGTTCGTGGTTGTTCGTGTGTTTGGGACAGTTGGCTGTACGACCAACCGTAGTTTCATTTCATTTCAGACGAGAGATGGCAAATTAAAATCTAATGTGTATGGCCAGCTTAAGCCACTGCTTGGGTACATACGGTGGTACTAGCTTTCAGAGGTTGCGCAGTAAGTAATCTTCTAACATGTCTTAGAAAATTGTGAAAAGCTATAACATTTTTATGTAGGCTGTAGGGAAAGGTGCAAACAGAGAATGGAGCAAAGTTACTAAAATAAGCATTTCCATTTACGCTGCTATATCAATGTGATATGTACTTGTACAGACATACACACATGTTATATGCTGCATTTCATGGGTAATAAATGTAATTTAACACAACTTTATTGGTCTCAGACTTGAGGATGGACACAATCTGTTTTGCTACCATGAGGGTTTAAATTAAAGAGGAAATAGAAATTTGCTGCCACCTGCCCCCGGGTTTCTCAAACCACTACAGATCTCAAATGATGTGTCTCAAACACATGGAGAGATTTTGTGAGCGTTCTGTTCTCTTCCAGCACGTCGTAGCAAGATGTCGCTGCACATTTGACTTCATAGGGGAATGGGCTTTAGTCTAATTGAGGTCTGGGAGCACTTTGGAAATGTTATTAAATGAAACAAAAGAAGTCTAACAGAGTAACAACAAGGCTGCACCTGGTGTCAGTAGATAATTGTGTTATACGGGGGAGATGTTAGTCAGTGGTACTTTGTTACAACTTGATTTTCTTCCACTTACACAGCCTTATCAGTCACTTCCAGGGTCAAGTTACCCAAATGACCAGTTTGTTGGCTTTGTCGTGAGGGGATGAAGTTACATTAACCTGAACGTTTTCACTTTTCTCTGTTTGGTATCAGCCCTCAAAATCTGGACAGCTGAAACAATTTCTGACTGAGTGATATTCTAATGGAGACAAATTAGCATGATACGCTTGTTTCCTACTTGGACTATCTGGAACGGATAAACAAAGTGTACTTTGTTCCCGCTAATGAAATCCATCCAACATGTATCTTGGACCTCCTTCCAGACTGATGGCAGGCAGATTAGAACATGTGGCCACATCTGGATTAGAAGTACCCATTCCCCCTCAGCAAAGTTTAATAGGCAAGCAATAAAGACTATGTGTGTATTCACACCTCCACTGCCAAGTTTAACTTGTGTCTAGAATTTAAAACATTTCTAATAGCTCTTTTTCTTTCAGAGCTACTAAGTCACAGACTGGACGGCAACACGTGGGAAATAAATCCAATCTGACATTGTGTAGACATGATATTTAATAAATGACTAAAAACAAGCCCAATATTACCTCTGTTACAACTATCACACACCATCTTACAGGCCCACCATAAGCCCAGCTTCCAAAGACAAACTGTTAAAGAAGAAACAAGGGGAAAGGCATAGAGGAGAAACTTAATATAATAAAATGATTTAAAGGGAATGTAGGTCTCATGCACTTGCCTCTCTAATGGTTCCAGCCCCTGGCCCCTACAATTTTACATATCTATACAACATCTCCTTATGAAGACACAGGACCCCTTCTGACTGACGTCTATGACCTCTTACTCAGCCAGCCAGTACCCTACTTTGCACTGATGAGAGGCAATAACCTGGAAACAGCAGTCCATGGATGGGTCTTTTTTCTTTATGGAGGACTTATTCTCCCTTGGCTTTATTCCCAGATAAAGCTACTAAGTTTTAAGAAAACGAGACATTGATCTATAGAGAACTACCTTTTAAAAGGTGGCACCACAGCAAGTTCTCCATTTCCACCAAGGAAGATTTCTTTGCATATTCCTTTCCTAGAATTCTTAACAGGGCATGCCCAGTGTAATAAGTATCTCTACACCAGGAGGTGGCTTCATAGAGGCAACATCTCCTTAAGAAGGCATAGTACTCCTTCTCAGTTCTAACCCACTACTTATCAGTTAAATACTTTAAAGCATATTCTGGAAATAAGTTACTTTGTCTCCTATCCACATTAAAGAGGGGATAACTGCTGCTAGGTCAGTGGGGGACCAAATGCTGGGACATCCACTGATCATGAGTATGGGAGTCCCAAGTCCCCAGACTGAATGTAATGAAATTGAATGCAAGTGCTTTGCCAATACTAAAGAGATGACTGCAGTGCCAGAGCACATGCATAACCACTGCTTGGATGAAAGAGGCACACCTCAGAAATCACACTCTCGTATCAGTGGGGGTCTCACCAGCCAGACCTCCACCAATCTACAGTAGCAGCAGTCTTCTATCTAACTGTTAAGACATCATACAACTTGTAACTATAGGAATACGCCTTTTATTGTTAGTAAAGATAACTGTCCTCATTGTTTAAGAATTGTGATAATGTTTTGCCTACTTGATTCATCTGTCTTCTAATGACTTTATTATTATTTTGCTTACTTATATAGTGCCATCATATTTCGCAACGCTTTACAGACATTGACAGTCACTGTCCCATATAGGGCTCACAATCTATATTCCCTATCAGTATGTCTTTGGAGTGTGGGAGGAAACTGAAATACCCGGAGAAAACCTACGCAAACACAGGGAGAATATACAAACTCCTTGCAGATGTTGTCCTTGGCAGGATTTGAAACCCAGTACTCTAGCACTGCAAGGCTGCAGTGCTAACCACTGAGCCACCGTGCTGCCCTTAAGACGTAAAGAATGATACATTATTGCACACTTTACTGCTTAAATAAAAAGGTTCATTTTCTATATATGGATACATAACTATTTTTAATGGTATTTAGCGAAACAAATGTACAGAATATAACATGCATTATTATAAGTGATGATATTATACTCCTCAATGACAAAATATGATAAAAAATGTATCTTCCTCCTTGAATCATATCACTGAAGAAAGAGGAGAAATAACCCACTGCATTGTTAAGAAGAAAACTCTCTTTAATTGCAAAATTCTGGAGCTATTGATTGAACTGAGATGCATAAGGGATCAGTGTCACCCTAACTGCTAATGTCCAATGTTTAGTGAAAGAGCATCAAAGGACATTTTAATGTCATACACTTTCTCGGGGAATTTTTAAAGAATGTTTCTCATTGGCTAGCCTATGAGTGAAAAGGACAACACGCAGACAAATGTAGAAACAAATGGGATAACAATTTTCCTCTAATCAAACCCTACATGAGATTGATTTTTAGGCAAAAGTTTACGCCATATAGATTTCTCAGCCCTGCCGACATTTAAAAGTCAGAGTGTATGCTGCCTGTATGCGTAAAGCCTGACATGATGGAATGAGGTGTCTCAAGTGACAAAGCAACATGCCCTGTACTACTGTCACATTTGAGAGTGCGTATTATAAGGTTACATTATAACAACAACAATTGCTTTATTATCCATGTCAGATCTGGATGGGAAACATGTAAAGAGCCAGCTCAGATCTATTCTATTCCTGTAATTAACCTGAAAACCCTTAAAGAGCAAACGTACAGAGCAGATCACAATACTCTCTGTACATTTACCTGGTAAACTAATACTAAGCTGTCAAAAGGCAAGGTACAAATCATTAGCAAATCTCTAATAATACTACTTTTAATTGTGGATGCTTCTATCTCAAAGACAGAATATAGACAGATAGATACTGTAGATAGATGGATAGATAGATAGATAGATAGATAGATAGATAGATAGATAGTGCAGCAGCACCTCTATACACAGCACCAGGATATATAGAAATAACGATGCATTGCAGCTTTTATTTTATCTACACATTTCAATGGGCTGCTATTATCTATTATATACATTAGAGGTTCATGGTTATGTATTTATATAATAGACAATAGATAAAATAATAGCAGTATTGCATTTAACTCTATATTTCCTGGTGCTACGTACAGACTAGTGCTGCTGCACTTTCTGTATTTGTAATACTGCCATAGCAGCTTGCACCTGTTCACACTAGGATGTGCTGTCTGAATTTTCTTTTTATTGCATATTGCATGAGGGGTGTGACCTCCCTCTATTGGACTTGAGCTACTTCCAATTGCACAAGAATATTTAACTGGAAAAGTGTACATCCTCAGTCTCTATCAGATCAGCATGATTTATATGTCTTCAAAGGTGGCCAGACAACTTTTTCTCCTAACTATCCTCTTCTCAATGAGAACTTCACACAAATTTGATGATTCTTGGCCCTGCTGAAATGTGCAATCTTATGCATAGTATAGGTGCAATTACTTATTAAAAAATGTGTGCAGATATTCATGGACTATACAAAGCCAAGAAATTGAGGTATGATTTTCAAGCCATTTTCTACTCAATGGTTGAATGAAGGGCCACATGACAAACACACACTGCTGCTTTGCTAAAACTATTGAAACATTGATTTGTTATCAGTTTCCTACAGTTTACTTATCAGTACTGATGGGAATAAAACACTCTGGTAATATAGAAAACTTACAGTTAGCTGCTGCAGCTTTTCATTGTGTGTGTACCTTTTTCTTTCTTGACTTCTTCTTCCCCTTCCCCTCTCAATACCTCTTTCTAAAAATAGATTTGTGCAGTGAATTGAGCAGTTAAGAAGGGAGGTAAAATAGGAAAGGAACTGGATATATGGAGAATCAGACATTTTTCTCCGATAAGATATATTAAAAGGAAACATACTTGAATAGCAGTTACATTTTTTTTTTTTAACTGTGTTAGTGTTTGCCTTATCTCTGGGGTAGTTAAAATGGTCTTTCAACACTCAACTAGCCACACATTGTACACAGAGCTATGTGCTTTTGGCTCTATACTCTGTGCTAATTCCAGAGGCTGTGACTCCCAACATCAATTGATTGATGGAGGTGCTGGATGTTGAATCCCTACTGATCTGATTTTGATGACATGTCCTAAGTCATAATATCTAAAACCCAGAAAAAAACCATTAAAAATGTAAAAAGTAAAATATATAGCTAATGTACAGTCTATAGCTGAAATGTCTCAACTAGGAATACATGGTTATCTCCTCTCCCACTACCCTTTCCATCTCCCTGTTGAAAATGGGCATCACACATCACCACCTTTTCTTGGATCTTCTTGTTCTCTCTCTTTGAAAGGATCCTGTTTTACATGCTGGGCAGCAGGTTGCACAGTGAGCATAACAATAGCAGAACTATGTTTCATAGCACAGACTCCATCTATCAACTTACCCATAAGAGCATGGTTTTCTGTAACAGGCATCTTTTTAAAGAGAAAGTCAGCGTATATCATACTAGTTCAAGACTGAAATAAGGCTCTATACGTATTGCCTCACAGCTTCCATTTAAGTATAGATGACAGATATGACTAATATGTTTTGATCAATCTGTCAACTTTTTGTAAGGTTTCCATTTTTATAGGACTAAAGAGCACAGCAGATTGGTATTACGTATGTTAGAGGCAATGAATTTAACAAATTCGTGCCACTGATGTGAGCACAGCCTTATCTAGGTTTGGCAGTCAGTCATTCTCTAAAGTTTTTTTTCCATAAAGTTTTTTACAGCAGATAATGTAACAGAAAACAGGACAGTTTGAGGCCGCCATAAGTAAAGCTATTTGAAGGACCTAAGACTTAAAGTGATCAGCTAAAATAGTGTTAAGTACCTTTTTCTCATCTTTAAGTGCTTATAGAAATATACAGGTATAGACTGTTTTGACTGCTTTGTCTTTATAAACATTTTTTCCAACACTTGCATTTTCTGCATAATTGGGCTCTTTTTGGAACACTTGGAATACTTAAGTAATCTAGTAATGAATTTTCTACAGTACAAGCCTTGGAGAGAACATGAAATATTTTAACAAATTAGCACAGCAAAGACATAACTTGAGCCATTAGTACACTCTTCACAAACGACAAATAATGCATTAAAATAAAAATTACACAACGCAAAACCTTTTTATGGCATGCATTTTGTGATTATTGTTTTTGCCGAAATGCTCCCATATGTTTAATTTCTAGTATATTTTAAGACATTCACTTTGGAGATTGTTCCTTCTGCATGTGTTTCTATTCCTCTCATTATTTAGATTGTAAGCTTTTTAGGGCTGGGCTTTTTTAAGCTCAGCCAAGGAGCAAATATTATACTCAGTATAAATAGTGCTATACTTACCAAGTAAGTTATTGAAAAACATTTTGGATTTGAACATACCCAATCCTAGCAGTAGCTTTGTCCTATCCCCAGGAGCGCTTCTGCTTTGAGGCAACCTGAGGCGCCACCTGAGGTGGCACCTCATGGCATAAACTGGGGGGTGGCATTCTTTTTTAATTGGCTGCTACCTATTGGATTATTACAATAGGTAGCAGCCGATAATTTACTCACCTATCCACGCTCTTGTCCAGGCCGGGTTCAGCTACCGCCTCTAGGAGGCTTTCCACGTTGCATCACAATGATGAAGAATGATAGTATGTTACATCCTGACGTTCTTGAGCATTGGGTACAGCGCAAAGTGGTGTTGGCAGCACAGACACGACCTACATAGGAGTGTGAGTAAATTATCCAATAGGTAGCGGCAAACCTCCCAACTGTCCCAGATTCAGAGGGACAATCCCGGATTCCGGGTGCTGTCCCAGTTGGCAGGAGGTATGTTCTGGCTTCAACCGATCGTGGTCCCTGTTTCTGCTCCGGGAGCAGTAGGTGCGATGTAGTGACATAATTTACATTGCGCCTGCTGCTCCCTGAAACCTCTGGAACCAGAGACAGAAGAGAAGAACAGCAGGGAATGGGGCAACATGAATATTAGGTGAGCATTTTTTTTTATGTTTGTTCGATACTGTGAGGGCACCAGGAGAAGAATATAATACTGTGTTGGGGCGGCTGGAGGGGGACATTAAAATGTGAGGGCAGATAGAGGGGGACATTAAATTGTGGGGGCAACTGGAGAAGGACATTAAACTAAGGGTGCAACAGCAACCACACTTGCTTCTTTGCAACTTAGTCTTAATTTATCTTATTGAGCAACCATGTTCAGTGGAGTAATACAAAACAAATAATAATAATTAGTATTATTAATAATAATTCTCTGTATCGTCAACCCCGTAAAAATAGCATAGATGAAGCAGATGAAGACCAAACTTCAAAGAAACAGGGTCAGAGACTGGGATACAGGAATTTGATATAGTGATTTTTTTTTTTAGGATCACTGTTTACTAGTAAGCTAAGAAAATATCAGCATTTCAGGTCCCAAGAAAAAACAATATCCTTCAAAACATTTTCAAAATACTGGACCATATTCGGCCAGCTTGAGTTTGAAAAATCCATTACTCCTCCACATTTTCAGATTTCCCATGCTACATCTTGGCAGACCAAAGTTACAGTTACTCACTTACATGGTCGCAACAAATTTGCATTTCTCACAAAACTAGTCAACATTTACACCTCCATAGAATCCAACACCTGTTATATAGTTTCAGTGAACAGAAAGAAGAAATATTATGTTTGCAAATAATTTTATCATTAGTTTGAGGATACAAATTTAGACAAAATATTTAAGTCTAAATCGTCAAAGGAAACAAAAAAAGCAAAATGTAAATGTTCATCTTTGACCTTTATTACAATTTTGCTACAAATGTAGTTGCCGTATTTGTTTGCTGAATATCCTTCACAGCTACTGTATATTCTGCCAGCAAACAACACCTACTTGGTTTGTATTAAGCTGAAGAAAATACACAGTCATAATCTATCAATGCATATGGCAAATGTATCTATAGCCTAGGTGTTCTTTTGTCTTCCGTCAGGCTGGTATATATCAGTATACTTTTTCAGCAGTACACAGTATTTCATAAAAGGTATCCATTAAAAAAAAATTGTTTTGTTTTTTAACATGGGAACCTATGGGCAATGTATGCTACTGTATACAGAGCTTGCAAAAGTATTCATACCCCTTGAACTTTTTCACATTTTGTCACTTTGCAACCACAAACTTAAATGCATTTTGTAGAGATTTTCAGTGATAGACCAACACAAAGTAGTACATCATTGTGAAGTGGAACGAAAATGATACATGGTTTTCAAAATTTTAATCAAATAAAAATCTGAAAAGTGTGACGTGCAAAAGTATTCAACCCCCATATATCAATACTTTGTAGAGCCACTTTTCGCTGCAATTACAGCTGCAAATCTTTTGGCGTATGTCTGTACCAGCTTTGCGGATCTAGAGACTGAGATTTTTGCCCATTCTTCTTTGCAAAATAGCTCAAGTTCAGCCAGATTGGATGTGAACAGCAATTTTCATGTCTTGCCACATGGGATGCTCAATTTGATTTAGTCTGGAATTTGACTGGCCCATTCTAACACATGAATTTTCTTTGATCTAAACCATTCCAATGTAGCTTTGGCTGTATGTTTAGGGTCATTGTCTTGCTTGAAGGTGAATCTCCTTCCAAGTCTCAAGTCTTTTGCGATCTCCAACAGTTTTTCTTTCAAGATTGCCCTGTATTTAGCTTCATCCATCTTCCCATTAATTCTAACCAGCTTCCCTGTCCCTGCTGAGGAAAAGCCTCCCCACAGCATGATGTTGCCACCACCATGTTTCATAGTGGGGATGGTGTGATGAGCAGGGTTATTTTTCCGCCACACACAGGGCTTTGCATTTGGGCCAAAAAGTTCAACTTTGGTCTCATCTGACCAGAGCACCTTCTTCCACATGTTTGTTGTGTTCCCTATATGGCTTGTGGCAAACTGCAAACGGCACTTCTTATGTCTTTCTTTCAAGAATGGTTTTCTTCTTGCCACTGTTCCATAAAGATTGCCAGATTTGTGGTGTGCACGACTTCAGATTCTCCCACCTGAGCTGTGGATTTCTGCAGCTCCTCCAGAGTGACCATGGGCCTCTTGGCTGCTTCTCTGAACAGTGCTCTCCTTGGTCATTGACCTGTTTAGTTTAGGTGGAAGGCCATGTCTTGGTAGGTTTGCACTTGTAAAATACTTTTTCCATTTTTAGATGATGGACTGAACAGTGCTCCTTGGGATCCTCAAAGCTTGGGATATGTTTTTATAACCTAACCCTGCTTTAAACTTCTGCACAACTTTATCTCCGTCCTGTCATGTGAGTTCCTTGATCTTCATGATGCTGTTTGTTCACTAGTGTTCTCTAACAAACCACTGAGGCCTTCACAGAACAGGTGTATTTATACTGAGACTAAATTACACACAGCTGACCTCTATTAACTAATTAAGTGACTTCTGAAGGCAATTGTGCGCACTGGATTTTATTTAGGGGTATCAGAGTACAGGGGGCTGAATATTTTTGCACGTCACACTTTTCAGATTTTTGTTTGATTAAAATTTTGAAAACCATGTATCATTTTCATTCCATTTCACAATTATGTGCTACTTTGTGTTGGTCTATGACTTTAAATCTCAATAAAATACATTTAAATTTTTGGTGATAAGGTGACAAAATGTGAAAAAGTTCAAGGGGTATGCATACTTTTGAAGCCACTGTATCTATACAATGGCATATGTTGTTAGAGGCTTCCATTGGAGGTTTATGTCAGGAACACTTCCTTCTGATGTATACTTCAAATGTACACTGAAAAGGCAGTACACAGAGAAACATCGAACATTGGCGACAGAAAAAGTCCACATGGTACATCTAGTCTGCCCCTATATTATTTTCCTTTTTATTTTACTATTGTTAATGTACACATTTCTGTA
The DNA here is from genome assembly GCA_947044405.1 of Leptodactylus fallax. Taxonomy (NCBI): domain Eukaryota; kingdom Metazoa; phylum Chordata; class Amphibia; order Anura; family Leptodactylidae; genus Leptodactylus; species Leptodactylus fallax. The sequence goes on along the minus strand of CAMRHE010000081.1, from coordinate 5,455,572 downwards.
CTGTCTAGCTTTGTTCATATTTGCATGAGAAGCTTCATTGCAGGTTTTATCATATTTAACAATCACTGTAATCACCTCTCAACCATCCGGGATTCAGAGGTACAGTCCCAGATTTTGGACACTGTCCCACTTTAACAGGTGGCGGGTGGTATGTCCTGGCTTTAATTCTGTGTGTGCTCAATGGGTGCAGATAGAGTTGAGAACAGAAACCACTCTCTGCTTCTCCAGCCTCTGTCTCTCTTGCTAGTAGGTTGGAATCAGGCAGGGGTGATGTAGTGATAACATTACATGTCTCTTCCTGCTGTTCCCAAGACACCATCAGCAGGCACCAGAGTGGACTCTGGGTGAATGAGGAGAGGTAAATATTACTTTTTTATGTTTGCATTTTACTGGGGGGGGGGTGTTCAAGAAGTATTGTGTGGGAACTGCAATGTGCAGACATCATTTATACCATGCTGAGGTTATATTGTGTGAAGTTCACAATACGGGGGTTTTATGCTATGGGGAACATTTTACTGTACCAGAACTGCAAGAAGGACCTGGGACCACAAGGGGGCATGAAACTTTGTATGGGCCACAAGGGGGCATGATACTGTGTAGGAGTATTATACCATGTCAGGGTTAGAGTGGAGGCTCATGATACATAATTTTACTGCAGATTTTGTCTATATTTCAGTCCTCTGCAATTTAAGAGGTATACAGTGGAATCTGTCCAGCACTGGTGGTTTCTGTCATGGAGAGCATTGTGTACAGAAACCCCAACACTAATGTTAACATAGATTAAAGGGATTCTCCTGAGCATTGGCTATAAATACCTGATTGGTGGGGCCAGACCTGGACCAATCAGTTATATGGAGCTGCTTCTGACGACAGTCCTATATACTATACAGGGTCAGAAGCAGAAAGCTCTGCCCCTGCATAGCATCATCACTGCAGCTCAGCTCCCACTGACTTCAATGAACACTGAGCTGCAGTGAGGGCCCCAGGGGACTGCTTCAGCCCTGTATAGTGTATGTAGGCCATACAAATCCCGACAGCCCCTTTAAGATGAGAGTGACCTATGTAGAAATGTAGCAGCCATCAAACAAACATTAGTTGCTCCTCATTCACTTTATATCATGCTACAAATAACCACAGTCATACAAAGGAATGAACAAATGTTTGTTAGTGAGATGTGATCATGTTTAATAACTGCTACATCTATACATAGACATATGTTATAAGCAGCAAATAGAGGTCCACAGGCCAATATGACATGACTAGCATGCCCAAATGGCAATTCAGTCTAGGTATGGGACACAGCGAGAAGAGGCGTTTCAGCAATCCTGAGGGATGGGCTGAATTGTCCAATAGCGGTTTAGCATTGCGGTAGGTGTGACAGCTCTTTGGTTTATTTAAACCACACCAGAATTGGCCGCGTTCGCGGTCTTATCACTACCGATGTACGGGCGAGTTGGATGGTGACACTAGCCAGTGGCCACCGACTGCCCGTTACTTAGCTCAAATGCCGAGATAACTCTCTAGATAGATAGCATAATATCCGTGATGAGCAGTCACATATTGATCTGCGAAACGCTTAGGAAAATAATACAGGCAGCTATCGGGTGGCAGTGAGCCTCGGTTTGTTGTGGCGGGGAGACCATAATTAAGAAGATGGTTTCCTAACAACAATTTTTTTGGGCCGACTTAGTATTGACTATACTGGTATTGGGTCCGAGTGTTAGAGACACTTTAGGTGACCAGGGACATAGATAGTATGGTAGCATGATTATTTAACAGTGGGGAAAAAAAGTGTTTAGTCAGCCACTAATTGTGCAAGTTCTCCCACTTAAAAAGATGAGAGAGGCCTGTAATTGTCATCATAGGTAGACCTCAACTATGAGAGACAAAATGAGAAAACAAATCCAGAAAATCACATTGTCTGATTTTTAAAAAATTTATTTGCAAATTATGGTGGAAAATAAGTATTTGGTCAATAACAAAAGTTATTCTCAATACTCAATTCTCAAAATCTCAATACTTTGTTATATATCCTTTTTTGGCAATGACAGAGGTCAAACGTTTTCTGTAAGCCTTCACAAGGTTGGCACACACTGTTGCTGGTATGTTGGCCCATTTCTCCATGCAGATCTCCTCTAGAGCAGTGATGTTTTGGGGCTGTCGCTGAGCAACACGGACTTTCAACTCCCTCCAAAGGTTTTCTATGGGGTTGAAATCTGGAGACTGGCTAGGTCACTCCAGGACCTTGAACTGCTTCTTACTGTGAGTATGTGAGCCAGAGGGCGCTGTTGAGCGACCCAGGCCCAGCCCTGAAAAGGCTCTCAGCCACGCCTTTGAGGGTGGCACGTAACTCCAGGAGGGCCGGAGTGTCCTGCAGGAAGCAGGAAGTGGTGGCACGTAACTCCAGGAGGGCTGGAGTGTCCTGCAGGAGGCAGGAAGTAGTGGACCAGCAAGGACAGAGAGATAGGCTCTGTCCCACAGGGCTGGCGTCCACAGAGGTCTGTTGCTAGAGCTGAGCAACAGTCAGGACAGTTAGGGGCTCAAGGAGTGAGTTAGGCCCTAACTGTGGCATAGGTTTTTTTGTTGTTTTGTTATGTTGCAGTTAAGCTGAATAAAGGCACTTTGATTTTACACTTGGACCGTCTGAAAGCTATCTTTCCGGCGCCCAGTACCATGAACCACCGCTGTCCGGACCAGGAAAAGCCGCCATTTTTTGAGTTTAATTCCCCAAGCTATCACATTACGAAGCCACTCCTTCGTTGCCCTGGCGGTGTGCTTGGGATCATTGTCATGCTGAAAGACCCAGCCACATTTCATCTTCAATGCCTTTGCTGATGGAAGGAGGTTTGCGCTCAAAATCTCACAATACATGGCCCCATTAAATCTTTCATGTACACGGATCAGTCGTCCTGGTCCCTTTGCAGAGAAACAGCCCCAAAGCATGATGTTGCCACCCCCATGCTTCACAGTAGGTATGGTGTTCTTTGGATGCAACTCAGCATTCACTCTCCTCCAAACACGACGAGTTTTGTTTCTACCAAACAGTTCTACTTTGGTTTCATCTGACCATATGACATTCTCCCAATACTCTTCTGGAACATCCAAATGCTCTCTAGCAAATTTCGGACGGGCCCGGATATGTACTGACTTAAGCAGGGGGACACGTCTGGCACTGCAGGATCTGAGTCCCTGGCGGTGTTGTGTGTTACAGATGGTAGCCTTTGTTACGTTAGTCCCAGCTTTCTGCAGGTCATTCACTAGGTCCCCCCGTGTGGTTCTGGGATTTTTGTTCACCGTTCTTGTGATTATTTTGACCCCACGGGGTGAGATCTTGCGTGGAGCCCCTGATCGAGGGAGATTATCAGTGGTCTTGTATGTCTTCCATTTTCTAATTATTTCTCCCACAGTTGATTTCTTCACACCAAGCTGCTTGCCTATTGCAGATTCAGTCTTCCCAGCCTGGTGCAGTTTTGTTTCTGGTGTCAATTTTGTTTCTGGTGTCCTTCCACAGCTCTTTGGTCTTCACCATAGTGGAGTTTGGAGTGTGACTGTTTGAGGTTGTGGACAGGTGTATTTTATACTGATAACAATTTCAAACAGCTGCCATTACTACAGGTAATGAGTGGAGGACAGAGGAGCCTCTTAAAGAAGAAGTTACAGGTCTGTGAGAGCCAGAAATCTTGCTTGTTTGGTTCTTTAAAAATCAGACAATGTGATTTTCTGGATTTGTTTTCTCATTTTGTCTCTCATAGTTGAGGTCTACCTATCATGTCAATTACAGGTCTCTCTAATCTTTTTAAGTGGGAGAACTTGCATAATTGGTGGCTGACTAAATACTTTTTCCCCACTGTATACCCGGACTTTCATGGGTCAAAACTTCCTTAAACTTTAATTTTAGCCTATACTGCTATTTATTTTGCTTACTCATATAGCATCAACATATTGCACAGCACTTTTTTTTTTTTTCCAAGATGGCGCCGCTGGAGTGGCAGCCTGTTAGAGCAGCTCTGAGACTCTCTCTCTTATTTTTCTTTCTTTGTCTTGTTTTTTATCTCTCTACTTAAAGGACTTTGCACTATGAAGAAATACACAAAGACTTGGAATTGGACCTTTGTGATACTTTTTGGTTTTTATCTGTCTTTTTGTTCTGCTTGAAATGGGAACTTTTGTGTCTGCAGACATTTCTTTTGTCTACCCCAGAGAGAAACTTTTGCAGCTTAGAGACACAGCAGGGCTGCATACCATTTGCCCACCCATCCCCCGAGAGCTCTGGAGAAAGAAAAAGCGGGGGAGGGGCTGCAGAGCTGGAACTCTTCAGAGGATTAAAAAGAGGCGTTATAGACCAGCTCTTCCCTCCATCATTATGGGCAATGTGAGATCTCTTGCAAACAAGATGGATGAACTAACAGCGCTCACCAGGCATCATCAGGAGTTTCGGGTGTGCAGCATGATGCTACTTACAGAGACTTGGCTCACTGAAGTTACTCCTGACCCTCTTGTCTCCTTGGATGGTTTTAAACTCCTTCGGGCAGACAGGACAAGGGAGAGCGGTAAGAGGAAAGGAGGGGGGGCTGGCAATGTTTGTGAATAATAGATGGTGTAATCCTAGGCACATTGTGATTAAGGAGCAAACTTGCTGTAAGGACATTGAACTATTAGCTGTGAGCATGAGACCTTTCTATCTACCAAGGGAACTATCGTATGTCATCGTGATAGCTGCATATGTCCCCCCTCTGCGAAAGCTGACGCTGCCTGCGAGGTCCTACAAGCCAGGCTGAGCCATTTACAGTCACAACACGGCCAGGCACCACATCTCCGACCTGTGTACAAGCCACTTGTACGTAGAGAACCAGCTGTCACCCGCACAGTGAGGATATGGTCTGAGGAGAGTGATGAGGCTCTGAGGGATTGTTTTGACACAACTGCATGGGAAGTTTTGCAGGATTCTTATGGAGAAGATATAGAAGGACTCACACACTGCATAACGGACTACATTAATTTTTGTGTGGACAACACAGTACCCACAAAAGTGGTGAGGTGCTTCTCCAACAAAAAACCATGGATTAACTCTGATATAAAACCACTACTTAAGGAGAAAAAGATGGCATTCAGGACAAGAGATAAGGAGGGGTTGAGGGAAGTACAAAAGGAGCTGAGGCATCAAATCAGGCAAGGAAAAGCCAGTTATAAGGAAAAAATGGAAAAGCAAATGGAAAGAAAAGACATAAGGGGGGTCTGGGAGGGGCTTAAGTCAATTTCGGGTCATAAACAGTCTGTCTGCCAGATTGAGGCAGATGTTAATTGGCTTAATGAACTAAACCTATTCTTCAACAGATTTGATCACACACCAGCTCCTCCCACCCCAGCATGTCCTTCAGCTCCCCCCACCACAATGACTTCACCCCATTCACCCCATGCGGCTACTTCCCAACAGACCAGTAAATCCAGAAATCCGTCTTTATCTGACCACATTCTGACCTTCACACGTGCCCAGGTGAGGAAGGAGATGAAAAAGATCAAGGCGAGGAAAGCCGCAGGGCCAGATGACATAAGTGCAAGGCTAATTAAGACTTGTGGGGACCAGCTGTGTGGTATAATTACATATATGTATAATATGAGCCTGAGGCAGGAAATAGTCCCTGAATTCTGGAAATCTTCTTGTGTGGTACCAGTTCCAAAGAAACCTCACCCTATGGACCTCAACGACTACAGACCTGTAGCACTGACATCCCACCTGTGATGAAGATCTTAGAGAGATTGGTTCTCACACATCTTCGCCCTCTAGTGAGCCCCGCTATGGACCCTCTCCAGTTTGCTTATCGGCCGGGCATTGGGGTAGATGATGCCATCATCCACCTTCTGCACAGGGCTCTGTCTCACCTGGAGAAACCAGGGAACACGGTGAGAATAATGTTCTTTGATTTCTCCAGTGCTTTTAACACCATACAGCCCAGGTTACTGAGAGACAAGCTGGGCCTTGCTGGAGTGGACCACCACCTCTCCAACTGGATCCTAGATATACCTCACAAATCGACCTCAATACGTGAGAGCCCAAGACTGTGTGTCAGGTACCGTGATCTGTAATACGGGGGCACCTCAGGGTACGGTTCTCGCCCCTTTCCTCTTCACACTGTACACTGCTGATTTTAGGTGCAACTCATCTAGCTGCTACCTACAGAAGTATTCTGACGACTCTGCAATAGTAGGCCTCATCACAGACGATGATGACAGGGAGTACAGAGAACTGAATCGGGATTTTGTGGACTGGTGCCACCGGAACCACCTGAAGATTAACACGGGGAAGACCAAGGAGATGGTGGTGGACTTCCGTAAAGGCAGATGCCCTCCAAAACCAGTGGACATCCTGGGGACGGGCATCGAGATTGTGAACACCTATAAGTACCTGAGTTTGCTCCTTAATGATAAGCTGGACTGGGCAGATCATATGGAGGCCCTGTACAGGAAGGGCCACAGCAGGCTCTACCTGCTTAAGAAGCTGAGAGCCTTTGGAATCCGGGGGGCACTTCTTAAGACTTTCTTCAACTCGGTAGTGGCATCAGCCATCTTCTTTGGAGTGGCCTGCTGGGGGAGCAGTATATCAACCAGGGACAGAAATAAACTCGACAAGCTGATTAAAAGGGCCAGCTCTTTCCTGGGGAGCCCACTGGACCCAGTGCAGGTGGTGGGTGACAGAAGGATACTGTCCGTGGTGAGCTCCATGCAGAAGAAGAAGTCCTATCCCATGCATGAGACTGTGATTGCGCTGGGAAGTACTGTCAGTGACCGACTGCTCCACCCTAAGTGTGGGAAGGAGCGCTATTGGAGGTCTTTCCTCCCCGCTGCTGTCAGGCTGTACAACCAACACCGACCTAAGCAGAGATCATTACACACAGAGAACTGAAATATCTCTCTGCCTGTTAAACCCCCCCCCCCCCTCCTCTGCTACGTCCTATCTGTCTGTCTGCTATTAATGTAATGCCTCTCACCTTGGAACATTCCTGTACATGTTGTATTTGTATTTGTATCTGCTTATCTTATCTTTGCTGCTGTAACACACTGAATTTCCCCATTGTGGGACTATTAAAGGGCTATTATTATTATTATTATTATTATTATTATTATTTACAGACATTGTCAGTCACTGTCAATCTAAATTCCTTTTCAGTATTTGGAATGTGGAAGGAAAGCCACGCAAGGACAGGGGGAACATACAAACAACTTGCAGGGGTTGCAGACAATTCTGCAAGGCAACAGTGCTAACCACTGAGCCACCATGCTGCCCCTCCTATAATTAGGCTACTCTATGGTTTAGGGACATCTTGACAAGTACAGGCACTCATGCATAAGTTAAAATAGGGATATACCAAAGAGCAAGATCCAAATGGATCACATACAATAAATGGTATCAGAAACAAAATTTGCTGAATTTGTGATTTTAAGGCAATTTAATATTAATTGTAATTCAGTAAATTAAGAAACCGTATTAAATCTATCTTTAAAGCTATATTATCTCAATTGATTCCAAAAGGCACATTGACATTATTTTTGGCAGTAAAATAGTCCTAAACAATTAACTAAGGGTTAAGTATACTCAGCCACATTTATAACTTTATAAATGTCACCATGAAGAAAAAAAAAATATCCAAAAGTTAAGTCATCAGGTGACGCTCGGATTGAGTTATGGCTTCATTGTATCTCTAGTCAATGACCTAAGCATACATCACATGAACACATTTATAACAGCTTCTCATCCTTCATAATGAATGGAGCAGAACTGTACAAAGTGACCATCTCATCCCTCACTAGGAAATTAATGACCGCGATGGTGCAGGGAAGCAGTAAAAGTCACCGCTGCCTTTGTGAATCCTTAGCTACTTGTTACAATGTGGCTGTGCTTCTGACCGCCCTGCATTGTTTTATAGCCAGATTTACACACAGGCTACTTATCCAATAAATGCAAAACAATGAAAAGGGTCCTAGCTCCTGACTCTAATAATACTGTAGTTATAATAGTGCCAGACAAACTTTGACCTCAGACAAGTCTACTGTATCTCATTATTTATGATCTAGTGCAAAAACGTACCTCTCTACTGAACTTTTTTGTTTGCGTGCACAAAAAAAATAAAAATACATTACACTGTATTTTTTGACTCAGATCAACAGAAAAGACTCTCTTTGGCTAGTTTCATTCACATTTTGATGCAGTTTTTAGATGTGATTTTTTTTTGGAGTCACAAGTAGGAGAGGTTTGCAAAAAGAGAGAAGTGTTCCTATATATTACCACTCAATTTTTATCCACCCTCAACATTGGTTTCAAAAACTACATCAAAATGGCATATGTAAAAGCTACCTAAAACTATATTATGTACAGTAAATTTAAAATTAGTTTAAAGAGGACCTTTTACCACCTCCTCCAATTCTAGTTCTTAGCATCTGTTAATTGGTACTGCGCCACTGATTCAAGTGTAGTTGGAATTTTATCTCTAGCTTCCACCATTCCTGAGTAACAAGAACAGGTAGCTTTGGTGCCCAATGTGCTATTTAATCTCTGTAATATTAGAAAGGCAGTGTCATACAGGGGTGTGTGATTGAGAACTCCAATCAGAGGCAGCCAGTGTCAGAGCTCAGAATCACAACCTTGCCTGCTCCTGCCTGACACTGACCCTCCTGACAGTACAGAGTCTAAATAGCATATCAGGCACCAAAATTAACAGCATTGATTGCTTAGGAATGGTGGGGGCTAGAAAAAAAAAATTCCAACTGTGCCAGTATCAGTGGAGCAGCACTTATTAAAAAATGCAAAAAGCTGAACTTGTTGGAGGCAGTGAAAGGGCATCTTTAAAGGGCTGGGTTACAAACTGGGATAAAAGAAGCAATGCTCACGTCATCAATTTTCTACTTTTCCCATTCCAGTGCTTCTCAGGGCCTCCACTGGCCTCTACTTCCTGATCTCGTTGGACACACAGGAAATGACACTGAACCAATCACTTGCCACAGTGGTGACCTGCCACAGTCAGTAATTGGCTGAGCGGCATTTTACTGTGAGTCAAGAAGTACCAGGAAATAGACCATCAAGAGGCCCAGTAAACATCAGGAGTAGTAGAGGATCAGAGAGGTATTACTTTTTTAACCCATTCACATCCCTTTTCTCTCCACTGACCAATCCCTTTAACACATAACTATTCACCACATACATACCCATCAAGTTTTCTAATTATTGCAGACACAAAACATACAAAGTCAAAGCACTGAATAATACTTTTATAGCTACTTCGAATATGTTTTTAAGACACAGAGGGTGTTGGATAATGGTAATTAAAGATGAGATCTTGGACTTCATAGGAAACATGTATCATTTTCCTGTTTCATCCCATGCTATTTGCAGCAGATTTTAGCCTGCCGGGCTATGTATAAATAAAAGATCTCTGCCTCTTGTAAGATATACTGCCATAACATCTACTGGAGAAAAAGGAAACAATTTCAGACAATGTAACTTTTAGTTGCAGTGACTGCATGTTAAGCTGAAAGCCTAATCATCTCTGTGACCTTGATTGGTGAACTACAAATGCCCGCTCTGAAGAACAACAGAGACCTTTCCATGCCCAGGGCCTCCTCTTGATTGTATCTCTTCCTTGAGGTTACTGTAACTGCTCTTTTCTAGGGGTAAGAGAATAAATAAAAAAACAAAAGTCTACGCAGAGAAGAAACACTTTACCGAATACTCCAGGCCACCTCCGAGGCTTGTTACTACCATAAATCTATTAATAACATACAACATTTTCATTAAACGATGCACTCTCCAGCTCCAGGACAGACTTCACTTTTCTGTCCTGATCATTATAACTGTCCCTTGAGGGCTTCCATAACCGCAGTGTCTTCACAACACAGACAAGGCTATCTGTTCCAACATACAACATCCACTATGCTTCTCCCAAGAGTGAGGAAGACCTACTAACCCATGAGTTTAGAAGGTACAAAAGCTAGTTATCAAATTCTTTCCTCTAGGATAAAAGCAAACCTATTCAAAGTTCTTATTTGGATCTTTGAAGATAAAAGAATTTCCCCAGCTGCCACAAATTGCAGGAAGTCTTCTTTATTTTAATACAATTATCCCTGTTTTTCAAAGTGAACAAACCTTTCCTAATCTTGTTAAATAATTTTTTTCAGTCTGGATTTTTCCCCCTCCCATTTTTTTTTTTGGTTACAGCTGATTTGTGTGCCCTGCATTTCACCGAAGAAGGATGGTCTTCGTGGTATTTTATCACCTTCAAGTGATATCGTAGTAGCACACTAGGGGTTAAATGTATCCTCAGGAACTAAGCAGTCTCATTGACATTGATACAGTACGATCAAACCAGTCATACTAATTAATAAGATACTTACCTACTCTCTATTATATGAGTAGCATACTGTACCTTATACACAATACTGCACATAGCAAATCTAATAAATGTCCTTTCATGCCATCCTCCTGTGAATGCTATTTTTGATATATTATAAAATGAGTATTATTTGTAGACTATTATATTCAGGGTTTTATGTACTGTATAAATGTTGGAGACTTCTACACAGGTCCAGTAAGGTTCTTTATTTGAAACCCTTTAACCTCTTAAAGACCTGTTTTGGGGACTGAAGGACCTGCCTCTTTTCATTTTTTCATTTTCACGTTCCAGGATCCATATGTTTTGAGTTTTTTTTTTGTTGATGTACAAAAGCTTGTTTTTTTGCAGAACATACTGTACATTTCTAAGGTACCATTTTGGGGTATATATAATTTTTTTGATTGTATTTTATTATATTTGGTTGGGTTTTGTCTTGAGTTTCAAGTTTACAGTGTTTAAAGGGGTTCTCCAGGGTGTGTTTGTATTCTTACTTCCCCTGGGTTCTATTATAAAGAAACCATGTGTTTCTGGATCACATGATAAGAACCAGCATCTGGCCCCCAAATCTTTCCATCACCTCCTTCCTCTCCAGTGAGCACTGATAGCTGTATTATAGGGACTGTCTGAATACATCATTATAATGGTAAATCCTGCCCCTATAAAACAGGTAACAATCTGTTAACACAGGAGGGAAGGGAGGAGGATACTAGGGGTCGGGTGCAGGTTCCAGGGGAGGTAGGTATACAAACTGCCTGAAGGTCAATATGGTCACAGCAATAATACAGTTATATTGTTTTTTATGTTTCACTAGTTTTTTTTTACAACAATGCAGTTTTTTTTGTTTTTTAATGATTTATTTTGTGCCACCATATTCTATGAGCTATAACTTTTTCATTTGCTTTTATTTCCATTTTTTGTAGGTGAAATCACCCATAGGTTCACCATAATGAAAATATATGGGGTTAATCAAATTGGCCATTTGTAAAGTTATGTTTAGGTTTATTTTTTAAGAATTCACACAATACACACCAGGAGTGGACCCAGGATTGGATGCTGGATGGTGGTGGTATTGATGAATGGTAGTCTTGGGGAAATACATTACATGCCATCCTTCTGTCCTATATTTCCTGGAATTGACTTGTAAAACATACCTTTAGGAGGTGTAGGTTATGGTCCAAATTGAAACAATTCTGTGGTTTTCTGACAGTTTCTGGCCATTCAGTATTGAAGACAAGACTTAAATGTGTAATATATAAATAAGGACAAAGGTATCTGGTATGGGGCTGTCTTCTTTAAAAAAAAATCTGAGGAGAAAAATAGAAAAGGGTTATTATGTTGACTAGGCTATGGGGTTGTGGATGGTAGTTCATGTGTCTGGGAATTCACAAGTTTCTGTACAATTTTTTTTTTTGGTCCAAGGGGTATATGTGAAAACATTATTTACCTGAACTTGTAGTCTGGAGATGTTCATCAATTTATATTGGAGAGTTTAATAAGCATGCTTTGTGACCCTGTACAAAGGGAGGGGGATGTGTGATGTGTGACCATCTCCTATTTTCAATTATGGTCATACTTTTTACTCTAATCCTGCCTGTAACAATAATGAGATGACTGCAATAAAAGTGATCTCTACAGAACTGAAAATGTCAGGTTTTTTTTCAATAAAATGTAAAAATTCACCAAAATCATAAGAATTATGTTTAACATATTGTAAAAACATGATCTAAATAGCACTTAATTTTCTCATGACAGGTATCAGGTCAGCAGTATTTGGGGTACCAAACCACCCACAGATCCTTATGGACTGGTATTTCAGTGTCCCAAATAGGGCTATGCCGCCTAATGCTGTTCATTGCTGGGATTGAAAAAAAAAAAAAAAACTTGCCCTGCTTTTGTACTCCTGTACCTGAGCAGCTCTTCACTGAAGCCAAAGTACACTTCAGCTTCATGGTGCATACAGGGTACCTTGCACTCATTTCTAGGTAAGTATAAAGGTAGGTTTTTTTTTAAATGCGGCTACAGTTAGGAGAAGGCTATTTAGGACAAGGGGCCACTTGTCCATAAAGACCTGTGGGTGGTTTAGAGCTGCAAATAGCCCTGACAGGTTCCCTTTAAAGCGGTACAATATCATCTTTTACTAAGAATTTTTCAATCAGTTGTATAACAGACTTAGTTCTGCGTTAATCTTTAAGCTGGTTTCATACTAGCAAGTCTCGGACATGAGACTCAATCCGTGCGTGCATCGTATTTTCCGGCCTATACACTATCCTGGGAGTTGGACTATCCTAGCATTATAGTTATCTATGATGCTAGGAGTTCCTGTCTCTCCATTACATACTGTCCCATACTGTAATTACTTTGGGACAGTATGTGACAGGGAGTCAGGAACTCCGAGCATCATAGATAGCTATAATGCCATGAGTTCAGCTCCCGGTATAGGTCGGTAAATCTGGTGTACACACAGACCAAGTCTCATATCCGAGGCTCGGAAGTGTGAAACCAGCCTCATTTCTATAAAACTTTCTTTCCTCATAACGGAACTTTCAGAAAAGAAATACAGTCTTATGAATTTTTGATGTGATTTAAAATAAATAGTATGCAAATATATATGAAGCTCTCCTACAGTAAAAGAAAGTGCGACTTGAAAAGGTGTCATACAATGTAGACAGCATATTAGAAAAGCGTGCTGAAATGAAGAAAAGTGAATATCATAAAAAATTGTGTGCTGTTGAAAAATATCCAAAAATAGCTGCATGCTAAATAGGTTAAACTGGCAATGAATTTCTATCCCATAAATTTTCAGCAAGGGGCATAGAATTACTTTTTACATGCTTTTTATTTTATTTGCTTTTTCAATGATTTGTTTCCATTTCCTTTGCCTTTTTATTGGGTTAACTCTTTGCTTAGCAGAGGAAATCAAAGCTACCCCATCCACTATTACTGTGCACATCTGATTTTAGTAAAGTTGTGAATATTTAAGTATAGTCTGAGATTAAAAAAAACTGTATTCGCTTAACAGGCTGTACGATTTTCTTTTGCATATGTTTTGATTAGGAGCTGTGCTTATTCTGGTCAGATCTTGGGATTAATGATGGCTAATTTGCCTTAGGTAGGTACGGCCAATGCAGCTAGCATCCCACCACCAGCCTTTCCATGCCATATGGGCAGAAGCAGCTGTTTCAATTACTTTCTGTGCCCAGATGTGTCAGACGAGACACCAGCACGCTCTGCGGGGTGTGTGCAGCCGCTCGGCAGATAATTACTTCAGCGGCGTGTCAAAGCATGGTGCTGTGTGCTGGAGAGAGAGGGTTTTTTTTTCCTTTTTTTTCAAGAGACACAGGAAAGCCAGCTGTCACTGGGCCTCTCGCTGATGTGAGGCTGATAATCAGAGACTAGATTGGTTCATACATGGCATTTTTTGGATGTATGTAAAGTGGCAAACTAAAATCAACAAAGGGAAAGAGGATGCTGTCACATTGTCCTTTCCACTCACAAGTCCCACTCTGCCGACAGTAGGCATCACTGCTCTTTCAGCACAGAATCTATAGCATTTTTTAATTTACATCTAGAGCAGAGACAAAATTCAAATAGAAAAAAAAAGAAAATGTACGTTATAATGGAAACATGACCAATGAAAAGCATGACCTGAAACACAAGTCATCATGCAATTCACACTGTGTCATGGTGAGTCTACCATGGGTCTATCGCTCCAACCCTTATCAATCATTTCTAATATTGTTATGCTATTATTGTCATCATTATTGATAGTATTCTTAGCTAATAATAAATAGATTAATTGATATAATTATTAACCAAATATTCAAAATATTAATATTTAATTATTATTAACAAGATATGCAGAGTAATGGGACAATTTTAACAAATGATTACTAAAATAATGTATAAAATTACATGCATCCAGTAAGATATATATATATATATTTTTTTTGTTTATTTTTATAGCAGCAACATATTTAGAATATGTTGGCACGCCAGTTATAAAAATAAAATTTGTTAAAATTTTCCATCCTAACTCATCATGCACATGACAGAACTTGGAACGGAGTATGTACGGCAAAACAAAGAGGGGGGAATTTATCATAGATTTTACACCAGTTTCTGCTGTAAAATGTATGATAAAAGTCACCAAAAATTGTGATGTGTTACTCTTTTTCCACTGCTCAGGTCACTTTTTAAAAGATGGGTATGGTGTGGATGGAGGAGGAGCAGGGCATTACAGTCCAACAAATGTAAAATTATTTGCATCAGAAAGCTGTCACAAATAACAGCAGTCTACAGGTATACCTGGCATAGATTTCAGTTTTTAGCTCAAGGACCCCACCAAAAACGTTGGTCGTAACAAACTATGATGCCAATTTATATGCAGCATGAACCAATGCTTTTATTGGGGAATACCTTTGTAATATGGTATCCAATGAAGCGTTCCACCACTATTCTTTTCCCATCATGCTTCCCATCCAAAAGAAAAACCGTTTTATGTATGATATCATACCCATATAGAGGAAGGTCCCTTAGGGTATGTTTACATGGCAGTGACACCTCATCTTTTTCTCTTTACCTGTATGTTTACATGGCTGAAATTTCCTAGGCGAAAAATACAGAAATTCAGCTTCAGGAATTTTTCCTAGCTGAATTTTTCCACTGGACCAAATTTCGCATCAAATTCTGCACACCAATTTCCACCTCTCATCATCTATGGGAGTTATCAGGTGGAGTCCACATGAAGATTGATCACGATGCTTATTTTTTCTGCTAGCTGAAAAAATCAGCTAGTGGAAAGAACCTGGGTCTCCCTCTCATAGAAATCAGTGAAGGCTGGCTTCAGGTGGAACTTGGGGCTGCCTTTGAGGAGGAATTTGCCTCAAATTTAGCACCAAATTCCCCCATGTGAACTTAATAATAATAATAATAATAATAACAATAATTTTTATTTATATAGCGCCAACATATTCCGCAGCACTGTACAATTTGTAGGGTTCAAGTACTGACAAAAAAGATACATTACAAAGAAATGAACATATGCTTAGACTGCAATAGGTGTTATATTATAACTCTATATAACTCAGATCAAGTGCAAAGTAAAATATAACATATACATGAGTTTTTCAAGAATGAAAGATACCTTCATGAAATCCATACAAACTGTGCCCATGATAGAAATATTTAAAGCAGCAGTAAATATTCAATGCACCAAAAATTAATTGTAGCACTGATAATAGTGATTTTTCCTGCACCATCCAAAGAATTGTTATCTAAATTCTTCCATAGGTTTATCTGATGGTGGCTAACATAGTAGTAACATATGTTTATATACTATGTTACAGTATAAACATTAAAGTCATGGAGACCAGTGGAGGAATTTACTAAAATCTGCCGGATTACAATATGCCAAATGTTTTAAGAGGAGCACATCATTTTGCACATTTTTATCTGCTAATGCACCATAAAAGCAAATCTACTCCTGCTACTAGCAGGCATAGATGTACACTATAATTCATACCAAGTTCTACTTTAAGTTATGGTAAATCTGTTGATCCTCACAAGGCTCTGACCTCTGGTATAGCTATAGGGAAGTAAGTGTTCGCAGCTGCAGCCGGGCCCAGAAGGCAAGGGGATCCATAGGTCACCCTCACACACTAAGACTGGATAAACTTCGTTAATCTCCTGTCTGTGCATCCTAGATTTTTTACCACTACCCTCCAGAGCACTACCAGCAAAGAAGATGTATAATACACAGCCTTTCACTGTGAGAAAGGAAAAAAATCAACATTTAATGGCAAAAAAACCAGTAGTTAGTCAACAGCACGTTGTCAAGGAGGGATTCTGTGGGGAAGACTGTGGTACGAAAGGGGGCATGATTACTATATAGGGGCACCAACAGTGGATGGGGATGATGGGAAGCTTGTGTGTAAAGACTTGTGAACGAGTCTTTATGGTGGTCTGGTCCCAGATAGAGAAGGAAAGCAAAATGTAAGTGCTGCAAAAGTGTACAGATATGATGCAGCTGATGGTTGTAAGAAGTTGTACAGGGGGACCCAAGCTGAGATTTTGCACCAGGGCCTATGATTTTTAGTTACAGCCCTGGCCCTGCCTCCTTCTGTAAAACCCACCCATTTTTTCCAACACTTTTCAAAAGTGTCAAATTATTGCTATATGTCAATACAGTCTGCTATGTAGGTACAATATAGACCCTTACTGACAAACAACTGATGTCCGGAGCAACGTAATCATTCTAGATCTTCTCTCACAAGACTCTTTAGCAAGGAAGAAAAATATATCTTATAATGATAATGCTGAGTCCTTTGCCCATATTGTGGTGACTTCTTCTCCTTCTCTTTGAGATCAGCAGTAATTTTTGTAAATATTCATCTACAGTAGTTAGTAACAATTATTATAAGTATACAGTATATAACATAACTATGAGAATTAGTTTGATGTAACCCTTTCCTCTTTAGTTAAAGGATATACAGTGGGGAAAAAAAGTATTTAGTCAGCCACCAATTGTGCAAGTTCTCCCACTTAAAAAGATGAGGCTGGCCTGTAATTGACATCATAGGTAGACCTCAACTATGAGAGACAAAATGAGAAAACAAATCCAGAAATTCACATTGTCTGATTTTTAAAGAATTTATTTGCAAATTATGGTGGAAAATAAGTATTTAGTCAATAACAAAAGTTCACCTCAATACTTTGTTATATATCCTTTGTTGGCAATGACAGAGGTCAAACGTTTTCTGTAAGTCTTCACAAGGTTGGCACACACTGTTGCTGGTATGTTGGCCCATTCCTCCATGCAGATCTCCTCTAGAGCAGTGATGTTTTGGGGCTGTCGCTGGGCAACACGGACTTTCAACTCCCTCCAAAGGTTTTCTATGGGGTTGAGATCTGGAGGCTGGCTAGGCCACCCCAGGACCTTGAAATGCTTCTTACGAAGCCACTCCTTCGTTGCCCTGGCAGTATGCTTGGGATCATTGTCATGTTGAAAGACTCAGCCACGTTTCATCTTCAATGCTCTTGCTGATGGAAGGAGGTTTGCACTCAAAATCTCACGATACATGGCCCCATTCATTCTTTTATGTACATGGATCAGTCGTCCTGGTCCCTTGCAGAGAAACAGCCCCAAAGCATGATGTTGCCACCCCCATGCTTCACAGTAGGTATGGTGTTCTTTGGATGCAACTCAGCATTCACTCTCCTCCAAACACGACGAGTTGTGTTTCTACCAAACAGTTCTACTTTGGTTTCATCTGACCATATGACATTCTCCCAATACTCTTCTGGAACATCCAAATGCTCTCTAGCAAACTTCAGACAGGCCCGGCTATGTACTGGCTTAAGCAGGGGGACACGTCTGGCACTGCAGGATCTGAGTCCCTGGCGGTGTTGTGTGTTACTGACGGTAGCCTTTGTTACGTTATTCCCAGCTTTCTGCAAGTCATTCACTAGGTTCCCCCCCCCCCCCGTGTGGTTCTGGGATTTTTGCTCACCGTTCTTGTGATTATTTTGACCCCACGGAGTGAGATTTTGTGTGGAGCCCCTGATCGAGGGAGATTACCAGTGGTCTTGTATGTCTTCCATTTTCTAATTATTGCTCCCACACTTGATCTCTTCACACCAAACTGCTTGCCTATTGCAGATTCAGTCTTCCCAGCCTGGTGCAGAACTACAATTTTGTTTCTGGTGTCCTTCTACAGCTCTTTGGTCTTCACCATAGTGGAGTTTGGAGTGTGACTGTTTGAGGTTGTGGACAGGTGTCTTTTATACTGATAACAATGTCAAACAGATGCCATTACTACAGGTAATGAGTGGAGGACAGAGGAGCCTCTTAAAGAAGAAGTTACAGATCTGTGAGAGCCAGAAATCTTGTTTGTTTGTAGGTGACCAAATACTTGTCTTCCACCAAAATTTGCAAATAAATTCTTAAAAAATCAGACAGTGTGATTTTCTAGATATGTTTTCTCATTTTGTCTCTCATAGTTGAGGTCTACCTATGATGACAATTACAGGCCTCTCACATCTTTTTAAGTGGGAGAACTTGCACAATTGGTGGCTGACTAAATACTTTTTTTTTCCCCACTGTATATCCTTTAACTAAAGAGGGAAGGGCTTGGAGTAGTACTAGGACATAACAATAAGATGTTGCATCCAATATAACTGGAGATTCTATTCCATTTCCTGTATTGGATTATATTATATTTAATAAATTAACGCAATATTATTTTGTCTTCCTGTTTACTTGGGCATTTCTTTTTTAGGGTTAGCTTATTGCATGAAATATTTTAGTCAGATAGTTTGTAGTGTGTAATATTTCATGTAATCTACAATGTGGTGATGCTCACTTCACCAAGCTATGATATTTTTTCTGACTTGTAAGGAATTATTTTTATTATGTCTCTGAACAGCAGCAGCATCACTGACTCCTGATCTGAGCGAGTGTGCATGGCATGGTGTGTCCTGAAGGTTAACTGAGGCCCAGGCAACTTATCTTGGTCAGCCCTCGGCAAATGTCTTATCCAAGAACACACGATCCAAGTAAATCCAAAAATGACAACCTTGAGAGCCGGTGGAAAGACCAAGGAATGAAAAGGTTCCTAGCACCGAGCCTTGAGGCCAGGGCAGGAATTATCTAATGTGGATGAATAGGTTAAAAGGATATCCACATTCTAAGTTTTGATAAATTTAGTATTGACAGGTTGAACAAGAGAGGTAGCCCTGAGCACAAGCTTAGATTTAGGGCAGATGTCAACTGCAGAAAAACCAAGCTCAAAGCAGAGGCATATGATTTAATCAGGGGAGCCTGCAGGCCACTCAGCGGCCGCATGATAAGAACAGCAAAATTAAAGGGACAATGTCATTAAAAGGATCTGAACCGCAAGATACAAAGTTCTCTGCAAAAGATAGGAGGTATACTGACCATGTAGGGAGATTACAGATTGTTATATATCACTAATATAAAATATATACACTAGAGAGTTAGTTATTCAGGGGTTATTCAGTTTAGAAACAAGACTTCTATGGGGAGACCTAATAACAATGTACAAATACATGAAGGGACAGCACAAAGAACTTTCTAATGATCTTTTTACTCTTAGGCTGGTGACAGTGACAAGGGGACATCCTCTACGTCTGGAAGAGAGAAAGTATGGCCAGAAACATAGATGGGGATTCTTTACAGTAAGAACAGCGAGGCTATGGAACTCACTGCCCCAGAATGTGGTGATGGTAGATTCATCGAGCAAGTTCAAAGAGGGCCTGGAACAGAAAAATATTACGGGTTACAGGTTTTAGATTTTGTTAAGGACAAGTTAATATAGTTTTTTTTTATACTAATAGCCAGATTGGAGTCGTGAAGGAATTTTTTTCCCCCGATATGGGGTGATTGGCATCAGCCTCATGGGTTTTTTTGCCTTTCTTTGGATTAACACTGTAGGGTTATAGGTTGGACTTGATGGACCTGTGTCTTCATCCAACCTCATCTACTATATAACTATCTACTATGTCAATGCTATAGATATTGAGTAGTATTAAGCAGTAAACTATAAGCTTGTAAGAAAACATTAAACATATATATTGCTTATTTAATATATAGGATAATTTGTTAGAGTTTATGTAATAAATAACCTAGGCTGGCCATACACATTAGCTAGCTGCCCCCTGAATGCTCTCATCTAGCTACCCCATACACATGCATGCTCAGTTCCTCCCAGGTGCCTGCTCAGAGATATCTCATTAAACTAGAGAACTGTTGCAATATACAATGCTTGTTATGGCAGCCTCTGTGCAACGATGAACTACATGACTTCACTTAAGTATAAATGGGATTTTGGACAAAATGTGCAGACACCTTTTAACAGATACAGATACTGTAACAGCTTAGGTTGTGTTCACACTACCGTTGTAGATATCCATTGCTCTCTTCCATCATAGGATGACAGGAATAGACATTAAACTATTGCAGAGAACGGTCACAGACTGATTCTGTGTCCGTTCTCATTGACACTAATGTAACCAACATATAAGGAAGCTATTTAACGGAAGATAAAGTCCTGCATGCACGACTTTATATAATTATACCTACCTGTATTCTCTCATCCCTACATTCCTGCGATGGGTGGGCCATCACTTCTGCCCTTTACTTACAGAGTGACTGCAGCAGTGACATCATGTTGACAGGACTGCTGCTGCCAAACACTGCCCTCAGCATTATACTATAGGGCTGCAGGATACTGTAGTCCCTGCAGCCCCATAGACGTAAATAGAGCTATGGCGATGCAAGCACACTGGTGCTTCATTCACAGGGAGGATGCAGGGGGATTTTTGGGCCCCCAGTCTCCTGCTCTGACCCGCAGTCAGACCCCCAACAATCTGACACTTATCCCCTATCTTGTGGATTGGGATAAGTGTCTGTAACAGCCCAACCCCTTTAAGTTGCAATGTTGTGTGAGTGCAGTTTTTAATGTATTAACAACATTGTGGCTTTTTCAGTAGCTATTCTAGGAATTCTGTGCTATAATATAAGATATGCTACAGTAAGTTAAACCCTATTACATCTGTACCTACTATGTAGCCACTATCCTATGATCATCATTGCTCTTTGGACTTTACAGTCATTTTTGTATTGGCATTATTAGTAGGCAGGTACTATTGTATGTTCATCATTTACAAGCAGATACCACTGGTTGGGCATGATGTCTATGTAGACATTATTCAACAGGTACTCATTGGCATCATATCCAAGTTCTATAGTATGGGCATCATGTTTAGACAGGTACCATTGTACTGGCATTATTTTGTATGACTTGGTTTATCAGTATTGTTGCTGTTATTGCCTCAGTACTGACGGAAAATAAACCTGTTTAAGATTATTTTGCATTTATATAGATAGATCTTTGTAAGGTTTAACTCTAAAATCCCACCTGGCTTGCCCTTTGTGTTAGTGCCACAAGAATACTGTATAGTTGCTATAACAAAATTAATTTGTCTATATGATTATTATACATTATTGTATATTTTCAAATATCTAGAAACAATAATTGCAAACAAACATATGTATAGATAGAAGAGCAAACATGTCTCCGCTCCAGCCCAGCAAAGTCTAGTATACTGATAGTCTGAAGTGCTCGTCTTTGATACATTAGCAAGTCAATACTGCTTGTCCGCAGCCAATTAGAATGCTCCCCGCATAGCTTGTTCAACACACTCGATACAAAAACAAACATGAAAATGTACTTAGATTGTAAAAAATCTGAAATATGCAAATGTTTCCATGGCAATATTTAATTCGAGATCAATTTGTGGGCTCCTCTCATCTGTTGCCTGTGATAATGCTTTATTTTTTCTGTACTTGGTAGATCTCTCCATCCAAACATCTTTTGAGCGTTCTTCTTTTTTTTCTGTATTGAGTTCAGCATTGCTGACACACAGTAATCCATGATTTCATGGATATTTGTGCCTTTTGATTATTAAAATTACACATGAATGCCGACCTCCCTCATGCCCTTTAACATGGTGATACGGTTTAAGAAGTTAATAAGCCACTGAATCGACCCTTCACAGTCATGGCATTTTTTTTATTTTTACTGAACAGATGAATCCCAGAAATAATCAGATGGGGAGAATGTTCTTCTAAATTAGACCTCTTGTTTGTAAACTCAAAGAGTGCTAACACAGTTCACCCTCAGCTGTGCATGTCATATGTACTCTGCCCGCCAGGACTATACAGAGTGGCAGATTAGAGGGTTTTGTTCCAGACTCTTTGTCTTTCCATGTGAGAGAGCCTTTCATAGAAACCCTGTGTTACTCTCTATATATTTCTAGAATGCCGACATTAGCATCAAACTGCTCGCTGTACAAGTACTTTGATGTCAACCTCTGTGCCAACCACAGACCCTTGTTGGTGGGTGACTAGCAAGCAAAGTAAGGACATGTGTGGGAGAGAATAAAAGCATGAACCTCTAGGACGGCATAATATGATCACATTCTTGTCTGTTCACTGAGCTTTATTCTCCCTTTTTAGGCTTCTGATCATGAAGGTTATGAACCAGTAAAAACTTCAGAAATGTCCACTGAAAAGGGTGCTTTGGTTAAGAATACCACTATTGTTCCGCCCTTGGTTTTAAAGAAAAAAAAATTCAAAGCAGCTCAAGTGGGTGTCAGCATAGCAGGGGTAGTGAGAATTTTCTGAACTTGGTACTTGACATTGTTCTATATATTTCCAGATCTGTACAAAGTATATAATCACTGGTCCATATAGGTAGTCCGGTTACTAAAATGCCTTAAAGCTGCTAATAGTAACAGGGATTGGACAAGGATTGGATTTTTCCTCTACAATCCATTCTAGTGGTTTAGAGGTTTCTACTGATTTTATGCTAGGTTTCATGGCGTCTTACACAGGCAAGTCCCAGTTGGGCGTCTAGTCGTTTGGTGTTTCCTATTGTCCAGAAATCTGTTGTCCTAATCCTGATGTCAAGTGTATAAGTGGCCATCAACCTGCCCACTCTTCTCTGCCCCATTCTCTTCCAACAAGATGCTTCAAGTAACCAGACTATCAAACGCTGATGCTTCCTGTTATTACATTTATCTCTAAATCAGAGACAGATCAGTGAAGGATGGCAAAAGAACTGTGTCTGTCATCCATGCTTGTGCATGTAATACGCCTTCCTTTGGGGTGACATGCATGTACACTATGTGACCACACCTGTCAATCTAATCGGAGGCATGGCGTTGCACTTCTCACCAGACAACTGTACTTTATGCAGCTGTCCACCCTAACTACACTCCAACAACCTTATCTAATTCTTACCCTAGAACTACATTATATCATCTATATCATGTGTACACTGGATGTTACAGAATAAATTGCTAACAAGTTGGTTGGCATAATTGGGATGGGCTGGGTCTGGTATTAGAGCTTATCAACATTAACTTGAATGGAGATGAGCTGCAGTATCAGATACAGCATACAGACAGATGTGCCACTGTTTCTGGAAAAAATAAAACCCTTTTGTTTAATCATAGAAAGCCCCTCTTGGACTGAATCCACACATTGCAAAAAAGCTACGTTTTTTGTAGCACAATTTGTTGCTTTTTTTTTTTAGACAAGAATGGCTTCAAAAGGAATGGGAAATATGAAGGAAGCACTTATAGTTCTCCAATCTGCTAAATCCACAATCATAATGGAAAGGAACCACCAGATGTCCCAATACTGGAAACAAAAACTGAACTTGAGTGTAGAATAAAGTGCATAGTAGGCATACACAAAACGCCACACGTCAAATACAGAAACTTCAAGCTTGCACGAGGCAACCAATGACATTCTTGTCTCCACAGGCGTTGTCCTCACTTGAGCTCCCAGACACAGGCCCCTGGTGTATCATGACACAAGAGGCTGTTTTTCAGGATGACATGAACCGGTTAAGTACTCCATGCATCCAGAACTCGTGAAAAGATGCATAAGCTACATAGCGAGCTCTCTCCCTGGCATAACTAAGGGTAGTTTCACAATACCGTTGTTAATGTCCAGGATGAGAACAATGGACATTATAGGACAGATGCAGATGGAGCCCCCTACATCTGGTGTCCATCTGCATTCACCCCAATGTAAAAAACATGATGGAAGATTTCTTCTGTCATGTTTTTACTTTTTGAAAGAAAAAGTTATGCATGCTTTTTCACAATGATAGTCTAGGATTTCAGTGCACTATTACTGCTTTAAAGAGACTGTCTGACATATTTTTTAATGTTGCTGCTGAGTGGGACAATAACATAAAATGAACTTTACTCACCTCTCCCTGGTCCTCTGTTTCCATCGGGGACAGGTACTGTCTTCCATTTACAAGTCGCTATCTGTTTGTGCCAGGTGCCACAGGCCTCATTGATGACCTCTTCAGAAGCAGCACCTCACAGCAGCCATGTGCCTTTTGTGAAGGGGTCACCTCTGAAGCCTGTGATTGGCTTCAACAGTCACATAGTACAAAAATGGGACATCACTGCTGAGGTCACCAAAGGGGACCTGTAAACTAAAGACAGGATCTGTGCTGTGTTTTTTATGTTCATGTCACCTTTAGCAGCACAGTTAGACACTAAAAATTTAGGATACACAACCCTTTTTATGCCATAATTTTAATTTTAGATATTATATTGCAATTGTAATTGTATATTATATTGTAATATCCAAGAGCACATGTATGTATACCAAATGTATAGCACTTGTAAAAATAGTCCTTAACTTCTTTAAAGAAAATGAAAGCTCACAGTCTGGTATTACCAGGTATAGCTTGGATCAGATTGAAAAATGTAAGGCACTGAAAGGGTAAAAAAATCACAAAACAGAGCAGTCTTCATGGGAAATCCATATACTTTCAGCCAAGGCTGTCAGTCAAATGCACCTCTATTCTCTAATGTGTTTCTATGTAACAAGATCTCCTTGTAGTTTACCATAATAAGACTAAGTAGGCTAAAATGTTGTCCTAGGTGTATATTAACATAATAACATCTGACAAAATAGGCATCTCTAAGTGACCAATTTCAGGCATTAAATAAGATAACTGCAGCCCCTACAATGGTTCCTATGCTTCATGAGCATTGAGAAGGCAATGTAAAATTGAATTTAAAATTATCTCTCTTCGCATTGAAACATGACTGTTCCCCGGTAATTATCCAAGATAATGCCTGCAAATTTCAGCAGACTTTTCCTTTTATAATTGCTAAAGTTCACTGAGGGTACCCACCAGACTGAGGTCAAAAAAATCTTAGGTGCATACAACAATGCAAGTCATTTTTCTCCATTATTGCATGAAACACATACTAGTTGTATGCATACAAGGGAACATTATCACCTGAGTTTACTTTTAGCCGGATGAATGTTATTATCATTACAATATCTGTGATGCTATTTGCCCTGCATTGAAGGCTTTTCAAAAGAGCGAGCGTTTTTATTGTTTTTAATGGCGGGGACCAGACGCTGCTTTTAAAAAACAGATTACAGTAAAAGTGGTGATAACCGGTGTGTGCTTGTATAAGGTGCTGGAGAGCACTACAAAATCTATTCCACAGAAGAGCATGGCTGGTTCTGTCCCTATTCTTTTATTGCCCAGTTTAGAATATTCAATAATGAACGCTGAAGATCCCCTCAATCTCAAAATAATAGATACTAAAAAAGCTCTACTTCTAGTAAGTATATCACTGCATACAGCTATAGGCTATACAACCCCATAACCAATAATGCTGCTTATAATAATATGCTTTACACCATGTCAACAAATAGCCCTTCATTTTATATCCAAGAGAGGCAAGATACATGCCAAAAGGTAACAATGGAAAAACAAAATAAATGAGATAGTAATACACAGTCCATCACGTTACAATGGCGTGATTTCAGCATACAATGGGTCATCAGAACTTGAAACCACATTCAAGTTGCAACGGCCCAGATGCTACCAATCTAGAAGATCCAGCCAAGGAGAGCGGGTATTTCACTGGTGATATGTCTATCAATCAGTACATCACACTGCGAACAACTAGAGGCAGTCTCTGTAGTATTGCTCCATGTGGAATACTGCTATCTGTGCTTCACCCAACTGCTACTTTGTACAGCAGGTGAGGGAAGGACATCTTATATTTAAAGAAGAAGCTCCTGTTCCCTGTAAGTGATTCACAGCTTTCAGCAGACTGGGACTGGGTGTCATTTTGGAGGTTTAGAAACCAATTTGTAACGTCTATGCCTGTTCGGGTCTCTGCGCCCCCCTCCGCTCGCACGCTGCGGCGAAGGAGGCGTGTTCAGTTTGATTCCTTGCGTAGGTTTCTTGTTGCTCAGTCTGAACACTGTTCTAGACAATGTAATTGATTTTCTGCCACACCCGTTCCCTTCACCTTGGTTTTCTGTTCCACTAATAGTTAATCTCAGCCTTGCCTGTGTGATTGACAGCCTGTCTACTAATCCAGTCTGGGGCTGGCCCAGACTTTCTATAAACAGGTTGTCAGCCCTCACATGGTCGCTGGTTATTGTTTCTTGCGTTCTGGCTATTATTCCTTGCTGTTTTGTTATCTGTATTCCTATTCCTGACCTCTGGCCTTGACTTTTGACTATTCTCTTGGATTTTGATTCTGTACTGCATTGCTCGTCTGTTACCGAACCCTTGGCTTTCTGACCTCCCTTTTTGTCGTTTGTTCTGTCTGTGTTCTGTGTTGTCACTTTACTTAGTATAGGGCTCGTCTTCAGGTTGTCCTTTTACCGTTTAGGGTAACTGAGGCAATAGGAAGGGACAGTGGCTGGGGGTGAGATTAGGGCTCAATTGTCTCTGTCCTTCCTCCCATACCCCTACAGTAGTATTGCTACATCTGGCAAGACCTTAACACAATTATTATTGTAAAGTGGTCTCTGGTTACAAGTAACTTACAATCTTTTTAAGTTACAATGGTTGTCCCAGCACTATTTAACACTGTATCTTCAGGAATGATTTTACTGGGATATACCATAAGCCATGTCTGATCAGCAGAGGTAGAAACCATGCCATTTATGAAAAATAAAGAAACAACAGAGCACATTCCCTTACATGTTCTGTATCCCTACAAAGGTAAATTAAACATAAAAATGTGCACGGAAACAATATTCAGGGGAGTCTGTCAGTTTCCAAAATGCCTTCCAAACCAGTAAAAGTGCTAATAATTGCCTTAAGACAGTCACTATGCAGGAATTATTGGTTTGAGAGAGGCATATTGGACCTGATTAGGGATGGGTGAACCAATTTGTTTAGAATCAGATTCGACCCAAAATTTGTCTGAATATGAAACTTTTGGGGTTCATCACCAATTAAACACTATTATAATCTGGGGTCTCCTCAGAGTATAATATGTGAAGGGACAGGGGAGGTGAGAAAAAATAGCAAACACTTATACTCATCATGCCTCACCTCTTCTGATTGTCCAGTGGCTTAACATCGAAGCACCACATGGGACTGCTAAGGCCCAATCATAGGCCTCAATGGTGACCCTGGGGCACGTTATGTCAGCAGGTGGCTGAAAGAGCCTGAAGTGGATGCAGGGAGATCATTGGTACAAAGCAAGGATGCCCACGAGAGGTGAGCCAAGGTGAGTATAATTGTTTGTTATTTTTCCTCACCTCCCCTGGGCCTTCTCTTCTTATGCTCAGGGTCTGTGGAGACCCCAGAGTATAATAATTGCACTTCCGGTTCTATCTGAACGAACCAGAGGACCAAATCTCACAAGTATTTGATTAAACAAATCCAGTGAGGTTCGCCCATCTCTAGCCCTGATAGACTTCCCTAGCTGTACTGTATTTGCAAGAATTCTAGATACCTTCTACATGTAATATTTTTTTTAGTCATCACTGAACTACAATGCCGAGCATGTCTAGCTGTCTGGTAGTTGATTTCTAAACTTCTGATATCTGTCTGTGAGTTTTCAAATCTCTTATCCACTATTTATGTGCCTGGTGAACCCCACTGAGTTATAATGAGATCTGTCATTGCATTTCTAATCATTTTGATCTAAAGGAATCTGTATTTTAATGGAATCTACTTAAAGCATACTGCTAATTATCAAAAAAAAAAAAAATCATAATTGAACAGTATACGTGAATATAAGAAGCTTTTTAATATATTATATTAAAGAAAAATGCTTCTTTCTACATGTATTAGGCTACTTTCCTTCCACATCCCTTCAGTCAGTCTGTTATCACTAATAAAACCCAAATCCAGAGAGTGGATGCTGACTGTTAGCTTCACCAACTTACTGAATTACAGTTCTATAGGGAGGGAGAAAAAAAGCAGTCTGATACAAGGAGAAAAGGGAATTTTTCTTTAGTAACATATATAAGAAAGTTTCTTATATTAACTTGTATTATACATTTATGAAAAGTATACTTTAAGGCATACACATAGTCTAAAGGGGTTGCCCAGTTCATATTTTTATTATTTTCTAGTGCTACTACAGGGGCAATAAACATAACAAAAAATAATTTTGTATATATTAGTTTATTAGCTTTTTATCTATATATGCCCAGACATGTGTAACAATTTGTTGGTCTATTTATAACCACTCCGATAGCATAGAATCCGCTCATATCAGGGTGTGTCCACAGTTGCGCCGGAGTCCGTCCGCCGCGAATCTGACTGAAAATCTTGGAAAACTGTATAGGCACTGGATAGGGGAAGGTTTGTGACGCATTGCTTAAAACCCATTCACTTTAATGGGGTTTTAAAGCAATGCACGGGTTTGAGCTTACAACCTCTGCGCCGCGAAGTCGTTTTTTTTCGTTGGAAACAAAGTCAGATTCGTGGCGGACGGACTCCGGTGCAAGTGTGAACCCAGCCTCATAGTGCAGACTCTTGTGTTATTTATGAATTTTTCAATGTTTTTAATATGTCTAAGTGTGTCTCCTTGAGTGAGTTCAATAAACTCATTTATTTTGTATATAATTATGGTGTACGTCTTTTTACATGGAATCTTTTTTCTTTTTTTGCCTTAATGGGCATGCCAAGCGACATGATGTCATGATGCTCAGCGTCCCTATGTGACTGCTGGTGGTCCAATCACAGGCCTTAGTAGTGGCCCTGTGTACATGATGTCACCAGGGGAGCACTGTGACGCCGTGAGGAGGCCCAGAAGAAGTAAGGGAAGGTGAGTATAAATGTTTTTGACTTTTTTTCTCCTCCCCTGGGCCTCCACCTATTGCACTCTAGGGAGACCTCAGAGTATAATGTTGTGGCAAATTTAGTTTGCTCCAAACTAATCTCAATTTGATAGGTTTCACAAAAAAAAAAAAAAAAAAACGAACAATTTTGAATATTCGTTCGAACCTGGCTTGGTATGAGTTGGTTCGCCCATCTCTAGCAGTCACATGTCATTTGTAATGAGGTCACTTAAGCCTATGATTGGCTGCAGAGTTCCCCTCACACAAACAGGACATCACTGGTGACATCAGCCAGGGGACTTGTATACAGACCATTGGAGCTGCCGTCGCTGGAAATGGAGGCTCAGGGAGAGGTGATCATCCATACCTTGCACTAGCACACACTTTCTACTTGTTCACAACACTTAGAAATTGAGAATATACAATATGTTATCCCAGCAACTACTATACATACACTATACATGGCACAAACACTGCACAAGAGAACTGCTCAGGGTATACATTTATTAAAGTAAAAAATATGTCAATTAAAAATATATATTAAAAATATGTATTAGACACAGATTTAACAATATAGTATATGCTAATATTATTATATTAGAAATGATACCTACAGTAGGACACCAACACCTACAATTTACACTATAAGCAGACAAGCTTTCTCTCAGATGACCTCTACTAACTCTTAAACTGTGCCTCCCCTCCTGGACACTTTTCCTTCCTTTCACATTATAAAACTGACCTATAAGGATCCTATATCAATACTATATAAGACTATAAAAATTTTATTGAACTTTTAAATAGGCTCTGTCAATTGTAGAATTAACATTTTCAATATATAGTATCTTATTTAGGTAAAATGTTTAATTATTATTGAAAAATGCATCTTTCTCCACTTACCAGGCTCCTTTCTTTCTTCTCCAAGATTCCTAAACTTTCACTCTGTATTCACTGCAAAATCCATCTTGAAGACCAAGATGGATTATAAACTCACTAGAATTCATGTCAAACTCTGCCTTACAAGTCTATGGACAGAGGAAAAGGTGGCAGTAGGAGTAAACTGCCTAAGTTAGAGAAAAGTTGCAGGTTGTTCTCTTGCACTACAGCTGAATTTATAGCTACACCACTCAGTATTTCTCTATAATGTCCTCCATGCTGCTGCTCTTTCTTCTGAGGATATATATGAGAGTGTTTGAGTAGGATCTCATCTTTTCTTTGTTTTCAATGCAGATAGTCTCCATCTACAAGACCAAAAAACTGGCATTTAGATATAAAGCCTGCAAAGGATGAAACTAGGGTTAAATGCCATATACATGCCATATATGGGCCAAAAGTGGTTTTGTCTGTTATGTAAACTCATGATAGCTTATTCTAAAATGTTACTTGAATCAACAACTACTGATACATAACATGTTAAAATCAATACAAAATATGAAGTCATAGTAGATAAGTTTGAATGATGACAAAAGTACATCAAGTCCAACCTATAAAACCTACCAGGTTGATCCAGAGGAAGGTAAAAAAAAAAAAAACACAACGCTAACACAAAAATGCCCCATCAGAGGAAAAAAAAATCCTTCCCAACTCCAAAAATGGCAACTGTCCTAAGTCCCTGGATCAACATCCTATCCCAAAAAATTATTGAACTTTTAAATAGGCTCCGTCAATTGTATAAGTAACATTTTCAATATATAGTATCTTATTTAGGAAAAATGTTTAATTATTATTGAAAAAATGCATCTTTCCCCACTTACCAGGCTCCTTTCTTACTTCTCCAAGATTCCTAACCTTTCACTCTGTATTCACTGTAAAATGAAGACCAAGATGGATTATAAACTCACTAGAATTCATGTCAGAATCTGCCTTAGAAGTCTATGGACCGAGGAACAGGTGGCAGCAGGGGCACACCGCTAATGAGGCGAAGTGAGGCGGCCGCCTCAGGTGGCACTGTCTGTCACTGTCTGGGGGGCAGCATTTTTTACATTCTATTTACCATAAACCAGCCCATGACAGGCTGCTTAAAAAAAAAAAAAAAAAAAAAAAGCTGAGAGGTACCTGTCCTGGGCTGGTTTACAAGATCTCCGTATCTCATCGCGCCTCCTACACTGAGACGTGGACACGGGTGAAGAAGAGGAGGAGGCGGCTCCATAAAGGGATCGCAGGTAAGTTTGGATAACTTAATATATATAAATAGGCCGTAACCTACTGGAGTATCCCCGGCAGGTGACGGCCTATTTATTTACCTACCCCGCGTCTGCTGTGGCTGCCTCCGTTTCACCTTCTGCTATGGGACGCAGAAGGAGGAATCAGAAGCTGCTTTGAGCGGCATTGGGAATCGGTCTTTTCAGACCCCGGGGTATAATAATCAGAGACCCAGCTGAGGTGATAAACATAAAAACCAATGTTACTCACCTCTCCAGCGATCCGATGTTACTCCCAGCAGGCTTCGACCTTCTTTGGTGACGTCAAAGGTGTCACGTGAGCCAGGCTGACGTCATTATGTAGCGACACCAGTCTGTGCGACATTGAAGAGGGACGAAATCAGAGAGTGCACCGGAGCCCAGGTAAGTAACAATCGTTTTTATGTTTGTCACCACCTGGGTCTCCGATCATTATACTCTGGGGTCTGAAAACACCCAAGAGTATAATAATAGTTCATGGGTGGGTCACTATGGAGCAGAATACTGTGTGCAGGGGCCTCTGTGGGGCATAATTACATGTGCAGGGGCCACTATGGGGCATAATTACATGTGCAGGGGCCACTATGGAGTATAAAACCGAGTGCAGGGGCCACTGTGGAGCATAATACTGTGTGCAGGGGCCGCTGCGGGGCATAATACTGTGTGCAGGGGCCACTATGGAGCATAATACTGTGTGCAGGGACTTCTGCGGGGCATAATACCATGTGCAGGGGCATAATACTGAGTGCAGGGGCCACTATGGAGGATAATATGTGCAGGGGCCACTATGGGGCATAATACCGTGTGCAGAGGCCACTATGGAGCATAATACCGTGTGCAGGGGCCACTATGGAGCATAATACCATGTGCAGGGGCCACTATGGAGCATAATACCGTGTCTAGGGGCCGCTGTGGGGCATAATACTGTGTGCAGGTGTCACTATGGAGCATAATACCGAGTGCAGGGGCCACTATGGAGCATAATACCATGTGCAGGGGCCACTGTGGGGCATAATACCGTGTGCAGGGGCCACTATGGAGCATAATACCGTGTGCAGGGGGTCGCTGCAGGGCATAATACTGTGTGCAGGGGGTTGCTTCAGGGCATAATACTGTGTGCAGGGGCTGCTGCGGGGCATAATACCATGTGCAGGGGCCGCTGTGGGCCATAATACCATGTAATACTGTATTAAAAAAAAAAAACACCTAGTCCCACCGCAGTCTGGTTCTGCTGCTCTGGTGTTTTCTTCTGGCGGAAGTCCCCACCGCACATGACCACTGAGGTCGCTGATACAGGACGTCACAGTGCTGTGGGGAAAAAAACATCGGAGCAGCAGGACT
Source organism: Leptodactylus fallax (assembly GCA_947044405.1). Classification (NCBI taxonomy): domain Eukaryota; kingdom Metazoa; phylum Chordata; class Amphibia; order Anura; family Leptodactylidae; genus Leptodactylus; species Leptodactylus fallax. Next base: position 5,422,996 of record CAMRHE010000081.1, on the reverse strand, counting down.
GAAACACGCTGCGAGACACCGGAGCACCTTCCCCAGCCTCATATTAAAAAAGTGGTTATCCTGGACAACCCCTTTAAGGTGGCACTTGGGCTTTATTACAGCCTTGTCCCATAGACATGTATAGGACGAGGCTGTAGTTACATTACATGGCCGCTATGAGATGAATGACACCATGTAAACAGAGAAGCGGTCACGGCACTTACACAGGTACCAGTGTTCATTCAAACAGCTGATCAGTGGGGGTCCTGGGTTTTTGAGCTCCACTGATTAGTTTATTAATGACCTGGAAAACCTTTTAATTAGTTAACACCTGGGGCATCATTAATAAGGAGCACTATTTATACAGGGTACACACGGACATTATTAATATAAAGATGCACTTGGGAGTATTATTCATTATGGGGGGGTTATATCATATATTTTATAATTGGAGTAGCAGCAGGATGGGTGTGTAGGTGAGGACAATGTGGGTCAGATGCCTGGAAAAGTGAGGACCCAAATATGTCTGTGCTGCAAACAGAGACACGTCACAGCTGGAAGAAGTGGTCATGGCGGTCCAGATGGAAGAGAAGGTAAATGTGAAGAGTTAGCCCTGTATTCACCTAAATGATAGAGGATAAATACCTGATTGATGGGGTCTGTCTGCTGAGACCCCCACTGAGCCTGAGAATTGGGTTTTTTCCCCTCACTGGGTGGGAATTCAGCCTGATCGAAGCCAGGCTGAATATAGGCGTGTCACTTGGTGAATGGATGAACCCGAGTGGCTCTCATTCACTTCAATGGGAGTGCCGAAGATAGCCGAAGTACAATACTCGGCTATCTGCGGCGCTCCTATTATAGAGGATGGGGGCCACATGGGCTCGTCCATCAACCAAGCAGAAGATGTGTGAAGTTATTGTCATTGCTAATGCCGTGTTGTTGATTTCTGATACTGAAGTAATACAGTAAGAAGAATTCTGTTTTTAACTGTTTTTAACTGTTTCATAAGTTTGTGTATGTTTGTTGTACGACAATAACAGCGTGTGATGCTAACAGCATGTAAACACAATTTTATATATTTTTTTTTTGGGGGGGGGGGCGTCTTTCGATAGTCCGCCTCAGGCAGAAAAGATGCTAGGTTCACCACTGGGTGGCAGTAGGAGTAAACTGCCTAAATTAGAGAAAAGTTGCAGGTTCTAAGAAGTATGTTATCTTGCCCTACAGCTGAATTTATAGCTACACCGCTCAGTATTTCTCTATAATGTCCTCCATTCTGCTGCTCTTTCTTCTGAGGATATACATGAGAGTGTCTGAGGAGGATCTCATCTTTTCTTTGTTTTCAATGCAGATAGTCTCCATCTACAAGACCAAAAAACTGGCATTTAGATATAAAGCCTGCAAAAGATGATACTAGGGTTAAATGCCATATACATGTCATATATGGGCCAAAAGTGGTTTTGTCTCTTATGTAAACTCATCATAGCTTATTCTAAAATGTTACTTGAATCAACAACTACTGATACATAACATGTTAAAATCAATACAAAATATGAAGTCATAGTAGATAAGTTTGGATGATAACAAAAGTACATCAAGTCCAACCTATAAAACCTACCAGGTTGATCCAGAGGAAGGTAAAAAAAAAAAAACCACAACGCTAACACAAAATGCCCCATCAGAGGAAAAAAAAATCCTTCTCAACTCCAAAAATGGCAACTTGGCTAAGTCCCTGGATCAACATCCAGTCCAAAAAAATTCTACTTCCCAAAACCTATGATATTCTTATTTTCAATAAAGGCATCCAGGCCCCTCTTGAACTTCTAAAAGTTATCAGCCATCAGTACATCCTGTGGCAGTGAGTACCAAAATCTCACCACTCTTACTGTAAAGAAGTTCCACCTATGACTGTGGTAACACCTTTTTCCTCTACATGTAGAGGATGCCCCTATTCCATGTTTACGGGTATAAAGAGGTAATTGGGAAGATCTCTGTACTATCCATTTCTTTACATTATAATTATGTCGCCCATAAACAGCGATGGTCAAGGCATTCACACAACACCATTATGGCTGCAGTTATTATAATACCTTTACAGGGGCAGACAAGCTGATTAGAAGGGCCAGCTCTGTCTTGGGGAGTCCACTGGATCCAGTGCAGGTGGTGGGTGACAGAAGGATACTGTCCGTGGTGAGCTCCATGCAGAAGAAGAAGTCCCATCCCATGCATGAGACTGTGATTGCGCTGGGCAGTACTGTCAGTGACCGACTGCTCCACCCTAGGTGTGAGAAGGAGCGCTATCGGAAGTCTTTCCTCCCCACCGCGGTTAGGCTGTACAACCAACACCGACATAAGCGGAGATCATTACACACAGAGAACTGAAATATCTCTCTGCCTGTTAAATCCCCCCCCCCCCTCTGCTACGTCTTATCTGTCTGTCTGCTATTAATGTAATGCCTCTCACCTTGGAACATTCCTGTACATGTTGTATTTGTATTTGTATCTGCGTATCTTATCTTTGCTGCTGTAACACACTGAATTTCCCCATTGTGGGACTATTAAAGGACTATTATTATTATTATTATTATTATTATTAAAGTTTAATAATAATAACTTTATATATATAACGGCAACATATTCCGCAGCACTTTACAAGTCAGAGGACACATGAACAGACAGGATTAGACATTACAATGTGACAAATAACATATCAAAACAATAGGAGTGAGGGTCCTGCTCACAAGAGCTTACATTCTATGAGTCTCCATAATTTGTGCTTAATGTCAACACATTAGACAGTAATATTAAATTAAATAATAAATTGTTCCTGTTAAATATGCTACAGTAATAAAATTCTATTTTCGTTTCTTTTTTTCTTTCTTAGATGTACAGTATCGCCATCATTGTCGAGAAGGTTTGAGATGTATTAGTGTAGGTCTTATAGCAGTAGTCAAGGGAATAGTGATGGTTTATCAGAAAGAAGGGCTTCATCAGAAGTTAACACTTTCTGAAGATAAAAATGTACAAAGATAGAAAAAGAAACATCAGGATTAATGACACAAATGACCCCAGTGTCATGGTAAGGGCTACTGAGCTGGTGACCTTGAGGTTTGAAAGTAAGTTTTCATGGCTCAAGGAGATACTGCTGGTCAACCCATGACCTGCCTTACATTTGTAGACTGCTTTATTGTCCTTTTGTTCTTCAGCTTGTTGTTTTTATTCTCTGACATATATATATATATATATATATATATATATATATTAGTTTTTAGAGGTTTTATCATTGGGCACTTACATATTCTATTTCCCTGCACCAGGATAGTCATTTGGAATACAAACCAGAAAGTATTCATAACAGAATATTAATACTGTGTCAGGTTTGACCTGCACGGTGCAATGACACTTTGTAGTGGTTTGGTTTATTTATAGTACAGCAAGATATCAACAGCAAGGTAGCAAAAGGAAAGGATTAAAAGGGCATGAAACATATAAAGCATAAATACATACAAACAAAGCAAAAACTGGCACACAGTCTGATACAAACAGCCTCAGGTCATGTTATATGTATGTGTATGGCTGTAAAGAAAAAATGTAGGCACATGACTATTCATATATCGTACATAGAAATATGTATATCAGCATTTAATCCTGTAACAAAAGAAATACAGTACATATAAAACACACTAGAGCTCAAGATCTTATGTACCATTTAAGAAATGATCCCTATGACCTGACCTGTGTGATGCACCATTAAGACAAGGAACTGGCTGCATTCATCGCATGTTGTCACTACAGCCAGGTGAACAAAGCCTGATGGGGAAAACTGGAGCAGCAGAGCGAATCTAATATGTAAGTAAAGATGTCTTCATTATTTTATTGCATTTCCCATCTCTGCCTATTTTTGTATTGAATTAGCACATTAATCCCTTAACACAAAATCACATCCATGTACATTAGGGAATGCACTTAATTAGTACATCCAGGCATACATGTACGTGTACATGACATAGCAAGACATACATATACGTCATGGTATCAAACATCAAATTATCTGGGGAAAAAAAATACCTCAAGAAAAGAGGCAGGCAGCACTGGTCCAATAAGGAGGTCTTTATTGCAGTAGAACGCTTTTTGGGACGTAGTCCTTTTTCAAGTGTATGTCTCTGCCTGTTCAGGCTTCTACACTGCCCTTCGCTGGTGCACTGCGGCGCAGGAGGTGTGTTCAGTTATTATTCCTTGCTTTAGGTTCTTCTTTTATTGGCTGAACACTGTCCTATTCCCTCACCTCTGTAACTGATTTTCCGCCACACCCATCTCTTTCACCTTGGTTTCCCTCTGTTCCTCTAATAGTTAATCTTAGCCTTACCTGTGTGATTGACAGCCTTTCTGCCAAGCAAGTCTGGGGTGGCTTCTCGACTTCCTATAAACTGGTCATCGGCCCACACCGGTTTGCTGGCTATTGTGACATTGTCCTTGCTAAGCTTTCTATTCGCTCTTATTGTATTGTACTTTCTGACTTCTGACCTTTGGCTTTCTTGTGACTACTCTATTGGATTGCGATTTGATACTGCTTGTCTCTCTGGCTTTGACCCTTGGCTTGCTGACTCCTCTTCTGTGTTGTGTCGTCTTGTCTTCGTTCTGTGTTATCACTTATATCAAGAAGGGACTGCTACCCAGTTGTCGTCTCTCGCCTAGGGCAGTTCAGGCAGGTAGGTAGGGATGGGGGGGTTTAGCTTAGGGCTCACTGTCTCTGTCATTCCCTTCCTCCCAGGTTTCAGCAGCAGCACTGGGAAATTGCTCAACTGGCAATTCCCTTACAATGTGGCAATATAAGATACTCAATAAGCACATATTTATGGTAAAAAAAAAACTGGCTGTAACCCCGCCCACAAGGTCAAAACACCAAAAGTCAAAGTGCAGGCACATGTTAGAATCCATAAAACTCAATTAGGAGGCTTTTCCCCAAATTTGGGTAGTATGGTACACATTAGGGTAAGTACCTATCAAGATATCTATGTAGAAATGGGGAAAAAATACATTTTACTATAAATATGTGACTTATTCGGTACTTTATGTTGACACATACACTTGAAAAAGGGCTATGTCCTGAAATACATTGTGTTTAGTCAATTGCAATAAAGACCTCCTCATTGGACCAGCGCTTCCTGCCTCTTTTCTTGGGGTATTTTTTTCCCCAAGAACTGATGATTTCATGACTAAAACCATGTGAATGATGTCACTACATCCCCCTGGTGTCCAGCTGCTCCTTTGGTCCGCTACATATCAATTGGATGTTCAAAGGCGATTTGAGTAACTCTGTAAGGTGAGCACAAACCTGTTCATTTATCTATACCTTTGTATGCTACAATATCACACTATTAGCGCTTGGTACAGTTTATTTGTGTTTTTCATGGTATTTACATGGTAATCAAACAGATTCAGAAACTGTGTCTATGCAATTTTTACTGGTGCACAGAGCAGTCCATCTCCCTTAATATAGCGTTCACCTGGCCACAACCAGCACTGCAGTCCTCAGAAGCCAACATATTGCATGCCTGGTCGGCCTTCATAGGTCAGCTGCTCACCACAGCACCCTTCCTTGCCAGGCACCTCACCAGCAAAAGACAAAATACATACACTCCAAATGCTCCCAAGCTACTAACACAAACTCTTCCTCCTCTTCCCCAGAATGGGAATTGACCCTTAAATAGAATTCCTCTTCCTGCCTGGGCAACCCCTGAGGTCAATGCTTTGCACTACAGGAGTGCAACACATAATTTCTTCTCTGGTGCAACCATTAGGAGCAATTCTGTTTTGCCTATTAAGGGCAATCGTTTGATCTAGCTTCCAGAAACCTCCCAAAGCAACAGCTTCACAATGACCTTCATCTGCTGAAGTGACACACAATAATCAATACATCACACAGTGCAATAGTGATCACTTTGTACATTTTTTGGGTGGTGGGGTATAAACAAAATTAGTGATATTGGCATTATTTTGAAGCCATTTATTATGTGGCTGAAATAGTGTAAAAATATTATATGTCAGGTTGTTACGGATGTGGTAATACCAAATATGTGTTGGATTTTTTTATTTTTATTTTTTAAAACACACAAAAACATTTCAGTGGGGAAAGCAGGATTTGTTTTTTTCTTTTATATTTTTTACATATTTAAAAAAAAATATTAGCATTATGCTCAATCTTGCCACAAATTAGGCCCATTCATCTGGGCCTAATCAGCAATGGAAAACTGTGGCAGAACGCCGAAGTTCTCTCTCTCTGGGAGCTGGTGGATGGAAAATGAAGAGGAATCTGAGGCAGATGTCCGCCTCAAATTCCTCTTCATTTTCCACCGTGTGAATTCACCCTTACAGGTATCCTATTAGTACATGTTTCTGGCAGGCCCGATAGAAAGGCAGTGATGGCAGCCACAAGTGCCATTGTTAGGCCATTGTTGTCATAGCAAACTATTGACACCCCACAATAGCACTGCAGGGGTCTGCTAGGTGTCAGTTTCACTGACATACACCTAAGATTCCACGGTTGCTCTTGACTGCTTCGTCTTAGGCGTTAAACAGCTGGTATCTGTGTTATCAATGACCCTGCTGTTACAGGGGGAGTCTGAGTGTTAGTTACAGCCAGACTCCCGCAATGATCACATAGGCTCTGTTTATGAGCCTGTGCTATACCCATCACATACATGTACATGGGGATGTGCTAATTACCTGCATTCCCCAACATACATGTACGTGAAAATGTGGGAAGGAGTGAATGCGCACACATTCCTTACTCACTCACCATGAGAGCCCAACTCATGCTACAGAACAAGGATCCTGGCTGTTTGACCCCTATGATATCAAAGGGTCAATAGCAACCAAAGCATCTATGATGTTTGTCAGTGTAACTGACAGCTCCATTGATACCTTGCAATGAGATTGTGGGGTGCCAATGGGTTGGTATGACAGACTGGGGTCTAACAAAGGCCCCAATGGTGGCCATCATACTACTAGGACCTGCCAGATGACTATTACCATTCACCATATCTACAGTATTACAGTCATGCCCTCCACAGTGGTAAAGTACCCTAAGATTACTGTAAAAATGGGACAAAATAAATTAAAATTATTTAAAAAGAAAAAAAAAAATAAACAAAACCCCCTTTCTCTATAAAAAAAGTTTTCATGTTTTCAAAAATAAAAAAAACTGCATATTAGGTTTAACAATTATAACTATTAGTTATTTATGCCATAAGGTAAATCAATGGCGTTTTCCATACCCTCAGAAAGAGATTAAAAAACATGTAAAAATAGTTATGCTCTTTGAATGTGACAATAAGAAAAATGAAAAAAAAAAAGTACCTAAGTTTTCAACTAACATTGCATAAATAAATAGCACAGTATGTGTACATGAGGAGTAACACTATATTAGGCCATTATATGACTTATATTTAGCAACTTTAAGCAATCTATACCTGTAGTTTGAATTGCTCTTTTTGTTGGTAGGTGCAGACTAGCTGACATACACTGCTCACAGAAAGTAGAGGCAAATCTGCTATATAACTATCTGTCTCTGACTCAGAAACAGCCCCAGGATCAGGCAGGACATATATGAAGATGTACTGACATGTACTGATATGACTAAAGTGATTGGTTGTGATAGAAAGCTCCTATTTAACTCCAGCATCAAACTAAGCGTATGTTTCTCTATATGCTCATGCTCAGTCCTTCCTCTTCCTATACACATGTGTAATCTGAGTCATGTGACCTGCAATCCATCTCTAGATAAATGTAACAGGGATTTTCAGAGTCAAAGTTATTTTAGCAGAGGGAGTAGCAGTGAAACTGTTTGTTACAATTTAGGCGTTGTTCACACATGCATCATGGCTTCCATTCATCATGGACGTCACAACAGTCTGCGGGATCTGTCATATTTAAACTGTGCCCAACAGACAACATTCACCTTGTTGAGGCGCCATCAAGATTTTTATCATTTTGATATCAAGAATATGCTATCAATATAATATAAGAGCTGCAACAAAGGCCTCTCACCCAGTAAAGTTCTCTCATCCAGTCAACCGCTACCTTAATCTGTACTGACAAAGGTCAAGAACACTGAAACAACTGTTTACAGGTGGATGTCTCTTCTAGTTGGTGGAGATTCTGGTTTGGCTGATGTCCTAATTCATGTTTCAAGGCTCCTTTAAAAGTCAGACATTGACTTACAGGGTAACTATCTATAGGTGACATTAGAGAGATAGTTTTTTCCTCCCAGAAGTGAGCTTACTTGCATACTTTTCCCTATGGAGCATTGCTTGTAAGACTCCCTATGCCAGCTGGCATCTCCACAAGGCGAAACAGTACCCCCTAAGAACCTTTTCTTCTTATGTGCAAGTACATCAGATCAGTACGTAATGACTACAGGACACCTTTGACTATGGTGTAACAAAATCATGACATGGTGCATCACAGGACAGCATATTATATCATAAATATTAAAGTACATTAGATGTAAGGAAACAGTATTTTTTTTGCCCCCACAGAAGTTCTGGGTGAAGTTCCCTGCTAGCAGCCAAATTGTTCGGCGAGAATCTTTGAAGGTCCTTTCACACGAATGAAAATAAATGCTTTAAATGTATGAGTTTTACATCACCGAGATTGTTAATAAAAAGAAAACGCCATGCTGCAAGATTTTGCCATGCTGTTATTATATGGAAAGCGTGCTTGCTTCTGTGTGCTTGCTGAAAGACGGCATGCCTTGTCAAAAAAAAAAAAAAAATCAGCTTGCCCCTGCTAGTGGAGTTACAGGTCATCATTCACTCCTTGACATGCCCATAAGTGGTCTATTAAGTTTAGTTCTTGTACCTGCCCCCCCTCTGCCCAGCTCCTTTCATCGTACCTGCTGCGCAAGGAATGCAAATTTTAAACACGTAGAAAGATAAAGTGGGGGGAAAAAAGGAATAAAAGGTAAGAGCTGGCACAGGATGTTTTGTTTATCCAATCTTTAAATAATTCATTTTTATCCCTATTGAGCTCATCATCCCAGCATGTCAAAAATAAGCGTGTTCTTCATGGCCTGTTGTTTAGGGCCTAGAATTTCAGACCGAGAGGGAAATATTGCAGAGACTGAGGGAGATACACGAAGAGACTGACCTTTAACTGTACTACCTATAACCAATCTCATCAAATTAAAGCACTGTATATTTTCCTTAATAATCTTTGATTACGCTGGGGTATGAGTGAGCACGGATAGTCAGCGTTGCTATGCAGCGGGATGCCTGCTTAGCACCAGCAGTGCGTTTGGGGATAAGTGAGCAAAGAGCTTTAATTTCATAGGGTTAGAATCCTGCAGGCTTTGGGGTGAGAGGTCACTGGCAGCCCCGCTCACACTGAATATGCAGGAATAAAGGAGTAAATTGCTTGCATCTGTTAGAGGCAGAACAGACAATGATATGATTGGTGAATCAGAGGGTTCTATGTCCTTTGGGGTGATAAAGAGGGGTCCAACCATCAAAAGCTCATAAACGGAGTAATTCTCAATGAGCTTGGCAGAGCTGGGGTTAAAATATCCCAATTTTTAATCAGCTACCCTGTAATATAATTCATGTTTTAGAATGCTTTCAGAGCGAGAATCAAAAAGAAGTAGTGAAGAAAATAAGTCATACTAAAACAATAGATTTCTCATCATAGAAAATACAATACACTCCCTGAATGAGCCCTCTATGTGACTATGTGAAACCATTAGACAAGTAACAATTCATTACATTGAAAGATTCTATCGCCGATTGCTAGGTGCCGTTCAATAATAACGCTTCATAAGCCTAAAACTGCTCAGCACCGCACTGCCAGAGAGAGCTGTCTCTAATTCAATGAGGAATACAAGTTCGGAGCAGGGCTGGCTAAGCATTTCATTATGTTTGTTTAAATATATTTGCCTGAACAATCTTATATTGAGGCTAATATTTCACTTTGATCAAATGAATCCAGAATTTTAACACAGATTTTAAATTTTCTAATTCTGTCCATGAATTTTGCAAGGTTTTCTCAGGAGAGACGGGAGCTATGCTCACAAAAGAGATGTACTTTACATACATAGCGTACATACAGTATGTACATGCATGCACAGATACATACATACACACATATACAATATTGTATATACCTACACCAAACTGTCATTCTATTGAAAGCACTGACAAGTGAAATAAATCTTGAGACAATGGCGCCTACCATGGGGTGGGATATATTAGGTAGCAAGTGAATAGTCAGTTCTTGAAACTGATGTGCTGAAAGCAGGATAAATTGACAAATATCAAGTATCTGAGTGACTTTGAGTTACATTGTGATGGCTGGACAGGTGAGTCGGAGCATCCAACAAATCTTGTGGGGTGTTTCTGGTTTGGAAGACAACTTCGAAAACTGGCAGCAAGATCATGGGTGCACAGAGGGGGTAAAGGTTAGCCATTTGGTCCTTTTCCATAGCATAGAGAGCCTGGCATTTTACCGGACAGGATTGCACAGCATGCTGCACTATTTTGTCCAGACTTTTAGACCTGTAAATAAGGGGTGGTTCCTGTAAAGAGGTGGCATAGCCTAAACATTTTCATTGAGGGAAGGCACAGATATGACATTGCTTGGGGCCCCAGAAATGCCACATCCACCCCTATATACACCCACACATATATGTAGAAAATTAAACTATATACACATACACAGCTGTAGCAGCATTTACCCAAACTTCAGCAATTGGTTAATATGCTGTAACATGAAACATTTTTCAATGACTTTTCACAGTTTTTTGTTGTCTTCTGTGATAAGATATCACGCTGCAGCTTTTTAACTAATTGCAGAAGTTCAGGTTAACTCTGCTACATCTTTACATACTGAGTGATATGGCATACCTGCCCAGGGTTCTAGCTACAGCGCTCACACAACAGTATTTGGCATGTTACCCCATTAGTGTGCAAGTCATGATGCCATTAAAAAAGCAGGGTTACAGTCCTCATGTGAATATTAGCTATAGCGCCTCTATAAAAGTGGTAGTCACAATATTCACTTACCTACTCCACTCTCCTTTTACAGAGAAGACAGACGCAAGGATTTTTCTGATCCTGGACAGATCTCTTTTCTGAAGCTTTGATGAAACTTTCTGTATTATTTGCAGTAATATTGTGTTATTGCACAGATGACAGGTGGGAGGGGTCAATGTGTTTGTGATACTCTCTACACATAACTGGGGTCCTTGCAGCTGCCTCACCAACCTACTTCTTGTCTTGTCTCTAATTAGGTCCTTAAGCGGTCACTAACTTTTTAGACAACCTGGTGTCATTTAATATGTGACTCTGAAAATCAAATGCATTTCACCTAAAAATTTAAAAAATGTTGATGTTTTCTGCCTGGAAAACTTCTCTAAAGTTCATGCCACTTGGTGTCTCTCTCCTTCCTAATTTGCTGTTTGCTGTTACTAGGGAAATTTGTCTTTAGAAACCAAGAGACTCAACATGGAACTCAGGAAGTGGAAGGGGGAGGGACAGATCTCTCTTCACAGACCTGCTCCTCTCAGAAGCCTCTGCATGTTTTCACACAGAGCTCCTTTGTGCTTCCTGTCTGTACACAGCTCAGAGAGGAGTCTCCACCATGTAATAGCTCATAGTGAGTGTAAGGATAGTCTATGTACTTCTAACTAGCTGTTTGTGTTATTCCTGGTGGGATCTTAGAAACAGCAAGCGGCTTTTCCTATTATGTTCAGATCTTGCTTCTCTGGGATCTTTTTAGCTGCATCATTACCTGTATTTGAATCTCCTCTGGTATGTTAACTTGGGCTTTTCTCAGCTGTTTGTTGTCTGTCTGCTATTTTACAGTTACGTTTGGCAGAATTAGCGTTATGTTCATGTGAACCGAGAGCAAGGCAGGTGGTTTGGACTCCGCAACCAGAAATGAACGCACACGCGGTAGTTCAAGAAAAGAATATATATTTACTATAAGTTAATAAAGGCTATTTGAAGGTAAAATGACAGGGATAAAGACAAGCAAAATATACAATATAGCATGAACAATTTCAAGGCAAATTCTGCAATGGTTTCTACTTTTACTCTGTCCACTTCTGCAGTATGGACACTGAATGAACAATATACTCAAAACTATCCCTAACTGACCCTGACATCACATTTGGGTGCACCCCCTTTTCCCCAGTGGTCCAGGTGGACCGCTTACAGTCCGTAGAAGCGCGCGGTGGGGCCCAAAGTCATTCCTTTCTTTTATAGTGAAGCGTCCTCTCCTCACTGTTATCAGGATCTTGGGAGAAATGAAGGTCTTTTTTAAAAGGGAAACCCAATGAATGCAATGTAATCCAACAGCAGATTCCACTCAGCACACTGACAGTCCTGCCGAATCCATACACTGAGCTGGGTTGTAAGCCGGGGTTTAGCAGGTGCTGTCCAGTACATCAACAGCACTGCGAGTCTCTATCTGTGGTATCCATATACACAGTCACAATGTCAGTCTCACTGATCAGCCACTGAGCACAGTTCCTTTCACATGGACTCACTAGTCCTGTTGTCTCTTTACACTCTGTTTGTCTCTGGACCAAGATACAGCTTAGCTGTACAGAAAAATCTCCACACCAGTTCAATACAACACTTGCCAAGATGGCTGCTGCTCTCTGTCTCGTCACTTCCTGCTGCTCTGCTCACACTCTGTCTGCAGAACAGGCAGGCTGACATAAAAGGGGGGGGGTCTCACTCCAGCATCATGTCACAATTACAATGGCTGCTGTCTTAAAGGAACAGAATCACAGAAATACATTCAACATTAACAGTTTATACAGACAAATGAAGCTTAGGACAACATTGGCTGTCTCTTACATATTCCCCCCCACTTTAAGATTGGCAGTCCCTGCCTATTTCTGTATATCCAGAGGGTTGTACTTTTATGCACAGGGTGGTAGTATACCGATGTATGGCAGGCCAAACAAACTCATCCTGCGCATACCGAACAGGGGGAATACCAGCATTTGGCCTAGTGGTCCGTCTGAGGACCGGTGGTATATTATGGGGTGCTGCAGCTATGGGCTGAGAAGGACCAGCGGATTCCGCACCTGAGGGGGCACAGGCCGGAGATACAGTAGTCACAGGTGGAACATCCCCAGGAGCAGGGATCGGCCAACAATCATCCTCCTCGTCTGAGGCCCATTCCGCACCTCCATTCTCTGACTGTGGGAGCTCATTCACATTGGCAGGCCCATCATGATTTGTCCCTTCAGAATGACACAGGCGCAACATATTTCGGTGAAGTACTCGAACACAATCAGTTCCTTCTTTCTGGACCTGGTACACTGGCCCATTCGCATACTTGCGGCCAACAACACGATACGGCAAAGCCTCCCATCGACTTTCCAATTTCCCTTGGGGTTTCTTGACACGAACTAGCACCAGGTCGCCTGGTTGCAATGGTGCTTCTTGCACTGGGGTCTTATCAGGATGGGGATGTTCTTGCAGGCGCTGCCGCACCAATCGATGGATCGTCTCAAGTCTCTGCCGGTGCGCCCGCACCCAAGAGGTTGGATCCCTCGGAGGGAACCCATCCACATCATCCAACTGTAATTCTCCTATACTTCGCCCAGACCGCCCAAAGAGAAGTGTATAAGGAGAGTACCCCGTTGTAGAATGGACCTGATTGTTATAGGCCCACACCATTTCAGACAAGAACTGAGGCCACTGTAACTTCTTGTCTTCCTCCAGAGTCCGCAGCATCTGTAGCAGAGTTCTGTTGAATCTTTCACAGGCCCCATTTCCCTGAGGGTGGTATGGAGTCGTGTGCGACTTCTTTATCCCGTAGATACGTTGAACTTCTTTCATTACGTGTCCCTCAAAGCAGGCACCCTGGTCGGAGTGGATGCGTTTAGGGCACCCATATACTCGAATGAAATCTTGGCACAGAGCACGAGCTGCTGACTCAGCTGTCTGGTCCTTGGTGGCGGTTACCACCGCAAATTTGGTGAAGTGATCCACCATTACGAGGCAATACTGGTGTCCGCTATTGGATGGGCCCACCATTAGATAGTCTATCATGACGATTTCTAAAGGTTCCTGGGTCACGATGGTTTGCAGGGGAGCTCTCTGTTCTATTGCCTTATGGATCTCACAAGTTCGACAGCTGCGGCATACTTCTTCGACCATTTGACGAAGACCAGGGCAGTAAATCAGTCGCTGTAACCAACGAAAGGTCTTCTCATGACCAAAATGTCCATTCTTATTATGAGCCTCAACTGCCAACGAGCGAGCCAGTTCACTAGGCACCACAATTTGGTATCGAATGTCGATCTCAGAAGGTAAATAGACCTTTCGGCATAGCACTCCATTTTTCACCTCCAACTTTTCCCACTGACTCAGAACAGATAATATCTCACGTGTCAGTCGTTCTCTTTCCTCTCTACAGGGCTTCTGGCCTTTCTCAACACACTTGATCATCTGTGCCAGCCCCTCATGGGTCTGTTGTATCTGTGCCCATTCCTGTCGTGAGGGACCAAAGAAAGGAGCCGTTTCAGTCCCCTCCATCTCAAACTGATTAGCGGCGGCCAAGGCCTGTGAAAATCTGCTGAAGTCGGGCACCTCCACATGCTCCAACTCATGATCCACGTCTACTGTGGGGGTCTGGGCGGTTACCCTAGAAAGCCCGTCAGCATTCTGGTTCTCTGTCTTGGACCGATACTTAATGCGGTAATTGAACTTAGTCATTCGGGCTATCCACCTCTGCTCTAACGCCCCGAGCTTGGCATTTTCCAGGTGAGCTAGTGGGTTGTTGTCAGTCAGTACTAAAACTTCAGCACCGGTCAAATATTCAGAGAATTTCTCGGTCATGGCCCATACCAGTGCCAACAGCTCCAACTTAAATGAACTATAATTCTCGGGGTTTCTTTCAGAATCTCTCAAAGACCGGCTGCCGTACGCTATGACCCTCTCCTGGCCATCCTGAAGCTGGGAAAGCACTGCTCCAAGACCATACAGGCTTGCATCCGTATACAGCTGGAACGGCAAGTGGTAATCAGCATATGCCAAGATTGGGGCTGTTGTCAGTGCATCCTTTAATGCCTGGAAGGCTTGTTCCTGTTCAAGTCCCCACTTCACGGACCGGTTCTTTGGACCACCGGATGTGCCTCGTAGGAGAGCATTAAGTGGTGCTGCTACCTTGGCGAAATCCTTAATAAACCGTCGATAGTAACCGGCTACTCCAAGGAACGCCCTCACTTCTCGCAGGGTAGTCGGTATTGGCCAATCTTGAACAGCCGCTATCTTGTCTCTTGATGGTCTCACCCCTTCTCCTGATACGCGGTGACCCAAGTAATCAATTTCAGATTGGAACAACCAACATTTACTGGGTTTCAATTTGAGCCCATGTTCCCGCAATCTTCGAAATACTTGCCCCAACTGGTGGAGATGGTCTTCAAAGGTCGCAGAATACACTATAATGTCATCCAAGTAGATGAGAGTGAACTCAAAGTTGAAGTCACCGAGACATTTCTCCATCAACCGCTGAAACGTTCCGGGAGCATTTGTCAACCCGAAGGGCATCCGGTTAAATTCGTATAGTCCCATGGGCAAGATGAATGCCGTCTTCTCCTTGTCTTTTGTGGCCATCGGCACCTGCCAATACCCACTAGCCAGATCTAGTGAGGAGAAGTACCGGGCTCTCCCCAGCGCTGAGAGGGACTCCTCAATCCGTGGCAAGGGGTAGGAATCTCGTACGGTGCAAGCGTTTAACTTCCGATAGTCTACGCAAAATCGGATGGACCCATCTTTTTTTCTTACTAACACCACAGGAGCTGCCCAGGGACTCTGGCTTTCTTGGATGATCCCACCCTGTAGCATCTTAGCTAACAGTTCTTTTACTTCCTGATACAACTGTGGAGGAATTTGTCGGTAGCGCTCTCTAATTGGAGGGGTGTCTCCTGTGGGAATCTCATGGTAGATCCCTGTGGTACATCCAAAATCTTCAGCATACCGTGAAAAGGCGGCTCGGTTCTCCCACAACAGTTCATCTACCTTCTGCACCCATTCCAGAGAACATGAACTTGCATCCATCTTCATCTGTTCTCGAATTGCACGGCCATTCCATTCAGAGGTGGGTTCCTCATCTTCTCCCATGGACACAGTTACGGTCCACTCATCCCTTTCAGTCGGCTTCAGCTGCATTGGAGTTACTTTCCTTACTTCCTCCGGAGTCACATAGATGTTAGCCAGCAGCCTCCCTGGGGTCAGGTCCACACTCTGGTCCTGAGTGTTTACACATCGAAGTGGTACTCTTCCATTGCGAACTATTGCCAAGGAACGGGCCACTAGCGGATCAACACCTCCTTCGGCTGCCTGCAGTGGTTCTACCAACACAGCTATGCCCTCTAGTTTCCGACAGGTGCCTATGGGCATGGACACTATTGTCTCCCGACTGGGTGGCAGTGTAACTTTTGTATGCAAAGGAACTGAAATTCGAGCCAGAGGACGCTGTGCATCTGAACTTTTCTGTAAGCCACATGTCCGGATCAGCCGCTGGAAAGCTGTTTGAGTAGGCCGATGGGTGGTGGTTTCTTTCCAATAACCGTGACCTTTCTTTTCAAAGAGGATCTGATCTAATTCTTTTAACACATTCATCCCCAAAATGACAGGGACCTTTACTTCATGTGACTCCTGTACCACCACAATGCCTTTCCTACCTAGATCTTGGCCACATACCCGGACATTCATCCAGGCCACTCCCACGACTGGAACTGGTAACTGGTTAGCTGCGACCACTCGTACGAATGTATGGGGATCATATTTCACATGTTGCTGGAAGTACCGTTCATAACAGTCTCTACTCAAGGTCGTTACTTGGGAACCCGTGTCAATCATCCCGGTAACCGGAATACCCTCCATTTCCACCTGTATAACAGGACTTGCAGCGATCAGGTCATCATTAGGGCATTCTCCCCACATAGTCTCCTTGTCAGTCTCCCCTACTACACGCCCTACAGCAGCAGGGGACTTCAGTTTAACGGCGGTCTCTCATAAGTTTGTCGCTGCTCTGGACATCTAGCAGCAACGTGGCCCATCCGTCCACACTCCCAGCAGCGTATCTCCCGTCGTTCTGGCCATCTGTTTGGGCCCCTTCGGTAAGCCCCTTCGATTTCTCCTGAGCACTGCATTAACTGATTTGGACCCCTTCGGTAGGTCCTATCCTCATCCCTCCAGCGGGGTGGTGGGTGATTCTGATTTTCTGGATATGGACGGCTCACCCTTTCACCTCCAGTTTTCTGGAAGTCTGCAATTTTCATAGAATGTTCATCACAACGGGTGTGCAAGTGTTCCATTTGCTCTTGCAGTTTCTGCATTACTGTGAGAATTTCTTTAACCGTCCCCTTTTCTACTGTCTCTGAGCCAGAACTAGCCCCCTGTGACAAAGTAACTCCAACTGCGGTCTGGGGCTTCGGGAACATACTATTGGCACGGGAGATGGCCTCTACCTGTACATCATGGAATTTAGCATCAGTCTCTCGTCGTATAAAATCCTGCATAGTCACAGTTAAACTGCCGTCACGTATCCCCAGGACAAACTGGTCACGGAGAGTCCGATCAGGGTTACAGAAGGCTGGCGAGCCCCCTCTTTCCTTCACTTGAATATCTTGGAGCAGTTCTTGTAGGGCATTTGCATATTGGGGAAGGCTTTCATTCTCCTGTTGTACCCTCTGGAAGAACCGAGCCTGCAGAGACCCCAGCAATGCAGTTTCTCCATAAATGGTTTCTAGAATCTGGACTACTTGCTCAAATGTCTGCCTTTGTTCAAATGGCCTCAATATCACCGTGGTCTTAGCATCCCCTTGTAATGTCAATATTGCTAGCTCTACTAGTACTTCTGGTGCGGTCTGGTACATTCGCTGTATCATTCGTATCTGTTCCACCCACATACTCACTGACATATTATTGCCATCAAATTTAGCTAACTGACTTATTATAGCCCCTGCTGGCATTCTTCCTCCAGCACCATTCTCCCGAACGGGTGCGTCACCGTCCATTCTGGTAAGCGGATCCTGCCGACTACGCCAATTTGTGAACCGAGAGCAAGGCAGGTGGTTTGGACTCCGCAACCAGAAATGAACGCACACGCGGTAGTTCAAGAAAAGAATATATATTTACTATAAGTTAATAAAGGCTAATTGAAGGTAAAATGACAGGGATAAAGACAAGCAAAATATACAATATAGCATGAACAATTTCAAGGCAAATTCTGCAATGGTTTCTACTTTTACTCTGTCCACTTCTGCAGTATGGACACTGAATGAACAATATACTCAAAACTATCCTAACTGACCCTGACATCACATTTGGGTGCACCCCCTTTTCCCCAGTGGTCCAGGTGGACCGCTTACAGTCCGTAGAAGCGCGCGGTGGGGCCCAAAGTCATTCCTTTCTTTTATAGTGAAGCGTCCTCTCCTCACTGTTATCAGGATCTTGGGAGAAATGAAGTCCTCTTTAACAGGGAAACCCAATGAATGCAATGTAATCCAACAGCAGATTCCACTCAGCACACTGACAGTCCTGCCGAATCCATACACTGAGCTGGGTTGTAAGCCGGGGTTTAGCAGGTGCTGTCCAGTACATCAACAGCACTGCGAGTCTCTATCTGTGGTATCCATATACACAGTCACAATGTCAGTCTCACTGATCAGCCACTGAGCACAGTTCCTTTCACATAAACCCACCACCCCCCTTTCCTCTTCACACTCTTTTTTCCTCCGGACCAAAATACAGCTTAGCTGTACAGAAAAATCTCCACACCAGTTCAATACAACACTTGCCAAGATGGCTGCTGCTCTCTGTCTCGTCACTTCCTGCTGCTCTGCTCACACTCCCCCCAAAAAAAAAAAAAAAAAAAAAAAAGGGGGGCCCACCCCCACCACACAAAAACAAAAAAAAAAAACCACAAAAAAAAAAAAAAAAAAAAAAAAAAAAAAAAAATAAAATTAATATATAAAAAAAAAAAAAAAAAAACAAAACAACACCCCCCCCCCACAAACAACAAAAAAAAAAAAAAAAAAAAAATTTCTTTTCTTCTCCCCACCCCCACCCCCCCCCCCCCAACCCCTTCTCTCTCCCTCCCCCCCCCAAACAAAAAAAAAAAAAAATAAAAATAAAATATTTTTTTTTTTAAACAACAACAAATAAAACACCCCAAAAAAAATAAAAAGAAAAAAAAAAAAAAAAAAAAAAAAAAAAAAAAAAAAATAATATTCAAAAAAAAAAACGGGGGGGCCCCCCCCGCAAAAAACACAACACAAAAGGAGGGGGGGGGGGAAACAAGAGGAAGGGGGGGGGGCATAGGAGTAAAAATTATTAAAACAGGGCCCCACACATTTTTGTGATGGAGGTTACTTTCATTGCAAATAAATAAAGCTGTATGAGCCGTCACCAGTCAGTGTCCTTTAATTTGCAGATGTTGCCTGAACATATAAAGTTACAGTCTGATATGGCATCATATCCTGTGAGGCAATGCGGGAGCATGAACAGTGGAGGATTAGTTTTAGGGATTCTACCTGCGGAAGGGTTTACATTAGGAATTGTGATAGGCCTGTCTGAGAAGATGCGTCTTTAGTTTGCTCTTGAAGCTGTAAAAATTGGAGTTAATCTAATTGTCCGTGGTAGAGCATTCCAGAGAAGTGGTGCAACTCTGGAGAAGTCTTGAGTGAGAGGTTCTGATGAATGAGCCTAATCGGCAGGGACTCTTGAGCTGGAGTCCACGGCAAGATCGAGCAGGATGCTGACTTTCCCGCCCCCAAGTCTGCAGCAGATTCGTTCGTGTGAACGTACCCTGACATGTATAGAAATGAGTAGTAGTAATAATGGAAGGGAGAGGGTTAATAAAACCAGGTCAGATTATATGGAACAGTATAGAATCTACAATTTGTTTTATGTATAAGGAGTTATTTCTTTCTTTAGAGGAAGCTGCAAATCCTTATGGGAATTGAAGGGCATGAAGTGTTGAGCAGTAAGTTACTGCCGGACTGTTCAGTATAGTACATGCCCCCTACCTCAAAGAAAAATAGAAAATGTGGTGCAGCCATAATGGAACTATTAGCAGCAAGATTCTGCAGATCTTTCTTCTTTTTATGACAATTCAGGTACCTTTTTTTTCTTGGCAAATGATAACCTAAGGATAAGTCATCAATATCAGATCGATGGCGGTCTAACACCTGAGACCACGCACCCATCGGCTGTTCTCAGCAGTCGCTATAGAGAGAACAGAGCTGAAAGCAGATTGCTTTATTCTCCATGTAGTGGCTATGGTGAATTTCTGCAGCTCAGCTTCCATTCACTTGTATAAGAGGTGAGCTGCAGGAACTCAGCATAGCCACTACACTGAAAACAAAGCATCTGGTTCTATTTTGTATAGTTGCTGTTGAGAACACGTGATTGGGGGAGTCCTGGTGTCAGTCCCATGAATATCTGATATTAGTGACCAATTTTAAGGATAGGTCAATATTATTTGCCTGGAAAAATCATTTCTTTTTTAAAAATTAAGCTTTACCTCTTGGACTTATTTTACAATATGTGCGTTTATTCCTATTCCTATCTATAAAGGGCATGTCTTGCTCTTTCTGTTTCACTTGCACCTAAAAGACCACCACTTTTGTTCACTAGTAGGAGATCCAAAGTAATCGTGGTACCATGTTTATAATTTCTCTTCAATATGATATTGATGTAAATATACTGTAGATAGATAGATGTATATTTCTAAAGTTCTAAATACACAGAAGACACACTGCTATAAAAGTTTTTAAAAAGTAATAAAAATAAAAAAAATAAAGTTTTGCCAAGTAATGATATACAAAACATTGCATACCCCCTATCACACTACAAACGCCAGTTCCATGTACTGCCTTGTAGTTTGCAGTCCAAGTCGGCAGGGTCTGGTGATCGAAGGTCACATATGTCTACTGTCCTGGAAGGCACTTGAAAGCACTACATATTTTGTATTCATCCTGCTTCCTTTCTGAGTAGGAGGATATGGCTTACAGTAGAGAAGCTGGTGTGATGTTTGTTTGTGCGCGAGCACCGTGGGATCTCTGTACAGATTCTCTTATTTACTGTGCAGGCCAATTCGCTGGGTATGTTTGCCTATTTCTCTGGGATAAAAGACCTCAAATGCAAATAAAGGCAAACAGGTATTTTCAGTGAATTTCTTAAGTCCCAGGGTACAAGTCAGAAGAAGAAGACACCACAATAAAACATATTGGTGCATATTTGTGCCTGTCTGAGCAACATTAACTCCTCAGTTGCCCATAAACACACAGCAAAAATTATAAACATAAGGTTTTGATTGATATTTTGTCCATAATACTCACATTCTCAATTGGCTTCAAGGGTCTTGTGAATCCCTACAACAAATTCAAAAGAAAGTCACCGAAAACATATCAAATTCACAGTATATGATTGAATAGGCCTTACTTACTGATAGGGCAGGTTAAAGGGGACCTGTCGCCAGAACCCAGGATATCAACAGATGGATAGGTTAAGGTCACCTGAATCAGTGCTTCTACCTTGTGAATTAGTGCCTCTGTTGCTTGCTGACACCCCCCATTCTGTTAATATGCTCATGAGCTCTGTGGAGGAATAAGGGTGTTTCTGTTGCTCCAAAGAGGTAAACAGCAATGCCTTCTTGCTCCAAATAGTTCATTTAAGAAAAATGGCAGTATCTTGGCAACAGAGGCACTGATTCCCAAGGGCAAAACACTGTTTGATTTAGATGACCCTATCCTATCTATCTGCAGGGCTGGGTTGATATGCTGGGTTCTGGTTACAGACTTCTGGTAAAACACCAATTATGTCCATTGGACCTCTTCTATGGCCTTTTGGGAAATGGTAATATATTAGCCATATTGCATGTTTATCTGATATATTTGTTTTAACCGTTGCCTTGATGAAAGTCGCTCTTGGGTGTTGGTACCCATTCTATAAAATTTCTATTAATTATTTACTATTACCCAAGCCATATCTTCATGTTATTGTAGCCTTGGGCAAATGTTTTATGTCCGGGGTGCAAATTCTACCAAGATTAATCAACCATTTATTAGAGAGATTATAGGGATTAGATTAAACTAGGGAGCAGGGGGGTCTCTTCCCAATTGCTGATCTTTTATACATAGGTAATGGATCTCAGTTCAGCCTGACATTCAGGATACTTGTATTTTACCAGAGAAACTTGCGTGACTTCTGTATTATCTCTCTGTGTCTCCTGTGAATCCATGCACACTGGTCTGAATGGTATCTGTCAACAATTATATGTCTATTAAACAACAATCTATTTATGTGCAAATAGAGCTTCTCAAGGAGACTATTGACAGGGCTTTATCAATACCCCATCCAATCTGAACTAACACAACAAGAAATTAAATACTTGGCTGCATTGTCTCTTGCCAAACTCCCCTAGGAATGGGTTTAATTCACAGTAAGTAAAGCACCTTCCTCTCAGTTAATGCCAGGCTGGAATGAACGATTTGTGAATAGTATTAATTGGTTTTCCTCATGCTTCATTATCAGGCTGAGGATGTGCAGATAACTGACTGCATGCCTATATTAACCCTATTGCATGTATTATCAATGAGGAGTCCTTGGCACGTTGTCAGCATTGTTTTGCAGATCTTCCTTCTCCATAAATATATACAATATTTCTATGTATATTTAATGAAAAAAAATAGAAAATATGCTTGATATTGAAAGACAAACCTGAATCCAACGTACAAAACTTCTAAATGCTAGAAAGAAATGCTAAAGGTCTCCTTC
Organism: Leptodactylus fallax; assembly: GCA_947044405.1. Lineage (NCBI taxonomy): Eukaryota > Metazoa > Chordata > Amphibia > Anura > Leptodactylidae > Leptodactylus > Leptodactylus fallax. The sequence continues at coordinate 5,400,215 of CAMRHE010000081.1, read as the reverse complement.
TTTGTACTCCGGTATGTAAACACTTTATATAGAGGTACAGACATCTCCCTTAATATAGCACCATTAAAGGTTTATGACTCTACCTCTGTAGGCCTCCAATTTCATGCAAAATATTTGTTCTGATTTATACAATATTTCAGTCTAGCAGGAGAATATCTCTGTAAATCGGTGCTGTATGGATACCTCATACTGTACCGCAACACATGGAGTTCTTGTACAGAGGTGTAGAGACTCCATAGGCAGCCATACAGGGCTGTGGACATGAGCCCAAATTCTCTGGCCTCTTACCAATAACCTCACCACCAGAAATTATATACATATGAGACCTCTCTTACCTTTCTTCTTGGCTGGACAAGTCTAGATTTGTGTATCCCAAGTTAAGCACATTTTCCAAGTTAACACAAAGGGATATGCTAACTATACTATTTATGTCTATGAGTGGCCACCATATGTGCGTGGGAGGGGTAAATTGCAGCTTTTAAAAGCTCTTTTAGCATGTTGTTATATTGTGTTGATTTGGTTTCATGAGAAATTGCAGCTGTTAACCAAATTCAAGATCTGTTACTTGCAGACACATCCGTAGCCAACTACAGCTCTGGTTTTTACCACCTGGCGTATACCCTAAGGCAGGGGTAGGCAACCTTCGGCACTCCAGCTGTTGTAAAACTACAACTCCCAGCATGCATACTTGCTCTGCTGTTCTTGGAACTCCCATGGAAGTGAATGGAGCATGTTGGGAGTTGTAGTTTCACAGCAGCTGGAGTGCCGAAAGTTGCTCATCCCTGTCCTAAGGTATCATAAGAGAAGGTGGACAGTGACCTACTAAACTTTATTAAAGGCTCATCTACACTTTTTGCAGCTTGTCTTCTCCACCTACAGTATTTCTTTTTAATAGAAATCAGTTTTGTAAAAATGGTAGAAAATGCAATCCAAACATTCAGAACAAAAGGATAATAATCTGTATTCAAGTGGTCTCATTGCAAAAACTTGTAACAGAGTCTAATTTCATCAACACCATCAGTAGAAACTGTGACTCCAGTAAATGGACAGCTTAAGATCATTATGGTTAGAGATGAGCGAATCGATTCTGCAGAAGTGGAATTCAATCCGAATTTCAGGAAATCTTCCATTCGCCATGATTCCGGATTTCCTGATGCTTCACGGTAACGAATATTTAGTAAGGACCTTTGTGACATCAGACGGTCACATGATATTCTCTAGTGATGTGATTGGGTAGGCGTGTCTTTGCTTGATAGCAGATCCTTCCACATGAATAAAAGTTGTCCATGCTGGAGAGAGAGAGAGAGAGAGAGAGAGAGAGAGAGAGAGACATGACCGCGGCACCAAGGGCTTCAGCCATTTTGCCGCCCACCTGCCCACCCCGGCTCTCTGCAGCCCGGAAATAGCTGTTTATTCACCGCAAAGTAATTTGGATCGAAGCAAATTTATTTTGGAACTTCGAATCGAACTGCCGAATTGAACTTTTGAGAAATTCGCTCATCTCTAATTATAATGTTTACTCTGTCACTTGTGTCCATTATCCAAATTCTTACACATAAAATAATAATGAAAAGAAAGCAAGACTGGTGACCAATACAGTTATAACTTGCCCCAGATAGTAAATTTGGGCTGAGATGTCCCTGCTGGAGCCCACTTCGATCCCCACCCAATCTGCCCACTTATTTTTTTGGTTAAAAATTGCTAGCGTAGAAAATGCACCACCTTTAAGCCAGTAAACTGATGGGATCACCTTAATAAATTCTCCCCACAGTGGCAACTTGTTATTTGTCTAGTAAAATTAATTTAATCTGGAACCTTAGTGGTCTGGACTTAAACAGAAACGGTCCTAACTCACATTTCACAATGCCTATCAAAATATGGCAAGTGTCACAAGACCACAACCACATAAATGTAAAATAGTAATAATCTTTATTAATATTATATGCTAAGATAATTGGTCATCACAATGACACATGACAATTTATAAACAATGTAGCGGTGGTCAAGGGTACAAAGCAAAAGTAACAAAGATGTTGTTTAACAGTAATGATATAAAATAACAGTAGCAACTGAGTAGACCCCCAGCACTTTGTACAGTAAATAAAGTACAAGCACAGAGTAAACAATAAAGCTTCCTAATATTGTAGCAATCGCAATAACAACCTAAAGTGCACATATATTCCAATACCAAGCTGGTTTCTGCATCATGTAGCCCTCAACCACAACAGGCCACCTCCACAACACTCTGACATGCATTTCACCATCAGCTTTCTCACAGTGTGAAACTCATTTTCAATCTGTAATGTAAAGAAGGAACACGGATGATCATTGAATAGATTAAATGTGATCTCTGCTACATGTTCAGGTGAGGACCCAACTCAAACCCATAGCAGTTGGGATAAGAAATAATGATCAAATTACAGTAATTCTGATAGATCCTCACCAATATAGTCTGATTGGAGCTGGATCGTGAAACTTTTTCATGGTTTCTATCTGTGACTTTTGCTGAACCTATGTACAATGTACAGTATATCACTAATAAGACACAAACTATGAGTAATTGTGGCATTACTTTCCTCTCTCCATTGACAATACATACAAAGCATTCTTGGTCAAACAGACACCAATGGGTTGCTCTTCTTGGGAACACATATTTTCCCATTTTTGCTTTACTGTGTAAGCTTTGTTATGCCATAGAAACTTTAAGTGTAAATCAGTAGACAACCTCACTATCGTATTGTACTGTATATAGACTGTGGTTTCATTTACTGTCTACTTGAGTCAATAACACCGCTTGTGAGGCCTGGATTATCTCTGGAAGTATTCGTAACAGCAGAAGACTAAAAGATATTTCAAGTATGGCACCCATATAAAAATAGATTGTACTAAAAATATTTAAAGGGCAAAATGTGGTGGGTTTTGGATAATGGTGGACTCTGATACATTATGTAATTGACAGGTCTTCTGTGAAATGGCGCTGATCTTATTGGAACTGCCCCCTAGTGTTTAGTTTTTCATATAGTTTTTTTAACTGTGAAAATAGCACAATAGATCCTATACTGATTGTATATGTAATATGAAAGTAGTCAAATGCTTTATCAGTACAGACTTTATAAAAAGAATTGAAGGCATGGATTTCATATAATGATGAGACTAAAGTGATATCTAGATCCTCACAAATTAATTTTTTTTTACTCTCTGTCTTAATATAGCAATTATCTTTATTCTGCTTGCTGATATTAGGATTGGCAAACATATGTGGGACAATAAGGGGACAGGTCCTTTCGAAAAGCCATTTTTGAGCTAATGTACATTGCCATCTTTACTCACTGGCTTTTCACTGCCTCTGTTATCTTCAAAACATTTGCACCTTTGACTTTGATAACATTATAACACCAATAAAGAGATTGCTTCCTGGATATACACTTTATATAGCTGATGGTTGAATGCTCCTCCCTCGCCACCCCATTTTCCCCCATTAGACGTGCCTGGTCAGCTGAGTGTCCATGTGTTCTCAATTAGGAGTGAGGAATAAGGTGCGCTTCCTGAGAAGAAATAGGCATGTTGAAATTCAGTTTGTCTGACCCTTCTTTCCCCTGACAGCAGGAATTAGAAGAGCGTCAAGGCAGTCCCATACATGACTATCTGCGGAGAACGCGAGTGACGGAGAGCCCGCCTGTTAAAACAGCGATTACCCGCAGACCCCATAGACCCATTTTTATACTGAAACCGGCAGAAAGAAAAGTCCTCCATGCAGGACTTTTCTCTCCACTGATTTTTGGCATAATCTGCAGCGGAGTCTACTACGGAGATGTGAACCTAGCCTAAGAAGAAATATTTTTTTGTTATGTTAATAAGGGTAGGAATAAATGCCATATGCAAGAAGCAAGCAATAGGCAAGATAGATAGGTCATGAGTCCTAATATGAGGCCAATGTCACACTGATGAGGTCTCCGTGTCAGCCTTTATACGATCAACTTGTTTCTTTTACCTAACTCATAGTAAAAAGATATTGGGGGAATTTACTAAAGGGGTTTTCCCATGAACACAACCACATTGAAACTTGTAGATAATTAAAAGTTTTTGTAAATATACTGTAGTTAAAAATTTTTGCAGAGTTTTAAAGATTTTCTCTATTTCACCAGAATGAAATCTACGCCAGCCAGGGGCCACAATAAATCTGATGGGCCAAGGCATCTGCCTTGATTTCCGCCCAGCTCTAACCACTATCTTAAAAAGAGATGAGTCAGGTAGAAAACTACAAAGTTTTGAGCAAAGTAGCCATGCAACTTCTAGAGCTGTTTTCTGGAATAGGTCGGTTAATATATTCCATTCATTGTAATTTTTTACTTTGCTGAATTATTGTACTAAAAATATACTTACAGTGTATCATATCAGCTTTTTTACTTTTTTACTGTCTTTTTATTTATTTTGCATATAGTAAAAAACTATTACAGATAAGGAGAATTGCAGGTTCATAGACCCACAACACTTGTAAAACACATAGTACTGTATAGTTTGTATAATAGTATATGCACATAAAAATAGTGAGACTCCAATATAGCGAAATGCCACTTTGCATGGTTAATTATCGAGACGAGGGCAAGTAGGTCCAAGTACCAGCTTTTTCTGCAGTTATGAGATTTTATTTCCTTCAGGTTTCCCTTCAGGTTTTGTTAGGAGGTTTGTCCACTAGTTGACAATAATTCCATGAACCCACAGACTGCCAGGCAGCTCTAATAACTACTATGCCAACATACTGTGTAGTAACTTATTGCGGAAGATTTACTAAGAAAAATGGACCCAAATTCTGGTGCAAAGTACACCAATAGAACATGTCATTCATTATGTATTTCAGACACTTTTTTTTTTTTAGAAACATAGAAGATTCATGTCAGAAAAAGAGCACATGCTCCATCTAGTCTGCCCTTATATTATTACCATTTTATCTTAGGATAGACAAGTATCTATCCCAGACGTGTCTACATTCACTTACTGTAGATTACCAACCACATCTGCTGGAAGTTTATTCCAAGCCTCAACTACTCTTTCAGTGAAATATTTCCTGACATTGCATCTGATCTTTCCCCTCAATTGTTAACATTTCTCTAAAAAGTTTGGAAAGTGTCCAGGAATATGGCTAAGAAGAGTGATATAATACACCAGATTTATTAGGGCATATGTAATAATTTTTGGGTGCAAAATATTGGTGTAAAGTATGTCAGCCAAGAGATGGCATAAGAAAGTGAAGCAAGCAAGTCAAGCATGTCAAGCAAGATGCACCAAATTTATTATGGAGATACAGTAAATTTGCCACAGTTTCCTTTTGTCTGGTCTATTTTGTCTTGTCTAACTTAAGAATATCAGTATAAATCTTTACCATTGTGGTTTATGTGACTATACTGAATTAGACAACTGGGTGTACAGTATCAGTCTTTTATAGACGATTGGACTATAATATAACATAATAAATAAATAACTTTTCTTTCAACAAAATTTTTAAGGTAGAAATACCCCTGAGAAATTACATTTGTCCTGTTGACTATGCAAAAACCTTTCCCACTTGGTCCATATTGTTGGCTTAAAGTGGTAGCTCTTTTTTAAGACATTTCCTGCCCATAAACTTTAATAGAATGTGGTATACGTATGTTATAGAGGGGAATTTTGCACATCCAAAAGCAGATAGAAAAGGCATTCAGTTGGCAGTCAAACTCATTGTGTCATAGTCATGTATGATCCTCCTGTGCATTCCAGCCAACCACAGGTCTATTGCCATATTGAAATAATACTATGACCACACACAGCACAAACCTTTAACCCAACAACTGATTCTCAGTATGGTGAAAACAATCCATCATTGTATTTCATGCATGGCCATTCATCTGAATGGCTAACTAGTAATACTACATTTCCCCCATTGTGGACTTTGTAGGGAAAATGTCTATCTGGCTGCAGCTGTTATTTTCTTGGCAGAACAATTGTGTTGAGTTCTGAAAATGGCGGAAGAAGAGGAGAAACCTAATGCAAACTATGGCATTATAAACATGACCATATTACAGATTGCTTTGTTTATAGCTGTAAGGTTGGATTCACATGACCGATTCCCATCCATGAAAAATGGTCTGTGTTCAGGCCATCTTTCCTGGACTGAACTTGGCCATGTAAGTTGAACTCCCAGCATAGTGGTGATGAAGAGCTACTGTAATGAACCGACTTATAGCGGCCAGTTTGGTACAGGAGTACTTTGGGAAGCTCACTGCAGTATAACTCACTATGATGCAGTGAGTTCAATTCAGTCAGGGAAATACGGTCCACACACGAACCATTTTTCTTGGACTGGATTCATGTGAATCTGCCTAATATAGCTCCAATACTGTAACTATGTAGGTAACTTTATATATATGTAAACACTGTAGATTCTGAGATGAGAATAACAATGATATGTTTCATCTCTTGGCCTATTATGGAAATACGGTGCATCATGGAGGTATATTATGGCAGCATTCATAGGGGCAGATTTATTAAGACTGGTGTTCCGAGTGTCAGTCTTTATTCATTCCTCCTCTGGTGTGAGTTGCAACAAAATGATTTAGAGGCTCTGGTTTCTTAGTAATTCTGGCTCATCTCCGGAGTTCCTGTGCTCCAGAATTAAAATGACAGTAAATCTGTCAGGATGTGGTGTCCACACCACGGCCCAGCTTGATCCCCTCCCTATATAGCCCAATTTGTACAAAATTGATGAGCACTGCAGAAAATGCCTAAGACTAAGGCCCCACATTGCAGAAATGCTACTTTTTTAGTTGCAGATTTTGCTGCAGTTTTTGAGCCAAAGCCAGTTGTGGATTGAACTGAAGGGAGAAGTATAAGCGTTGCTTTTATATTTCCCAATATTCCAGGTCCGTAATAAAAGCTCATAGTTTACCGCCATACATATGCATGCAGCAGCGCCATGTCAATGCACTCTAAAAGCAAGGTTAAAAAAACTTGTTGCAGTGTCAGATAAACCTGTATAGTTGGGATGTATAATTAATAAGTAAGAATTGATACCTATAATACTGATAGTTTAATTCTCTGACCTGTGTAATAAAGTCAAGTTGTGTTCCATCACATCTTTACTAAATGTCCCTTATAATAGCTGACTCCCTAAGCTGCGGTAGTGCTCCATTGTAGAAGCAGCACAGGGATATATAGTATGCTCGACTCTTACTATAGATATGTAAAGCATTTCTTTAACAGATTTCCATACAATATAAACAAAGCCTCTAGTAAAGAATTGCTCAGTATATGATTAGCAAGGACACGGGATTTCAGTTTAATCCCATACAAAACATGTATGGGAAGTAAATGCTGTGTGGTAATGGCGACAATGCTGCCTGTTACACGTATCCCACTCCCATCCACATCCAAGGACAATAGCAGATGCTAAAATGATGCAGTTTGCATTATTTCTGCTGTGTGCTTGTTTACACAAGACACCTGCACCAGATTTAAAGGATTTGCGCTAATAAAGCCAAATTGCAGCAAACAAAAGTTCTGCTATCAGCTTTAAGGACCAATCTGGGATACTTGACATTTTTTTTAATTCATGTTGCCTTTTAATAAGTATTTTAATTCCTTAGCTGGTGCTTTTTGTCTTTCACGAAGATCTGAGAATGTGAAGCTGCCCCCTTTTATTTGTATGTCTCCCTCTGTTTTCTTATTCTCCTTTGTACCAAAGCATCCAGAAACATTTCCATCCACAACTTTCATTTGAGTAATTTGCAATATATATAGTATGTGCGTATATATACTGTATATATATATATATATATATATATATATATATATATATAATAAGCTAAGGCTTTTGAAGTAGCTACAGGTGACTACTATATCATGGGTGTGAAACAGTTAATGAAAGACATACACAACAATGGCTCTCAGTAATGATGTTCTCTTTATCTTCCCAGATTTTCTTTCCCCATTTGTCGTCAAATTATTTTTTTTCCTTGGTTATTATGCCTGCTCTCCTTTGTCTTGCACTGAATAATACCCTTGAACTTATCTCTCTTTTTGTCCCTCTTCTTATATTCTATGGCATGTTCCTTTCTTCTATTCTTCATTTCTTTCTTGTAGCTGCCCACATCTCTAACCTTTCTTGCCACACCATTATTTTTAAAATACATAATACAATGAACTAATGGTCATAGATACAGTGTTCCTATACAATGCATTGTGGGACGGACACCATAGCCATACATTTACAGAAACTGTAGCGATATATATATATATATATATACATATATATATATATATATATATATATATATATATTTGGCATTTCTTATATTTTATACAGTATACCATTTTTTAAAGTATTTCATTTTTCAGGAATTTACATGCAAAAATGACAGAAATAAAAATCCAGAACACGACTGTTGATCCACACTTCAAACACATCAAAAACTTGTATTTTTCATGTTATTATTAGTATTCAAGGTAATTAGGCACTTTGACCTCATTTGCATCAGTCGCATCTCATTATATTGTTTAAGTGTAATTAGTACCAATAGAGGAATGGGCAAATCTTTTAACAAAAATATTCTCTCTTACAAATATGTCTAGTGATTTTATCTCTATTTAGCTTATGTCTAAAGTGACAAAAAAATACTTAAAATCCTGCAAAGGCATGTAACCTATAATTTTGTTGCAAATGGATGCACTTTTCAGATATAATTGATTTTATTACCCAATGTAGTACTTGATGGAGGGTAAAAATGTATGTCTATTTATTTATTTATTTTATTACTTTCTCAAAATGTAACATCTGGATATCAAAGGTCATGTCACATTTGCATATTAAGCTCTTGATTGTCATGTTAATTTTTAATAGCAAATTACATACAGATATGTTTCATACAGATTGATACAAACACACCTATTAGAAAATTCTAAATGAATTAATCTTGAAGCGGCAACAAAAACGTTGACATAACAATCGAATGGGAAAATGACAAATATTAATTAAATATAAATATAAAAAAAATAAGTAAATTTAGATTGAATTATACATTGTTACGTAAATTCTAATAGCCATATGACCTTAATGCTCTTTAAGTGGAGTGTGAATATTATACTGCTTTTATTTTACATATAGAATGATATTTGTTATTTGGAGTGTATGTTTCTATTATATATTTGTTATTTGGAGTATATGTTTCTATTATATTTTTAATTGGAGAAAAAATAACGAAAAAGCACATAACATTGCCTGACCATATTGAATCTAGCTTTGGGTAACAGAATGAGAAAGAAAGAAAGAAAGAAAGAAAGAAAGAAAGAAAGAAAGAAAGAAAGAAAGAAAGAAAGAAAGAAAGAAAGAAAGAAAGAAAGAAAGAAAGAAAGAAAGAAAGAAAGAAAGAAAGAAAGAGAAATAGTTTTAATAAAGGAGAAAGCTGCTGCAGAGTATATATGTATATATATATATATATATATATATATTCATTCAATTAATATATGTCATTTAGATTACTATATATACAGTTTTATATATATATACATAAATATATGTTCTGTATATATGGATAAATATATGTATAAAACATGATAGATGTAGAAAAGTCGCGTTTTTGTGCAAAATTACTCTATTTTATAATGTAACAGGAGCAATTTATTATACATAAAATAAACGTAAAACCTGTAATTTTTTTTTTTATAAGTATACAGAATTCAGACATAAAAAAACAATATATTGAAGGTTTTTCAGGAACTCAGTAAAGTATGAAACAGTGACTTGCACATTTTGACAGTACCCCAGCCCCATCTAGTGTCTCTCACTGGAACTACTTCAATTGCTCAAACAGCATAGTTTATGTAATTTACAGTATGTGTTTTTACATATGTCCATAACTGAATGAAGAACACCTTGATGATTCCCAATGCTAAAATACATCAGCATACATAGAAAAGAGGGCATCTCAAAATGGGCCCCTCATTATGGTGCTGGATTTTGTCACCCAAGAAGGAAGGACTTGGTGTTTTATTTTGCCTCCGGAACCTTTCAATGAATGTTGGGCTGATTATACACTCTTTGGCTTGCTGACAATGGAGTTCCTCCAGAGAGTGGATTTCTGCCCCACTTTTCAAGACCTAACAGCAGTGGGGATATCTCCAACCAGATTTGGGCCTCTTCTATCCAAAGTCCCCATAGCAGCCATATTGCCAGCCTATATTGTAAGTATATCCTTGCCTTCATGTGTCTTCTGCATCCTAAAAAATGGATGGAATTTAATATTAAATGAATTAGTTGTCCAGACATTTTAGATCAAGTTAAGAAAAGCCCCATACAATAATAAGACTGGTGCAGGACCAGGCCCAAAGGCACAGAAGACACTATATTAGACATGTGTGCTGAACTTTACAGGAATAACACATATTAATAAACTGGGTGTATCAGGAAATGTATATATATCAAAAGGTTATTAATTTTTGCAAGTTTTCTTCATTTTAGGTTTGTTGTATACATCAGTTTAGCCGATATTTGCCAACTTTCCAGGAAGTTATACTCGCTTTCTCCCTCTCCAGTTCACTGCTTGACGCTGTCACAGACAATGTCCTGACACTGGCATTAGACATTGTCTGGCACCTAGCAGTAAAGTGGAGTGAAAGATAGAATCTGAAACTTTTGTGATTTATTTCGGATGAATCTAAATACACAGAAAATATGATGTCGTAACGTATGCAGCATAGCATCTTCTGTGCAAGCCGGAGTCGGCCTGGCCATTGAAATCAATAGCAGATGGCTTCTGCATTCATAAACATAATAGGAGCCACCGCTGCCGATTTTGAATATTAAGAGCCAAAATATTACCTCCATTCAGAATGGTCGCAGTGTTTTGATACATAATACTGAATTCAATAATTGCCAGAGCTGCTATTGATTTCAATGCACAGGCCTGCTCTGGCGTATTTGAATTAGGCAGCAAAACAGAGGGACAGGGGCATATTCATTTCTGGCATGAGTTATACAGGAAATCTATGCCAGTCCCTGGCTGGCACAGATTTACATTCTACACATGGGCATGCACTTGATAAATCAGGTGTGCCTTGCGCCTGTTGGAGCATTTATTAAGACTGGCGTACGATATGACAGTCTTAATAATTCTCCACCATGGATTTCAATGGAGCTATTCACATGTACAATTTTTGACAATTCGTTTTAATGTAGAATGGAGTCTATGACAGATCCGCGAAAACAGGTGCCCCACACATACAGAATGGTCAGTTTTTAAGCACGGTCGTGTGAATATAGCCTACGGCTACATGCACACCAACAGTGAAAAAAACAACTTTCAAAAAGTGATGCAATATCTGTTTTTTCTCAGCCATTTTGCATCTGTGGGCAGCCATTTTTATGAACTTGAGACTATTGACAGGTCTGTGAAAACAGACAAAAACAGGACATGTCCTATTTTTTGTCAGTCTTCAAAAATGAACATGAGAATAGCTCCACTTCAATGCGTTCTAAACATGGCTGTGTGATGTTTTTCCCTATCATGTGCATGAGGCCTAAAGCTACATTCAGACAACTAATGGTGAGAATTTTACACAGCCATTTTCATCCAAGGGTTGCCCGTTTTCACAGATCCCCTATTCACGGTCAGTCAAAATATTGGTCATGTGAATAGCCTCTATTCATGTGAATGCATATTAATCACACCAACATGGTAACTGGCTGTGTAACGGTCATTTTTTTTTTTTGCGTCACACAGCCAATTATGATGTTGGTGTGATCATAGGGTAAGGCTACTTTCACATGAACAATACATTTTGAGGGCTATAAAAAAAATGGATGTTGTACCTCTTAATGCATTTCCACTTTTGATCTATGTCCGCTTTTTCCCCAATGCCTAACAATGAAACTGTGAAAAACAGATAAAACATGGATAGCATATGGATGACAAAGCACTGTAAAGTTGAACAGCTGAGGCAACTAGAGAAAAGAGAAAAAAATACATTATAATCCTTTGACTATAATGGGTCCATTTTTTGCCCGTGTGCTGTGCGTTTTTTTCACATGAAAGAGACCTAATCCTAGTATCTCTTGGGAAACATTAATAAACCCCTACCTGTCCTTCATAATGTCCAAAAACAACCATACATAGTTGTAGTCATACGCCCGCACTTCTTATTCTCGGTCCTTAGACGTTGATCCTCAGTAGTAAAATGATCCTCAATTTCTTTGAATTGTTGCAGTTTTTTTTTTTAAAGGTAATAAAAATTTGTTAGGAGCAAAAGGGTTAAAGCAAAATCTTGTCCTGGTACGACATCAATTAGTAACCTCATTCCACTCTGGCCACGACATTTGGGTGGGTTGTCAAGCTACAACCTCTCTAATAAAAACTCAGTCAACGCGTTTGACAAGTTTTCCTCTAAACAATTAAGAAAACCAAGTGGTACGGACAGAGCTGACAGAACAGTTTTGCTTTTTTACAGGAGACACCAGTGGAGAAGCCTTGGCTTGCTGCATTCCTGCCCCTTATAGCTGAACATGCAACCTGACTAATCGACTCATACTTAACGTATAATTACTTCTGAATTTACTCTAAGTGAAACATCATCTCCAAGACATTTGCCTTAAACCGGTTATAAAAGTGACATTTAATCACTAGATAGGCAGAGAGATAATTGTGGGAAGTTTTAGGAAATGTGCTTGTTTGGTGAAGATATATATTCCGTCTACACTTCCTGTGTCTGAATGCGGGCAAATAAATTCCAAGAAATGGATTAAAAAGCATTAGGCAATGACATATTTTAGTAAAGGTTAGCTGGCGTGCTCTTTAATGCCAGGATCCTGATTCAAAGAGAATATATTTCTGTATTACTTAAGCAAAGTGTGGACATCTTACAACGCTTGGAAACTGTAGAGAGAGGCGTCTATGAAATTATTTTCGTCATTAACACTTTGTTAAGAAATGGTCAATGTCCTGCATTGGGGTTAATGGTGTCAATGAGGAAGTGCGTGTTTGTGATTTTTAGATAGGTAAAATAGTATGCAGTATGCTAGACCAGCCATTGTTGCAATTTCAAGCACATAAGTCAAGCATACCACTAAAAGGAAATGTTATACATAATAAATAAAAAATATAATTCCATACATCAGTAATACATGCAAGTATATGAAACTTTGTAACGAGGCCTATAAGGGAAAAGTTGCATATTCATTCTCGTTAAGCAGCCTATAAATCCCACCTCTTCCTGTCTGCAGCCTCCCTGTATATGTAGAATCCCCCAAAATTGCAAAACAGTACATACAGGTCAGTGAGAAGGGGTGCAGTTGCAGAAGGGGGCAGCAGGGGGAGACATCTGATTGGCTCAGATCACACAGCAGAATTCTTACACCAAAGACACAAGAAGATTTCACCCACTGAGCAGGCATGGAGGCAAAAAAAAAGTATGGTGTGTTTTTTGAAACCAGTGGAGTAGTATAAAAAAGTATAAAAATATACAGGATAGATAAGTGATTTGTAAATCCAACCCTCTTCTAATGGGAGCATGTTGTGAATCACCAAATGTGAATTATGGATTTTGTAAAAATAGGTACACTTTAATTTCAAATATTTGTATAGTTATAAACTACAGTATGTTATTTTCATTATTTATAATGTCCCTAAATAAGTTGTGGAGCTTTTTTCTCTTAAATGGGTATACCCATCTCCCTGTCTCAGCAGTTTGTCTGCTTTTCTTCTTCTCACTTCCTGTATTCTTCAGCAAGCTGGTGGGATGCGGCTTTGACTGTTTGATTAACCTCACTAGATATAGACATTGCCTTTACCATGACAGAGTATTTATTATTATTATTAGATGTCTAACTTAAATACAGATTAAATAATATGTGCAGTAAATGTATATTACATTACACAGGGTTGAAGAACACTTACATATTGCATGCTAACAACAGACTTGCAGTTTAAACTCAACGTTATCTTTTCGTTTGCATAGAGAGATTTCAGACTGTCCAAGCCTTTGTCAGCAAACTGAAATTGGCTGAATTGATTGTCCGGACCACAGAGCTGAATTTAACAGTGAGAGCACTCAGCCCCCCCCCCCCCCACCAGAGAGCACTGACTCATCATCCAGACCTGTGTTAAGGACAACAATCAGAAGAATAATCTCACATATCAGGCAAACAAAAGCAGGATTTCTATTTACATAAGGTAGCAGTATAGATAGAATCCTAGAGATGGGGATACCCCTTTAAATAAATGAAGCTCTTCCCAAGAAGAGCTAACTTAAAGGAATTGTTGTCTTTGGATGATCTCTTTATGTTACAAGGTTGCTCCAATGATAAGATGATCATATGATGCAATCTGTTGGGTAACTATAACCTTTCACAGCAGCGCCACCACAGGGGAAAAGAAGCAATGTAGCATTAGACAGCACCACTGAAATCAGTGTAATGTCAGTGTAATAAATTAGCGTACAGATTCCCTCAAAGTATGATATGTTCTATGTGAAATTCATTTGTGGAACAATCCCTTTAACTAATGAAGTTTTCTATCCGAAACATAAAAATGGCAAAGGCTAAGTTCACATTTGCATCAGACCCTCAGTCGCAGAGGACACAAAGAATCGAGGACAAAATAGTCCAGTAAAATGACGCAAAACATAGCAGATACCAGACCCTATTAGTGTTTAGTCAATGTGATCTATTGGGATCCATTATTATTCCTCACTACACAGATACTTCTTTACAGTTCAGGGTATTCTTCTGTTCTTACAATGGAAAGCAAGATTGGCCTTATAAACACTGATGTAAACCCAACCTAAGCTCTATTCAGTTGATCGATGTGCAAAACAGGAAAAATGATTTTTCACTACTGTTTTGCATGGTACCCACTGTCGCGGATGCCTCATAAATTTGAGTCTATTGCGCGATCCATAAAAATTGGGCAAAACTAGGACATCTATTAAAACGGACCTCTATTCACATGTCCCTGTTTACATGAATTGATTGTAATCCCTTCCCAACATCCGCTGTACTATTATGGTGGATGACTAGTCTTTAAAGATGGCGGC
The DNA here is from genome assembly GCA_947044405.1 of Leptodactylus fallax. Lineage (NCBI taxonomy): Eukaryota > Metazoa > Chordata > Amphibia > Anura > Leptodactylidae > Leptodactylus > Leptodactylus fallax. The sequence continues at coordinate 5,385,158 of CAMRHE010000081.1, read as the reverse complement.
CGCTCTGTTACAAGCAGCCACCATAGCTACCAGGTCAACAAATCATACATTCCTATGTGCGAAAACACCCTGTCTACAAACATATAAAAATATATTTCCCATATGGTGAACGCAGTAGCTGGAAAAAAACGCTCTATTTTTGCTATTTCGCCTCCCATAAAAATTTGAATAAAAGCTATCAAAACGTCACCCATTTCCCAAAATGGTATAACTAAAAAGTACATCTGGGCCCGTAAGAAAAGACACCTTATGCATCCCCTTACACAGAAATATAAAAAAGTTACAGGTGTTACAATATGGCAACTCTAAGAATTTTTTTTTGCAAAGTTTTGGTTAAAGAGGTTAAAACATAAAAAAAATATATAAATTTGATATCCACAGAATTGTACCAATCCATAGCATACAGAAGCATACATATCATTTTGGCTGCACCGTAAAAACAAAGCCAGTAAAAAAGTTGCACAAATGCAGTTTTTCTCCAATTGCACTCCATTCTGAATTTTTTTCCAGCTTCCCAGTACATTGTACAGAATATTAAATGGTACTAGTATGAAGTACAATTTGGGCACGAGTGTGAACCAACCCTTAGATATTCATAAGCTATCATAAGGCTCGGCCACAAATTACTAACTCCTGAACACGTTTATAGGGTGATGATGTGCATATACATGCAGGGACCCCCAAATAGCTTGAATTCAGTTTTTCTGTTCTTGTGATGGAATGGCAGAGAAACTGAATACCTAATGCAGATGTGAGCACAGCAGTACTTGTTCAGTGTCTGGATGGGTGTAGCGATATGTACCAGGAAGTGATTATCTAACTGTCCTAGTAATATGCTACCACATACTCAGTTGGGGCACCATTTAATACAAGGTAATACAATAATCTGAAATTATTTTCTTGCCCATCTGAAGACTCCAAAACAAAATATTTTGTGACCACAGTTATAACACGAATGTCATATCATATCTTTTGTTACTGTCTATCACAGATTATCAAAAGCAGGGCATGCCAAAACCAGGTCCTTGATGTTCAGTCTGTCTGACTAAAATGACAGATTGATAAGGAATTGGAAGCAACTGACTGGAGTATGTAAGATGTTGATTTTCTCTTTGAATAGAAGGAAATCTGACATCTTAATCTGCCAAGCAAATCTGCAAGTCCATACAGACTTTCTGCTGTGGTTTCAAGGTTGGTTGGTGGAAGATTGACCTTTAATACACAAAGGGTTGGGTAAGGTGAATTTGCGGGATTCCATTACAAAAAGCTTTGAATGACTGGTTTGGCAAAGTGCTAGTATACAACTTCTCTTTTCCTCAAGAGATAAATAGTCGGACAACACAAAATATTTGCTTCACTAACATGAACCAATATCACTCATGCGTAGTATTGCTTGTAATTCTGCCATCCTGTTTGCTTCCAGCCTGGCATACACTGTTCACTGCAGTTTGCTCCATATGCAGGAACATGTTTCATGGAAAAGGTTACTAAATCTGTCATCATTAAAATGAAAATGAAATATTGGTAGTAAAATCCCTTGTGGTATCCAAGGTCAGAGGGAAAGGTTCCTAAATATCGGGGCTTACTTTTAATACTAAGCCATCTGAAAGTTGGAACTGGCAAGCATGAGGGTTAAATATGAATTATAGCAGCTGATGGCAAAGGAATGTGAACTTAGCCTTAGGGTGATCCCAATGTTCATGAAATTATATCCAACTTCAACAGAATATTTTTTCATAAAAGAAAAGTTTGGAGGAGCTCTTGAATGTGAGGAGATTAGTGGACACGGCAACTTGACTTTAATGAAAAGGTGCTGATCCCAACACAGTAACTATCACTGTTAAGAAATGATGCTTTCTTTCACTCTAATCCTCTTCTATATTAGGGAAGGGTGATGACTGAATGTGTGCTGACTGCATTATACTCCCTTATTAACTGGGTGACATGGTGACCTCAGAAAGTCAGGGTGCACCCGTTTAAACATTTGGCTTAAGTGTGTTAATAGGCCTGAGCTTATGGAGCTCAGCAATATAAAATAAACAGGATTTCTGCTTACACGAAGAGTTAGGGCCAGGATAAGTGATTCCTGCTTCGCAGACATGTAAAAATGATACTGTACTATCCAAGTGCCTGCAAAGGGCCTATAAACAAAAAACAAGGGGCACCACACACAATATGTTCCAATGTTGAACAACATCTGGACATCACATACTGACATTGTTCAGTGTCCGGAGCATACTGGAGCTGAAGAGGAGGCAGTCCTGGAGAGGAGTGGGGATCAGTGAGTAAATATCAGCCATTACCTGTTGGAATAATCCAGTAGGTAGTGGGCTAATATGTCACTGTGTGGGGACCAATAAAGTGGACAATATGCTGTGTGGGGGCAGTAAAAAGAACAATAAACTTATTCCCATTTACACTCAATTTTTGTACCCATCTGGCTACCTATCCACCACAGAATACAATATAAAATTATCACACTCACACATAAATCCATCCATAGTGCTGCACCCCCCCCACATCTCCTCCCTCGTCACTGTCTACCACCCTAACCATCCTCTCTGTTCTGCCAATGACCTTAGACTTGTATCCTCTGTTATCTGAAAATCTCACTTCTGTCTCCAAGACTTTTCTTGTGCTGCAGCGGTGCTCTGGAACGCTTTACCTCGGACAACAGATTAATACTCAATACAATACAGCAGCTTCATAACTGCCCTAAAATTATATCTTTTTATGCAGGGTAATCACATAACCTGATCACATTTTACTACACCTTTACACACTAAGCTAACATTTCTTATCCTAATTTATACTTCCTACTCTATTTCTCAGAACCTGACCCCTCCATGTAGAGGTTACCCTGCACTCCATGCACTTAGTATCTGTATATTCACAGATACCAGCTGGTGACAGGCTCATACAGCTTCAGTTATATGACCTTATTTATTAAAAGATGGCTGTACCATTGTACCAAATAAGCGCTCTTACCTCTTGTGTCTCCCTATTTTCTCATAGAATTTAAGCTCTTGCGAGCAGGGCCCTCACTCCTATTCTTTGATATATTAATTTCATAGTCATATTGTAATGTCAAATACTCTCTGTCCATGTGCCCTCTGATTTGTAAAATTCTGCGTAATTAATAAAGTTATAATTATTATTATTATTTGAAAAGTTTGCTTATTTGTTGTTCTTTGTTATTTCTTTATATACTAAAAAAGATTTTGAAAGAATCTCATTGAGAAGTGCTATGTGTTATTTCTTATGTGCTATTTATTATATTTAGAAATGTTATAATTTATTTTTATTTTTCATGCTAAACATTACCAAACGCTTTCATTTCATACTTATCTATCAGCTATACTGTAGCACTGTATGCTACAGCAAAATGTATGTAACATTAACCACCTATATTCTGGAATCTGCAACATCGATGTGTCTTAAATGATGGTCCGGATTATTCATTCTGGCCCCATGTAATGACCTCACTAAACAATGAAACAAAAAAATGTTTAAGGAGAAGGAAAAGGAATCAGCTTCCTGTAAATCCCGAATTTGATCTATCTATAAATAATAAATTAAAGACACGCTTTCCTTCCTCTGGGTCTAATTTAGAAGCTTTATCAAAATGATTTAACATACTTCCCTCACAAGAAGCCATACATCAAATCCGTTATTTATTGGACTTCTCCTGAAGGGTTTTTTAATGCATATTCTGAATACTAGCCAAATAGTAACTGTGACTCTGTTATAATAAATGGGGAGGGGGATAACTAAGATTTGTATTTGTGAAAGTTTCAGATATAGATCAACAATAATGTGACGCAACAAGCATTAGTTCACTTACAAGATAAATTACCAGTTTATCCAGTAACCATTTAAAGAGACACTCCAACTTGTATTGGCTGTATAATGCTGCCAGATGACAATATACAATATATTGTCAATATACAATGTAGCAGAGCTGAATTTGTCATTTTACTGTATCTTTTGTGCACCCTGTTCATTCTAAAATAATATCATATGTTTACCTGCAGCCCTATGAAAATTCACAGACAACACATTATTATATCCAATCGTAGCTATAAAATCAGCTCTGTCGCACTCTACATAACCCAAAAATCTGTGTTGAAGGAGCTAGGTTGGGGGCTTTGGAAGATACTGTATCAATTCATTTGCAGCAGATAATTTTGGAACAGTATTTTCTCTTAATATCAAATATTAGGTGACAACCCATATCATAACTCTAACTGTAGCTGTATTACTTGTCAATTCAGAATTCTGAAAACTTTTTGCATGGCTGAGAGTTTTTATCACTCTAGTGAAAAGACACCTGTGTGCTCTAGAAAACGACCATTACTTGCTCAGTTCACAATTTATATTTATTTTACAACTGGAATATACACCATACATATTTGCCAATATATATGTCAAACTTACAAAGTATGCCATACATTGAACGGATTGCTAAAGGCAGGGAGAAAAGAGGATAAAGTGGTCCTTTAACTCTGTACATACACTGGACACAGTGTAAACATAGCCTTACAGAAGTCAAATTTTAGCAATTTCACCTAGGGTTAAGTGTCCCAAACCTGTATAAATTACTGCCACCCATCCCCAGAATGTGAAAACAATGAATGTTATGTTACAACTGCACATGCGCATTACGGCAAGTGTAGCACTTTGCTTCACAATGCATGCGCCTAATGTGCATGGCATGTGCAGTGAAGTGAGGTATGCTTACATTGATTTCACTTGGCACAATACTCATTGGCTGATGTGGGCCCCCAGGCCCATCACTCTGTGAGTTACCATTCTACACATTCTAAAGACAAGTGGCAGTAATGTACACAGATTTAGAACCCTAGACTCCAGCGGCATTGTGTTATGCTGGTGGCTTAGTAGTCCCAAACCACCTGACAGCTTCCCTTTAAATTGCAAATAAGGGCTTTATTAAATTGTTCCCATGGTACCTGGTTATTTATTTTAAACCTGATTCAATAATTGCTTTAAGGTTAGGTTGCTGTTAGGTTTCCATTATATGGGAATAATATACTGTAGCTCAACACAAAAAAATGTATATATACTGCCAACAATGGGATTTCCATTATGGGACTAAGGTACAGATGTGCCCACCTATACCTGAGCTGGAATTTGGTTAAGTACTTCAGTTTCTCTTTAAACCAATTCAATAAAATATTGCAACATGCTAATAAAACCTATGCCATGCTGCAGTGCAAAACACTACCACTTGGTGGCCATACATACATAGACAGCTAAAAGGATAGACATCACTTGACAGTATATGACATCCCCACATTGTTCTGAAAAGCTGGTCATCTAGTGATAAAGATATCTGAACATTTCCAACCAAGAGGAAGAACACATCTGTAACATTGTAGGCATTTTCTGAAGTTCACATTGAACTGTGCATTTACCAGGCAAGGCTTTTATTTTCCTTTTTTTCTAATAAATTATTTGCTTAATTCCTTTATTCCAGCTCCACCAAGATGTCACAATTTTGGACCATTTCAAATTTTTTTACTGCCCACTAAAAACACAAACAAGTATTAATTTGGGATTTGTTACTGACATATACTGTATGTTTGATCAATGTGAGATGAATGATCAATTGCATAAAAATAATAACCATTCAAAAGAATAGTTTCATTATATTCTTAAATTGTGTTAAATGAAGGAGCATGTAGGGGTTAAAAAAGAAATTCTCTTAAGAGACTGATTTTTTACTATTTTAGGAGAATAATACAAGGTCATCCTAGTACATCATCTCAAGCTTAAATTATTGAAAAATCCAGACTTAAAGTTTGGTTTTCACATGAATTAATGAAATAGTTGAGAAGAAATTCAGGAAGTGTCTCTTTTTAAATTTTTTTATTTTCAATTTTTGCTGTATGTGCAGCAGGGGTCAGAACATTAGGATGTAGCAGCTGTGGTTTATTAGGCTCATAGTAAATGGCAGGTGGATTTAAAATACAAATCAATTCAGGATCTTAATATTGTATTTTTATATACTAAATTTACTATTGATCTTCGTGCTTTAGAAGGCTGGTGCTATCAGTGCCAAAATGTCTATCCAACTGTACTTTGTTAAACTGTAGTTGTAAAAAATCACCAACTACATTGGGTATAGTGGTAAATATACTCATTGGTAAATCATGACCTTTTGATTCAGTCCAGTGCCCCAATTTAGCATGTCAGCCTTACAATTACATTACATTACAGTTCTAGAATTCTTTCTACAATTATATAACAAAACTAGAGACTTCTTGCCACCAATATCACGCCAACACATACAGAGGTTTACTGTCACGTTACATAGGTGCCATTAGATGCTATATTAGGGAGCCACTCTCTTCTAAAACATAAGTTATATTAAAATACAGAATTAATTACCATGTAATATTCATATATAATTTATTTTATATTTATATTTTAATTTATATATTTTTATTCCATTGTAAATCTCTGCAAAAATAGAAGACAATTACTTAATATCTTTCCATGAGAATATTATATCTTCAAAGTTAATTAACAATGATAGGGTCATACATAACTTTAGAACCTAGAAAGTATTGTTGAAATTTTGCTGCATAATGCTGGGGCACATGGGTAGTATTTGCAGCAGGTTATCGTCACAACATGCCAGTGGCTAAACTACTGCAATGTACAGTAGCAGCACAGTGCTAAGAGTTCTACAAATCCTATTCACATGCTGCAACTAAAACCTAGGTGCTTCTAAATTGCTTTTTACCCACTGCTTTTACCCTTCAGCAATTCCTACGGGTGCGCCACAGCAAAAACACCAGATTTTGGGTGTTTTTGCTGTAGCGACTTTCAGGGGAGCTTGATGCTGAATTTCCCTGATGGAAATCAAAAGTGTGTCCATCCCATTTGGTCCCAGCCTAAGTGGCCACAAAGTATCAGCACAGGGTAATAATTGGGGTTCATCACAATGCCATAGTTGTATATCTGGCAAAAAATGTGAGAAGTACTCACAAGTAAAAAAAAATGTATCCCAACCAGAAGGGGCATAACTTAAAGCTCTTGGCCCTGGTGCAAAATATGTGCTAGGGTCCCTCCCTAGTCATTTTGCTTCATTTATAATATTGGTGTCTTCCTACTTGGTATAGGGACCATTGGGTTCCAGAAGTGGTGAGTGGTGGTTAGGCAGAAGTGGTGAGTGGTGGTTAGCGGTGGTTAGGCAGAAGTGGTGAGTGGTGGTTAGCGGTGGTTAGGCAGAAGTGGTGAGGGTCAGCAACTACTCCTGCATGTTTTATTACACTCAGCCCCTACTACCAATCTTTTCTCCAATATATTGTGCATTACCTAAATGAGTCATCTAAACTGCAGTACCATCACTGACCAGTAGTGATTTTGTCATGTTTATGAATGTAATAGTCTATCATCCATGTTAGTATTAACAAATGTTATCCATTACTGTCAGAGTACCTATATAATAGAGAGCCATATTAGTAAAGATATGTTGGTGAATATATATTGTCTCATCACAATTTTAATTTTCACTGCACGGCACATGTTTTTACATCTGTACACTTCACAAGTCACCATATGTATAAATATTTATACACATAGGAAAGGACAAATTGCATTTTGTCCAATTTTAAAGATAAAAGTAAAAAAAAAATCTGTCGGTAAGAATAATAAATGTCAGATGTTTCCAAAAAGCATCTCCAATTTCGAACAAACCCATTTTGACCAATTTGATCTAAAATGGAGTGGTAGGCATTTATTTTAACAATGTGGTATTTTTTCCCAATCTTAAGAAGACTTTCATTTCTTCGGCTCAGCAGGGTAGGTACATTACATATTTAGAAAAGCACTTGAATGCCCTGTTCTCAATATAAGAGATATTAGTGCTTATTCTCTAAATTGCTAAAGGATGATGTACAAGTAAGTTCTCCGGGAACATAATAGAGGAAATCAATTAGATGCACAAGGATAAGTTTTTTTTGCATTCATGAATATTTTACAGTGGAATTTTAAGTTTCTCAGACAAAGAATAGGCAGATTTTGTCAAACTGCCCTTCACCTTTTCCATCCTCCAGGTGCCACGTGGGAGGCAGACTTGTAGATGAATATAATGATCGCCTTTTAAACAAGATTCTGAGATGTTTAAGTCGACAGGAAAGATGTAGAGTTTTGGTAAGGCCAAATTGTTCCAGCTAAAAGTTAAAACCTGAAGAATAAAATAGTTGGTTGAGTAGTAGATAACGGTGAGCGGAGATGACTATAAAGCATGTAAAAATTATTTAGGTAAAATGGTGACCTGCAGGTTGATTTGGTTGCACCGGTGAGATAATGGGCCTGGGATTATCTAAATGGGATAAATGCCTCGGAGGTAGGATTGCAGTCCTCTTCTATCCACATAGATGACTTTGTTTAGCAATTTGTAAATGATATTGTAACCTAATGGTTCTTGTTTACCAGAGCACTTTTCTGAGGACGTAAATCACTAGACTTATTTTCTGAAGCAGGTAACAGATCACATAACCACAAAAAGAAACAAAAATAACACCTGAAATACCCATAATCATGAATAGAAGAGCAACATTTTTGTATTAGGTATAATGGAAAAAGGTAAAAAAAAGTCGTAGAAATCATGAAAATAATCTCATTTGGTCTCCAGCAGAGTTTTCAAAGGGTGCAGCTACCATATATCATTTGTACTGAGGCATATTCTCATTTGCAATAACATATTACTCATGTTTGATATGATTCCATCTTAAGGAACATAATATTATTTGCTCAAAGATGTAGGTATGTTACAAAGTTCTGTTCTAGAAGTTGTATGAGTCTCAATATTTCTTGCACAGTGAGTGACTGGAACGGGTATATCATATTATACATTTTAGTAGTCCTCCTGATCAATGTGCAGTCATGTGTTATACTGAATAACTGTAAACCAGTGCCCTTATACAACTAGTATAGTGGCCCAAATACACTTAAGGTCAGGGCACACATGCCGCGATCGCAGTAGGTTAGCTTCCATGAAATCGCTGTCAGTTAATGTGCTGCAATCTATGAGTTAAATCTCATCCAATTGCTGTGACTGAAACCTGCGACTCAAAGTGACTTGCAATGAGGGTTTTAAGTCTGTAGCATGCCGATTTGCTGCAGATTTCATCTTCCATGCAAAAATTGATAGTTGTGGAGACCCACAGAGAAACCTGCAGGTGACTTTGGGTTGATTTGCTGCATCTTGCAGAGGAACATGCTGGAGAATTTCCCATACAGAAATTCTGCAGTATGTGTATTCTGAGCGGCCTTAGTCTAAAGTTGCCCATACATATTTAGTACAGATTTTAGACTAGGATGATCCACTGTAACGTGAAGCCACATTTAAAGGTATTAACTGTACAATATTTTTCATAATAAAAAAGTCATATTCAACTCAACAATATATCCCAACACACGTGATCCCAAATTGGATGGTACCATTTTATTTTTGTGCATTCTGTACAGGACCCTGAAGAAGTTCCCGTCCTCATCCCCTAAATCCCTAGCTTACAGCAGTTACAGTATTTCTGATTTTTATGTGCAAGTTATGGTAACTTGAGGGACCGCTATGAAACCATTTTGTCTTACCATCCAATTTTCCACTATGAGATCAGCGCTGAACCTGTACAAAGCATTTTGGGACACATTTGTATTCTGAAATGTGTGAAGTGATTGTCACATTTGAATGTGTTGAATGTGGTGTAATAAATCTGTGGAGTGTATTTAACGGTACATATTGCAATTGCATGCACCCAAAATAGGCAGCCCAATGGCTCTATGATGTTGCAGGCAATACCTATTGTAACTGTAACATCGTGCAGCCATGGGCTGTCTCAGGTAAGCAGTGTTTTAACCTCATGTGGTTGCCGCATGGTAGCCACTGTGTGTGCTGTCACCCTCACAGGTTCTACTACAATCCCCATAAAGATTAGAGCTCTATCTGTCTAAAAAAGTAGAAATACAGGCAGCACTCCTGCTTCCTTTAGTTAGCCCATGTGACTAAAGTGTGGAATTTAGTTAGCCCATAAGACATTTCTGTCCACTGACAGAACAATTTACCAGCTTGAGAAGGGTTTTGTGAATGGACTGAAATACTGAATAGCCTAAATATAGTCCACACTTTTTTAAATGACATTAGAATGGTGCCTATATTTCTACTTTTTACATATGGAGGATTTTCCTGCTGATGGTCCTGAAATTTGCACCCGCAGTTTTGCCTATACTAACTGGTATTGATCTTTTCTCCTCCTCATTTTCTATTTTGACAGTTATACCTGTGCTATGGGGGCTGGCTTTACTATAGTCTGCCAGTCCCCATAGCACAGGTAGGTAGTGGAAACAGGAGAGGAGGGAAAAGTCGGAGTGACTCGGGGGCAGGGAGCTTGCTTCCTATCATGTGACCCTGAGTCGGAACCAGCCAGGAAACTCCAAGTCCAGCATAAAAAAAAAAAAAAGTCCATGTAAGTAAAAAAAAAAAACAATCCCTATATCTATGTATCTATTTGTATATGTATTGAGCTTAACTTTATCTAGGGCCCTTTTTTCTACAATTTCTAGCTTTCCTCTGCTCTATGAATTGGCAGGGTATTAACTGAGAAATAAATATTCCAGTGCGTCAATATTCGCATAGAAAACGTTCACCTGTTTGTTTTGTTTCTGTATATTTTTTCCAATACTGGTTGCAAACATGTCACCTACAGACTTTTTACAGGTTTAAGATTGGGAATGGCTCATCTGAAAGATTGGATTTAATAAGGACGTAGTAGAAGCCATTGAAATAATTGACCTGAGGGAACACAGTGGGAGGGAAGAGATATACACTACAAATGACCTTAAACACATTTACAAAGTACAAAAATCTCTTAAGTCTTTGAGTTTCTTTAGGAAAAAAAAAGCTTCAGAACTTCTTTAGAGATAGTTTCCAGTGACCAGTGGATAAAATGGGGACAGTGCAAAGTGCTGCCAAAATTTCTACAGTGACTAATGGCATCAGTAAGGATATATGTTGGAGCTATATAAGCATAAAATAATAATACATTGATAAGGTATTTGCAGAAGAACAGACAAAATAGTTCATTTTCGTTAGACCTTATGGATGTTATATTGTGTGCTACTCAGCATTGTCCAGAAAACCTGTGGAGCAGCCGGAGAGGTGTAAAATAAAAAAATAAAGCATACTCACCTGTCCCTGACGCTCCATTATGCGCCGCTGATGCACTCTCTGTCTCATGCTGGGGCCATGTCCAATTCCTGGACAACCCTTTTAAGGGGCTATCCCTTCATCTATGTAAACCATGGGCATTATTAATCCTGTTATCATATTGCACACACAATTTCAATTAAAGAGGTAGTCCAGGACTTTGATATTGATATTGTTCACTGCTTACCAGGCACAGTGCTTTACATTATATAGTGGCTGTGCTTGGTATTGCAACTCAGCTTCATTTATTTGAATGGAACTGAACTGCAGCATGTGACCTATGAAGGTGATGCGCCGTAAAGTCTAAAATTGTACAACCTTTTTATATCTGTTACATCACAGCAATAATACTATAATCTGTATGCTACATAATTTATTGCTGTTCTTCTCTTTCCTTATTAGAGCTTATAAGACACTAGTTTGCCTCAGGTGCTAGATATAATGGAGCTTTGCAAAGTCACCATATACTGTAGCAATGATCAAAACACCAGGTCTGTTGTCCATAGAAGGAACCCAGTTCTTGAGACATCAAAGTCAGCAAGTGTCACCTTCTAAATCACGAAAGATATCAACTAACAATGAAAAAGTAAAATTCTTTTTGTACATCTGTACTCAGGCCACGTTACCATGTAATAAATTATACATACTGTGAATTATATATGTTGCAAATGCACAGAGGGGTAGAAACCATTCAAATTAATAAAGTCACACCTGGGAGTAACACTACCGCGATGCACTTACAGTCTTTGTTAGTTTCTGCCCACAGGCAACATACATTAATACTAAAGATCTGCAATGTATATAGTTAGCATTAGTGTAAAAAGTAGAAGAAGGGCGATAAGCTGGTGGCAATAATTGATTTAATGAGATTCAGTAATTCAGTAATTGATGCAGTAATATGGGAGAAATATCCTCAAGCTGCTATGAATCTGTAATTTTTGACACATATATAGGAAGGTTTTTACCATGGTGGTCAAGGACTGGGCTTTTTAAGAAACACTAAACACAGAAAATGCACACAAAATGTAAAAGAAAATCCTCTCCCTTTCAATTTCAATGGGATTTTGAGTGTTTTTTTCTGCTTCAAGATAAGGACACTTCTTTTTCAGCTAACTTAAAAACAGTGCTGAAAAAATGTAGCGGATTCCCATTGAAATCACAGGGAGAAGATTCAGGCATTTCAGGTATCAGCCTCAAAAACAGATCTAAAAGATGCAACGCAAACCTATCCTAAGGGTAAACCAGCATGAGGTCAAAGCCTGGTAATCAATAGGAAAGGGAAAAGTCAAGGGGACGGAGATACAGAGACGATTTAGGGTCAGGCAGTCCAGGTCAAACACAGAAGGCAATTGGAGGATAAATCTTGAAGGGAAGTTGAGGAACAGAGGGCTAAAATTATCCAGAAGAACAACACTATCACATAGATACATCAGCAGAATGTAGACACAATTACTGGAAAAGAAATCCTGGAAAAGTGGGTTAATATAGTTGAGCCTAATCGTCAGACAAATGTATACAACATAGGCCATCCTGCTGGGACTTCTGCAATAGGACAAAAAGTTTGTTAAGCCCCACCTTCTTTGTCAGCCTCTACCCCCCCTAAGTTGTATTCCAGCCGAAGATGGAGAAGTTCAGCAGGAAGTCAACCCCTGGCCCTGTGTTCTCTATAGACCTCTACATGGTTAAGGTCCACGTTGCGGAAAAGCTGAATTTTTTTTGTTGCAGATTTTGCTGCGGTTTTTTGAGCCAAAGTCAAGGTCAAAGTCAAAGGTTTAGGGTTTCTTTAAGAATGTAACGAGGGAAACTGCAAGAGATGTCCTTAATATTCCTATATGTATTATATAGTTTTATGTAGCACATATAAATGGTTTCTCTAAGAATAACCTAGAATAACCTAAAACATTAGCGATATTCCTACTTAAACTTTATAATAGTCGTATAGTATATATAAATGGTTTCTCTAAGAATAACCTAGAAAATTAGAGATTATATTCATGTAGAGGTCTGTTTACATGTACTAGGAGCACTATCACGCAGGCTGATTGGCGTGCAATGATCAGTACCATATTTCTATAGTCCCAATTTTCCACAACAGTTGTACAAAAAAAAAAAATTGTCTCTATAAAAGAATAATTTCCAAACTTATTACTATCACCCTTGAAAAATGGTTCAGAGAAATCTTTTTTTCCCTTCCCCCCGCTATTATAATTGGAATATGTTTTAAACTTTCAGAGCATACATTTCATTTACACATACCTCTCTGGAGCGAGGGGGATAGAGAGTGGACTATATATTGTGATTGACTGCCAGGAAGGCCTGACAAAGGAAGATGAAGAATTGAGCCCAATAAGGACTGACATAGTAGCTGTTAGATATTTGCCAGCTATCCCATGAACTGGAGTCTGGGGAGCAAACAACTGAACTTACAAGAGAAAGAAAGGATACAGTAAGGCTGGACTACAGTAACTGCATATATGACTTTGGGAGCACAGCTGAAGGCTAACTACAACTTTGTACACAAATGTACTTTGCAACTTTGCAATAAGTAGTGAGTAAAAATGTTATACTATTTTGTTTCTACAGCTCCTATGCAGACTTTGCATCTCTATGGTAACAGACGACAAACAAACTTTGTCGTCTGATGCTACAGTCATATTCTCATCTATCTGTCTTACTACTTCTGGCTAACCTACTAAATGCATGTTATCACAAAGGGACAAATTGTAAAATGTTTGAGGCAGAATTTTGTGGATGTGATGATCACGGACAACACTTCACCCTGCTTATTGAGGGTCGTGTTGTCCGTGACTGATCCATTTTTCACATCCATTAAAAACAGATCAGATTTTTATTTTTAACAATTCCAAGTACTTTTCAATGTCTCGTCTATGGATCCGTTAAGAATAATGGATGACACACGGATGACACACTTTTTTTTTCATGGACTCTTGGACTTGCATTCATGTGATGCATCCATCATGTATCCACACCAGTGACGGAAAACAAACATTTGTTTGTGTTTTATTTGTTATAAAAAAAACCCAGATGTCTCAATAAATACATTGAAATGTATGGCTAGGTATTCCATCCATGAAATATGCAAATTGATTATGTATGCAAATTGTGGATGTGTGAATAAGGTCTGAGACTGTAAGACTGCAGAAACACACAGTACAAAAGTTGTTTGCCATCTCTAATCATAGAGATGTATGGCCTGCAAAGGAGCTGTGAAAACAAAATAGTTGCATATTTTTAGTTATGACCTACTTCAAAGTTGCTTCATTTTTCATTGTACATTTATTTTGAGAATACAAAAATGTGTTTGTGAAGGTGTGCATAGCTTTTAAGCTTCAGATTTTGGCTGGAGATATTCTGGAGATCAGTCAAACCATGACCTGAAATAGTTAAACTACTCCTGATCTGCCTAGAGTACTGCTTGCAGTGTAGGCAAGACCAGCCATCTCTCATGTAAAGAGATGCAAGGATTCTCTAGGGTTTATGTAGACAAGCATTCAACAGAGCTAAATCCAATTTACCGCCCTGTAGTGTAGGTGAAGAATTCAGTGTGATATGTTTATCATGGAAATCACACAGTGGATCAAAATGTATTCAATTGTAAATGTTCCTTACAAGTATTACATTTAAATGTATACGGTATTGCAGACAGCATCGGCTGTATTCAGTCCAAAATGGCAGCTCTTCATTTTATCATTGGTCTACTACTATTCTATGTCACTAAGCTTATATACATGGATATATGGACATTACTTCCACCAGTAGCACCAGTATATTATTCTGCAGCACAAAGCCATGTAGGCTCCCTTTAAAGTGGTACTGTGAGCACAGAATAAATTCTTTTGTTCACTCTGAGTCAGAGATCCCAGCAGCAGGGGTTAAAAGTGAGCTCCAGAGAGCTAGAACAACACTTGCATGGAAACATTTTTAGGCATTATAATTTCCCGGTGGATATCAAGTGGAGATGAAGGTCAGCTCGAACAATACCTGAAAATTAAAGGCACTCCATTAGGGAATTATCGTCTCACCAGATAATACGAGATTGGCAATTTAATAAGCAACATGAAATATGCATGTGTGAAATTTGTCATTTCGGTAGGAACAACTGCCACGATGTTTTCTTCTCATTCAATTTAATGTTTGTTTGAATACAGCATACATTAAAACTATTAGTTACTTTATTAATTAACCCGACTCCCGAGGCAACGTATGCAGCATAAAAATGACTATACTACAAGATTACCTTCATTTCACAAGACTTGTCGAAATTCTAAAAAGTTGAGGGTATTTGTTTACTATAGGTATTTCAGTTTTATGTTAAGGAAAGTGTATCAATCATTGAGAAAAGTGTCATTTTAGGAGTCAAAAGAAATAAATGAGAGTGAAATGACATGGTGAATGTAAGTCCTCTGGGTAATTACTAAGCACTTGCCACAAACTTATTGTGAGTATATTCACTGGCACCAAAAAGTTACACTTACTTCACTTCTGCACCGGGTGACTATTCTTCAGGTCTGTCAGAGGACCCACTGACTATAATGGAGTCCACTGGGTATCCAGCAGGTGTCTGTTCTTTTTAACTGAAATCACCAGATGAAAAAGTCGGGCTTTCAGGACTTTGTCAGCTGATTTATGATGGATCTGCACTGCATGGACACCCAGTGCAGATGTGAACCCAGCCTTAGTGGCATAGCTTTTGTGGACATACCTGACAACCTTAAGACCTCAAAAGAATGGCACTGTATGGTTCCGATTTATTGTTGCTTTAGTCGTGGAATTCTGTCGTGTTTTTTTGCTTTTTTTCTTGTGTGTGTCTAATTTATTAATCCCTTGCTCCATTTTTTAATGGTTTTCATGTAATGTGCCTATTATCAAAAGTGATATGAAATGTGGTCATGGTGTAGATGGTGCTTTTGTGCAAGCATACTCCACTTCTAACTTGGCTTAAAAAATGCACCAAATATCAAAATCCTTAGTGAACTCTGGTGCCCTCCTGCTAGAGAACTGCAACAATTTCATGAACAAGCATGAGACATTTTGACACATTTTATCAGAAAGAAACACACTAGTAAAATTAAGCCATGTCAAAAAAGTGGCATAAATAATCCCCTCATGATAAATCAGCCCCAATAACAAGATATATTATTATTATTTACACAATGATGTAATACTTTACTTTTGTTATACTTTACTATACTATACTTTTACATAATCAGATTGCTCTTCTCTTAAGAAGATGATGAAAAGAGTACAAAGTATAGGGTCACACCATCCCAAAATGGGTACTATACCAGGCTTGAAACCTCACCTGGTGAGACTTTCTTTCTAATTTTTTCCATGGAGCCTTCTTCTTCTCCTCCTTGTGCACTTGTGACTGGCATTGTTATAAAATGGTTATTTTTTTTACACAATTTGTTCATCTCAGCATTATGCACTGCTTCACCTGCTGAAGGAATACATCTTTAAGTTACAGTGTCACAGAACCAAAGTATCTAATTTAGACATACTGATGTGTCCTTCCTTACCTTTCTGCTTGACTTGAGATATCCTGAGATGAGTGGCATCAGATGACTAACTTCGAAAAAAAAAAAAACTTTTACATTACTTTTTTAAAGCTGGTCATTTCACACCACATACTTTGGGAAATCTCGAGCCAAGAGGAAAGGAAAGGATGGACACAAACTGACATCTAACTTTTTAGAAAATACCCTCTAGTTTGGTGCTATGTTAGTTTGTGAACCGAGAGCAAGGCAGGTGGTTTGGACTCCGCAACCAGAAATGAACGCACACGCGGTAGTTCAAGAAAAAAAATATATATTTACTATAAGTTAATAAAGGCTAGTTAAAGGTAAAATGACAGGGCTAAAGACAAGCAAAATATACAATATAGCATGAACAATTTCAAGGCAAATTCTGCAATGGTTTCTACTTTTACTCTGTCCACTTCTGCAGTATGGACACTGAATGAACAATATACTCAAAACTATCCCTAACTGACCCTGACTTCACATTTGGGTGCACCCCCTTTTCCCCAGTGGTCCAGGTGGACCGCTTACAGTCCGTAGAAGCGCGCGGTGGGGCCCAAAGTCGGTCCTTTCTTTTATAGTGAAGCGTCCTCTCCTCACGGTTATCAGGATCTTGGGAGAAATGAAGTCCTCTTTAACAGACAGGGAAACCAACTGAATGCAATGTAATCCAACAGCAGATTCCACTCAGCACACTGACAGTCCTGCCGAATCCATACACTGAGCTGGGATGTAAGCCGGGATTTAGCAGGTGCCGTCCAGTACATCAACAGCACTGCGAGTCTCTATCTGTGGTATCCATATACACAGTCACAATGTCAGTCTCACTGATCAGCCACTGAGCACAGTTCCTTTCACGTGGACTCACTAGTCCTGTTGTCTCTTTACACTCTGTTTGTCTCTGGACCAAGATACAGCTTAGCTGTACAGAAAAATCTCCACACCAGTTCAATACAACACTTGCTAAGATGGCTGCTGCTCTCTCTCTCGTCACTTCCTGCTTCTCTGCTCACACTCTGTCTGCAGAACAGGCAAGCTGACATAAAAGGGGGGGGGGGTCTCACTCCAGCATCATGTCACAATTACAATGGCTGCTGTCTTAAAGGAACAGAATCACAGAAATACATTCAACATTAACAGTTTATACAGACAAATGAAGCTTAAGACAACATTGGCTGTCTCTTACATATTCCCCCCCACTTTAAGATTGGCAGTCCCTGCCTATGACTGTATATCCAGAGGGTTGTACTTTTATGCACAGGGTGGTAGTATACCGATGTATGGCAGGCCAAACAAACTCATCCTGCGCATACCGAACAGGGGGAATACCAGCATTTGGCCTAGTGGTCCGTCTGAGGACCGGTGGTATATTATGGGATGCTGCAGCTATGGGCTGAGAAGGACCAGCGGATTCCGCACCAGAGGGGGCACAGGCCGGAGATACAGTAGTCACAGGTGGAACATCCCCAGGAGTAGGGATCGGCCAACAATCATCCTCCTCGTCGGAGGCCCATTCCGCACCTCCATTCTCTGACTGTGGGAGCTCATTCACATTGGCAGGCCCATCGTGATTTGTCCCTTCAGAATGACACAGGCGCAACATATTTCGGTGAAGTACTCGAACACAATCAGTTCCTTCTTTCTGGACCTGGTACACTGGCCCATTCGCATACTTGCGGCCAACAACACGATACGGCAAAGCCTCCCATCTGCTTTCCAATTTCCCTTGGGGTTTCTTGACACGAACTAGCACCAGGTCGCCTGGTTGCAATGGTGCTTCTTGCACTGGGGTCTTATCAGGATGGGGATGTTCTTGCAGGCGCTGCCGCACCAATCGATGGATCGTCTCAAGTCTCTGCCGATGCGCCCGCACCCAAGAGGTTGGATCCCTCGGAGGGAACCCATCCACATCATTCAACTGTAATTCTCCTATACTTCGCCCAGACCGCCCAAAGAGAAGTGTATAAGGAGAGTACCCCGTTGTAGAATGGACCTGATTGTTATAGGCCCACACCATTTCAGACAAGAACTGAGGCCACTGTAACTTCTTGTCTTCCTCCAGAGTCCGCAGCATCTGTAGCAGAGTTCTGTTGAATCTTTCACAGGCCCCATTTCCCTGAGGGTGGTATGGAGTCGTGTGCGACTTCTTTATCCCGTAGATACGTTGAACTTCTTTCATTACGTGTCCCTCAAAGCAGGCGCCCTGGTCGGAGTGGATGCGTTGGGGGCACCCATATACTCGAATGAAATCTTGGCACAGAGCACGAGCTGCTGACTCAGCTGTCTGGTCCTTGGTGGCGGTTACCACCGCAAATTTGGTGAAGTGATCCACCATTACGAGGCAATACTGGTGTCCGCTATTGGATGGGCCCACCATTAGATAGTCTATCATGACGATTTCTAAAGGTTCCTGGGTCACGATGGTTTGTAGGGGAGCTCTCTGTTCTATTGCCTTATGGATCTCACAAGTTCGACAGCTGCGGCATACTTCTTCGACCATTTGACGAAGACCAGGGCAGTAAATCAGTCGCTGTAACCAACGAAAGGTCTTCTCATGACCAAAATGTCCATTCTTATTATGAGCCTCAACTGCCAACGAGCGAGCCAGTTCACTAGGCACCACAATTTGGTATCGAATGTCGATCTCAGAAGGTAAATAGACCTTTCGGCATAGCACTCCATTTTTCATCTCCAACTTTTCCCACTGACTCAGAACAGATAATATCTCACGTGTCAGTCGTTCTCTTTCCTCTCTACAGGGCTTCTGGCCTTTCTCAACACACTTGATCATCTGCGCCAGCCCCTCATGGGTCTGTTGTATCTGTGCCCATTCCTGTCGTGAGGGACCAAAGAAAGGAGCCATTTCAGTCCCCTCCATCTCAAACTGATTAGTGGCGGTCAAGGCCTGTGAAAATCTGCTGAAATCGGGCACCTCCACATGCTCCAACTCATGATCCACGTCTTCTGTGGGGGTCTGGGCAGTTACCCTAGAAAGTCCGTCAGCATTCTGGTTCTCTGTCTTGGACCGATACTTAATGCGGTAATTGAATGTAGACATTCGGGCTATCCACCTCTGCTCTAACGCCCCGAGCTTGGCATTTTCCAGGTGAGCTAGTGGGTTGTTGTCAGTCAGTACTAAAACTTCAGCACCGGTCAAATATTCAGAGAATTTCTCGGTCATGGCCCATACCAGTGCCAACAGCTCCAATTTAAATGAACTATAATTCTCGGGGTTTCTTTCAGAATCTCTCAAAGACCGGCTGCCGTACGCTATGACCCTCTCCTGGCCATCCTGAAGCTGGGAAAGCACTGCTCCAAGACCATACAGGCTTGCATCTGTATATAGCTGGAACGGCAAGTGGTAATCAGCATATGCCAAGATTGGGGCTGTTGTCAGTGCATCCTTCAATGCCTGGAAGGCTTGTTCCTGTTCAGGTCCCCACTTCACGGACCGGTTCTTTGGACCACCGGATGTGCCTCGTAGGAGAGCATTAAGTGGTGCTGCTACCTTGGCGAAATCCTTAATAAACCGTCGATAGTAACCGGCTACTCCAAGGAACGCCCTCACTTCTCGCAGGGTAGTCGGTATCGGCCAATCTTGAACAGCCGCTATCTTGTCTCTTGATGGTCTCACCCCTTCTCCTGATACGCGGTGACCCAAGTAATCAATTTCAGATTGGAACAACCGACATTTACTGGGTTTCAATTTGAGCCCATGTTCCCGCAATCTTCGAAATACTTGCCCCAACTGGTGGAGATGGTCTTCAAAGGTCGCAGAATACACTATAATGTCATCCAAGTAGATGAGAGTGAACTCAAAGTTGAAGTCACCGAGACATTTCTCCATCAACCGCTGAAACGTTCCGGGTGCATTTGTCAACCCGAAGGGCATCCGGTTAAATTCGTATAGTCCCATGGGCAAGATGAATGCCGTCTTCTCCTTGTCTTTTGTGGCCATCGGCACCTGCCAATACCCACTAGCCAGATCTAGTGAGGAGAAGTACCGGGCTCTCCCTAGCGCTGAGAGGGACTCCTCAATCCGTGGCAAGGGGTAGGAATCTCGTACGGTGCAAGCGTTTAACTTCCGATAGTCTACGCAAAATCGGATGGACCCATCTTTTTTTCTTACTAACACCACAGGAGCCGCCCAGGGACTCTGGCTTTCTTGGATGATCCCACCCTGTAGCATCTTAGCTAACAGTTCTTTCACTTCCTGATACAACTGTGGAGGAATTTGTCGGTAGCGCTCTCTAATTGGAGGGGTGTCTCCTGTGGGAATCTCATGGTAGATCCCTGTGGTACATCCAAAATCTTCAGCATACCGTGCAAAGGTGGCTTGGTTCTCCCACAACAGCTCATCTACCTTCTGCACCCATTCCAGAGAACATGAACTTACATCCATCTTCATCTGTTCTCGAATTGCACAGCCATTCCATTCAGAGGTGGGTTCCTCATCTTCTCCCATGGAACCAGTTACGGTCCACTCATCCCTTTCAGTCGGCTTCAGCTGCATTGGAGTTACTTTCCTTACTTCCTCCGGAGTCACATAGATGTTAGCCAGCAGCCTCCCTGGGGTCAGGTCCACACTATGGTCCTGAGTGTTTACACATCGAAGTGGTACTCTTCCATTGCGAACTATTGCCAAGGAACGGGCCACTAGCGGATCAACACCTCCTTCGGCTGCCTGCAGTGGTTCTACCAACACAGCTATGCCCTCTAGTTTCCGACAGGTGCCTACGGGCATGGACACTATTGTCTCCCGACTGGGTGGCAGTGTAACTTTTGTATGCAAAGGAACTGAAATTCGAGCCAGAGGACGCTGTGCATCTGAACTTTTCTGTAAGCCACATGTCCGGATCAGCCGCTGGAAAGCTGTTTGAGTAGGCCGATGGGTGGTGGTTTCTTTCCAATAACCGTGACCTTTCTTTTCAAAGAGGATCTGATCTAATTCTTTTAACACATTCATCCCCAAAATGACAGGGACCTTTACTTCATGTGACTCCTGTACCACCACAATGCCTTTCCTACCTAGATCTTGGCCACATACCCGGACATTCATCCAGGCCACTCCCACGACCGGAACTGGTAACTGGTTAGCTGCGACCACTCGTACGAATGTATGGGGATCATATTTCACATGTTGCCGGAAGTACCGTTCATAACAGTCTCTACTCAAGGTCGTTACTTGGGAACCCGTGTCAATCATCCCGGTAACCGGAATACCCTCCATTTCCACCTGTATGACAGGACTTGCAGCGATCAGGTCATCATCAGGGCATTCTCCCCACATAGTCTCCTTGTCAGTCTCCCCTACTACACGCCCTTCAGCAGCAGGGGACTTCAGTTTAACGGCGGTCTCTCATAAGTTTGTCGCTGCTCTGGACATCTAGCAGCAACGTGGCCCATCCGTCCACACTCCCAGCAGCGTATCCCCCGTCGTTCTGGCCATCTGTTTGGGCCCCTTCGGTAAGCCCCTTCGATTTCTCCTGAGCACTGCACTAAATGATTTGGACCCCTTCGGTAGGTCCTATCCTCACCCCTCCAGCGGGGTGGTGGGTGATTCTGACTTGCTGGGTGTGGATGGCTCACCCTTTCATCTCCAGTCTTCTGGAAGTCTGCAATTTTCATAGACTGCTCATCACAACGAGTGTGCAAGTGTTCCATTTGTTCTTGCAGTTTCTGCATTACTGTGAGAATTTCTTTAACCGTCCCTTTTTCTACTGTCTCTGAGCCAGAACTAGCCCCCTGTGACAAAGTAACTCCAACTGCGGTCTGCGGCCTCGGGACCATACTATTGGCACGGGAGATGGCCTCTACCTGTACATCATGGAATTTAGCATCAGTCTCTCGTCGTATAAAATCCTGCATAGTCACAGTTAAACTGCCGTCACGTATCCCCAGGACAAACTGGTCACGGAGAGTCCGATCAGGGTTACAGAAGGCTGGCGAGCCCCCTCTTTCCTTCCTTTGAATATCTCGGAGCAGTTCTTGTAGGGCATTTGCATATTGGGGAAGGCTTTCATTCTCCTGTTGTACCCTCTGGAAGAACCGAGCCTGCAGAGACCCCAGCAATGCAGTTTCTCCATAGATGGTTTCTAGAATCTGGACTACTTGCTCAAATGTCTGCCTTTGTTCAAATGGCCTCAGTATCACCGTGGTCTTAGCATCCCCTTGTAATGTCAATATTGCTAGCTCTACTAGTACTTCTGGTGCGGTCTGGTACATTCGCTGTATCATTCGTATCTGTTCCACCCACATACTCACTGACATATTATTGCCATCAAATTTAGCTAACTGACTCATTATAGCCCCTGCTGGCATTCTTCCTCCAGCACCATTCTCCCGAACGGGTGCGTCACCGTCCATTCTGGTAAGCGGATCCTGCCGACTACGCCAATTTGTGAACCGAGAGCAAGGCAGGTGGTTTGGACTCCGCAACCAGAAATGAACGCACACGCGGTAGTTCAAGAAAAAAAATATATATTTACTATAAGTTAATAAAGGCTAGTTAAAGGTAAAATGACAGGGCTAAAGACAAGCAAAATATACAATATAGCATGAACAATTTCAAGGCAAATTCTGCAATGGTTTCTACTTTTACTCTGTCCACTTCTGCAGTATGGACACTGAATGAACAATATACTCAAAACTATCCCTAACTGACCCTGACTTCACATTTGGGTGCACCCCCTTTTCCCCAGTGGTCCAGGTGGACCGCTTACAGTCCGTAGAAGCGCGCGGTGGGGCCCAAAGTCGGTCCTTTCTTTTATAGTGAAGCGTCCTCTCCTCACGGTTATCAGGATCTTGGGAGAAATGAAGTCCTCTTTAACAGACAGGGAAACCAACTGAATGCAATGTAATCCAACAGCAGATTCCACTCAGCACACTGACAGTCCTGCCGAATCCATACACTGAGCTGGGATGTAAGCCGGGATTTAGCAGGTGCCGTCCAGTACATCAACAGCACTGCGAGTCTCTATCTGTGGTATCCATATACACAGTCACAATGTCAGTCTCACTGATCAGCCACTGAGCACAGTTCCTTTCACGTGGACTCACTAGTCCTGTTGTCTCTTTACACTCTGTTTGTCTCTGGACCAAGATACAGCTTAGCTGTACAGAAAAATCTCCACACCAGTTCAATACAACACTTGCTAAGATGGCTGCTGCTCTCTCTCTCGTCACTTCCTGCTTCTCTGCTCACACTCTGTCTGCAGAACAGGCAAGCTGACATAAAAGGGGGGGGGGTCTCACTCCAGCATCATGTCACAATTACAATGGCTGCTGTCTTAAAGGAACAGAATCACAGAAATACATTCAACATTAACAGTTTATACAGACAAATGAAGCTTAAGACAACATTGGCTGTCTCTTACAAGTTTCATAGAGTTCTTACATAAATGATGAAAGCCTGATATCTTATATTATCTTTTGGCACCACTTTTGAACGTTGGTATTTTTTATTTTTCTGACGTTTTTGTCACTACATCTTTTATTGGCACTTTTACCCTTCTTCTGGGCAATGGACACAATGCTCAGTAACTGACTCCCATCTGCTATAAAACAGATGTATCTGCCTCAAAGCAAAACCTTCCTGAATATTTTTCTCAAGTTCTAACAACTATGAAATGGGGGTAAAATGGATTTTAAGGTCAATGCATGGCCATATTTGTGTAGACTTCTTAAATATATATATTGCACAAAAAAGCACACTGTTATCGGCTATGTGCAGTAGTGACATTTTCAGCAATATACCACAGCAATTAACGCTTCCTTTGCATCACTTTCATTTCTTTCCGCAGATGCTTGTTGTTTGGAGTTGTTTTCCCATCTGCGAGCTCTTAGTTTGATGCAGCTCTGGGGCCACATGTCAGAGGCTGCGCTCAGAACGGGTTGCAAGGCTAAGTCTTCCCTCACTTTTCAGTGTTGCCTGGAGCAACCATAGGAACGGTATGTGACAGGCACTCAGGGACCAGATCCTGCCACCAACATCCCTTTCACTGCCTGATGAAGACATCACATGCCAGAGAGCACATTGAAACATGGTTAAGCTCTCAGTGATGTGCAGGCCTTTGTTCTATAAAGGCTATTATTTTGCAGCTAGCGGCTGTGTAGCACTCTGTGAGGCTCTGCTCAACGTGTTTTAATCAACTGTGTTCATATCTCATGAAGATTCAATAAATAGAACAAAAATCTGGTATCTCGAAGATAAAGTAGATGAGAACTGTACACAGCTTCATTATTGCTCACTATCCCTTTAAGAATCTGTAAATAAATATATATTATAAATATATATATCTTCATAAATTCTATTCTTCTGTATAGGGTTCAGTTTAATGTTAAAATGTGATAGATTTCTTTTTTACCACAAACAAAATGTAGCATGCTAAGAAAGTACTAAAGAAAGTATACATAGCAATATTTTTTAAATATTATTGGACAATTTAAACATAAAAATGTGTCAGATTTGCAACCTGTTTCCTACCAGAAAATAAATAAAAATATATGTATATTAATAGAGGGAATGCTTTTGGTTGCACTATTGAAAATAACGCGAAAAAGGAATTGAGAAATTTAGCGAAAATTTTCCAAAAATCATATCAAATCCTAATTCCTAATTCTACTACAAAGACTAGCTATAACTAATTTTACAAAGCCCCTAGGCCTATGTACCACCATTCTACTACATTCCACCTCCTACTGTAGCCTCTTCCCATCACAGCACTGCCTATTCACATCCTATAGAGAGTGCCAGTAGAACGTTAATAGGTAGAGTGGTTGCTGGATTCCACCTCTCTCACCCTGCTCTTTCCCCCCACAAGTAGGAACACAGCAGTAGGGAGTGAACACAGTGGGTGTATTTGATTAGTTTGCTTAGCTCCCCCTGTCACCATCTTAAGCCATGGGTTTAATGGCAGCAGGGGGCCTAAGATGTGCCAGAGGCATCTTCCTATTAGACTATGCCAGAGGCATCTGGCCTAATAGTTTTCCTATCAGTTTTACATTTACAGGCAATAATGCTTTAGAAATATATGCATTTCAAAGCATTATCTAAGCAATCAAAGGATCACAACCCCTAGTTCTGTAGAAGGACATAAAAAATATCTTCAACAAAATTTAATACTTTTACCACAAAATAAAAAAAAAAAATGAAAAAAGTGAAAAAGGATGTATAGCACCACTTCAGTTGTATTGACCTGTATACAAAGATTTAGCAAAAAGCCATTTACGACTAGCCCCACCACTGAAGGGTATAGGACCAACCAGAGATGGATTTCATCTTTTCAATGGCCCGATAGGAGTCCCATAATCTGTTGGCAAAGCTTATGTCTCTCAAAAGTTTTTTCTCTGTGCATAAATGGATGGTTATATGTACATTATAGGATATGACATATATTCCCATAACTTAGCTTAAGGTTATATTCACATGACCGAGCCCAAACTGGGCTGTGTAAGTGCAGAATCCGTGCAGCGACCATATTTCTCATGGACCTATTTATCTCAATGATTCAATCATGTCCATAAAAATTGCCCCTATAGTCCAATCCATTAAAAAATGGTGCATGCTTTATTTTTCACGCCTCACCGGCGCTGCATGGCCGATGAGCTTGGCGTTACTGGTATAATCATAGTCCACACCATTAATAATTGTAAAACTAAACCTTATGACATATATAGAAAACCATGGCTACTATCCTTTCAGCTGCAGATCAGCATTTTGCAATGTATTTTTGTAAGAAAGATTTTTTTTTTTTTTTCAGATGCATTTCTGCAGAGCAAACTATAAAATAAGAAAACCTCCTGGAGGTGTGATTTTGTCATCTCTGTGCATATAAGTGTCATCGTCCTTTATCTAGAAATGTGTTAATTACAGAAGGTGTTGCTTCTGTCCGTGCTTGCTACTGGACACCTTTGGCGGGATTTGTATTTGCTGTTTCCTTTTTTTTATCTTTTACAAGAGAAGTAGAAGAATAAAGCATGTTTTGTTTGTACTCGTGTTCATATAATTAGTAAAGTGGTCGCGGCTAAATACTAGCTGAATTTGTCCTAGTCTCCTGATGCACCATCAAAGAAGAAAAAAATATCAGGAGGTGATGTTGGAATGTCAAAACAAAGTCTCTTGGTAAGTCTTAACTATGGATCAATTTCTCTGTTTTACTGTTTCACACAAAGCCTGAAATGCGTTGACACCTATTAGCTCACTAAATGAGCGTGGGATCCCTTGGTGAAATTGTAAGGTGTTAATTCACTGTCCACTGATATATCACTTCTAATCTATATAATTAGACTGTATACAGTCTATGTATGGAAATGATGAAAAATCTGAAGTACAAATACTACATACAGAAACAGTCAAATAAGTTTTAATGTAAAACCATGTAAGGTGGTGGAAGCTGCGCTCTTCTACAAGTATGGTCTTAGGTGGGAGACTGTGATCAGGTCCTCAAACGTAATAGGTTAAATGTGCTTAAGGCTGAGGTCCCACATTGCGGAAAAGCTGCTTTTTTTGTTACAGATTTTGCTGCATTTTTTAAGCCCAAACCAGGTGCAGATTGAGTAGATGGTAGAAGCATAAGTGTTCCCTTTGTATTTTTCATTCCTTTTGTAGCCACTTCTAGGTTTGGCTCAAAAAAAACCCACAGCAAAATCTTCAACAAAAAAACCTGCTGGGTTTCCATCCAGGGAGTTGGAAGAGACTTAGCTGTTTCGGAGTTTGGATGATGATGGACTTAGGGGTTCTGGCCATGTCACGACCCCTGGTTGATTTGATCGTAAAAGTGGTCCCCCCTGGATCACTCCGCCCCCTTCTCCACCATTCTCTCAGGTAATAAATTACCTGTGCTATGAGGTCTGGCTTTACTAAAGTCAGTCTATTGTAGTCGTCTGTTCAGAGTTCTGTTTTTGACCATTGTGGCCACCTGTCAATGCTCTTGTCAGTCCAGGGTTGAAGCCTAGGCTTTACCCGAAGGTGAGCCATCATGAACCTTGTCATACATCTAGAGAAGTGGAACCCATGTGAGCTGAGCATGACACCTGTGTGAACAGGGAGACTACTGTGTGTTGCTGCCAGGCTACTTCTTTCACACTGTAAGAAAGTTCCTCAGTATACCATAAAACTGTGAGGAACTCTTTTAATTCTTGTTGTATTGGAGCAACGGACATTAACTCCTGCTATGCCTGAGCAACTGCTGTCAGTCACTACTGTACCGAACTTCTACCTCAGTTAACAAGCAGGTTCCTACCCTGTTACAAGCAGATAAAGTGTGTCTGCTATAGTACTTCTTCTGAATAGATGAAAAACTGTTAAAGGGTCTGTTTAGGCATACTCTCCTGCCTGATCTAGCACTGGCCGTGGAGAGATGCAGTGAGTGGTACCGTTGCCAGGGCAGATCGTGCAGGGTCCTATGCTAGTTAATGGGACCTCTGCACAATATTGCCTGGGCACTCCAGAAATCAGCAACTGTACCATCCAGTGTTCATTGGCTCTCCACACCCGAAGTCAGATTGAGTGGGAGAATTTTCCTAACAATCCCCTTTGAACTGCATTTTTTGACCTTCATTAAGTGGCTTCCAGGTCCATTACAAGGGGTAGGGGACTAGAGTACAAAAGAAAAACTATGCTTTGCTGTAAAGGGGGTTTGTAACATGCACCTGGCATATCAACCCAGCCTCACAGATATATAGGTTAGGGTCACCTGTCACTATCATTGCTTATAAATGATATTTTACTTTCAGCTTTTGCTGTCACTTATTCTGCCTTACAATACAATGGCAAGCAATATTTTTGATGTTGAAAAATAATGATTTTGTTCCACTAGCAAATCAGTATCAAAAGTTGTAAGGGAAGACTCAAGAAGTCACAGAAATGAGAGAAAAAGTAAAAGTAATAGAGAGAGAGAAAGAACAGTGTGATATAGAAAGCTACAGAGAGACAACGTGAGGAAGAGCATGGAATAGAAGTAGGTGAGGGAGTGAGTGAGAGAAAGTAAGAGGAAAAGACCACGAACAATAATTAGGAGAGTGATAAAGATGATTCGGCAAAGGAAAGAGAGAGAATCAATAATAGAAGGAGAGTGAGGTAAAGAAGGTAAGGATGAGAAAGTGCCGCAGCCCAGATGGAGGGAACCAGAGGATGGGAGTAGTAGTGGCGGATGCTGTGCCACCAGATAGGCCGAGTGCCCTCAACCAATCTTCCCAGCTCAACTCCTAGGCCGGACACTGACGAGGTGGGCCTGCTGTGCTACCAGATGGTGGTGGTAGTAGTTCCTTCCAGTTGAAGAGGGTTCTATAAGCCGCTGTGATAGTGTTCGTAAGGTCCCTGATGGCAATGCAGGAATGACTTGGGAGGCAGTAGTGCAGTTGAAACATTTTGAACTTTACTCAGCAAACTGTAAACCCTGCAGATTCGGAATGGGGTTGTAGTCTCCCACTGAATAGTACTCCCAGTCTTGGTCTTGAGTGGATGCCCAGTTATGATAAAGCTCTAGTTCTGTGCTCCAATCAATAACTCTATCTCCACAACTCAGCCACCTCCAGCAGGAGATACTGGGGGCTGTTCTTCAAAGCAGTACTTCCAGGGGTTGTCCTGGTTACCTTGAGATGACAGGTCCTGGACAACACCTCCTGGCAGAGGACTCCTTCTCTCCTCCTTGCACGGTGTCCTAGTGATGGACAGCAGAATTCCCTGTTTCAGAGCTTTCTCTATATGAGCCTTGGGCAGAATCTTCTCCCTCTGGGGCTGTGTGGAAGCCGTTGGGTCCCAGTACACAGAGCTGGCTTGCTCTGTCTCCATTGCAAACTAACTGACAACTCACTATTACTGAGGCTCTAACAGGTCTCTGGAAACCAAAAGGCTCCCAGACTCCGTCCAGTGTCCTGTGATAGGCCAGGGCTGTACCAAGTGTGGGGGACTAAACAGTGGGGAAACTAACAGGGAAAATATACAGTAGGGAGAGCTGCTAACAATATATTTAACATAAAAAAAATATATAGACAGGCTATGCAAACACATCCAGAGGCACAAAGACAATAGAAGCAGGAGGAAGGAGAAAGGTAGAGAGACATAAAAAGTGATAAAGAGAAGCAGAGACATGGAAAGAAAGGAGTGAGAACGAAAGAGAGAGAGAAAGGAGAGGACATGAAGAATATGAGATTGTGACAGATGTGTTAGTAAGAAAAACAGTGAGAGAGAGAGAGAGAGAGGAGAACAGTGAATAAAGATTCTGGGGAATGAGGTAGAATGAGGTAAATAGATAAAGACAAGGGATAGCTAGTGAAAAACAGAGAAAAGAAAAGAGCGAGCGAGAATGAGAAGAAGAGACTGTGGGTAGTGAGTAAGAGAAGGTAAGAGATGGAAGTGAAGGAGGTTAATGAAAGAAAGTGTGAGAGAGGGGAGGTAGAATGAGGAAAAGAGTGAGTGAGAAAGAGTGAGAATGGATAGTACAACAGGGAGAGAAAAAGAGAGAGTAGAGGGAGACAAAGAGGAGGAATGAGATAGTGTCCTGTATAGGATGCTAATACAATGGCTCAGCTAGATATAAACATACATACAATCTCATGTACTAATACGTCGATCAGAGGATCCGCTGTCACATATTACCATTCTGTATTTTTCTTCATGTTGTTCTGTTTCTCCCTGTGTCACAGTACAGTAATATAGAATGTGAACAACACGACTACAAAAGCCAGAAATGTCTGTTCCCCGGACTGTAGAGACAGTGGAATACATGAATTCATTATTCTATCATATCATATTAATAATTTTGTTTTATGTCTTTGCATGTCTGTTTAATGTTTAGTTTTGTGTAGAACAGAGAGGAGGCCATGGCTGAGGTGCCAGGTTTCCCATCGTCAGGCTAATAAAGACATCACAACGATCTCCAAAGACCAGGCTCTGGATCTTTTTCAACTTCAAAGATGTCAGCCTGCCAGAGAGCCTGAGGTAAAATCAATCATACGTTACTGAGGTGAGCTGAGCGCTTAAGGTTAAATTCCCCATGTACTCGCAGACACCTCTCTGAGTGCAAAGCATACAATATAATCACACCGGATCCCATTATCATCAAGAATAAACCTCAGCTGCAACTGGGCTTTAGAGAGAAAGAAATCGGAGCTCTTATTGCTTTGTGACTGCCATCTTTCATTGTTGCAACATACCCCGAATCTGATTTTCACGTTTTCTCTTCTCTTGTGAATTAATGTTGATAGTCATTATACTTATCAATATGATGTGTACATTCAGATGCAGTGCAGTTTAATAGGGAGAGAGGTGTTATTTAAGAACATACATTGTATTTGGAGATCATCCCCCCTGACCTTTAGCAATCAAAAGTCTCAAGTGAATGGGGCTAGGCTGCAGGAACATGTATGGATGCACTTCTAGCCAGCAGGCCCATCAATATATTGATCAGTGAGGGTCCTGTGGGTAGGACCCCCACCAGGCACATATTGATGACCTATCCTAATGGCTGGCCGTCAATGTATTTTCTTAAAAACAAACCTGTTTCTTGTTACTGTTGCTATAGATCTGCCCATAGCTTGTTACATAAGACTAGGTTCACACTAGCGCTCGGTCTCCACTCGAGGTTTCCGTCCCCCATTATGCTTGAAAAATGTGGAGAGAAAAGTATTGCAAGCATTTTTCAAGCGGAAACCCAGCGGACCCCACTATAGACTATGGGGTCAGCGGGTTTCCGCAGGTAACCACTTTTTAAACGGATTAGGTTTCCATTCTACTGGTCCGCTTGGAATGCCGAACGCTAGTGTGAACCTAGTGTCAAGTACAGTTACAATATATACCCAATATATTGTAAATGAAAATACAATTTACAAGTATGATCCTTACACAGGGAGAAGGAATTTGGCAAAATATTAAACTGTGATATTCCCTAGAGATTAGGGACATTCTTATGGCCTCAAAGGGATTCTGAGATCAAGATGTGGCTTCCACATGTTTGGTTCTGGGGACTACAGAATAAAACCATTTTAGTGGAATTTGGAACACGAACGAGGACTAATGTAAGCTGCAAGTCAAAAGCTGTAAATACGTAATCTCCTCCATTGAAAACTCTAGGTGGGATTGCGTGTTGGGTTCTTAGAACTTTTTAACCTGCTAATCTGTCAAGACATTGAAAACTGCTATATTGTCCAATCTATTTTTACTTTACAAACTCACATTACAATGAATTATCATCTGACATTTCACAATTGTAAATATGATTATATAGGGGAAAATTTGCAATTACCCCATGTGAACCACCATACAGCACTGGCCAGTTGGAAAAAGCAGCAAAAAAGCAGTTCTTTATAGACAAACTTTACAGCCCTTTACAAAATTATCACATCTATTGGTTTGTTTATTTGATCAGAAGTACCCAGTCCCAGCCTTGCCTAAACCCTGAATTTATTAACTTGCTAACAAGTTTACAAAGTGGTATCAGCAGTTTACGTTCACTTTCAGTGCTGAATTTTGAAAAACAAACCCTGCCTATGTAGTAACTCTGTTGACCACTAGATGGCACATATGAGAACAGCGAAGTTGTGTACTTGTGCTCTCTCCTTTATAAAGTTACAATGTAGAAATAATTTGAAAACAATGATTCATGATATTATTTAATAGATTCATAATGCAGTTTTTTTTTCCAGAACATTGTTCTAATTTTTTAATTATTTATTCAAATATTAAAATAGTTAATATAAAGTTATAGCAAAATGATTTCTTAGCATTACCAAAGCAATTATTTCTGCTTATCGTAAAGAAAGGAAGCAAAAAATAACCACTAATTTACATTCTTAGAAGAACAAACATTAATAGCACTTTATGGGGAAGCTAATTTAGTATAAAACTGAAGATGTGACATGATTGTGTAATTTTGTAGGGTGCACAGTATACACAATATACAGTCATAAGATATACAGGAATGGACACAAATTTTGCTTTCCACAAAGTTTGCTGTTTTCGTGTTTTAACATCTATGTTTCTATGGTATACTGAAGTACAGTTATAAGTAGAGATGGGCTAATTTCTGAGGATTCATTGTGTTTTGGGTTCGGGCGGCTCGTGTCCAAGATTCGTTTCAGGTTGAACAAGTAAAGAACTTTAAATTGGCTTAAAACATAAAATATGTCAGGGCACCTATGAACCTATGTATCTAATGTCTAGATCTCCAAGGAAATCACAGCCAAAGTTATGTAAAAGCCAAAGTGATATTATTATACTCTGGGGTCTCTTCAGACCCCAGAGTATAATACATGGAGGTCAAGGGAGGTGTAAAAACTTTTTAAAAAAAGCATTCATACTCACCTTTCCTTACCTCTTCTGACCTTACTGCATCCGGTGCTCTCTCTCTCTCTGCCTCCTCGGTGACGTCATGCACCCGGGGGCCCTATCACAGGCCTCAGCATGCCCATGTGACCACAGCAGTGACCCTGGGTGCATGACATCACCAGAAGAGCGCGAGATGCTGCAAGGAGGCCCAAAAGAGGTAAGAGAAGATGAGTATGAATGTTTTTGTTTTTTTTCACCTTGCCTGGACCTCCACCTATTACACTCTGGGGTCTAAAGAGACCCCCAAAATATAATGTGACAGCCATTTTAGTTCGCCTGAGACAAATCTACATTTGTTCAGTTTCATAAAAAAATAAACAATTTGGAATATTCAGGTCAAAGCCCCGCTCGGTATGAGTTGATTTGCCCATTTCTAGTTATAAGTATTTCATAGGTTTTTATTGACAAATACATTGTTTATGCAATAACTTTACAGTGCTGACCCTCATGTTAGTGCTCACCTTTTCTTCTCTGGGAAATTATTCTTACACTTCTCTCCAAGAAACACATTAAGGACTAAGGACAAGCTGACATTCTGCAGGAAGTACAGGGATTGGACTGCAGACGACTGGGGTGGGACTGTTTGGGACATCTGGAAGCATGATTGTCCAGAGAAGAAAAGATGAGTCCTGTGTCAGTAAGGCACCCTAAGACTATTCATGGTGTTACTTTTCATCGAAGAGAGTGGGCTCACTCACAACATCGCCATGAATAAAGAATGGTATCTAAATATCCTTCATCTCCCAACCATCCAGGAGCAATTTGGGAATGAACAATGCTTTTTCCTGCATTATAGGGCACCATGTCATAAGGCAAAAGTTATCATTAAATGGCTTAGCGAACGAAATATTGAAATTTTGGGTCCATGGCCAGGAAACTGCCCAGATCTCAATCCCATTGAGGACTTGTGGTCAATCCTCAAAGGACAGACTAGGCAAGGATGGGTTGTCATCAGTCAGGATTATACCCAAAAGCTGATATTCAGCATGTTAGGGTGAATTACAGAAATCTAGAAGAAAAGGGTTAACATTGTAACTCTTGAGTCTTTACATAAACTTGATTTATTTGTCAATAAAAGTGTAAAAATATGTGAAATGCTTATATTTGTACATCAGTATTCCATTGAAACATCTGACTAAAATATCTAAAAACACTGAAACAGTAAACTTTGTGAAAACCAAAATTTATGTCTGTCTCAAAACTTTTGGCCATGATTAGAAGGCTGACAAAACCTAAAGCATTTACAACACAAATCTTTTTGTAAACAAAGGGATCTACTATTGTGTCTGCACTATTACACAGCACAATGGAGCACTGACAGTTTTTGTGGTATATTGACATAAAATGTGTTTCACCACACAGTCAGTACTGCATCAAAAAGGTGAAGCATATGCACTATTGGCAGCACATGCCCCTGAAATGCAAATCCATGATAGCTATCCAAGAACAAAACAGGAATATCAAAATATAGAGATAATAAAGACAGTGATATTACAGGTCAAAGATATTAAACACAGTAATATCACACTACATCGATAATATAATAAACATAGTGGTCTAGATTTACTATTGTGGTTATGACTAGACACTAGAGATGAGCGAACCAATCTGTCAAGAACTGGGCTCAACCTGAATATTCCAAAATAGAGTGATTCATCTCGGTTGAATTAAAATGGCCACTGCCACATGTATTGCACCATAAAAATACAGAAGAGACACGTGTCACAATGATGTTCTAGCACCACTCGACATCTTCTCACCCAATGGTCAGTGGTAGGTGGACACCTTACAGTGCTGATGTCATATACAGTATATAAGGATGTGTGGGCTGGAACACAAGGCATATCAGTGATGGTGGAACTAGGGTTGGATGTGTTCAGGGTTGCAATACAGTTAGGAGTAGTTGAATTAGAACACAGTTATTCATATGTAATCATTTACAGGCAGTTTAGTGATAAAAATCATAGGAGTGAGAGAGAATATCTGTGCTGTGTGAGCTTGACTGCTTCAGTAATATAGACCGACAGTTAAACCTTTAATTGCCAATAATCTAAATTTCTCTAAGTAAGTTTTGCAATAGAGCAGTTTGATCTATCCAAAAATTGTGGATCAGTCGGTCCTGTTAGTGAAAAATCTATTCTTAAGGGTTTTTAGGGCAAATGTAAATTTTTATTTTTTTTTCCATTAAATACATACAAACTGCTGTTCTAACAGTAAAATACTGATTCTGCTTGTGCTAATCTGACAAAATCTCCTTTATTTAAGGGCTTTTGTTTTTGCTCACCCAATAAACAGTGTGACAGAGTCTGCTAATCTGAAAAATCTCAGCTTCATAAGCGAGTTGTTGCTTACCATCCGTTTTTCTATAGATAATACATGTCACTTTCACTTTAACATAACTTTGGCTGTGTTTGCCTTAGAGAGCTAGTAATTGGCTAGATAGGTTCCTATGAGCCCTGACAGTTTTATACACTATGTTTTAAGTCAATTTAAGGTGTGGTTCATAACAAACTTTTTCGACTCGAACTTAATCTTGGTCCTGAACCACCCAAAACCAAACTAATCTTGAGACATACTGATAGGGAATATAGATTGTGAGTCCTATATGGGACAGTGACTGTCAATGTCTGTAAAGCGCTGCAGAATATGATGGCGCTATATAAGTAAGCATAATAAAAAGAGGTTTGCCCATCTCTATTAGACACTGATGTATATGTGCTGCATCTCTAACCCAATGTGGCGAACCTAGTTTGGGCTAAAATTTTTCTAGATATGTGAGTGTGAATAGTCAGAAAAAGGGGGCCTGGCTTAAATGCTCCATTATGTGCCAAAATCATTTGTGTTGCATAATTCTGACATAAAGCACGTGAACTAAAATGTGGTATAAACTTAGACAAGACAGTCTAACGATATGCCAGATTTATCATCTACAGTAGAATCAGACACCGTGATAAATTTGGTGGATTTTCAGACTGCCTGTTGAAGTTTGTTTAATTAATAATAAATCGGGGCTAGTAATGTCAAAATAGAGAGATAAACACGACAAATTCACAATAAAAGGATAAAAATATAGTGATGTTTCAGTACAGAGACAATAGTAATAACATAATGTCATTGTACAGAAATAATAAACATGATGATGTCACAATACAGAGAAAATAAACAGTGATGTTACAATACAGGGGTAATATAATGTTAATGTAATGTTACAGTACAGAGATAATAAAACACAGAGATGTCACATTGCAAAGCTAAACCCGGTGATTTCACAGTACAGAGAAAATAAAAAAAGTGATGTCACAATAGAGATATAAACATGGTGATGTCATATAATACAGGAATAATAAATACAGTTATGATACTGTACAGTACAGGGATACTAAATACAGTAATTTCACAGTACAGAGATAATACATATAGTGATGTCACAATGGAGATAATAAATGCAGTAATATCAATATACAGGAATAATACATATAGTGATGTTACAGTACAGAGATAATAAATACAATTATGTCACAGTACAGACATAATAATATTGATAATGAATTCAGGTGAAATAAATATTGTGATATCATAGTACACAGTTTTGTCACTTTTTTTTTTTCAACAGAAACCTGGCTTAGGGGAAGTCACAGAGATTTCATAGTACATGGGTTATTACACTCCACAGTGAATCCACAGTGCATGGAATGGAAATAATGCACACATTGATGTCATAGAACAGGTGCGGTGTCACGTAAAGATAATACACTGATGTCACAACTAAATGATAGAAATACTAGCACATAGCTATTAAACACGGGATCACAATAACCACAATGTGTACAATAACCACAGTGATATCGCAGCACAGAAATAATAGATAGAGGATTACGATAGCGCACAATAAACACAGTGATATCACAAAACAGAGATAATAAAGTACAGGATCACAATAGCGTAAATAAACACAGTCATATCACAGGACAGAAATAATACTGTAGATACAGGATCACACTAGTGTACAATAAAGAGTAATATCACAACACAGGGATAATAAGTACAGGATCACATTAATGCACAATAAACACTGTGATATCACAACATCAAATGTACTGTAAATTTCATAATGGTCACAATGCTTTGGCTTTCTGCTACAATACAGTGTAATGTTTATATGTGACACAATACTATCCCATCACCTAGCACAGTGTAGTTTGTATTTCTATACAATATGGAGATTGCACAAACACATAATACTGTTATGTGCATAAGGCTGAATGTGTGTGCATGCTTATATCACCCTGTCATTTTTAGAACTAAAATTCTGTGAATAATTGTTTGAGATATCTTCATAGAAGTTGGAACTTTCTGTTAACAAAGCCCCAAATCCCATGCAAAACACACATGTAAAACCTAACATGGTGACTACCCTCAACCACCAGTAGAGGGAGCAGTATGTTTCCCATCCATTATATTGACACACTGCCCACATATGCAGAAAGTGGTGAGTGAGGTATAGAATGGGGGATGTAGTGCATCTTTGGCACAAGAGAGAGCTGTGTGCTGAAGATGCATCATATTAACACCAATCTGCACTGGAAAACTGGCATAGATTGTTTGATAAATTCCCCCACTGACTTAAAGTAAAGCACTTGTACAAGATTTTTTATTCCATTGTCCATTAGAAAAATGCATAATGTAAATTGCAGTAAAGGTAATCTTCCAGTGACTGTATTTGTGAGTAATCCATTACCTTCTGTTCCTCAGTTGTGTTATGTGACCAGCAATAAGACTCTCCAACTGACACAGCGTCTTACAGTGGGGAAAACAAGTATTTAGTCAGCCACCAATTGTGCAAGTTCTCCCACTTAAAAAGATGAGGCCGGCCTGTAATTGTCATCATAGGTAGACCTCAACTATGAGAGACAAAATGAGAAAACAAATCCAGAAAATCACATTGTCTGATTTTTTAAGAATGTATTTGCAAATTATGGTGGAAAATAAGTATTTGGTCAATAACAAAAGTTGACCTCAATACTTTGTTATATATCCTTTGTTGGCAATGACAGAGGTCAAACGTTTTCTGTAAGTCTTCACAAGGTTAGCACACACTGTTGCTGGTATGTTGGCCCATTCCTCCATGCAGATCTCCTCTAGAGCAGTGATGTTTTGGGGCTGTCGCTGGACAACACGGACTTTCAACTTCATGTACACGGATCAGTCGTCCTGGTTCCTTTGCTGAGAAATAGCCCTTGAGGTCTACCTATGATGACAATTACAGGCCTCCCTCATCTTTTTAAGTGTGAGAACTTGCACAATTGGTGGCTGACTAAATACTTTTTTTCCCCACTGTATATGTAGACAGGAATCCATTCCTATGAGTGTCTTGATTTGAGTCTCATAGGATGAATGACACTAAACCATCGAGGGAAGGTGTCACTGACTGCACAGCCAGGTTTAGCTCCTCTTTATATGATGCTCCAAAATGATATAAATAAAAAGTACAAATGGCCCTACAAAAAAGGACACCTTATGCAGCCAAATGTATGGAAATATTAAAATATGGGTGTCAGAATATGGCAAGAAA
The DNA here is from genome assembly GCA_947044405.1 of Leptodactylus fallax. Taxonomy (NCBI): domain Eukaryota; kingdom Metazoa; phylum Chordata; class Amphibia; order Anura; family Leptodactylidae; genus Leptodactylus; species Leptodactylus fallax. Next base: position 5,346,483 of record CAMRHE010000081.1, on the reverse strand, counting down.
ATGAGCTTTATTTTATAATTTTTTTTTTACAAAGTTGTAAAAGGTGTTAAAATGTAGCAAAAACTGTATAAATCTGGTATATTGTAATCATACCAACCCACAAAATACAGGTGACGTGTCATTTTGGCTACACAGGGAACACCGGAACATGCCAGTAAGAAAGTTGCCTAATGCAGTTTTTCTCTATTTCCACCCATTCCAAATTTTATTTTAGCTTCCCAGTATATCCTATCAACAGGCGTAGCTTGAAGTTCCTGAGCCCTGATGTAAAATCTGTAAGAACCCCTCTTTACCCTGTGCCCTTTAGAATAGGTTTCCTCCCACACTCCAAAGACATACTAATAGGGAATGTAGATTGTGAACCCTATATTGGACAGTGACTGACAATATCTGTACAGCACTGCGGAATATGTTGGCACTATAAAAGTAAATTAATAAATAATAGTGGAATATTTTATGTATTATGGGGCCCCCTTCAGGATTTGGGGCCTGGTAGTGACTCTAATGCTGAATCCCCTATAGCTAAACCCCTGCCTATGGAATATTACATGGTACCATTACAAAGTGCAATTTGTCCTGCAAAAATTAAGCCTTCATCAAGCTCTAAGAATGGAAAATAAGAAAAATATGACTTTTAGAAGGCAGGGAATGGGAAAAAAATAGAAAATTGAAAAATGGCTGCAAAAGGAAAGGGGTTGTGCCATATTTACAGCTTGTACCTGCCAATCATAAGAAAAGGGAGTGCCATATAGAAAACACGATGGGAAAGCTGAACAGTACAGCGCTTAGCCATCTCTGTCAGTTACACAGAATCGAATAGAGCGGCAGTACTGCTTTACTCAGGCACATTAAACCCACATATTTGTGATCGATGGAGATTCCTGCATTTGGATCAGACAATTCTCACCTATTCAGTAGATAGCACCATAGTAATCATATGATCAGTCACCAGGACTAACAGATGAAATGGCTTTAATGCTTTATCTACAGTGTGTATATTACTGTGTAAAACACAACAAAGAAACCTCCTCCATCATTTCTAATAATTGCTTATCTGTCTCTGACACTACACCCACACAATGACTGTGCAGTTGTGTTTCTATATCAAATAAAAAGATGCCGCTGCAGGACGTCAAAGATGTTCCATGGTCTTTAAGGAGTTAAAAAATGAAATGCTAAACAGTAACAACCTGAAGGCTTTCTTCCCCATTACTGGGATTCTTGCTCTGTATGCTGCCAGCCTCATTTAGATAAGGTACACTACCTAATATCATGCAATACTGTAACTCACACATTATTATTTCACTAAGTGGTACTCATGAGGATCAACATACAGCTATGTACAGTACACAACTGTATTCTACAATCGCTGATCTGCAACATATTTATTAACAATTGGATTATCATTGGTACCAGGTGAAAACAATAAGCCCAAAACTCCATCAGGGATTAGAATGTGCACCAAATTGATCGCAGAAATTACATCTCGAAGCTTTGAAATGTTTTAAGGGGCTAAATAATATCCATGCACCTGAGGCTCCATGATACCATTCTTTCGATGACCCACAAAAAGCAGCCTGCAGTATGCGCCACATTAAAATTTAAGGCTTATTAGACTCTTGGCATTCTAAGTAACTTCTTATAACCAGACCTAAAGCTGTTAAAGTATTAATGCTAACCATGCAGATTGTATACGTAATTATAGCAGAGTGAGAAAATATAATAATTGCTGTAATTTGTCAGTATGCATGGTCCCATAAACCTTACAATTTCCTTACCCACACTTAGAATATGTATATGTTAAAAATATATAGTACATACATATTGAAATTCCACACCATGGTGGGTCACTGGATAGTGTTGCTCCCTGAAGCCCTGAGTTCGAATCTGTTCAAGAGCCATCTGTATGGATTTTGTATGTTCTCCCCATTTTTGAGTGTGTTTGTCAGGGTACTCTGGTTTTCTCCAAAAACATACTAAAATGTTAATGTTCTGCCTATAAATAGGGCCCTTATACAGTGCCTTGTGAAAGTATTTGGCCCCCTTGAACTTTTCAACCTTTTACCATATTTCAGGCTTCAAACATAAGGATATAAAATTTTAATTTTTTTGGTGAAGAATCAATAAGTGGGACACAATTGTGAAATTTATTAGATATTTCAAACTTTTGTAAAAAATAAAAAACTGAAAAGTGGGGCGTGCCAAATTATTCGGCCCCCCTTAAGTTAATACTTTGTAGCGCCACCTTTTGCTGCGATTACAGCTGCAAGTCGCTTGGGGTATGTCTCTATCAGTTTTGCACATCGAGAGACTGAAATTCTTGCCCATTATTCCTTGGAAAACAGCTCGAGCTCAGTGAGGTTGGATGGAGAGCGTTTGTGAACAGCAGTTTTCAGCTCTTTCCACAGATTCTCGATTGGATTCAGGTCTGGACTTTGACTTGGCCATTCTAACACCTGGATACGTTTATTTGTGAACTATTCCATTGTAGATTTTGCTTTATGTTTGGGATCATTGTCTTGTTGGAAGATAAATCTCCGTCCCAGTCTCAGGTCTTTTGCAGACTCCAACAGGTTTTCTTCCAGAATGGTCCTGTATTTGGCTCCATCCATCTTCCCATCAATTTTAACCATCTTCCTGGTCCCTGCTGAAGAAAAGCTGCCACCACCATGTTTGACAGTGGGGATGGTGTGTTCAGGGTGATGAGCTGTGTTGCTTTTACGCCAAACATATCGTTTTGCATTGTGGCCAAAAAGTTCGATTTTGGTTTCATCTGACCAGAGCACCTTCTTCCACATGTTTGGTGTGTCTCCCAGGTGGCTTGAGGCAAACTTTAAATGAGACTTTTTATGGATATCTTTGAGAAATGGCTTTCTTCTTGCCTCTCTTCCATTAAGGCCAGATTTGTGCAGTGTACGACTGATTGTTGTCCTATGGACAGACTCTCCCACCTCAGCTGTAGATCTCTGCAGTTCATCCAGAGTGATCATGGGCCTCTTGGCTGCATCTCTGATCAGTCTTCTCCTTGTTTCAGATGAAAGCTTAGAGGGATGGCCAGGTCTTGGTAGATTTGCAGTGGTCTGATACTCCTTCCATTTCAATATGATCGCTTGCACAGTGCTCCTTGGGATGTTTAAAGTTTGGGAAATCTTTTTGTATCCAAATCCGGCTTTAAACTTCTCCACAACAGTATCACGGACATGCCTGGTGTGTTCCTTGGTCTTCATGATGCTCTCTGCGCTTTAAACAGAACCCTGAGACTATCACAGAGCAGGTGCATTTATATGGAGATTATATTTATCATCATCAGTCATTTAGGACAACATTGGATCATTCAGAGATCCTCACTGAACTTCTGGAGTGAGTTTGCTGCACTGAAAGTAAAGGGGCCGAATAATATTGCACGCCCCACTTTTCAGTTTTTTATTTTTTACAAAAGTTTAAAATAACCAATAAATTTCGTTCCACTTCACAATTGTGTCCCACTTGTTGATTCTTCACCAAAAAATGTAAATTTTATATACTTATGTTTGAAGCCTGAAATGTGGCAAAAGGTTGAAAAGTTACAGAATTTAGTTTATAAGCTCCTGTGAGGACAGGAACTGATGACATGATAGCAATTCTAGAACAGCACTGAAATGTGTCGGGTCTCTATAAGCAATGGTACATAGATTGTTTTCAGTTAATTGTCGAAAATTATGCTAAATGGGGGTTAGGATAGTTCATAAATATCAGATGTTTTGGGGGTATGACAGTTTGAAGAGACCACAGTGTTTGGACGAGCACTGCAACCTCTTTACTGAGCAGCAAGCACAGTGCCATACATTGCATAGCAGCTGGGCTTGTTATTGCCGCTCATCCCATTTACTTAACCGAGAATGAGCTACAAACAGGCCACATGATGAGTGAATGTGACATCATTTGCCGATGATGCGGAAGCAGCACTCACTGCTGACACTTAGGGGACGTTCACATAACTGTTGGTGACCGTCAGTAGTGTCCGTTGCTATTGTCCGTTACAAGATTTTAGCAATGGACACTAGCTGAACCGTCACAAATCTGTTAAAATTTCCATTAACTTGAATGGAATTTTATCTTGTGTCCGCTAGTGACCGTTAGTGTCCGTTATACACTCAATCCGTCACATGTACAATTTTTTTTCAAGGAAAAAAAATCCTACATGCAAGACTTTTGTGTCCGTTTCATGATGGACGTCAATCGTCCGTTATTTTTTAACATTAAAGTCTATGGGTAATGGACAGTAACGGACGGGTGTCCATTATACTGTCCGTTATTACGGTCAGTTTTTTTTTCTGCGCATGCTCACAAAACAGAAAGAAAAAAAAAACAAAAAACAGACAGTAAAAAAACGGACACTAACTGATGCTAATGTGTCTATTAAATGGATAAGTTAAAAAAACGGACACATTAACATCAGTTAGTGTCTGTTAATGTTTGTTATGATAGGTGTCGGTTTTTTGTTTTTTTTAACATAACAAATATGAACACTGCCTTAAAGAGAACCTCCTATTCCGCCAAGTACAGCTTTTTATATCAATTAATTGCTGCTGTTCCAATGATTCAGGCACAGTTGGAATTTTTTCTCTAGTCCCCACATCCCCGAGCAAACAGTGCTGTTAGTTTTGGCGCTTCATATGATGTTTAGACTTAGTACTGTCATCAGGGCGGTGTCAGGCAAGGGGTGTGATTCTGAGCTCTGACACTGGCTGCCTATGGAGTTCTGAATCACACCCCCTGCCTGACTCCGCCCTTCTGACATTACAGAGCTTAAATAGCACATCAGGTAGCAAATCTAACTGCACTTGTGGCTCAAGAATGGTGGAGGTTAGAGAAAAAATTTCAACTGTGCTGGAATCAGTGGGGCAGTACCTATTTAGAGATGCTAAGAACTTAAATTGGTGGAGGTGGTGAAAGGTCCTCTTTAAATCGTTTTACTAATCAACATATAAAAATATATATCCAGAGAGATGGGAGAGATGGAAAAAAACCCCATATACTTAACCACCCTCCCAACGTGAAACAGCAACTGTGGCCTCAAGGTCACCAATATCAGATCAACAGTCATCCAAGATTCAGCACCCCTACCAACCAGCTGTTCTCAGCAGCCACCACTGCCAGAACTATACAGAGTACACCTGGAGGCAGACTGTTCTGTACACTGTGTAGTGGCCATGGTAGGCTATTGCAGTTCAGCTCCCATATTATAATTTGAGGGGAAAGTTAGGAGGTTTCTTTAACAGTCAGACAGTCTCGCTGAAATTGGCAGGTCTGGGCAACTTTTCACTTATGTGTATAAAAGGAATTGCTTCCTTTTACCAGCTGACTTTTCTTTATAGCTAGTAGTTTTCCTATTCTCTAAAACACTAAAACAAAGCAATTGTCACACAAAGCCATCCTGCAAGCTTGTCTGGTGCACCTAGAAGCTCCTACAATCTAAAACTCTTCAGATGCATTAAGTGCTATGTGAAAATGTAGGAAAACGCGGATTCCTTTCCAAACGGGTTGAAATAGCATGGCTATATTTATATCGAGGAAAAAGTCATCAAAAATTGCATATTGTGCCCTTAATGTGCATCATACTTAGTGTGAACCTTTCATTAGTCTGCTGAAAAAAAGACCACACATTCAATAATTTGAAGCAAAAGGTTAATGGTGTTATTACAACTATTATGCCTTTTAAAATCATTATCCTCTTGTATTTGTATGTGTGGATTACCTTCACCTTTCTCTGAACCCACTTTACCAGCTGTTTGCCTCAGCCATAAAGTTTTCTGAACATCATCCAAGGGATAGGATAAATGCCACATTTTATCAATCAAGCCTTGGGGGATATTCAGCTTCCCAGAACCCGCGGACTATGAGGAGCTCATTGCAAAGTTCCTATTTTGATTTTTAAATTGGTCATCAGTGAAATCCTTACTTAATGTCAACGCACAAAATGATGCATAGGAAAGAAGAGCGGGGAAGTGATGTGTACACGGAAAGTTGTCCGGGACTGTGCTGGAGCATGCTTTCCATCTCGCATTCTGATCGCAATGTTACGGGCTTATATCAGCTGTGTCACCATTCAGGGTCAGTCAAGTTATGCGATATAAAATAACTACACACAGAATTGATGATGTATGAATATTGACAATTGCAACACTATGTTACATTGGTATACCTGCCAACTTTTAGATGTCGGAAAGAGGGATAAAATGTGTTGTACGTGCCACAGCATATTTTCATATGATAAGCTATGACTTTCACTACCACATCCACACACCCAATCCATATAGTATAATGACCTTTTAGGAAACCAAAACACAGTGTAATGCCCCCATAATTTCCCCATATGGAATCATCCCCTCTTGTGGCCTCCACATAGTATCATGCCCGCTTGTAAACCAGTACCACAAAACATAACTCCTGCCTGTGGTCCCCACACAGTGTAATGTGTCTTTGTTTTTCCATACAATATAATGGCCCTCTTGTGATCCCAACACAGTATAATGCCCCCATTGTGGCCCTCACAGCATAATGTCTTCTTGTGGCCCCAACACAGTGTCATGCCCTCTTGTGGCCTCCACATAGTATAACATCCCCCCAGTGACCCCCACAAAGTATTACTTCCCCCAGTGGTCCTCCAAACAGTATATGTGAGTCATGCATTGTTATACCCTGGACAGTGATTGCTTGCTTTCCATTTTTCCCATTTTACTTAAAACCAGATTGTGGAAAACAAACACAGACATTCTTGCTGTGTCTGTTGGTCCCCCCGGTACACTCTTCAGGCCTCTTACAGCCTCTGGCTCATGTCACACACCCCGGGGTCACCGCTCAGGTGCAGCGACGTCATGACATCAGCACGCCCCATGTGACTGCTGAGACCCAATCACAGGTCCAGGTATGTGACATCAACCAGAGGTTGGAAGAGGTCTAACGAGGACACTGGGGAACCACCAGATGGTCAGGAGAGGTGAGGCAAGAGGAGTATAACTGTTTGTTATTTTTCCTCACTTCTCCTGGGCCTTCACTTATAATACTCTGAGGAGACCCCTGAGTAGAATTGTGTTTTGTGGGTGACAAAATCCTAAAGTTTTAGGTTCAGAGCTGAAAGATTTTGGAAAATTCAGGCCGAATCTGGTTATATTCAAATTGTTTTTTTAATCCCTATACCTTATCTCTGGGTAGTCCTCACTAGTGGTTTTAACTTACTAACATTGACCAAAACTCTGATATAATAAGGCCTACCTCTCCCACTCATTTTTACGTAGCTGTCCATTCAGGCTTCAGTTGTGTTGGCTTCACACTAAGAAAAAGCTGTCATGGTGAAAAAAATACCTATAAAATGTACATTATCCCAGTCCTTTGCATTACAACATAAATAAAATAGGAGGCATATGGAGATTCACCTTCTGTTCCCATTATGGCTCTGTACAACAAAAAAGTAATTAACATAAACCCTTTAACCTGGAATCAATAGGACCTCATACCTATACTATCAAATATTCTGAATTATTGGACTTACAAAAGCGCATATGAAAAAGTATAAAAAGTCTCATACAAGCTAATAAATAATGATGAGTCCTCCATTTCTAGACTTACCTTTATATTGCAGATTTTTACTATAAAAATGCTATATTATTATCATAATTTACAGATTATCTGGTTCCAGATTACAGGGTGATTTCACATAGAGGTTTTTGTAAGTGTTTTTTTGACTTTTCTGTTTCAAAAAAATCCTTACCTAGATCTTAACTATAATGTAATAGGAAGTGCAAAAAAAGCTGTGTTTTTTGGTGCTGTTTTCACTCACTTTTGGTTCATTTTATGGGTTAGAGGTTTTCCCATAAGCTTCCCTCTATATACAAAAAAAAAAAGTCTGAAAAAAATTTATTCCAAAATGTCTGTACAAAAAAATGTCACCTTTCACTGTGCATGAAGAAAACCAAAAAGTTTTTTTTTTTATAGTTTTTTTTTTGTTGTTGTTCATAAAGTACTTAAAAGGGTTGTCCAGGATAAATTGGAATTCCTACACTAATCTAAACACCCTCCCCACCTACTTTCTAAATTACATACTTTAGCAAAAATGTAAATTTACCCATATCCCTGAGGCGGTCTTTGACCACCCCAGGCACATTTTCTGATTATCCGGTGAAGTTCCGTTTCCGGAACGTCACCAATACTACCGATCCACCCAACCCATCATACTTACCTGTCTACCTAACAGACTTCCTTCTGCTGGGACGATGACTCCTCCTCTGTGACGTCTCCTGGCGTATGAGCAGGTCAGAGGAGCCTTCCATGCCTGCGCAGTAGAGATGGATTGCCGCTGCAGTGCAGTGCCGGGACTATTGCGCACACATCGGCAGAGTCAAAGAAGAGGAGTCTTCCCTGCAGAAGGAAATCTGGAAGGAAGACAGGTAAGTATGAAGGTGTGGGGGGTGGGCTGAGATAGTTGGGAAGAGCTAGTAGTGGGTGGGATAGCTAAGGAGACAGGAAGGGGGGTATGAGAGAGGGAGGGGGAGGGAGTGAGAGGGAGATAGTGTGAGACGGCAGGAAGCTACACCATGTAAACAAATGCAGAAGATGCCAGGAGCTCCCAGAGAAACCCAGAAATCACTCAAAACACTGCTAAAGGTATATGGGTGTACTTAATAACCCATTAATAGCACTAACAGACCTTTTTTTTAAAAAAGATTTTTTTTCCCAGAAAACCCCTTTAACCTCTTGAGGACTCTGAATTTCTATTTTATCATTTTTGTTTTTCCTCTCTGTTTTCAAATATTATTTTTTCCTCAACATAACTGTATGAGGGCTTTTTTTTTTCCAGTTGCACCATTATATTTTCTATATACTGTATAATAAATTTCAAAATGGAAAAAAATATTTGTGGGTTTGCATAGGAAAAAAAAAAGTCAGATTCCACCTTTTTTTGTGTAAAAGTGACATTTTACTTTTATTCTGTGGGTACAGTTACGGAGGCACCACATCTATATAGTTTTTTAGCATTTTTACTACTTTTTTATATTTTTTAAAAAAAACCTTTTCTTTTTTACTTGCATTTTTAGTCTTTCTAGGGGGTTTAAACCTGCAATCATTCAATTACTCATACAATATACTGCAGAACTTCTGTATATTGTCTCTATACACTTGTATGATGACAGGTATCGGAAAGTTAAATAGGCTATGACGATTGATTGAAAACCCCCCCATGACATTTCAGGAGCACCAATTGGTCGTGTTTGCGATGTAACAGCTTAGATGCAGTGGTTACAAATGATCACAGCATCTAACTGGTTAAACAGCTAAGATAAGTACTATCACTTAAAACGGCAGTTTGCAGTGGGTGTCTGCTGTATAAAACTACCTGCACCCTCCACTTATAGCTCGGGTTCAGCTCACACTGTCTATACTGTGTAGGCGCAAGTACTGTATACAGTATATACTGAATAGTGCTGCAAATGTCTGACCTAGGTTTGAGTTTCTCTTTGACATACTGTAACATTCAGCTACTGAAATGTTATTTCAAGTGTTATATGAGTATAGAGCATGCACCTTGTCTATAGGATCATGTGCTATAGTCAGTCTTTTATTCTGCGAGCCTTCTGATTTTGCTCTGTGCTATAAGCTTGTTCTGTATTGTTGGCATTTTCTATAGAACCATTTAATACGGGTTAAGCAAGCCTTTTAGAACAATGTAATGAGAGTAAGGTGAACAATGCCTGAATGCAGAGAATATTTTGCAAGCCATAGGATGGCAGCACAGAGCAAGGACACCTAACAATGCCTGCACTGTCTGTTGTGTGAAGCAGGGGTTAGATTCTGGTACACATCACATAAAGGACAATATAGGAATGTAGGTTTGTCTGGAAGCAGCACAATCACTAACTAGAACAGAGTGATACCGACTGTTACTAAAAACCAGGACTTAGTGTCCTCACACTGAGAATATTGAAGAAAAATCTTATACAAACATTCCACATGATACACATGCATTCATGTCACACGATGGTTGAAGATAGATAGACTACAAGGGTTTTCTGTTTTTCTTTTGTTTGTTTTTTAGGTTTGCTTTAGTAGACTGGTGAACTGTCTATGTGAAAAAAGACAACTTTAATAGTGTGGGCTTACCAGGTTGGGCCCTGGATCTTCATAGAATACAGTTAATAAACTTAACAAAATATAAAGAAAAAGTGTACAAGTACAACAACCCACTAGGGAGTGAGGAGAGGATGCATGTAACTAGGAAAGATGGGGCAAGCTTTTGACTGGGCCCCCCTCCCCTTGGTTGCCACATGAGATAATGCCCCCTTTACTGATACCACCACACAGGACATTGTCCCTTTATTGGCCCCCATTCGATATATTGCCTCTTATTGGCCCCCATACAGTATACTGTCCCTATTACAGGCCCCCCATACAGTATACTAGCACCATTTATTATTTTTCTTACTTATATAGGGCCATCATATTCTCCAGTGCTTTACAGACATTTACAGTCACCGTTCCAATATGGGGCTCACAATCTAAATTCCCTATCACTATGCCTTTGGAATACAGGAGTAAACCAGAGTACTCAGAGGAAACTTACACAAACACGGGGAGATCATATAGGACCCACATACAGCAAGTGCCCCCGTTACAGGTTTCCATAAAGTTAGTGCCCCTATTACAGACCCCATTACAGTAAAGGCTCTGTTACAGGCACTCACACCATATAGTGCCCCCCATACAGGCCCTCACAAAGGTGCTTTAAGCTGCTATTTCCTGGATTACTACAGCAGGTAATGGCCAATTTTCACTTACCTAACCCCACTCCTGTCCACGGCCGCCTCTGCTTAGGCTTCCAGGGTGCGCACATATTATGTCCTGAGGCTCCGCATCATGATGCAATGTTCAGGATGATACCAGCAGGTAACAGCCCATTTAAAAAAACAAAAACAGCGTGGGCCATTCGGGCATCTGGACTCCCTAAGATCACAGGCCCCATAGCAGCCACTATAGTTGCTATGGCGGTAGTTACGCCCCTGGGACTAGTAGTCTTCTGTCACAGTTAAGTTCAAAGTGGCAACAAAAGAAAAACAACTTTTCCGCAAGCAGCCTAAGTGCTTATTCACACAACACAGTTTGATGGCCTAGTGCTATTGTTTTTTTGTTATTTTTAACGGCCAGCACATGGCCCCAAAGAAAATAATGTATCTATTCTTGACTTTTTTTTTGTTAAATATAAAAATTTTTTGGACCGTTAACACAGATCCTTCAATAGACTCAAGTCTATGAAGGATCCAAGAACATGGGTTACCCATATCTGTGAAAAAAAGTGTATTTGAAAGCACACATATCCAACAGATATGGTACGCTTAGGATGTAATGAAAAACATACAAAATAAAAAGCAAGTTTTACACAGAGAATACTGACATTTCTCTTTTAAAAAGTCTAAAAAGATCCTCTCTGTTACAGATTGTTATCCTGTCTTTTTGTCCATTAAATCTTTATGTGAATGTATTCTATTAAATATGGTTAGTATAGCAGTAAGGCCTCGTTCACATGGCATTGTTTTGATTAGTGTTTATAAGCAAAACCAGGAGGAGTCGAAAGCACAGAACAGGTGCTTTATACTTTTTCTTTGTGTAATTGCCACTCCTGATTTCGGCACACAGTCACTGATGCAATAAACTAATAAATAAACTGATCAAAAGAGTGGTGTGTGAATAGGGCCTCAAAGATAGACAAAGGCATAGTATGTGTCCTACCAAGGCTCCGTAGCTCATCATTTTAGTAGCAATTCTGCATTGAACTGAAGAAAGATCTAAGAAAGATTTGATGCAAAAGACACGCTATTTGACAACTGTAGGGTAGAAAAGCGTTAACAGGAGTGAAGACGGACAAATCTGCAGCTTGCAGGGGTGAGGTGACTTTGTAAGGTGCACACCTTTAATTTGTGGCTTGATGCTCATGAAGGATTAAAGCAGAGTTTAGTACAGCATGTACTGCTAGGTGCACAGAAGACTGTTATATTGTTTTGTGAATTACTTGCATGTGTTGTGTATAACTTGTATAGAACTGTATGTTGTGTTATATGCTCATGTCACTTTAACTGGTACAGGTCAAAATATATAATTCTCTGACTCCTTTCTGAGACAGAATGAATCTTCCTAAGAGTTGCACCATGAGAGAAGTTGTTTGTTACTCTCCCGTGGTAAGACTCAATGACATCAGGCTTCCCCAGGGTGAGAATGAATCGCTACTTAAGGACCCATTCCCATGCTGGGAGGGAGTGGGTCAGCTTGGAGGACAGCTGACAAGAAGGGCTACCTATAGAAGCAGAGGGCAGCTTGGAGTGTGACCAACTTGGATGGTTCTTGGACAGCTTTAGAAGAGAAGCCCCTGCTAGCCAAAGATGCCTTTTGCTTCTAAGAACCGGCACCCATGAGTAAGAGGATGGGTTCTCCAGTAGCAGGCAGCAATCTTACGAACAGGGCATAACTTACCACTAAGTTTACATCCTTTGTGTATTAAACATCTACCTTAGTACAAAGGACTTCAGTAAAAGTGGTGTGAGTACTTTTTGAGATGCAGCCAAGAAACACATTCAACTTCTGCAGGATTGGTTGTTACCAGTGCTTTACAGAGGAAGACGCTGTTCAGTCACAAAGATGTTAACGGCAGTTTCTCAGTTGTAGCAAGGGTCAATGACAGCAGTTGAACTTGGCAATGAATTTGTTGTATTATAGAACAGATGGAAACCTTTCTCATTATGAGAACAGCGGTATCGAGGAAACACACATAGCAAATGGCCAGTTCTCGCAGGGATTTGTGCTCAGTTCCTACAGGTTACACTTAGGCACACAAAAGTTTTGCTCTGCTAATCTTCAGATACAATCAGGTTTCTACTCAAAATCACAACAGTCACAATGGAGCTCAGGACAGAAGACCTGAAAAAGTGTGTGAAGGCTGTAAAAAAAATGGGTGGAAAAAAGACAACACCCATGGCACAACCAATAGATTCACCTGGGCTCTACCTGTTTGGATATAATCATTGTGCCACCTCTTTCCAGAAAGTACCTGACTGAAGAAGGTGCAATGAAGAAAATGCAGTTTAAATGACAGTGATACATCATACAGTGCAATAAGTGTGCAATAAGGAATTTTCGCCACGGTCTGCCTCGACGGGATGCCGATGCAGTGCATCAGCATTCCATCATGGCATCCCGTACCTGATTAGGCCCGGATGAATGAGCCTAATCAGGAGCGTGTCTCGAGCGGACACCGCGGGCGGAATCCACAGCAAGATAGGTCATGTCGCTTTTTTTTTTCCGCTAGAGGAAAAAAAAACGCTACTGACTCCCATGGAAATGAATGGGAGGAGTTTTTTCAGGCGGATTTTGAGGCGGATTCCACGTCAAAATCCGCTGTCAAAAAACTCCATGTGAACACAGCCTAAGTCATCAGCAAATTCACAACAATAAACAGTGCAATACATATCATACAATGCACAATAAGGCACAATAAGACACATAAAGCAGAAACAAATGTACTAAACAGTTATACAAGCCAATCTTGGGTAAAGACCTAGCAAAGTTCCCCAGCTAAGGTTATTCTGTGGAAGGGGGTGACTTCCACCACTTTACACCCATATGATAGTTGGGCATCTTTTGATGGACAATAAAAAATAGATCTTAATCTCACACCGCATTGATCAGATATTTCATTAAAAAATGTAACCCTGGTTATTTACCAAGAGACTTGTACTATTTGTGCTAAGAAAATAACCAAACCACATAGTATACTAAAACCAATGCTCTAGTCCTGTGCACCCTCCAGTGCTCTAATAATATAGGATCACCCTCGACCTGCCACCATTTATCCATAATGAAGATTCTCTATGTGATTATAGGAAGATATAGAGTATATAAAGAAACCTCAGCCATTACCTTACAGTTGCTGTTATGCTCCTTTTTCTATTTCTTTTGCCTCAGTCGATGGCTGTCTCTCCAGTTGTTTGTGTCTGGCATATGTAGCCTATGCTGTGTAGTGTCCAGTGTCAGACTGGGATGTCTAGGGCCCACCAGTGGAATTGTTTCTAGGGGCCCTCCATCAGGACCCCTGCAGATCAGCGGTACCGAGACAGGGCAGCAAAAGGTAATAACATGTCGGGAGCCATGCTGCTCACCCACTATACCATGTGCACCACTGCTAAACCTACTGCTACACCCTGTATGGCAAGTGAACAGCGTGGCTCCTATAATTGTTACCTTTACCTGTGGCCGCACTGTCCTGGAAAAGCTGATCTGCAGAGGTCCTGGCTGTTGTATCATCGCAGATATAATATTGCTGGCCTATCCTAAGGACAGGCCATCAATATTAGAAAGATGGATAAATCCTTTAAAGAGGTTGTCCAGGAATTGGAGCAACCCATGTGGCTGGCGGGAGGTGTAAAATAAAAAATAAATAAATTAAAAAGCATACTCACCTGTCCCAAGCGCTCCGTTATCCGCTGCCAGTGTCCATTCAGTCTCATGCTAGGAGTCCTGCACCTCATGTGACCGCTAAGACCAATTAGATACAGGATTTCCAGAAATAAGGCGCTGCCATGAGACCAAAGAGACATAGGCAGGGGACAACGGGGTGCTGGGGACAGGTGAGTATGTTAGTCACTCCGTAGAGATGATCGGTCCGGGGTCAGCCCCTACAGATCAGGTATCTATGGCCTATCCTGAGGATAAACCATAACAAATTATGCATGGACAACCTTTAATATACCCCCTAATGTGCCACACTTTAAAGAGGTTGTCCAGTAAAATTTTTTTTTCTTTTTTATAATTAGTCCGGGGGAGGTGAATCCCCCCCTACCCCCCCCCCCCAAAAAAAACAAAACAAAACAAAAAAACATACTAAACATACTCACCTGTACCCGGTGTCCTCCCAGCATGGTCCAGTCCCGCAGCTCCGCTGTCTTCTTTTTGCTGGAAGTCCTCACTTGCTGTGATATCCCAGGTCCCTTCCGCTGATTGGCCTCAGGGGTCACATGACATCACAGGTAGTCACGTGCAGAGGGAACTTTCGCTGGAAGAAAACAACAGAACTGCAGGACTGAACCGCACTGGGAGACACTAGGGACAGGAGAGAAAGTTTTGGTTTTTGTTTTGTTTTTTTTCACCTGCCCCGGCGTAATTAGAAAAAAAAAAAAAAATGTTATCCTGTACACCCCCCTTTACTGTCCCCCAGGCTATTGGCCTCCATCACTGCCCACCCCCCCCCACAATATAATGGCCCCATCAATGGTCCCCATACAGTATAGGGGACCAGTGAAGGAGCCACTGTATGGAGTATATGCTCCACAGTGTCCCCCACCCAGTATTATATGCTCCACAGTGACCCCCACACAGTATTATATGCTCCCAACAGCCCCCCTCCGCTTTGGTGCTATTATTATACTCTGGGGTCTCCTCAGACCCCAGAGTATAATAATCGGAGGCCCGGGGAAGGTGATTAAAAATAACAAACTCTCATACTCACCTTGTCTTACCTTTCCTTGGCATCCTCGTTCCATCCTGCCGGCTTCAGCGTCTTCAGGCCCTCTTCCGACGTCACTGCTGAGGCCTGTGATTGGGTCTCAGGGGTCACGTGGTGGTGGACCCCTGACCAATGCATCTGCATTGGCAACATGAGGACTAATAGTCGGGGCTGGGGGCCCACCGGTGGATTTACCGGTTCCCTGGTGGGCCAGTCCGACCCTGGTAGTGTCACTCACTGTACTTTAGATATAGCGTCCAAGACCATAAAGAGCCTCCTGAGGAGTCTTTTTTTGGTCTTGGGACACTGCTAGGGTGATCTACTAAGCAAAATTCATCAGTTTCTGGTGTAATTTGCACAAAAAAATGTCTAACATGCATTGTAACACATTTATCAAGTGTTTAGACATGTTTAGACACTTTTATGACTTTTCCAAAAAGGGCATGGTTTTGTGGGAAAGGGGTTTGGCCTATATTTTGACATTGTGCACAAAACATGCACCATAATTTTGGTGCATTTTTTCTGGTGTAAACTAAGCCTACTAACAGGAGGTGTAAAGTTAGACTATACAGTCTAATAATATGGCAGATTCGTCATCTAGTATCAGATACTATGATAAATCTGGCACACTTCTAGTCTAATTTTGTACTAACGTTTAGACAGTATTAATAAATCTGGCACTACCTGTACGTTGAGTGTAACATCTTACGGCAACAGCTACTATTGGAGAAATAGGCATTGGCATGGACTTCTTTCATAGGACTATGGAGGACTCTAATCACCGAAGCAGCAGTTAAGAAGCAGACACAAAGATCCAGCATTGGAAGAGAAAAAAAGGACGCTGTAGGAATAGAAAAAACAACATAACAGTAACTGTAAGGTAATATTTGAGGTTTCTTTATATACAGACTTGGACTGGCCCACGGGAAACAGGTGAATCCATGGATGGGCCCCTGACCCAAGGGGAGCTAGTGGGTCCCTATACCCAAAGCTTCTGCAAAAGTGGTGCATGGTACAGTACACTCACTACACTACATACAAATAGGCAGTGTATAGCATTTCACACAGTCTATGCTCTCATATGATAAACTAGGTAGAATATGTAAGGTCAACCAATATCTTCCCTAGTGGACCCTGTTTCACTACTGTCACAGCAGGGCCCATTACCAATCATCTTGCTCAAAGCTAAACTAAGAGGGCCCTAATCTAAAGCAAGAGTGAGTCAGCAGGCCACTGAAAGGGCCACAGGACTTAAATGTTCCAAGTTAAGGTCTAGGTAGCAAACTAACCCTCAAAGAAATGTGTGTACGTGCAGTTTTAGGAATTTGCAAATGAGAGGCAGGTGATATTTGCATTTAGCTGTATAGTGGGTCTCCAGAATGAATTTAACTGGTGGGCCCTAAATACCCCAGTCCGACACGGTTTATGTACTCTATATCTCAGCACTACCAGATTATGAAGCCACCCAGTGGGTACATCTCCATGTTCATAGTTTATTGTGATCCCTTAAAGGGGTTGTCCAGTTTCAGCAAACAAATGTTATAATTTGTATAAAAAAAAGTTAAACAATTTTACAATATACTTTACTGTATCAAGACCATGTGTTTTTTTTTCAGACGTCTGCTTGCTGTCATTCATCCTGCTTACTTCCAGTTGATAAAGAGAATATACAGCTTCAAAATACTATTACAAAAATATGACTATGTGTATGAAAAAGTCAGATGTTATGAATGGCATTTACCGAGCAGTAATAATTATGTTCTTTTCATTCTTCAGCTACCAGATTTATATTTTTAATGCTTTACTACCAGGCCAAGCAAAAAACATTGCGTTTTACAGTACCTGCAAAGTGGATGGAATTCTGGCTAATCCTATACACACATTGCAGGAAAAAAATCCACAGCGGAAATACTGCAATTTTTAAAAACGTCAAATGAATAATAATGTAATAAGGTATTGCGTGCCGATAATTTATAATTATAAAGACTAGGAGAGTCACCCACCAGTATCCAGATGCATTAAAACATAATATTATAATATAAATATTAAAATACACGAGAAAGACTACAACATAAATAAAGAACTTATATGAAAGAGGGGAAGGTAGGTCAAATATAGGACCTGTTTAATATCTCACTACTATTGTGTATGAGGTATATGGATATATAAGCCTATCCCAAATAACCCTTTCAATTCCACATGTTAAACTAGCAGCAATTGGAAATTACGGTCATGTTTATAACTTGAAAAAGGGGAGTTCTACCTAGCATCAACCATTTAAAAGTATCAAACTCCTAATGCCACCTTGGTAACACAGCGGCCATTTCAAACCGTAACATCCCACTAAAACACTATTTGGGCTGTTTAAGGTAACCTTTTAGGACTAATAGAAACTCTACCTAGCATCCATATCATCACTTAGCATATCAGCTGGTTTAAGCTATAGTGTCCCATTAAACACCTTATATCACAGCAGCTACCTTTCACCAAGAAATCCCACTCACACGCCTAATAGAGTGTTATAAGTAAGATCTCAGGACTAAAAAGCGCTCTGCCCACTATCCACAGTGTTATAGTGTCCAATGCTTTATGCTACCTCCATATCACAGCAACTGATTTTTAGCCATGATATACTACTAACACCTGTATACACCTAACGCACGTTTCCTGTGTCAGAATATACAGCGATACTGACACATTCATCAGAGGTATGTATCTATATCTCAAAGAGCCACTAAAGTAAGTATGTTATAGTATCATAGGTATATCACCCTTCCTCAACATACACTCCCACTCCCGCTCCCCCATCGGCACTAGTGTTTGGCCGCATGGAGCAGCAGAGCAGACGGTCTCAAATACTTTTAGCCACGCCCATCAACATCCCCCCAGCCAATCACTCCATACTCAGCTGAATGGTAAGTAACTCCCACTGACCGAGAATAGTCCAATGAGCATGCATAAAACAAAGACCAATAACAGAGGGTCTATCAAAAGAACCTACCCCCTCTATCCCCGCCCATCTGAACGGAGACCATATACACATCTCTCTATAGGAGAAGTATTCAAAAGGGAATTCACTTATTACAGGCTAGAAATCCCTGAATCTACTATATGATGGCCAGAATAAACACTAGAAGCTTAATTTAACAGATTATGGTATTTTTGAAACATAAATGAACCATTATCCTCACAAACAATAATCGCAGAGACAGTAATAAACACTGAAAACTGAATTTAAAGAATTCTGTATAATAATTTTTGAAGTGCATTGGCCAGGAATTGAACACGGGCCTCCCGCATGGCGGGCGAGAATTCTACCACTGAACCACAACATAAATGGACAATTCTCCTCATAAATATCAGGCTGTTGACAATAATTGCAGACGCAGTAGTATTTGAGAATAAGGTACCCGATAACTTAAATAAATGATGCATATGAAATTGCATCATTCAAGCCCCATGGTTTAACTGTTTTCAACATGAAAGTCCAACGGGCTTCACACTGAAGGAGCCCCTGATCAAAATTACCCCCTCTAGGAGAAGGAATGATCTGTTCAATGCCTTGAAATTGAATATTCACAGGATCACACCCATGATGTGCCCATATATGACGTGCCACTGTAGTATCATCCTGACGGATGACATTATTTACATGTTCCCTTATCCACCTGCGGAATTCCCTCATCGTTTTACCAACGTATTGGATTCCGCAGGAGCACGTAATAAGGTAAACCACGCCAACCGTTTTACAGTTGATAAATTTATTGTTATTATATCTTTTACCTGTTATTGTACTGACAACCTCTCTACTAGTTTTAATAAAAGAACAGGCCCTGCAGGTCCCACATGGATGGGTACCCACAAGTCTTCTTCTTTGCCTATTCAACCAGGTATCAGAATTAGTAGATAACAAATGACTATGGACCAATTTATCTTTAAAATTGGTACCACGTCTATATGTTACAGATGGAAAATCCCCCAACAATGGGCCAACATCAGGATCCGATAGAAGAATGCCCCAAGATTCCTGTAAAATTTGTCTAACTTCCAAAAAGGCATTATCATTTTGCAAATCGCAGCATGCCAATTATACCTACGGAAACACTGGTATAAACAGAAAGTCCGAAGAGGAAAACTCATTTCTGCCGTGGTCTTTTCCGCAGCGTTTTTTGGCTGCGGCTTGCTATGTGGGGCCTTAGCCTTAAACAAGTTAGATATTTTTAATTTTGTTTGCATCTTTTTATTTTTCCATTTCCTTTTTTATTATTCCATGTGTGGCAGCTTGTTTTTTTGCAAAGCGAACTGTAAATTTATTGATATCATTTTAGAGTACACACAACTTTTTGACGGCTTTTTGTTCCAGTTTTTGGAGGACAAGCAAAACAAAAAATAGTATTTTGTGAACTGTGAATTTTTGTTTCTGCTACAGATGAAAGCGGAATGCTATATTTTATTAGTTCAGATATTTTTGGACATTGGAAAATCAAATGAGATCTTTTTTTAACTTTTAAACTTTTTTTTTGCTCTTTTTTATCCTAACATAAATGATAATGAATCTGGGTAGAAAGCCGACAGAACATCTTTGTCAAGCCCCTTTTTTGAAAAGTGGCGATGTGGCATTAAAGTGTCACTTAAAAAGTTGCAAACCCATGGTTGAAGACTTTTTATGCCAGAAAATTAGCATCGAAGCTTAATAACTGTGCCCCAATGAATCTCCTTGCTGACTCTCTTATTTTTTTTCAAGTTGTTACCAGCAAAACACCAATTGCAATAAGGCTTAATATGCAACTATATGTACAGTCATGGCCAAAAGTTTTGAGAATGATACAAATATTAATTTTTACAAAGTCTACTGCTTCAGTTCTTCTAATGGCAATTTGCATATACTCCAGAATGTTATAAAGAGTGATCAGCTTAACAGCAATTACTTGCAAAGTCAATATTTGCCTAGAAAATGAACTTTATCCCCCAAAACACATTTCAACATCATTGCAGCCCTGCCTTAAAAGGACCACCTAACATCGTTTCAGTGATTGCTCCATTAACACAGGTGTGGGTGTTGATGAGGACAGGGCTGGAGATCAATCTGTCATGATTAAGTAAGAATGACACCACTGGACACTTTAAAAGGAGGCTGGTGCTTGCCATCATTGTTTCTCTTCTGTTAACCATGGTTATCTCTAAAGAAACACGTGCAGTCATCATTGCACTGCACAAAAATGGCCTAACTGGGAAGAGTATTGCAGCTAGAAAGATTGCACCTCAGTCAACAATCTATCGCATCATCAAGAACTTCAAGGAGAGAGGTTCCATTGGTGCCAAAAAGGCTCCAGGGCGCCCAAGAAAGACCAGCAAGCGGCAGGACCGTCTCTTAAAAGTGTTTCAGCTGCGGGATCGGGCTACCAGCAGTGCAGAGCTTGCTGAGGAATGGCAGCAGGCAGGTGTGAGTGCATCTGCACGCACTGTGAGGCGGAGACTCTTGGAGCAAGGCCTGGTCTCAAGGAGGGCAGCAAAGAAGCCATTTCTCTCCAGAAAAAACATCAGGGACAGACTGATATTCTGCAAAAGGTACAGGGAGTGGACTGCTGAGGACTGGGGTAAAGTCATTTTCTCTGATGAATCCCCTTTGCGATTGTTTGGAACATCTGGAAAACAGCTTATTCGGAGAAGAAGAGGTGAGCGCTACCACCAGTCTTGTCTCATGCCAACTGTAAAGCATCCTGAAACCATTCATGTGTGGGGTTGCTTCTCAGCCAAGGGAATCGGCTCTCTCACAGTCTTGCCTAAAAACACAGCCATGAATAAAGAATGGTACCAGAATGTCCTCCAAGAGCAACTTCTCCCAACCGTCCAAGAGCAGTTTGGCGCTCAACAATGCCTTTTCCAGCATGATGGAGCACCTTGCCATAAAGCAAAGGTGATAACTAAATGGCTCAGGGAACAAAACATAGAGATTTTGGGTCCATGGCCTGGAAACTCCCCAGATCTTAATCCCATTGAGAACTTGTGGTCAATCATCAAGAGACGGGTGGACAAACAAAAACCAACAAATTCAGACAAAATTAAAGCATTGATTCTGCAAGAATGGACTGCTATCAGTCAGGATTTGGTCCAGAAGTTAATTGAGAGCATGCCAAGGAGAATTGCAGAGGTCCTGAAGAAGAAGGGTCAACACTGCAAATATTGACTTGCTGCATTAACTCATTCTAACTGTCAATATAAGCTTCTGTTACTCATAATATGAATGCAATTCTATTTCTGTATGTGATAAAAACATCTGACAAACACACATAAAAACCAGAGGGCAGCAGATCATGTGAAAATATAATATTTGTGTCATTCTCAAAACTTTTGGCCATGACTGTATACCTTATTAATTTCTACTGAATGCACTTAGCACACATAAGTAGAAGAAAGACTAATAAACAATAACTATGGAGCTGCCATACAGTATTTTACGTAATCCTACTAACAGTACTGTATAAGCAGGCACAGACTTTAGACAGTGAGCCATGATCTACCAGGCAGCTATACTATAATTGGACACAGTTTGCTGATTGTTGACATGTTTGACGTGGCCACCTGTCAGTGTAGGATGTTTGCTAGCACCAGTCCCAAACCACTCTATATGACTGACCGGCAAAACTATTTCCATATACACTTTAATAGCAGCAATGTCATGCATCCCTGCCAACTGACTTTAGAATGGTAAAAAATACTCCCAAAACCTCTATGTATATGATCTTCAATGTGTAGATCTATATGGTCTTTGTTTTCTAATCATCCAGTTGATTTTACACTACAATATGGGGTTCAAGGCAGAATATAGGGTCCATACTAAATCAAGAGTAGGATGAAACAGTGATAGGCGAGAGAGGAGAGAGATAACGCTAAAGTAGACTAGCTAAAGAGGACAACCCTACTATAGGGTAAAAAGACCTACCGACTGTACCGCTTAATGACGTCTATAAAGCAGCTCCTAATACAGATGGGGAATCTATCAGTGTTTAGATGCCAATACTATCTGGTATTGAGGTTTGTATCAGTTTTTGACATTGCTGAGATTAGCAAATATAATATTGTTGAGGAGCAGGATAAACAACACCAGGTTTTTAATCTATCTGTAATCGTGTATTTTGCTTCAAAAGGAGATTCTACCCAGAGGACAACTACAGAAGGTGTGATACAGAGTGCCTTCACCTTTTTATGTCTTCAACAGTAGGTTTTCATAGTGCATAAGCAAGTGCAGCAAATAATTTGTATCATCTGGTAAATTTCATGAAGTTAATAAATTGAATTGTTAACCTCAGTAATGGAGGCATCCACAAGCTTACTCTGGTTTTGGACCCCTCTAGGAGCTACAGAGAAGTGCCACTAATAAGTAGCAGCTCATATTTCAATAAGCTTTGTCCTTCCAGAGACATAACATGAAGCTCCTGAGCTTTAATGTAAAATTTGTAACAGAACTATGTGCCATTGATAATACTGGTGGTATATACTTATCTTGCATATGAGTATATGTTGCCACTAACGTACTATTGCCCAGGTGTGAATTCTATCTCTGAATTCCCTACAGCAAAGACAACCAATGACTTGGATAGCCATTCCTTTGGACATATCTAATGTTACCTTCCTCTGCAGTGGCCACTGCAGGAAAAATGAGCAGCCAACAGCAGAATCAGCTGTCCATTGGAGTCTTCAGATGCCAGAGACTTAGGTATCAGCTGATATTAGAGTGGTTGTCTACGATGAGACTACATGTCACTGACAAGTTGCATTCAGTCTCTTTAAGACTATAAACCGATTGTACCAAAGACTTCTTTGTACCTAACAGACAATCCTCTATTGTATTGTAAAATCTGACACAGCATAGAGAAAATTTAGACTTAAGAACTATAATTCTGATTAACAATATACTGTATGTACATGACTGTATGAAAAGAATTAACTTATAATAACTTACTGAATCTGACAACTTGCTGCAGTGTGATAACTCGCAATAAAAATCATTAAAAAGGCAATGAAAATGTCAAGTTTAACTTTACATTTTTAAGTGTAAATATAACACATAATTTAATGTGTCAAGTTACAGTTTGCTACATCTGTGTAATCATTCAGTCCGAAGTAAACAAATCCCATAGACACACACATTGGTTTTCCATAAACCACCTAATGTTCAGATCTTTAAACTGCAGACACAGATAGGTTTTAACCATATGATTTGATTTTTTATAAACCATAAAATGTTTTGCATTGCATTCTGATGGTGTAGTCAGCAGGGAAAACAAGTACAGAAATATTTGTCAATAATTTTCTATATGTAGACGGATGAAAGCCAACATCCCAAGTTAGCAACCTTATGTTGGTGACCGCTGAGGTCCATATACTGTGTCCCTACCCAAGACAGATTAGAAACCCTTGTTTAGCGATGTACTGTATTATACTGTGTCATACCTTTTTGTACTTATCAATGTTTGATCATTGTACTGAAGTACTTTGTTACTGTTTGGTAATGTAACATGTTGATTCTTGTCTCATCTTGACAGATACAAGTGGAGAGTTGGAACTGTGGCTGCACCTAGGTATTGTACCATGGGGGATTTATTTGGCCCATCTTGTGGTGAGGGCCTGCACTGACTGCACAGTCCGTGTCGTCAACTGCACCAAAGGAGTGTGGGAACTGAAGTGTTGACCATAGCCTTGTGTAACCTATGGGTAATTGAAGTCATTGCTTTGGAACACTAACATTTTATATATCAAACTTTGTTCTGCATTCTACCTAAAATCAAAGCCAGTAAAGTATTGTTCTGGTACACAAGTTGTTGGGTAGTACTTTCTGGATGACTACACTTTACCACCAACCTGTGAAGATATTACATGTATAATTGTTTTTAGTCTACCACCACCAAAATGTCTTCTAAACCAGGGGTCCCCAACCACCGGTCCGCAGACCGGGACCGGGCTGTTGGGGGTCTATTGCCGGTCCACGGGACTGGCCTCGGTAAAGGCGGCTCCCGGCATATTATGTGGGGCAGGTCAGTGATCTGGCCATAGTATTGTGGCTCTTAGCATAGCTAATGGTGCGGGACCTCGGTGTACAGCGCTGTAGACCAGATCTCCGCCATTAGCTATGCAAGGAGCCACAACACGCCAAACCATCTCGTCTAAAGTGCTGTTTAGTGTATAATTCCGCCCCCATATGGCCAAAGCCCCGCCCCTAAACCACCCACCCCGCCCTACCAGGCCGGGCCACGGACAAAAAAAGGTTGGAGACCGCTGTTCTAAACCACTTATATACTGTTGTAGGGCTGGTTAGTGACATAGTGAACATAACTTTCTTGTGTCAAAGTGCAATTTTACTGTTGACAAAACACTAAACCAAGCTCTAATCATTCCTTACTGTAGCTACATTAACTATTAACTGGCATTTCATTAAACTGATGGTGTCTGCTATAGTCTGTGTCTAGTGGTCATATTAATGTCTTTGCCATGCACTCCTGAGTGATGTAGTTGCTTGAGGTTACCATAGTATGGCAGCTTACTAATTTGTGTGACCATTGTCCATTGTGGGTGGGCAGGATTCGGGTGCTTGCAGTTCCCACAACATGAAAACCTAACCTAATTCTGCTCATGATCACGCAACAAATGCACATACACTCTTCATCAGGTTGCTGCACCTTTTATGCTGCTGTATAAAGAATACAAGATTATCAGCAATACATCGCCCTGTGTAATAATTGAAACTGAAAGGGGGAGGAATGATTATGGAAGCGATTTTTAATTCCCTGTTTATATTGTATTGGTCTATATAAAAGTCAACTGCAAACAAATGCTGAATAAAAAATGTCTATTGTCCATCAGTCTTGCCTGAATTGGCTGGTGTAATAGGTGGCTTAGTGTGACAATGTGTTCCATGGTCACCTATGGGTTTAATAGGGAACTGTATAATGGCATATTACATTTGTATATGTCAACAGTTTTCAGAATTTCAAAAGTTTATTGTTGTGGGGTTGCATTAAGGACCAGGCTATGCCATAGAAAAAAAGGCATAAAGTTATCCATATGCAGTTATGCAAATCATTCATGAGAACATAAAAACTGGCCCCTAACTTAATAAGAGATTGTAGTAGTCATAATGAGTATTGCACATCCTCCTTCCTCATATAGTTTTCAGAATTATTATTATTATTAGAAAGTGTCTGGCATAGTTTATTATAAAATACCACTTTGGTGTGTTCTTTTTATTTTTTAGCCTTAGTACAGGGCATACTGCTTTGTAATGAATGTTGAGCTTACTCACCCAATGGATTCTTTTTGTACAGCCGCCAAATAGGTTCTCCAGTTGGTCATGTGATTATCATACTAGATGAGGTAGAAAAAAGTGAGTATTAGGTTTTTTTTTTGTATAATGCAATAAGGGGCATTACACCGTGTGGCAAGTTCACCGTAATGGGGCATTATACCACATGGAGGCCATTAAGAAGTGGGGGAATAGACTGCATGGAAGCACTATAGAGGTATTATACTGCATAGAGGGGCACAATAGAGGGGTGTATTATACTGTGTATGGGGGCACTATATGGTGTGGGGTGGCAGTAATTGGGACTTATAATGTGCGTGGGGGCACTGTACTGTGCAGGGGGGCACTGTACTGTGCAGGGGGGCAGTAATTGGGCATTATACTGTGTAGGGGACATAAGGAGGATTCATCACTATTTGTTACACAGAGTATGGCACAATTACTGTATGAGGGTACAAAAGGACTATGTGAGGTTGGGTGGGATTAAAGGAGGCATTTGGCGGTTCTGCACAGTGTTAGGGGTGTGACTTAATATATATGTAAATTTGCAGCGGTTTGCCACTTTTTCTTTTCTTTCCTTTAAAAGTTGGGAAATATGCAAATCCTGTACTTGAAAGGTGTTGCATTGTTTCATAAAATATGTAACAGAGCAGAGTTTGTCATTTGCCAGAACTATTCATGATGTGTTATGTCTTATTTTTTTTTATAATACTGCAGGTAAACCTTCTGCACTGGTTTCTTTTTTTTAAAAAAGGGGGAGTCTAACCTTTATTGTAGTGTATGTTATCTAATGTAGTAACTATTAAGTTAGAAACTGTTTATGTTGCACAATGTTCTCCTAAAAAAAAAAAAAAATTACGGAATTGTGGAAAACTTCTTAATTTTTAGCAAGGTCATTTAAGGGACTTTAGATGATAGACAACCTTTTTTACTATGTCACATGATATTATAGCACTTCTTCCTATAACACACATGCTCTCTCTCATACCAATAACGCTCTCAAGAAACTTCCCTAAAAACTTTAATCCATGCTCTGCAGTCAGCCACTCCGCTGCAGTCTTACTTATTCCTGCAGTGCTTGGAGAGACTGTGAAGGAGCCTGTGGTTGGAGAAAGTCATCCAGGCTATCAATTGGCTGTGAGTAGGGAGTGAGGCAGGGCTGGTAATATCAGGGAAATGTGCAGACTGTCAGCTCTCGCTGCACCCTGAACTCAGCCACCTTCAGGGACTCCTAACAACAGTGAACTGGCTGAAGGATCATAAGTGAGCAGTAGGACAAGAGCATTCATCTCACCCTTGGAGGATCTTGTGTACTCTCACAAGCAGCAGCTAATCTCTGCACACCCGGAAGTGTTCCAGATTTCCCTTGTTTTGAGCATGCCTCACATGGTCAGATGACTATTTAACCCTTTGATGATACAGTATTCAGCTTTTTGCTCACAAGTTTTCCTGAACAATCTGAATACAACCCATTGTGTGTACTCCTTTTTTCGATGACAGACAGAAGTGGCTTATTCCAAGCAGCTGGCCAAAGCTCCCTTTGGAAGCCAAAAGATCATCTTGTCATTTGCTTAGCAAGTATTACATTTTTACAACTAAGGTATAGCTGCACTAAACCTTGTGCAGGCCTAGCTGAGGTTTTTTTGCCCCCTTAAATCGACCATTTCTATTTTTTTCAATCTTCATTTTAGAGGTATTATAAACTTTTTTTTTTTTTTTTTTTTTTTTTTACCAATTTTTGCTAACAGCCCAGTATCTGTTTACTTGAAGGGTTTTCATGACATCATTATCATCATGTGTCATGTCATAGCTTAAGTATACCCATAGGGTAAAAATGGTTGGGGGAGTGATAATGAGCATTGTGCTTGAAAATGAGAGAAAAAATGGCTACGCCGAAGGGGAATCTGTATCTGGACAAGTGATTGTGGAGCTGCTGGAAGATACCCAAGTTTTAGGGCTTCACCTGCATGCACGTGGTGGAGCATTCGCATCCTTTACAATGAAGAGAGAAGGAGAATGGGTTCAATGTCTTAATAAGGAGATTACATTACTGGCAATATCCACAGGTGAGACCTGCATTGTAGGAGTTGACATTGGAGAAAATACATTGCAAGTTTCAGCTTCACAGTATGTTGGTGCTATATAAATACTAATCTTTTTGTCTATGCCTGGCGATACAAGCAGTTATCTGTTATTGTTTGACTTTTTATGTATCTAAATAATTCTGAAGGCCTACTTTGCTATGTGACTCAGTCATAAAGAAAACTTGTTTCAGTTTGTTTCAATATATGCCATTTTTGTATTTACTTCACTTTTTTTTTTTTTAATTATATATCCACCCATTACAGGTATGCAATTGCGCATACTGTACTGTACTGTGGCTTTCTATGTTCATTTTAATAATATCAGTTGATAGCAAATTAGGGGTCTGTTCACACTAAAGTCATGGCTTTCTTTTATAATATATAATAACCATGTATTCCACCATAAAATAAGCCTATAAACGTTAATCTAAAAACACCTGTATAAATTGTGCACTTCAAGGTATCACGTTCAGGCACGGCGTCTGAAAATTGAAAAAAAAAACATTGTGTCTTAGGCTAAGGCGCCACGTAGCGTCCCACTGCGAAAAAAAACACGGCAGCAACGCATCGCAGTTTTTCCAGCAGCACTTTTCATAGAAAGTCCACAGAGGTTTCCTCTGAACTTTGTGCTTCAGTTATAGCTATAGGGAAACTGCCGGCGTTTCTGTAGGTAAAATTCACATGCTACAATTTCCAAAACCACAATGGTTTTGGAAATCGCAGCGTGTTCGCTGTGCGTATTTTTCCTCAAGGTGGGGATGTAAGTCAGTAGTACTCAAGAAGTGGAAACCCCAGAAATGGATGTAGATGAAAAAATCCATTCCGGGATGAAGCATGAAGGTATGGAAGGAAGGTAATATAGAATACACAGGGACAGATTTAAGGAACAGCCCACTCAAAATGGCGTATGATGGACTAGCTCTGACCCTATTAAATCACTACTTAATATGCCCTGGCAAGTCCCTAGATTCCTATCTCGAGGTAACCACCCTATATATCGTGAGACCCTGACCACCGTGCCTGAACTTGATATCTTGAAGTGCACAATTTATCCAGGTGTTTTTTGTATTAGCGTTTATACGCTTATTGTATGGTGTAATACACGGTTACTATATACTATTTATTTAAAGGTATATTTTATTTTACTCTCCTACACGTTTTTGGACTATAATTTTGTGTACCTGTGATGGTTCAGAGGCCTAATGGCTCATAGATTGGATTGTTTAGAGAACTTTCTTTTATAATGACATGCATTACTGTGTTCTGGGTTCATTACATGATCGATATGAACAGTGACCAACAGATTCCATTGACTTATGATGGGGATTGTCAATAATTTCAATGACTTTCTGTTGTTTTAACAGCAAGATTAGTGCAACATGTGAACCCCTTACAGAGTGTATTAGCGCAGATATGAACAGTGGATATGCCTAAGGCTAAGTTCACATCTGCACTGGAGTCTCCATTGTAGACTCCATTGCAGTGTCCTCAAAAATTGTCAGCGTAAAAAGTCCTGGACTGACTGCTCAGTACTGCTATATAATGTACTTCATGCTGTAGCTGCTGGTAAGTGAAACAAGTGAGCTAGAGCTAGAAGAGCAATGTGTCCTCTTCTATGTGTGCTGTGTATTGGAGACATTATAGCAGCTGGTCTCTAGTCACTAGCTAAGAGAAAAATTACATTTAGAAATTGTGCCTAGAGAATGGGGAAACTACTAAAAGATACCATTCATGTCATATAATGGTCAGAAATAGTGTCTGTGCAATGCCAAAGTACTGTACACCCACATGATGGTTTATTCTAAAAGGTCATCAGAAAGTTTAGTCACGCTTTAATTATAAAAGTTTTATTTTTCTATGTACATTGAATGTTTTTAGTCATTGTACCATATCTCCCAGCAGTAAACATTTATCTGACTGTATAGCAAAAATATTTGCTTTAACCAGAATTCCATAGTTTGCATACTGTAGCTGTTTTCATTTGTGATTTATTATGACGCATGGACTCGTCGTATGATGTGCTTTTGTGGGGCCCTTGATTCTTTTTCTATTGCCACAATTTGTCAATTCTTATTACAAAGCAGGCTGCATTATCCTCTTTATTTATGGCTCATATCAAGGAAATAACTAATAGATCTAAGACCCCATAGTAGGTGGAAGGGACCTTACTCCACAACAATCACCTTCAACAGTGAGTTTAGGACACGGAAGCTTATGATTAATTTCCACATTAAGTCCACATTGGGCTGTATGTGCTGTGTAATTTCCTTGGTCTCCAAATTTAATGTATTTGCTTTCAATTTCCCTCTGCAATGGGTCACCACTGAGCAGAGGCGTAGCTAGCAGGGGGGCAGAGGGGGTGACTGCCCCGGGCCCACTGACTTTTTGGGGCCCACCCCGGGGCCACCATTAATACATCCTTTATTTCTAACTGGATCGGTGTCTGCAGACACCGATCTAGATAAAAGGTATCCTGCAACTTCACAGTATTGTAAACCGCAAGCTACATGAGGCTTGCGGTTTACAAGTCCCCGAGAGCACAGACCGATGTCTTCTTCTCACATAGACGTCACAACATCGCGCCGCCTGCGCTCAGACACAGATGTCCTGTGTGTGTACAGGGAGGAAGCGGCGGCAGCTCCATTCATCAACATCGCAGGTAGGTGATGGTAAATTAATAGTATAAGGGGTGGTTAGGAGGGGGAATTATAACTATAAAGAGAGGATTCATTAGGGGGCATTATGACGATGGGGGGTCATTTATATAATGGTTATTACAGGGTATTATGAATGGGGGGAGGTTATTTATATAAGGGGCCATTAGGGGCATCATTTATATTAGGAGGCATTATGAACGTAAGGGGTGGTCATTGATATAAGGGGTCATTAGAGGTGCAGTATTTATGTCAGGGGGAATCAGGGGCATAATATGAGGGTCAATTAACTTAATGAAAGTGGCACTTGGGCTTTATTAAGACTAAGGCCCCACGTACCGGGCTGCAGCAAAAAAAGCACTGCAGGAAAAACCATGGCGGTAACATTGTGGTTTTTCCTGCAGCACTTTTCACAGAAGGTCTGCAGAGGTTTCCTCTGTGGACTTTCTGTTTTCAATACACCTATATGGAAACCGCTGGTGTTTCCATAGATATAATTAACATGCTGTGATTTCCAAAACTGCAACGGTTTTGGAAATCGCAGTGCGTCTGTTGCACATATTTTTCTGCAATGTGTGGATGGGATTTGCTAGAATGCCACGTTTTTTTCTGTGGGTTTTCGCCACATGGGGCCCAATCCCATCCCATCCCCACTTTGCAGTAAAATACACGCAGCGGATACGCTGCGATTTCCAAAACAGTCGCAGTTTTGGAAATCGCAGCATGTCAATTATACCTATGGAAATGCCAGCGGTTTCCCTATAGATATAATTGCAGCAGAAAGTCCACAGAGGAAACCTCTGCAAACATTCTGTGCAAAGTGCTGCAGAAAGAACCGCGATGCATCGTCACCACGGTTTTTACCACAGCTGTTTTTTTGCTGCAGGACGCCACATGGAGCCTTAAGGCGTTTTCCAGCTCATTTTTATTGATGATCTATCCTCAGAATAAATCATCAATAAGATATAAGTGAATCCCTGCTGATCAGCTGTATGAGGGGCTATGGCACCTGTTTATATCACACGCTTTCTGTTTATAGTGACCGTGTGATGTAATTCCAGCCTTGTCACATAGACGTGTATAGGACGAGGCTGTAGTTACATTACATGGCCGCTACGAAAAGAATGACACCGTGTAAACAGAGAAGGTGTCACAGCGCTTACACAGGTACCACGGTTCATTCAAACAGCTGATCCTCGGGGCCCTGGGTATTGGAACCCCAATAATTTTTTTTTTCCCTTGGTTTTTTTTTTTTCTTCTTTTTAATTAGGAAACACCTGGGGCATTATTAATAAGGGGAACTATTTAAAGGGGTGCACAGGGAAGTTATTAATTTAAAGTTGCACTTGGGGGTATTATTCATTATGGGGGGGTATATTATATATTTTATAATTGGGGTAGGAGCAGGATGGGGGCTTTGTGTAGGTGAGGACAATGTGGGTCAGGTGCCTGGAAAAGTAAGGAGCCAAAGATGTCTGTGTTGCAAACTTTACAGAGACTGGAAGAAGTGGTCATGGCCGTCCAGATAAGAGACGGGGAATGTGAACGATTAGTCAAAGACATCACCGGTAAGTCACTAAATGTTACTACACTGTACAGTATTCGCTTAAATCATCTGCAGAGCCCTGTGTAGAGCCGCTATATACCACTATACGCTCACCGTATACTCATAGTATCGGCATATGAACATGTGCAAGTTGGGGGCC
This sequence comes from Leptodactylus fallax, assembly GCA_947044405.1. NCBI lineage: Eukaryota > Metazoa > Chordata > Amphibia > Anura > Leptodactylidae > Leptodactylus > Leptodactylus fallax. The sequence goes on along the minus strand of CAMRHE010000081.1, from coordinate 5,314,216 downwards.
CACTTGGACATGTTCGCTCCCCCCCCTGTGCTGAACCCCTAGCTACGCCTCTGCCACTGAGGCTAGAGTATCAACCCTGGCAAGCAAATCATTCCGTTATGGCAGGGAAAGCATGTTGCATGATAGGTAACTTTAAGTATCTTTGTGCCAGAAGAGGTTGCATTGCAGGTACAATATACAGTATAAGTTATGGGAAACCATTCTGTGACTATTGCAATGGATGGCGTGGAGTAGAGTTCAAAGGAGCTCATGCATGTGGTAATTGGCAAGATCCCCATAACTCTTATTTTATATATTTCAGTGACGCAACTAGACACATATGAAGCAGTATTAATGTTGCAAATAACAAATCACAGTAAGAGCTTATACATAGAGCCATATCACAACTTCTGAGTTGTATGGAACCCTAATACTTCACAGCAGAAGTGTTTGACATCCTACTGTATATCTACATTTTTTTTTTTTTTTTATTTCATTATTCTGTTTTTAACTTCTGTAATCTCACCATATGGTAGCAGATGGAATGTCTCAAGGATTCAGTGTACCATCGTACAAGCTCTGCCATGAATATGAGGTCCACTGATAAAGTATCACTGACTATGCTTTAGTAAAAATGTAAACTGATTCTTGCTCATATAATATTCTAACATCACTTTGCTGTAGCACTGAATATTTGTTTGTACAATCAGAAGAAGTTAACGCCGGTATTTGATCTTAAACCAACAATTCTTATCGTAGATTCTGTATTAACAACACTGTGTTCACTTTCTTCAGAGGTCAATAGAGTGGCAGAAAATCAACAAAAACTAAGATTGGAGAAGCGATTAGAATCAAAACAATACTCTTAATATTAACAGTACCTGCACACGTAAATAGGAAAAATGAAAAGTCAGAAAATCCATAAAAACTAAGTCTAAGTACATATTACTTTTTATTTATTTATTTTGCTTACTTGTATAGCACCATCATATTCCACAGAACGTTACAGATATTGTCAATCACTGTCCCATATAGGGCTCACAATCTACATTCCCTATTAGTATGTCTTTGGAGTGTCGGAGGAAACCATGCAAACATTAGGAGAGCATACAAACTCCTTGCAGATGTTGTCTTTGGCAGGATTCAAACCCAGGACTCCAGTGCTTACCACTGAGCCACCTTGTTGCCCACATTACTGTTATTTATTACTGATGACAGGAATTAACACAGACGGGAGCCCCCATTGTCCATTCCCATTGACCAACATTGTCTTCTGTCATGTTTGTTTAATTTTGTAACAGAAGAAAAAGTCCTGCATGCAGGACTTTTTCTTTCTTCAGAAAAGTAAACAAACATGACGGAACAAAGCTTCAATGCACATGGACACACAACAGAGGGTGTATCTGTTATTGAATGTCCATTGTCCTCATCCTGTGATGGATAAAATATACAGTTTTGACATGAACACTGCAGGGTCATATTAAGTTCAGTTATTGAATGGGGCTGTCTAGTATGTTCGATGGCCATATGCAACTATGTACAGTGGGGAAAAAAAGTATTTAGTCAGCCACCAATTGTGCAAGTTCTCCCACTTAAAAAGATGAGGCCGGCCTGTAATTGACATCATAGGTAGACCTCAACTATGAGAGACAAAATGAGAAAACAAATCCAGAAAATCACATTGTCTGATTTTTAAAGAATTTATTTGTAAATTATGGTGGAAAACAAGAATTTGGTCAATAACAAAAGTTCATTTCAATACTTTGTTATATATCCTTTGTTGGCAATGACAGAGGTCAAACGTTTCTGTAAGTCATCACAAGGTTGTCACACACTGTTGCTGGTATGTTGGCCCATTCCTCCATGCAGATCTCCTCTAGAGCAGTGATGTTTTGGGGCTGTCGCTGGGCAACACGGACTTTCAACTCCCTCCAAAGGTTTTCTATGGGGTTGAGATCTGGAGACTGGCTAGGCCACTCCAAGACCTTGAAATGCTTCTTACGAAGCCACTCCTTCGTTGCCCTGGAGGTGTGCTTGGGATCATTGTCATGCTGAAAGACCCAGCCACGTTTCATCTTCAATGCCCTTGCTGATGGAAGGAGGTTTGCACTCAAAATCTCACGATACATGGCCCCATTCATTCTTTCATGTACACGGATCAGTCGTTCTGGTCCCTTTGCAGAGAAACAGCCCCAAAGCATGATATTGCCACCCTAGTGCTTCACAGTAGGTATGGTGTTCTTTGGATACAACTCAGCATTCACTCTCCTCCAAATACGACGAGTTGTGTTTCTACCAAACAGTTCTACTTTGGTTTCATCTGACCATATGACATTCTCCCAGTACTCTTCTGGAACATCCAAATGCTCTCTAGCAAACTTCAGACAAGCCTGGATATGTACTGGCTTAAGCAGGGGGACACGTCTGACACTGCAGGATCTGAGTCCTTGGCAGCGTAGTGTGTTACTGACGGTAGCCTTTGTTACGTTAGTCCCAGCTTTCTGCAGGTCATTCACTAGGTCCCCCCGTGTGGTTCTAGGATTTTTGCTCACCGTTCTTGTGATCATTTTGACCCCATTGGGTGAGATTTTGCGTGGAGCCCCTGATCGAGGGAGATTATCAGTGGTCTTGTATGTCTTCCATTTTCTAATTATTGCTCACACAATTGATTTCTTCACACCAAGCTGCTTGCCTATTGCAGATTCAGTCTTCCCAGCCTGGTGCAGGTCTACAATTTTGTTTCTGATGTCCTTCCACAGCTCTTTGGTCTTCACCATAGTGGAGTTTGGAGTGTGACTGTTTGAGGTTGTGGACAAGTGTCTTTTATACTGATAACAATGTCAAACAGGTGCCATTACTACAGGTAATGAGTGGAGGACAGAGGAGCCTCTTAAAGAAGAAGTTACAGGTCTGTGAGAGACAGAAATCTTGCTTGTTTGTAGGTGACCAAATACTTATTTTCCACCATAATTTGCAAATAAATTCTTAAAAAAATCAAACAATGTGATTTTCTAGATATGTTTTCTCATTTTGTCTCTCATAGTTGAGGACTACCTATGATGTCAATTACAGGCCTCTCTCATCTTTTTAAGTGGAAGAACTTGCACAATTGGTGGCTGACTAAATACTTTTTTTTTCCCCACTATATAACTACAGGATGAGTTTTTGTGGAACTTCTTCCATAGCTGCAATCTCTCCCATGGCAACATCCCAATCTTTCTCCTAATGGGTACTGCCTTAATGAGCATTTACAGTTATTACTGTAGTACCATACTATATCTCTAATGGACTGGGCAGCGAACCACCAGGCCATTGCCCAATTATGCAAATGACCACTACTTTATCAGAGCAACCTGGCATTGAGTCAGCTAGAATGGGTTGAATAGTAAGCTTAGTCTTAGTATTACCAATTGAGAGGACATCAGAGCCAGGCCAAATATGGAAACATTACATCTACTGCAGATCTACGCAAAAAAATGTTATATGAGCAGACAGTGTGATGGTGAAACAGTACAAAAATACTTAGTTGGACTGAGTAGTTCTCTGTGGAAGAGAATTGGTAAGAAAAACCATAAGGGTTAGGGTTCTCTGGGACCAGCGTTTCTCTATACTACATAGTCAGGCCCTGAAATGTAGTCTGGAAGGAACGAAATGCTAGTTTGTCAGACCTCATAAAAGAAGCTATTGAGTAGCAGAGGGAGGAGGATGATTGTATCCATGTGAACATGGAGTGGACCACTGGGTAGTTACCACTACTGACAATATGCTCAAAACCAGGCTACGTCTCTTCAAGAATTTGCTAAGAACATGAGGGCCTTCCTACAAGATCAGACTGCACAACTAGGAGTGACAAGTACAAAAGGGGTGTTGTTACAGATATGAGTTTTGTCAATTAAGGTTGCTTTGCACACTACTATACAATTAAGACTGTAACTTTTGAGTCCCAGATAATAATGTAGAACTATGTTCTGAATGGAATTTAGAACTCACAAATCAACCCTAAGGCAGTGTCACCTGTGAAAGGTTCAATCATTAGGACAGCATGGGCTATTGCTAAATATAGTCCTGGCATTAGGATAGAAGCAGAATTCTATCACTCATTATGGGAGTAGCAATAAATGAGGCAAGGCGCAGGGGAGACATAAAGGGGGTTGGATGGGAACATGCAGAGATGGGGTGAAGCATGGGGTTTACAAAGGTAAGGTCAGTGACTTTATGACATTCTAGCCTACAATAAGAATTTTTGCTGGGATGCTGGTGCAACGTTTGTCACACTGGATAAATGAATTCTATAGCTTGGCACTTGGCAGGATTGTTTTCTGTGGGAGGTTGGCACACAGTCATTGGGGTTTGGGAATCCACATAGCTGGTAGAGAGTGTGGTATGGACTTGCGAGTCGGCCTTGAGGATGTTTAATGGCAAGGAAAGTTTTATTTAAGTCGAATGGGGCATCAAGGACCTCCCACTTCTGGATATATATCTGACATAATGGGTTGTAGGTTTATAAGGATCAGACATTTGGGTGTTAAGGGTTTTGGTTATGTTTTATGTTGCACTTGTTGTTTGTTTGAATAAAATGATTGCCATGGTCAATTTAATCCACTCAGGTGTCCTGGTATTTATTTCATGGGTGAGGTAAAATGGGGTAGTAAATAATGTGTGCACATTGACAAATACCTTGCAAATACATAGGAAATGGGAATATAGCCAGATTACTAATATACAGTGGGTACAGAAAGTATTCAGACCCCTTTAAATTTTTCACTCTTTGTTTCATTGCGGCCATTTGTTAAAAGCAAAAAAGTAAATTTTATTTCTCATTAATGTACACTCAGCAGCCCATCTTGACAGAAAAAAAACTGAAATGTAGATATTTTTGCAAATTTATTAAAAAAAGAAAATCTGAAATCTCACATGGTCATAAGTATTCCGACCCTTTGCTGTGACACTCATATTTAACTCACATGCTGTCCATTTCCTTCTGATCCTCCTTGAGATGCTTCTACTCCTTCATTGGAGTTCAGCTGTGTTGTTTAATTAAACTGATTGGACTTGATTAGGAAAGGCACACACCTGTCTATATAAGATCTCACAGCTCACAGTGCATGTCAGAGCAAATGAGAATCATGAGGTCAAAGGAACTGCCCAAGGAGCTCAGAGACAGAATTGTGGCAAGGCACAGATCTGGCCAAGGTTACAAAAGAATTTCTTCAGCACTCAAGGTTCCTAAGAGCACAGTGGCCTCCATAATGCTTAAATGGAAGAAGTTTGGGACGAGCAGAATTCTTCCTAGACCTGGCCGTCCAGCCAAACTGAGCAATCGTGGGAGAAGAGCCTTGGTGAGAGAGGTAAAGAAGAACCCAAAGATCACTGTGGTTGAGCTCCAGAGATGCAGTAGGGAGATGGGAGAAAGTTCCACAAAGTCAACTATCACTGCAGCCCTCTACCAGTGAGGGCTTTATGGCAGAGTGGCCCGAAGGAAGCCTCTCCTCAGTGCAAGACATATGAAAGCCCGCATAGAGTTTGCCAAAAAACACATGAAGGACTCCCAGACTATGAGAAATAAGATTCTCTGGTCTGATGAGACGAAGATTGAACTTTTTGGCGTTAATTCTAAGTGGTATGTGTGGAGAAAACCAGGCACTGCTCATCACCTGCCCAATACAATCCCAACAGTGAAACATGGTGGTGGCAGCATCATGCTATGGGGGTGTTTTTCAGCTGCAGGGACAAGACGACTGGTTGCAATTGAAGGAAAGATGAATGCGGCCAAGTACAGAGATATCCTGGAAGAGTGCTCTGGACCTCAGACTGGGCCAAAGGTTCACCTTCCAACAAGACAATGACCCTAAGCACACAGCTAAAATAACAAAGGAGTGGCTTTGGAACAACTCTGTGACCATTCTTGACTGGTCCAGCCAGAGCCCTGACCTCAACCCAATTGAGCATCTCTGGAGAGACCTGAAAATGGCTGTCCACCAACGTTCACCATCCAACCTGATGGAACTGGAGAGGATCAGCAAGGAAGAATGGCAGAGGATCCCCAAATCCAGATGTGGAAAAACTTGAAAACTTGTTGCATCATTCCCAAGAAGACTCATGGCTGTACTAGCTCAAAAGGGTGCTTCTACTCAATACTGGGCAACGAGTCTGAATATTTATGACCATGTGATCAGTGGTGTAACTAGGAATGGCTGGGCCCCAAGGTGAACATTTGACCCCTCCAACCCCCCCCCCCCCATAAAAAAAAGCATTCCTGCGCACACTATTATGTGCCATAGTGGCTCCTGCACACAGTATTATGCCCCATAGTGGCCCCTGTACACAGTATCATGCCCCATAGTGGCCCCTGCACACAGTATCATGCCCCATAGTGGCCCCTGCACACAGTATCATGCCCCATAGTGGCCCCTGCACACAGTATCATGCCCCATAGTGGCCCCTGCACACAGTATCATGCCCCATAGTGGCCCCTGCACACAGTATCATGCCCCATAGTGGCCCCTGCACACAGTATCATGCCCCATAGTGGCCCCTGCACACAGTATCATGCCCCATAGTGGCCCCTGCACACAGTATCATGCCCCATAGTGGCCCCTGCACACAGTACCATGCCCCATAGTGGCCCCTGCACACAGTACCATGCCCCATAGTGGCCCCTGCACACAGTACCATGCCCCATAGTGGCCCCTGCACACAGTATCATGCCCCATAGTGGCCCCTGCACACAGTATCATGCCCCATAGTGGCCCCTGCACACAGTATCATGCCCCATAGTGGCCCCTGCACACAGTATCATGCCCCATAGTGGCCCCTGCACACAGTATCATGCCCCATAGTGGCCCCTGCACACAGTATCATGCCCCATAGTGGCCCCTGCACACAGTATCATGCCCCATAGTGGCCCCTGCACACAGTATCATGCCCCATAGTGGCCCCTGCACACAGTATCATGCCCCATAGTGGCCCCTGCACACAGTATCATGCCCCATAGTGGCCCCTGCACACAGTATCATGCCCCATAGTGGCCCCTGCACACAGTATCATGCCCCATAGTGGCCCCTGCACACAGTATCATGCCCCATAGTGGCCCCTGCACACACTATTATATGTCCCATTGTGGACCACCCATGAACAATTATTATACTCTGGGATCTTTTCAGACCCCAGAGTATAATGATCGGAGACCCAGGGGAGGATAGAAACATAAAAAAACAACGTTGCTTACCTGTTCCTCGCTCCGGTCCACTCCCTGCCTTCTTCAATGTTGGACCAGGCCGGCGTCACGTAATGCGGGCGTCATCAAACAGGCCCAAAGCCTGGAGAAGCGTAGGAGAGGTAAGTACATTGTTTTTTATGTTCCCTCACCTCCTCTCGGCCTCCGATTATTATACTCCGGGGTCTTTTCAAAGACCCCGGATTATAGCGATAGCAGTGTTTGTGGGGTTCAGCCCGCAGCCTCACATACCTATCCCCGCTCCTGCTCACAGCCACCTCCGCAGAATCGGAAGCGCAGGCGGCCGTGAGCGGGACCCCGGGGAACGGTAAGTATATAGGGCCCGTTACCTGCTGGGGTTACTCCAGCAGGTAACGGCCTATTAAAAAAAAAAAAAAGCATCAGGGGCCCCGTAATGTCCCGGGCCCTGTGGCAGCTGCTACCGCTGCTACCCCGGTAGTTACGCCCCTGCATGTGATATTTCAGTTTTTTTCTTTTTTAATACATTTGCAAAAATATCTACATTTCTGTTTTTTTCTGTCAAGATGGGGTGCTGAGTGTACATTAATGAGAAATAAAATGAACTTTTTTGCTTTTAACAAACGGCTGCAATGAAACAAAGAGTGAAAAATTTAAAGGGGTCTGAATACTTTCCATACCCACTGTACTTCTGCTTTGTTTGTTCACTTTGGTAAGCCATCCTCACCCTTGTTTTTAAAGTCTTTCTTCCTAACAGCAGCACCGCCATTCTCTTCCTGGAAATGGCCAGAGATGGGAAGGTGGGGGTCATATGCCACCCATCAGCAACCTTCATGGCTTGGCTAGGTCAGGAAAGAGTCTGATCTGCCAAAATAGAGAGTGACCTTGCTGATGTAATAAAGCCTAAGCAAATTACCCTCACTGTTGAGGTGCAGAAATCAAGAGAATACCGTATTATTTGGACTATGACACACCTGACCATATGACGCACCTAGGTTTTAGAGGAGGAAAATAGGGGGAAAAATTTTGAAGCAAAAAAATGGTAAAATATTTAATAACCACATATTGGAGTTGTAGTTTTGCAACAGCTGCAAGGCCGCATTGACAGGTGGCCCTGAAGCTGTACGGGGATGCGTTGGGCATCTTTTTTTGCGGGGCCAGGTGTACTTTTTAGTTATACCATTTTGTGGAATGTCTATTTTTGATCACTTTTTATTCAAATCAAAGGCGAAACAGTGAAAAAAACAGCAGTTCGGCACTTATGATTTTTTTTTTTTTTTTTCCCGTTATGACATTCACCCTACGGGAAAAATATTTTTATAAGTTTGTAGACCGGGCATTTTCGGACACAGCGATGCCTCACATTAGGCTGTGTTTCACAGTTAGTTTCTGCTTTATATGTATTCTAGACCAGCCGCAATAGTTATATTGCTATGACAAGCCTGGGAGCCTTCATTAGGCTCCCAGCTGTCACAGGAACAGGTCGGCACCTGCAATCTCGCCGTGCAGGAGCCAGCCTGCAACGAAAAGGTACCAACGGGCTTGGGGGAAGTTTTAATATCTTTGAGTGGGGGCTTACAGGTAGTAATGCCCGCGATCAGAGTGGACTCTGATCGCGGGCATTAGCTCCGGGCCTCTGGTTATTACGGACAGAGGTTGTTTACATCTATTCTACATGGTAATTGTCTCCTGTTCTTCACCAAACCTGTTGGGGAATCCCAAAGTAAAACTTATTCTTCATCTGCAGCAAAATCTGACAACTCTGCCGTCCTAACCCACACATCTTGCAGGTATCCAAAAGTCCACTTTATACCTACAGGGGACATGAACCATGGAAAACACACTGGTATATCACACCACAGGGTTTATCAGTTGCTATGCTGGGCAGTATTTCCTTAACAAACAAAATGCTCTAGATACAGAAAGTCACATGTAAATTGTTCACTTAACAATCTGCCTATATGTATCATAAAACCATGTGTACAGAGAGCGGGATATCGACAATGTGACTAGAACACACATTACTTCCTCTTCACCACTTTCTGTTCCTTTAGACCACTTTCATATGGGATTTTACAGTACCTGTAAACCAATACCAGAAGTGTCTTCAAAACATAGAATAGGTACACATTTTTGTTTCTGTAGGATCCATACCTAGTTTTGGCTTATAAATACTGAACAAAATATTTCCATGTAACCCCATTTAAGTATTCATATTTATCCCCATAGAAAAGGAGACAGATTTTCTATTACAAAGGATTTACTACCATTAGAAGTGACTAAATATTTTTAGGATATACTACAACTACCTGAGTAGTGGAGGTCTGGCTATTGGTAATCTCAACAATTTGTGAATGGAGGAACTCCAATTCTGTTTTTTGTTTTTTTGGGGTTTTTTTCTTTTGCCTCCCCAAAATACAGTACATCAGCCTTAACATTACATTTATTTCGGTATCGCTGCATGAAGTTTCTTTTTTTTCTGCAAAAGCTTTTAATTTGTTATAAAAATAGTTTTTCAAGTTGGCAATCTGATCCACATACATAGTGGTGTTTATGTGCACAACCAACATGCCTATACAAGTACCAGTACAATATACACAGTTTAATATATATCAGTACAATATGACAGTACAATATACAGTACAGACCAAAAGTTTGGACACACCTCATTCCAAGAGTTTTCTGTATTTTCATGACTATAAAAATTGTAGATTCACACTGAAGGCATCAAAACTATGAATTAACACATGTGGAATTATATACTTTACAAAAAAGTGTGAAACAACTGAAAATATGTCTTATATTCTAGGTTCTTCAAAGTAGCCACCTTTTGCTTTGATTACTGCTTTGCACACTCTTGGCATTCTCTTGATGAGCTTCAAGAGGTAGTCACCTGAAATGGTTTTCACTTCACAGGTGTGCCCTGTCAGGTTTAATAAGTGGGATTTCTTGCCTTATAAATGGTGTTAGGACCATCAGTTGTGTTGTTCAGTAGTCAGGTGGATACACAGCTGATAGTCCTACTGAATGGAGTGTTAGAATTTGTATTATGGCAAGAACAAAGCAGCTAAGTAAAGAAAAACGAGTGGCCATCATTACTTTAAGAAATGAAGGTCGGTCAGTCAGTCCAAAAAATTGGGAAAACTTTGAAAGTGTCCCCAAGTGCAGTGGCCAAAACCATCAAGTGCTACAAAGAAACTGGCTCACATGAGGACCGCCCCAGGAAAGGAAGACCAAGAGTCACCTCTGCTGCGGAGGATAAGTTCATCCGAGTCAACAGCCTCAGAAATCGCAGGTTAACAGCAGCTCAGATTAGAGACCAGGTCAATGCCACACAGAGTTCTAGCAGCAGTCACATCTCTACAACAACTGTTAAGAGGAGACTGTGTGCAGCAGGCCTTCATGGTAAAATAGCTGCTAGGAAACCACTGCTAAGGACAGGCAACAAGCAGAAGAGACTTGTTTGGGCTAAAAAACACAAGGAATGGACATTAGACCTGTGGAAATCTGTGCTTTGGTCTGATAAGTCCAAATTTGAGATCTTTGGTTCCAACCACCGTGTCTTTGTGCGACGCAGAAAAGGTGAACGAATGGACTCTACATTCCTGGTTCCCACCGTGAAGCATGGAGGAGGAAGTGTGATGGTGTGGGGGTGCTTTGCTGGTGACACTGTTTGGGATTGATTCAAAATTGAAGGAATACTGAACCAGCATGGTTACCACAGCATCTTGCAGCGGCATGCTATTCCATCTGGTTTGCGTTTAGTTGGACCATCATTTATTTTTCAACAGGACAATGACCCCAAACACACCTCCAGACTGTGTAAGGGCTATTTGACCAAGAAGGAGAGTGATGGGGTGCTACGCCAGATGACCAGGCCTCCATAGTCACCAGACCTGAACCCAATTGAGATAGTTTGGGATGAGCTGGACCGCAGAGTGAAGGCAAAAGGGCCAACAAGTGCTGAGCATCTCTGGGAACTCCTTCAAGACTGTTGGAAGACTATTTCAGGTGACTACCTCTTGAAGCTCATCAAGAGAATGCCAAGAGTGTGCAAAGCAGTAATCAAAGCAAAAGGTGGCTACTTTGAAGAACCTAGAATATAAGACATATTTTCAGTTGTTTCACACTTTTTTGTAAAGTATATAATTCCACATGTGTTAATTCATAGTTTTGATGCCTTCAGTGTGAATTTACAATTTTTATAGTCATGAAAATACAGAAAACTCTTGGAATGAGAAGGTGTGTCCAAACTTTTGGTCTGTACTGTATATCAGGGTGCACAAATGCCTCCCATTGTTGTATGTTCAATTATAGGAAAAGGTTAAAGTTATTGTCCACTTTTGAACATTTTAGAGTTTACAAAAAAAGTTGATCAACCTTGCAATTGTTAGTCTTGCACTAATCTGACGTCGCAGCCATAGCCTATTATATATAGAATTATTACTACATTCACAATTTTCCAAACTTTTGACATCTACAAGTATCCCTGCTTGTTCAATGTCTGCTCAGAGCTTGCTGGAGTAAAATACATTTTATAGGAAAAACTAAAAGTCAAAATGTGTCCTGTTGGCTTGCTTTCAAATGGCTAGTGAAAAGGATAGAGCAACAAAGGAGCCAGTCCATGCTCTTCTTCATTGTGGTGTCATACCACTCCAGTCACTGAGTGGCTGATGTACTATATGCAGTATGTACACTTTGTTAGAGAGAGTATAAATAAAACAAAAAATAGAAGAGTCAATCTCCAGCCTAGAACACTAAAACTATAAGGTTTATTGATCATTAAAATCACCAAAATATCATAATTTCTATACACTAAGGCAGGGTTCACACTACCGATGGAGTCCGTTATGAAGGTGTCCGTTAAAAAAAAAAACAAAAAAAAAAAAACGGACACCTATCATAACGGACACTAACTGATGTTAATGTGTCCGTTTTTTTAAGAGGACCTTTCATGTCACATACCACTAGAAAGCCGACAGCGCGCTAAATTCAGCGCACTGCCGGCTTTCCCGGTATGTGCCCCGGGGTTGGAGATATTGGCGGTGTAAATTACATGGTTTACTGTTAGAAGGGCTGCGAGGAACGCCCTCCCTGACACTTCTCTTCGTTCATAGACTTGTACTGGGGGGCGTTCCTCACAGCTCAGCGTCATCGCCGGGCAGTAAGGAACGCCCCCTCTGACAGTACAGCGCTATGGACGAGCTCAGAGAGAGGGGGTGTTCCTTATAGCCCGGCGATGACGCTGAGCTGTGAGGAACGCCCCCTCAGTACAAGTCTATGAACTGAATTCAGCGCGCTGTCGGCTTTCTAGCGGTATGTAAAACCGCATGTGCCTGAGGACACGAAAGGTCCTCTTTAACACTGTTAGTTTTTTTTTTTTTTTTTTTTGTTTCTCCTTTCTGAGCATGCGCAGGGAAAATAAACGGACATAAAATAACGGACAGTAACTGATGGCTATCAGTTACTGTCCGTTATAAGTCCGTTACCCATAGACTTCAATGTTAAAAAAATAACGGACACTTGCTGTCCATCAAGAATCCGTTTTTTTCAAACGGACAAAAAGTCCTGCATGTAGGATTTTTTGTCTGCAAAAAAATAACGGACTTCTGACGGATTTGGTGTAAACGGACCCTAACGGACACAATATAAAAACCCATTGAAATGAATGGAAATTTTAACGGATTTCTGACGGTTCAACTAGTGTCCGTTGCTAAAATCTTGTAACGGACAATAGGAACGGACACTACTGATGGACACCAACGGTAGTATGAATCCTCCCTAAAACCATAGTACCATGAGGGAAGAAGGACCAATAGTAAATTTCATCAATCCCCACTCATACCATAACACAGTGAAGTATGCACAACACAAATCCCATTGGTAAAGTATAACCCATATGCGAAAGCCACACCGCTATAATAATAAATATTGGTAACATAGCTAAAATGATACCATTACACTAACGCGTGTCTACATTAAAAATATCGCTGTTGCTTCTTAAGAGGTGCTACCCTACTCTCCAAATGTTTACTTTGGGTGCATGATCTGGCCCCTGCCTAATGTTTTTATTGTTGACTAGCTGCGGCTAGTCCACGAAGAGGTCCTAGCAGGAGGGAACTAGGAGTGAGCAGAATGCTGAGGAGGGGTATGCAGAAAGCATGAATGGCATCCTGGACAGCAGATAGGAGAACAGGATGCAGGTCAGGGCAGAGAGAATGCTTTCCCAAGGTATAAGAGTGGGAAATTGTGACGAAAATGAAAAAGAACCTTTCAAAACATGCATTTTCAAGGAAGGGGTGATTATTTTAGGATCTTAATTTCACCGATCAGTATATTTTTGGAGTGTGGGAGGAAAGCAGGGATCCATGCAAACATGGGGAGAACATACATACAGTACTTCATGCACATTCTGTCCTTGATTGAATTTGAACCCAGGCCCTAGGACTGGTCAAGAGTACGATCCCCATAAGATGGTGACTATTATTTCACCTTTCTGGGATATTGGGGTTAACTAGAGTTACCGCAACAACTGAATTTCTAGGTTTGAAATTCCATTTGGTTTTCAATTTTGGAAATTAGGGATTTCTTGCTCCACATTTTTGCAGGGTTTTTGTTACATTTTTCAGACCTATGGTTACTAAAGTTATATGAAGATAAATTATATATATATTTTTGATAATATATACATTTTGATGAAACAAATGCTTATTGACTTGTTACTTCTTGTAGGTGAAACCCACGTGTTTACAGCTGGGAGTCACACACTTCCCTTTCGATTACAGCTTCCTGATGGGTGAGTATATTTCTAAACATCAGGTTGTATGTTCTGGCTACCTTCTTTTGATAAAATTTTACCCTCCAAAAAAACAGGATGCAACAAACTTCTCAATTATGTTGATATGTTTTGATGTTTTTTTGTTTTTTTTTTGTTTCCCTCTGTAGCTCCATAAGTTGATCTTAGTACTACTCTAGTAAAGTTCAAGTCATCTAGTTAAGTTATGGGTCCACCAGGTTTCTCCTGTGACTAGTCAAGTAAAGATGGTTGCCTGAGAAAACAAGGCAGAGCAAGTTAGTTTGTGTATACTTGCCAAATAAGGGAGATTCTGAGAAACAACATAATAAATTTTTATCATATGTCCTGTCTATGTATATAGGGCATGGACATTCCCTAGTCTGAAGTTCATTCATGAGTAGTACATATGAATTAATCACAATCCAAAATAAATACATTGGAGCAGATCTATTAAGAGTGGTGTTTCATATGTCATGTCCGTCTAATAAAGCCCTGTCAGGCACCTGATTCATCACATGGCTCTGACCTCTTAGTAAATCAGGCACATGCCCTTGCACCAGAATGGAAATCTACAACAGGAACTGGCGCAGATTTCTTGTATAAGTCACACCAGTAAACGGGCATATTTATTGAAAGTGGTGAGCAAGGCACAGAATGGAGGATGTGGTTTAAAAAAGACCTTGTGCCAAATGTGCGCCATGTTATCACCCATCTATGCCAGAAAACTGGAAGGGTTGATAAATTCTCCCCAAAGTCTCTAACGCAGACCCCAGACTGCTGTAACTAAAAAAACGCCAAACAAATGCAGACTTCTAAACAAATGCAATCTGTAGAACAAAACCTCTAAACTAATCCAGATCAGACTATTAAATAAATAAGGGCCCCAGGCCCAGTAACACTAAATAAATATAGACCCTTCTAAATAAATGCAGACCCCAGTCCAGACTCTGTGGATACTCCCCTGTCTGTGTTTATGCACCTTACAAGCCTCTTCAAGTCCCAGTCACCCATACCTACATGCCTTGACCCTGGCTTTGGCCTTGGGATCCTGTCTAAGGTGGTGCTTTGAGGTGAAGAGAACTGTTCCAGCTATTATTGGTAGTCCATGTTGTTGGACTGCCCAAGTATGAGCTTTTTGACATTCCGTTGACTGCAGGTTTAAAAATGACTAACAAAAAGAAGCCTATTCACCCAGAAATCCTTGTGCCAGTGCTAGGTCCAAGTATCGTTCTGTATTACATCCAGAATGGAAAGTACAGGAGGTGCCTATCTGGCAGTGCTTTATATCTTATGAACACTACCAGACTGCATGGAGTACTACAGTCTAGAATATTACTACCCTATCTCCAACCCTCAAAAAAAGACAAAAACACTCTGCCTCTGATTTCTGGGATTAGAAAAACTTTTATCATTTTTTTATGGCCACGAGTTAAAGTGTCTTCAAATTAACAGGAAACATCAGTTGTCGTAAATATACTGACAGAACCATAAAGTGTCAATGAAATACTCCAGCTGTCAGCGTCTTGGTGAGGGGGAAATGCCTTTGACCATTATTGCTTCTCTCTTTTTATTTTAATCTGGAATGTCATTTGTGACTTGTCATAAACAAAACCATATGAATACTGAGATCAAAACAGAAGCTAGAGAGAGAAAACCCATATGGTTATTTGAACAGCAACACCATAATGTACTGTATCTCCATAAGAGCATGGAGATCTAGCTTTGTGACCCACAGGTCAAGTCCTAAGTGGTAGTGTAAAACATATTCAGACTAAAGCTGGCTATGCAAACAAAATTGTCCAAAACAGCCAATTTCAGTAGGACGGGCCATCTATTTTTATGTGTATGGAGATTTGCTTACTCTTCCTATCCTTTTCATGATCTGTTGAGGAAAAGATGGATGAGGCATATTGAATCACTCGATCCTTTTGTTCTCAAGAGAAATAAGGCACTGCTAAAGGTGGCTGGCAGTGGCTTACTATTTTATCCCCATTTAGAGTATGCATATGGGGGAAGACCCATTGTTATCTGTTTGTGTTTTCGTCATATGGTGGAGCCATCCTCTTCGGGTTTTCAGGTTTTCTGTTTTTTACAGTGTATTTCTACAGTGTTACATGTAAATACAACCTGTAACAAATACCATAACTCGTGATTTAGCTTTGCAGTAAATACTAAAACTGGCAGTGATTGCATAACAACAAACCCGACTGATGCAATGTGAAACTTCGTGTCTCATAAATGTGCGGCTTTGTAAACTAAAACGAATAGTATCAAATGTGTCCAAGCATGTTTGCTGTGAAGAAACATGCAGGCTGAATATTTGTAAAGCCTTTGGCTTGGACTTTATCAAGAGTTTTACACTTTGGAGAATTTTAAGCTATTACATGGGTATCCTCCAGCAGTTAAAAATATATATTTCTTAAGGAGGTACGGAGAGTACAGTATTGGTAAAAGAGCAAGGTTAACTAATGTCACCAGCAGGACCATGGACATTGTTTGCTAACTCAATGCCCTGATTCTGCCATTGTATATAATGGGCTGCAGACATTGAATCAGGACGCAGAAAAAAAAATAAGCGTCCTGCGTGACCGTCACCTGTTCAGCTCTATTCATCTGGGGCTGATCAGTCTGGAGTTGGAGTCCACCTCAGTTCCTCTTAATTTTTCACAGTCTCAATATGATCTTACAGCCGTAGGTAGCATCCCAGCATTCTTCAGCGTCGTGATGTCAGTGTAGCACCGCCTAGAGGAGGCAGCGGTCGGCAGCCAGGACAGGAGCGTGGACAGGTGAGTGAAACAACACAATAAGTAGCTGCCGATGCGTGTCACCTGTGACGCGTGTCATACGTTCGCCATCAGTGGTTTAGGCTGTACAGCATCCTGAAAGAATTTCTGAAGCACTGTGATGGCAGTATCAGTAGATTATGGAGCAGCACAACCTCTCTTCTCCATAATCCTCTATTCATTCTGCAGCCACTTTAAGTGATTTATACACAACCTGAACAGAAATTAAATCAGAGGCGAAACAGTGAAAAAAACAGCAGTTCGGCACTTTTGATTCTTTTTCCCGATAAGTCATTCAAACTACGGGAAAGATATTTTGTAGACTGGGCATTGTATCTAAGTTTGTAGACCGGATATTTTCAGACACAGGGATACCTAAGGTGTATGTGTTTCACAGTAATTTTCTACATTTATATGTATTCTAGGGAAAGGGAGTGACTTGAATGACTTTATTAGCCCCCCTAGGGGGCTTGAACCTGCAATCATTTGATTGCAAGTCCCATAGACTGCAATACAACTGTATTGCAGTCTATGGGATATTCTGTACATTATTACTGAGGCTGGTCAAAGACCAGCCTCGGTAGTAATATTACTATGACAGGCCTGGGAAGCTTCATTAGGCTCCCAGCTGTCACAGGAACAAGTCGGCTCCTGTGATCTCACCACGCAGGAGCCGGCCTGCAACAAAACAAGGTAGCCACTGACCTGGGGGCAGTTTGGGGGGGGTCTTACAGGTAGTAATGCTCGCGATCAGAGTGGATTCTGATCACGGGCATTAGCTATTAGCTCTGGTTACAGCAGAGACCCGGTAGCAATGGCGACCGCTCTTCACCAGAGTGGCTGCCATTACCTTTACAGACCCGGCATCCGCCCTGCTATTACAGCGGATGCCGAGTCTGTAAAGGTAAAAAAACCAAAAAGTTCTAAATCATCCCCTTTCCCTAGAATATATATAAAAGTAGAAAATTACTGTGAAACACATACACCTTAGGTATCCCTGTGTCTGAAAATACCCGGTCTACAAACTTAGGGAGGGCTCGTGCAGGAAGCCAGCGCCAAAAGTGGGACGATGCATTTGGACTATAAGACGCATCCCCCCATTTTCCTCCCATATTTGAGGGAAAAAAGTGCGTCTTATAGTCCGAAAAATGGTGAAATTAAGAATTCTATCTGTACCTGTACAGTGTCACCCATAAGACACCAGAAATAATATGCTAAATTTAATCTAGCTAGACAGAGCTATGATGATGCTGAATTTCTTGTCACATACAGATGGAGCTGCGTTAATGCAAACTTCTGCAATTGGTTAAACTGCTGCAGCGTGATATCTTATCACAGAAGACAACAAAAAACAATGAAAAGGCAAAATATTTTTTAATACATCTGTATTTTATATACACTATAATAAATCTATCTATATATATCTATATATAGATATATATATATATATATATATATATATATATAACTCAAAATCTGTAGTAGCCCGCTCTATACAAATCCAAGTTCTTGCCCGATTTGGGTGAAATTTGGCACGCCCCCTCTCCACCCACAGGAGCAGAATACTGCACACGTTAAATCTTGCTAGCGTCCTCCAGTCATCAGATTGGGGCCCCCGAAGTTAGGCCCTATAAATATAATGGGGAAATGTGAAGATGAAAGTGACAGTGCTGAGGGGAAAACAACAGTTGTGACTGACAGGGACAGATTATAGCGACGGCGCCAAAGAGTCGCACCAGCACACACAACATATAAACATTTCACAAACACCATACAAACATCACACAGACAGAACACATACACCAACCCACAAGCACAACACCACACAAATGCCATAACACACAAACACCAGACCACGCTAGACACACACAACACAAACACCATCCCACAAATACCACAACACCACTACATAAATACCACATGCACACCACAGACACACAAACATACTGAGATGGATGCACCCTACGTACACGGATGAACAGAGCACATGCGTACACACACACACCTACCGCACGCATGGACACTTTCATTGCGCATGCACAAACACATGGATCACATGTGCACACACACACACCCACAAATACACGCACGCATTGACAAAACACATCTGGTATCCTTACTGGCTGCTTGCACACTACAGTATTTTTCACGGGCCTCTCGGCCATGGATTTGGCGGTTCCATAGACTTCTTTGTGCACAAAGCTGTGAATTTTGCAGGCTCCATAGAATGTTTATGGAGCTGTAGAATCCACGGCCCGGAGACCCGTGAAAAATACTGTAGTGTGCAAGCAGCCTTACTGAGCAGCAATATTGGTCAGGAGAAAACTGCCTCATAGTAAGATTGTCATTATTGCTTACTATACAGGGAGCTTTCATCACTGAAGCTGCTGAGGTAAAGTGAAAGCTGAGCTCTGATTGGTTGCTATGGACAACTACACAAGTCTGCCTGTGAGGCGGTTTTCATTACTGAGATGTGAGCTCCTTCAGGTCATAGTAATACTGTATGAGGGTTGCTCTGTATTTACTATTCATCCTATTACAATCTCTTATCAGTGTCAGGTGAAGACTAAAGGGTCATAATACTAAGGACTGTTTTTTAAAATACCGCCCAAAAAACGACCATCTATTGGACAAGTTCATTAAAAAGCTAAGAACACAAAATTGTGTCAAAGAGCTGAGACAAGTGAACAACGTGACTCTCGGCTTGAAAAGAAATGGATGAGACAGGCTAAATTTAAGGCAGCTGAGACATCAGAGAAACGGGAATGTCGTCTTCACAAGAATCGGATAAGGCAGGATGAAGCAAGGAATATGGAAACATCTGAACAAAAGGATAAACGTTCTGAAAATTACCGCATAAGACATATGCAACGTGTGCAAAGATGTAGGCAGGCTGATTTGTGTTTGAAAGCATTTCACTACAACCCAATTCAAGACTATAGGTCACATCAGAAAGTCATAATTGGCAAACATTGTCAAGCAAAGAAGTTTAACTTGGAATCGCCTGGTATGTGTTGCTCAAATGGCAAAGTCAGTTTGCCACTTTTAGATCTACCTCCTGAACCACTTCTTTCATACATGTCAGAAACAGCTCCCGAGTCAAAGCATTTTCTGCAAAATATTAGGAGATACGATTCATCTTTCCAGATGACCTCCTTTGGTAGGACAGCTGGACTCCAGGAAGCAGGATTTATGCCAACTTTTAAAGTCCAGGGCCAAATATATCACAAAATCAGTTCAATGCTTCCTGTAGCAAATGAAGATCCAAAGTTTTTACAAATTTATTTTTTGGGACACGAACAAATACAAGCTGATAGACGTTGTGAAGCTATACTTGAGACAAAAAAAAGAGATTGTGTTGAATTTGCAAAGATTTTTCCATCAGCACAATCAGTTAGTAAACCTTTTCAAAACAGCCTTAGAAAGAATGCGACGTGATGAATATCAAGTTGTAATAAGAGCAGACAAGACACTGAGCATTAAAGGCGATTTAATTCTCCCACTGTTAACAAAGTAGCTATTGTACTGATTGGACAGGACTTTCAAAGCCGAGATATAATTATTCAGTGACAATCTTCAACGTATTGCAGAAACACATAAAGTACAGACCAAAAGTTTGGACACACCTTCTCATTCCAAGAGTTTTCTGTATTTTCATGACTATAAAAATTGTAGATTCACACTGAAGGCATCAAAACTATGAATTAACACGTGGAATTATATACTTAACAAAAAAGTGTGAAACAACTGAAAATATATCTTATATTCTAGGTTCTTCAAAGTAGTCACCTTTTGCTTTGATTACTGCTTTGCACACTCTTGGCATTCTCTTGATGAGCTTCAAGAGGTAGTCACCTGTAATGGTTTCCACTTCACAGGTGTGCCCTGTCAGGTTTAATAAGTGGGATTTCTTGCCTTATAAATGGGGTTGGGACCATCAGTTGTGTTGTTCAGAAGTCAGGTGGATACACAGCTGATAGTCCTACTGAATGAAGTGTTAGAATTTGTATTATGGCAAGAAAAAAGCAGCTAAGTAAAGAAAAACGATTGGCCATCATTACTTGAAGGTCAGTCAGCCCGAAAAATTGGGAAAACTTTGAAAGTGTCCCCAAGTGCAGTGGCCAAAACCATCAAGCGCTACAAAGAAACTGGCTCACATGAGGACCGCCTCAGGAAAGGAAGACCAAGAGTCACCTCTGCTGCGGAGGATCAGTTCATCCGAGTCACCAGCCTCAGAAATCGCAGGTTAACAGCAGCTCAGATTAGAGACCAGGTCAATGCCACACAGAGTTCTAGCAGCAGACACATCTCTACAACAACTGTTAAGAGGAGACTGTGTGCAGCAGGCCTTCATGGTAAAATAGCTGCTAGGAAACCACTGCTAAGGACAGGCAACAAGCAGAAGAGACTTGTTTGGGCTAAAGATCGCAAGGAATGGACATTAGACCTGAGGAAATCTGTGCTTTGGTCTGATGAGTCCAAATTGGAGATCTTTGGTTCCAACCACCGTGTCTTTGTGCGACGCAGAAAAGGTGAACGAATGCACTCTACATGCCTGGTTCCCACCGTGAAGCATGGAGGCGGAAGTGTGATGGTGTGGGGGTGCTTTGCTGGTGACACTGTTGGGGATTTATTCAAAATTGAAGGAATACTGAACCAGCATGGTTACCACAGCATCTTGCAGCGGCATGCTATTCCATCCGGTTTGCGTTTAGTTGGACCATCATTTATTTTTCAATAGGACAATGACCCCAAACACACCTCCAGACTGTGTAAGGGCTATTTGACCAAGAAGGAGAGAGATGGGGTGCTACGCCAGATGACCTGGCCTCCACAGTCACCAGACCTGAACCCAATCGAGATGGTTTGGGGGTGAGCTGGACCGCAGAGTGAAGACAAAAGGGCCAACAAGTGCTAAGCATCTCTGGGAACTCCTTCAAGACTGTTGGAAGACCATTTCAGGTGACTACCTCTTGAAGCTCATCAAGAGAATGCCAAGAGTGTGCAAAGCAGTAATCAAAGCAAAAGGTGGCTACTTTGAAGAGCCTAGAATATAAGACATATTTTCAGTTGTTTCACACTTTTTTGTTAAGTATATAATTCCACATGTGTTCATTCATAATTTTGATGCCTTCAGTGTGAATCTACAATTTTTATAGTCATGAAAATACAGAAAACTCTTGGAATGAGAAGGTGTGTCCAAACTTTTGGTCTGTACTGTAGATCATATGATGCTCTGCAATATCTGATAATATTTTGGAATGGCCAAGATGGCTATCACTTTAATCTAACACATACTGATCCCAAGACTGCTAGGACAACCAATAAAAAATATTAGCTATGGACTTTTATGCCTACCAAATAATGATAAGACATGGATCTTCTAACCACATTTTATAATGTGGGCAACTTTTTCATTAATTTATAGTTGATATGTATACCAAGGTGGAAAGTGAGCGTCTTTTGTACATACGATTGAACCGACAAAAACTTAGAGTGGATGAATACATTCATTTAAGGGATGCTGTTGCTAATGATGGCAACGTGGTTGACATTGGGCGTATGTTTATTTTACCAGCTACATTTACTGGAAGTCCCAGACATATGCATGAGTATGCTCAGGACGCCATGACATATGTTCGGATATATGGTCGTCCTGATTTGTTTATTACAGTTACATGTAATCCAACTTGGCCAGAGATAAAGGAAGAGCTTCTGTATGGTCAGGGCCCCTCTGATCGACATGATTTAATAGCAAGGGTTTTTAAACAAAAACTGATCAAGCTCATGGACGTAATTACAAAGTGTTACATTTTTGGTGAAAGTCAGTGTTGGTTGTATTCAATTGAGTGGCAAAAAAGAGGTGTCCCACATGCTCATTTACTGATATGGCTAAAGCATAAGATACGCCCTGATCAAATTGACAGTGTTATTTCTGCTGAGCTTCCAAATCCAGAAGAGGATCCGGTACTTTTTGAAACTATTTCTAAAAATATGATCCATGGGCCATGTGGGCCACTTAACCCAAGATCGCCATGTTTGAAGGAAGGAAAATGTACTAAAAAGTATCCTCGCAACTTGATTGTAGAAACACAAACAGGAGATGATGGTTATCCTCTTTACAGAAGACAGAAACCTGAACAGGGAGGATATACTGCAACAATCAGATTAAAACAGGTTAAACAAAACACAGATCTTGAAGTAGATAATCGATCGGTTGTACCTCACTCTCCACTGCTTTCAAAAATCTTTGATGCGCACATTAATGTAGAATATTGTAACTCTGTTAAGTCAATTAAATACATTTGCAAATATGTTAACAAGGGCAGTGATCTGGCAGTTTTCCAGCTAGAGAATCCAAAATGTACATCTGATGAGATTATGCTGTATCAGATGGGAAGGTATATAAGTAGTAATGAAGCCGTGTGGCGATTACTAAATTTTCCCATCCATGAAAGACATCCGACTGTAGTTCATCTCAGTGTCCATCTTGAAAATGGACAACGAGTTTATTTTACTCCCAAGAATGCAGAGGAAAGGGCTGCTTGACCACCCAATACAACATTGACAGCTTTCTTTCTCCTATGTCAAGCAGATCCATTTGCAAGGACTTTATTATATTCAGATGTTCTAAAATATTATAAATGGAATAAATCGAGAAAAGTATTTTGCAAGAGGAAACAAGGTGCAAGGGTCCCAGGATGGGACAGACGTTCCATTGATGCTCTTGGATGTGTGTATACAGTGCATCTAAACAACGCAGAGTGTTTCTACCTCCGATTACTGCTTCACACCGTCCGTGGGCCAACTTCTTTCACAGATTTGAAAATAGTTGATGGAGAGCTGTGTCAAACTTACAGGGAAGCATGCCAAAAGTGTGGTCTAATCGAAGACAATCAACACTGGGACATGACATTGCAGCAAGCATCTGTCACTCGCTTTCCACCTCAACTAAGAGACCTGTTCGCTATAATAATTACAACCTGTGCACTTTTCAACCCCTGCGCGCTTTGGGACAAATACAAAGAATATCTTAGTGAAGATATTCTTAGAGTGCAAAGGAGAGTTAATCCAGACTTAGACTTAAATTTCACTACTGACATATTCAACAAAGTTTACCAGCACCAATTTGACCAGACTTTGATATTATGAACAGAGATATTCTGCAAGAAAAAAACTATGATTTGAAAAAATGTAAAGAATTTGTCATATTAAATAAGCCTCTTTTGGTTGATGACCAAAGATCAGCCTATATGGCAATTATGGGTCAGATTTCCAGTGGAAATGGGGGACTATTTTTCCTAGATGCTCCAGGAGGTACTAGTAAAACATTTTTAATTAATTTGCTGCTTGCAGAAATTCGCTCAAACAATGACATTGCCTTGGCTGTTGCATCATCTGGGATTGCGGCCACTCTTTTAGGTGGAGGGCGCACGGCTCATTCAGCACTAGGGTTGCCCTTTAATATAGCGCTGTCAGAAACTCCTGTCTGTAATATCACTGAGGGCTCTGGGAAAGCTAAGGTATTACAAACTTTCAAAGTAATTGTTTGGAATGAATGTACCATGGCGCACAAGAAAGCGGTTGAGGCCCTTGATCGCACCTTGAAAGATCTGCGGGGAATAGATTGTTTAATGGGGGAATTGTTGTAATTTTTGCAGGTGACTTCTGCCATACATTACCTGTTCTTAAGGGAGCAACACCAGCGGATGAGCTGAATGCCTGTCTAAAATCTTCTTCTTATCTGTGGATACATGTTCAGAAGCAAACTTTTACTACTAATATGCGTTTTCGTTTGATGGGAAATACAACTGCAGACAAATTTACACACCAGCTACTATGCTTTGGAAATGACAGGTTCCAACTGATTCCACTACTGGTCTCATTTCCTTTCCGGAAGATTTTGGTGAAATGACATCTTCGGTAATGGAACTTATTGACCAAGGTTTCCCTGATATTTGTAACAATTTTAACAACCACCAGTGGCTTTGTGAACGTGCAATCCTAGTGCCTAAAAATGATAGTGTTAACTCCATAAATCTACTAATTCAGGGTAGGCTGCCTGGTCTAGCGACCACATACATGTCCATTGATTCAGTCATGGAGAGTGAACAAGCCGTAATGTATCCATTGGAGTTCCTGAATTCTTTGGAGCCTCCTGGAATGCCACCGCATAATTTTGCTTCGGAACCTTGACCCGCCAAAAATGTGTAACGGCACAAGATTGTGCATTAAAAGTCTCATGCCCAATATTATTGAAGCCACTATTCTTATGGGAAACTCTAAGGGAGCAAATGTTTTCATTCCACGTATTCCTTTGCTACCAAGCGACATGCCCTTCAATTTTAAGCGTCTGCTGTTCCCAATCAGACTTGCATTTGCTATGACTATAAACAAAGCACAAGGTCAATCACTTAAAGTAGCCGGCATTAATTTGGAGAGCCCGTGTTTTTCACATGGACAGTTGTATGTTGCTTGCTCTAGAGTGGGTAACCCCAAAAATCTTTTCATATATGCACCTGAAGGTAAAACCAGAAACATTGACCAAAAAGCACTACAATAGATAGTTTAACTGTAAACCAATTTTACTCTTTTGTCCGTGAGCTACTTATAGATTACACTGGAGGGAGGGGGGAAGGGTTGCACTATGTTGTTAATTGGGTGTAAATGTTTTATATGTTTGTGTACGGTGCATAAATTTTAATTTTGATTAAAAAAAATAGTTCGGGGGCGGAGCCTAGACGTGGAGCGGAATGGCCGCATAGTTGCAGAGCTCTCGGCCTGACTCTCTACAAGCGACAGGTTTAGCGACGTGCTAGTGGGCTAACCGCATCTAATTTAGAAACATAAAGGTATCCTACCTTCAGGGATGCCACGAAAACGGAAATCGGCGGGGAAACTGCTGAAGATTTCTGACTTCTACCTCCCCCACGGGGGGAGGGGGAGGAACAAAATGGCGAAGGCCCACACTTGGACGCGGCTTCTAGAGCCTCGACTCCCTCTAGAGATCCTCCGGAGGAGACGCTCACGCTCTCCGCTCAAAGGAGAGCGCTGTCGGCCCCTTCTCTACCACAGCTGCTGGACGGTGTGGACCAGGAGATGCCTGGACCTTCTCCCCGGCGGGCCAGGGCCTACATAAACCACGGGCCTCCGCAAAAATACGCTCCGGGGCCTATAGCTGAATCCAGCCTGGAGACAAATTACTCACCTACCGCTAGTCCGGTCAAGCAAAGACCCAGGCTCCAGGAAATCGACTCTCAGGAGGAGGAGGTGAGCAGCAAGATACAGCCTACTTCTCTATCTACTGATTTTTTTGCAGATATCCCTGCGACAGAGAATTTACTTACTGAGACCTCCATGAAAAATATGCTTATGGCCTTCTGTAAATCACTAACAGACATGTCTCTCATGGTTAAACCGCTAGATAGAGATATTAAAGAGCTGCAAAGCCGTACGGTTCACGTCGAATCTAAAATGGCGGAATTTGCGACATCAGACAATGCGCTTATAGATGCTCACTATGAGGTGGAGAGAGATGTGTCTTTTCTGAAAGCCAAAATAGCCGACTTAGAGGACCGTTCTAGAAAAAAATAATCTCAAGTTTAGAGGGATTCCAGAGTCAGTATCTACGAGTAATTTAACTGCATTCCTTCAGGATCTGATATGAGCGTTATTACCGAACCTCACGGAGATGGACTTAACTATTGATAGAGCTCATAGAGTTCCCAGACCATCCCATTTAGACGAAGCTATACCTAGAGATGTTCTAGCAAAGATTCATTTCTATCGCACTAAAGATCTGGTTCTGTCGACTTCCAGGAAGGCGGCTCGCTTACCTGAACCATACCATAAAATAGCCATTTACTCGGACCTATCAGCCACGACGCTACAATCAAGGCGACAATTTATCCCTATTACCACAGCTCTACGCCAACACCATATCTTGTATAAATGGGGATTCCCGGTCCGCGTGATCATTTCTAGGGACAATATAGTACACATCATCAAAACTCTAGAGGAAGGAAAAAGCTTGCTATCCACATGGAACATTTCGACTGTCGATCCACCACCTAAACAAACACCTGGTCCTCTGTCTGATGGTTAGCGCCAAGCGAAGACCCAAAAACGTCCACCTAAAGGGCTACACAGCTAGAGACTCACCTTTTCTTGGATTCCGTATGTCCACTGTTGTTGAACTTATCCCTCCAGGATTACGACAGCTGCTGGTCCGCTGTACCACGTTCCTTTTTGTTTCTTTCTCGATTTTGCTCAGATGGTTTATCCATAGGTTCTGTAACTTGCATGGTTTGTTTCTTCTTTGGTTCTGGCACATTGGGCGAAGTGAATACAAAGGGTGGAGACAACTTCACGGCATACGAACCTTGACACCCCCTGGTAGAATTGGTTGTGGTAAGACTTTTATAGCATTTATAAACGTACGTTATGGTACTTAAAATTGTATCCATGAATGTTAGGGGTTTGAACTCCCCTCAGAAAAGAGCCAATTTATGGCGTGAGGCCCGAGCTCAAAGCTGTGACATTCTTGCAATACAAGAGACACACCTTTTAAGGGCAGACGCTAATCGCGTTCAACACCCAGCGTATCCACATGTGTTTCATGCTCACTATTCCTCAAAGCATAGAGGTACATTGATTGGGATTAGAGACTCAGTAGCGTTCCAATTATTGTCGCAATATGCTGACCCGGGGGGGGGGGGGCGATTTTATAATAATAGTATGCATTCTTAACAATGTCACCTACACGTTGATATCAGTTTATGCCCCAAATAAGAAACAAGTGGCATTCCTGGGGAGACTTGTAAGGGCGGTAGAAAAGAGGAAGCAGGGATGTTTGATATTAATGGGAGACTTTAATATGGCTCCAGACCCGCTAGTAGATACCACTACTGGCAGGGTGACACGTCACCCCTCTTTCTCGCAAGCTATATGGAGCCACAAATTATTTGATGTCTGGCGTATTCTCCATAATACCAAAAAAGATTATACGTATTATTCTACTGTGCATAATAGCTACTCACAAATAGACTTATTCCTAATAGAGCAGTCTAGCATTCCCCTTGTTAAGAAGTCTGAGATTTCACAAATAACATGGTCGGACCATGCAGCGATAACCATGTCCATAGCAGAAAAATACGAATGCGCAAGAGCATATGTATGGAGGTGTAATGAATTTTTAATGTCACAGCCAAAATTAAAAGCAACGTTAGAGAATGATTTGAAGGAATTCTTTCAAATTAATGCCCCCTCTGCCTCTGGCCCTGATATACTGTGGAACTCTCATAAAGCTTTTATTAGAGGAACGTTTATCCGACTGGGGCATATCGAAAAGAAAAATAGAATGGCAGAAATAGATCGATTGCTTCATCAGATAAGAACTACTGACACTAGCAACAAACAATCTCCTTCTTCCTCAAATGCAGCGAAATAAATGGCATTACGTCATCAGTTGACCGCTTGCTTACTGCATAAATATGAGAAAAACCTGAAGAGGGTTAGAGCTATGTACTATTCTCAATCTAACAAGGCAGGCAAACTCCTGGCATCTAAGCTGAAACAAAAACATGCGAAATCTAGAATCCCATTTATTCAGTCAGGACGGTACATACAAAATTTATGACCCAAGTGGCATCGCTAACGCCTTTAGAACTTTTTACGAAAACCTATATAACTTGGCAGACGACTCCTCTGTGGTCCCCCCCACAAACTATGACATTGAGCAATTCCTTAGAGCTGCTCAGCTACCAACACTCACTGAATCACAGCTGGACTCCTTGAATGCACCTATTACCTCAGCAGAGTTGTCGGCCATAGTTAAGTCACTGCCATCTCGCAAGTCTCCAGGCCCTGACGGCCTTACTAATGACTATTATAAATGTTTCTTCCCAGTCCTGATGAACCCGCTGCTGGCATTTTTGACGGCTGTGGTTGATTCTGGCACTATTCCAAAAGAAAATCAGGAAGCCCTGGTAGTTACGCTGCCGAAGCCTGGCAAACCCGCCACCAACCCCCAAAACTTCCGACCCATATCGCTATTGAACTCAGATCTAAAAATTTATGCCAAATTAATAGCAAACAGATTGGCAGCCTGTCTTCCAAGTTTAATAAATCATGATCAGGTGGGGTTCGTTAAGGGGAGACGCATTTTAAACCTCATACACCACATTGACTCTAAGAAGAAATGGTGATCCTCGCATTGGACGCAGAGAAAGCGTTCGATCGCATTTGCTGGTCGTATGCCTTCTTGGTGCTTAGAAATATGGGGTTCTCTGGAGCTATTATAAGAGCGATTGGGGCGTTATATTCTGCACCTTCTGCGAGAGTGTTCACCAACGGAGTAGTATCAGATCCTTTCCTGATAACGAACGGGACCAGACAGGGATGCCCCCTGTCGCCCCTGATATTTGTTCTTTCTATAGAACCATTAGCTCAAGTACTTAGATTAGATCCGGGAGTGGGAGGTATTGACATAAGAGACAAAACTCACCTTATATCACTCTACGCGGATGATATTATTCTCACTCTGTCTAAACCGCAAACATCTATTCCTCGCCTTATGGATACTATTAACAATTTTGGGCGATTATCGTATTATAAATTAAACATGGCCAAATCACAGGCACTGCCTCTGAATGTTCCCCAACACATGCTCCAACATTTGCAATCGATTTATAATTTTGACTGGAGGGAGGACAGCGTTCAATATTTGGGGATACAGATGACAGCGTCCCCAGGGTCCCTCTATAAAAGTAACTATACCCCAATGTTAAAAACACTGCAAGAAGAAACGGAGAGAATGTCTAAAACAGATGTCTCCTGGATAGGGCGGGTAGCTGCTTTTAAGATGTTGCTATTGCCTAGACTCTTATACCTGTTCCGCATGCTCCCAATATTCATCCCTGTTTCCTTCTTTGAAACAGCACAAAGGGTGATCTCAAAATATATATGGAATGGAAACAGACCTAGAATTAATAAAAGCTTTCTATTCAAACAGCGGGAGGCAGGAGGACTGGGGGTACCAGTAGTGAGGAACTATTATATAGCATCGCTGGTCACTCAATGCGCAAGGTGGAAATCAATGGATACTTCGGTTCCATGGCTGCACATAGAGCAGGCGTTTATATCCCCCCTAAAATTAGAGGGTGAGCTATGGTTGCCCTTTTGGAACATCTCGGCCCCTAGATCCTTCTCTCCAGTCATGTGTGCCTCGTTATCGGCATGGAAGCTACTTCATGGGAAAGCAAACCCTACGAAGTATTTTCATATTACAGAAATGCCCTTATCATTGATGGCCTGGGTGATTGGTGACTTAGAGGTCTCGGATTGGGAATCGAGGGGGATCACGCAGATTTCTCAATTTTATTCTGACTCTAGTCAACCTATACCGTTTGAGGAACTAAGACGACAATACGGGATTCATACTGGCGATTTCCTTAAATACTTTCAAATATGGCACTTTGTGTCTAGACACCCTGCGACGACAATACCCCATAATAACTCACTTTTTACCTGGCTGTCGACTAACATGAGGGGACTGCGATTTTTATATGAAAAAATGGATGAAAAATCGACTTTCACTAGATCTACCCCGTTTCGCTGTTGGGAGAGAGACTTAGGGATAGCCATTACCCCAGACGAATGGCAACAAACAATTATATTGATCCATTTGTCTTTGAAATGCAGCACCCACATAGAGACGGCCATGAAAATCATCTTAAGATGGTATAGGACCCCGTCTACCTTACAATTAGCATATCCTTCCGTGTCTGGGAATTGTTGGAGAGGATGTGGAAGCAGAGGAACACTTCTCCACATTCTGGGAAACTGCCCCAAGATTCGCAGCTACTGGGTTCAAGTCTTTGAGCTGCTCTCGGAGCTGTTTGGCCTTCAGCTCCCTTATGCCGTACCTATGGCTATCCTGTTGTTTGGGATCCCCAGTGAGTTGAACAGGTATAAACAACTCATCTGTAAAATCTTGACCATAGCCAAATTAATGTTGGTGCAAAGATGGCGGACGGTGGCTCCTCCGACACTGTCGGCTCTGGTCTCAGCCATAAACAACACATACTCCTATGAAAGGGTGATCGCAATAGGAAATAACTCTTTTCATGGCTTTGACAAAATGTGGGATGCGTGGACCCACTCTCGATTCGCCATGTAGGGAACCTAAATTGTTACAAGAAGGTCAATCGCGGGGGAGCAACAGGTATGGGGATGGATATCAAACCCGCTAACCCCGTCAAAAACGGAGTAGGGAAGGAGTGCAAGGCACGGCAGGTGTGTGTCGAATACCATGTGCATAAGCATAAAACCCGTGAATAAAGAAAAGGTCCCATACAGAGAAATTTCACCTAGTGTTACTGTTTACTCTATAAGTAGTCTTTCTTATTTGTTTCAGTGGTATACGGTTTACAGAATGTGACTTGATAAGAAATATACTCTATTGTATATCAAATGTATACTGCACTGTATATCAATGCTGTTCTTTCTTTTATTCTCTGAAAATTTTGAATAAAAATTATTGAAACTAAAAAAAAATAGTTCAAAAAACAGTTGTAATAGTTTATACTACATAATATGTATTGAATATGTAAAAACAATAAAAATGTTGAAATAAAAAAAAAAGTTGTTCACATCAATGTTACGACAAATGAGTAAAATGCGAAAATAAGAAAAATTTCAAGTGGAAAAAAAGATTTACTGTAGCACTCTGAAAATGTCAATTTCAGTGTGACACTGAAAATTTTACTTTAGCTAGCATAACCAACAATTTAACATATTTTCCGCGAGCGAAGCCGCTGGTATTCTACTAGTATTATATAATGCATATAATATATTATACAGTACTGTAAGCCATGACATTGGCTGCAAAGCACAATACAATACAATCAGGAAGAAATTTGTAATTAAAGCACATTATCCTCATTATCTTAACAGTACATGGTAAAATTTTGCACTGGCACCCAGGATCATTCTGTTATGCCTCTTTTTGTGCTGCTTCTCATTCATTTGAAGTCTCTTCTCCTCCCCTTCCCTATAGACGTCTATGAACTTTAGTCTTCTTTACTGAAGACAGCTCTGAGCAGTTTAGCTGACAGCAATGGAGCTGATAAGTTAGAAGTATTTTCATCTCACAACATATATTATACATTTTCTTATATTCACCTGAACTAGTCTACTACTGCTACACTTTAGATCTGCTACTTTTAATGTTGATGGCCTATTGTAAGGATATACCATCAATTTTAGAAAGTGGATAACTCCTTTTAAATGTTAATTTAAAGATGATCTTTCACCATATACACCAACTCCAACTTTTTGCATCTTTCAATAGGCACTGATTTTGATGCAGTTGGAATTTTTTCTTTAGCCCCCATTGTTCCTGAGCAATTAACACTTACTTTCAGCACCCAATATGCTAAGAAGGCTATCTACTGTCAGGTGGGCGGTGCTGGTCTGGAACAGACTGATAGTGGAGAGCATAATTGTGCTGAATCAAACAGAAATGGTTGCTTGGGAATTGTTGGGGCTAGAGAGAAAATTCCATCTGTGCTGGAATCAGTGGAGCAGCGCCTATTGAATGCAATGAGTTGAAAGCTGTTGGCAATTGTGAAAGATCCTTTTTAACGTTTGCTGCATCAAATATCAAGTTAACATTTGATATATTTGTACAAAATGTATTTCCTGCTTGTAGTCCTAAAGGGGTTATATAAAATTAAAATTACATGGTTTCTTTCCCATAGAAACCATTTCCATGAGCTGTGTCTGGTATTGCCAGGCAAAACGTTTAAAGTTTAAATCTGCTGGGAGCAGTGGGAAAAAAAAAAAAAAATGTATACTCACCTGTCCCCGTTGCTCTGGTGTCTTCCCATGCGTCCCGGTTCGTCTGCTCTCCCGGGTCTCTTCCGACATTGTGCTGAAGCTGCTGATTGGCCTCAGTGGTCATGTGACTTCTGAGGCCAATCAGCGGCTTCAGCACAATGCACATGGGAGGACACTGGAAGCAATGGGGACAAGTGAGTGTACTTCCCTTTTTTTTTTTTTTTTTTTTTTCCCCCACTACCCCCAGCTTATTTAAACTTTAAAAGGGTTGTCCATTTTTGCCTGGACAACCCCTTTAATGGGGATGAGTTGCAGTACCAGAGACAACCTATGAAAGAAAGGCATGGTTTCTTAATAATATCCTAGAAAACCCATGACATACGTACTGTATTAGGATGTCTAAAGTTTTAATAAACTTTGTTTTAATTAAACATAATTGTAATGAAATTCTTATTATTGTAAGAAAACATTTTTAATGCTAAAAAATATTTTGGTAGGGGGCGGAGCCTGACCGCGGAGAGAGATGGCAGCTTGATCTGAGAGCTCTGTCATCAGGGAACCCACAATAGCCTTCATTAGCAGTTACACATCCCAAAATGGTCAAAATTGGCAGAGATAGACCCTCTGAACATACAGAGACCGTCAAAAGCTCTCATTTGCAGGCAGACATGCAGAAATTCCTGAGGAAAAAGACGTCTCTCTCCCCTGCTAAGCAACCTAAGATGGCGCTGGATGATTGCAGCAGCGCGGGGGAAGCGGCGGCAGACTCAGATGGTGACGGCGGGCAGGCAGACAAAACCGCTTCAGTGATCACAAAAGGATTCCTTAGGAAAGCCCTCTCACAAGCTGTGGCACCGGTTTTGGCTGAATTAGCGGACCTCCGAGCTGACATCAGGACGACCGGACGAAGGGTAACCGCTTTGGAGCAAAGACAGGAAGAAGCCTTGCAGATCTCACACGCAATGGCCGACAGGTTAGAAACTAACACTGACCAGCTCAATAAAGCTCACCTGCTTCTAGAAGACCTAGAGAATAGGAACAGAAGGCGTAATGTAAGAATCAGGGGCCTCCCAGAGAAATACACTGCTGATGCACTTATGAATATTACTATGGCCATCTTCACAGCCCTGGTAGGTGGAGAACGCGCGAAATCCATGCAGGTTGAAAGGGTGCACAGAGCAGTAAGGCCTAAACCTTCAGAGTCTGAGCCTCCAAGGGACATTATTTGCGCGCTGTTATCCTCGGCACACACCGCTGAGCTTTTACGTGCGTCAAAAGATCACGTAGATCTTACTTATGAAGAAAACCAGTCCAAATATACCAGGACCTAGCTCCATCGACGCTACAGAAACGTCGTACAATGCGGCCATTGCTGGACAAATTAAAGGAGAAAGGTCTATCCTACGCATGGCTCTACCCATTTGGCCTCTCAGTCCTCAAGAATGGCCGGAGGATCAACATTTGCTCACCAGCGGACCTGGAATCAGCCTGGCCGGTGTTGGGAATTACACCAATGCATATCCCTTCCTGGATGCCGATCCCCGCTGAATCCTTACCCACATCACCATCGACGATCCAGGAGGAGAACCTTCCGCATACTCCGGGGAACTCCAAATCACCAAGAAGGAAGAAGACGCCGCAGAAATACCAGAATATCCTCTCGGGGACGACTGCACCTATGGCTGGATCACTGTGCCAATAGATGTTGGACTGCCCTGAATGGAGCTTATGAGAGGAGTCCATGAGTGAAGCTGTTGGAGACATATATTATTATTTTTGCATAAGCAAACATTTATAGCATAATATTCTTAGCTTAACACTGGTCTCTGAACTGACCTCGGGATACTATCACTATCACCGCTAATGGGAAGAGAAACTGTTTGTATTGAATATGTTTGTTCTATTATGTACTCAGGAAGGGCCTCTTTGAAGCACACAGTTATAATAGTTTTTAGAGTTGAGTATTTGTTGTTAAGCATTGAAATGGGTATAATAGTCCAGTCTCATCAAGACGCAGATTAGCCTATTCAGCATGTTGAGTTCTGAGGAATTCACGCACACGCACTAGTAAGGAATATATGGTTATACTTAAAGTATATTGTTGTTCCTGTTCTGAGCTCGCATATGACCGAGGAAGGCCCTTGAAGCAGAGCACTCGAACTCACTAGCGTTAATAGATACTAACTGACCATTTGGGGCGGAAGGCTGATATTCCATAGGCGACGGTGGGTTCCAGACAGATCAGGAATACCTCCATCCCCCACATAACTGCCAAACACCTCGACAAGTTAGGCTCGGGAGTGCAGTTATACAACCACTATACCCAGCGGCATACAGACTCTCCGCTGAGTTTATAGAGTCTTCGAGACAATTTTCTATAGCGTACTAACCACTAAGCAACCTTTAATAATACCCAACTACTAACAACTGACCACCACCTACAAACTACTAAACGCAACTACTAACAACAGCTAACCACTACCACCACTGCTCCCCTCTAACATCCCCCCCCTTTTCTTCTAACACTTCACATACACGTTCTTTTTATCTTTTCTTAACCCTTCTATTCTCTGAACCCAACCCCTCTCTCCTATTCCTGAGGGCACGGAGGTGACTAGGATCCATGGCTCCAATTGGCAAAGATGCTGGAATTCAGCAAGCACCCAAAGCGGCGGTTCTTACTTGTACCACTTTCAACGTAAAAGGATTTAATTCACCCAATAAGCGACACCACATCCTACTTCTCCTCCGGAAAATGAAAACAGGAGTAGCCTTCTTACAAGAGACGCACTTCAAAGGGGACAGGATCCCTAAGCTACCAGTCAGAGACTTTTCCCAATGGTTCCATTGTACCAATCCAGATTCGGCCACGAGAGGAGTCTCCATCCTTATCCACAACAGAATCCCGTTCATAGAGCACCAACGATATGCAGACGCGGAAGGCAGAATACTCTTTGTGAAAGGTACAATAGCCTCAGTAAAATACACCCTGGCCAATCTTTACGCACCAAATAAAGGACAAGCTACGTGGCTCATAAACGCTCTTCAGACTCTGCGACTATTCACAGAAGGACATCTGATCCTGGGAGGCGACTTCAATATAGCTCTCAACCACTCAATAGACTCTACTGCTCCGACCAACCCTATCTCGCAAAGAATGATAAGCAAAGTTATGGGCGCCCTACAGGATTTAAAGATCATTGATGTATGGAGAACCCATCACCCCACCACAAAAGATTACACCTTTTATTCGCACCCTGGTCACTCCCACCACAGATTAGACTACATTTTTATTTCGCAAGAACTGCTGCCGCTCGCCAGCGTCTCAAGAATTGAAGCCATCACAGTCTCGGATCACGCACCTGTATTAGTATCCATAGCGATGCAACAGATGCCCCAAGCACAATGGACCTGGCGGTTGAATGAATCTCTCTTAGATGCAGTTGAAAATGTAGAAACCCTGTCCAAACACCTTGTTGAGTTCTTCTCCATTAACTCCACCCAAGACATGTGCCCAACGATAATCTGGGAATCACACAAGGCATACATGAGGGGCATTCTTATATCCATGGCATCCAGGATAAAGAAAGACAAACAAAGGAAACTGGATCTCACCATGGCACGTATTGCTGAACTGGAGAAAATCCACAAAAGAACAAGGGCATTAAGTGCTCAAGAAGAGTTGACCACCCTGAGGGAATCATTACTGGACCTTCTGAATGCCAGGTCGGCAAAGCAACACCTACATTTCAAGAAACTCTTATATGCCCACGGTAATAAGGGAAGCCGCTTCATGACGTCCTTGATTCGGAAGGCAAAGGCCCGATCCTTCATCTCTTCGATAAGAAATGACTCAGGCCAATTAAAAACGACCACAACAGAAATATCAACAGAATTCGTAAGTTTTTATACCAAGCTTTA
Organism: Leptodactylus fallax; assembly: GCA_947044405.1. NCBI lineage: Eukaryota > Metazoa > Chordata > Amphibia > Anura > Leptodactylidae > Leptodactylus > Leptodactylus fallax. The sequence continues at coordinate 5,277,702 of CAMRHE010000081.1, read as the reverse complement.
CAACTTAAGAAACGAGTCCCCAGCCCCAACGGAAACAGAAAGAGACACCCTCATAGAAGACTTCCTAGCACGCCTCTCTTTACCAAAGGTTTCCTCAGAACAAGCATTGGAACTGGTAAAGCCCATTACCTTATCAGAAGTGATTGAAGCATTAAATAGTTTCCCGATGGGGGAAGAGCCCGGGACCAGATGGATATCCGCTGGCTTACTACAGAAAGCTCCAACAAATCCTGGCCCCGCAGCTCACATTGCTATGTAACGCCTTGCTACAGGGGAAAGAACTACCTACACAGGCACTAGAAGCGCACATAGCGCTAATACCCAAAGAAGGCAAAGACCCTTGTGAGTGCGGAAGCTACAGACCAATCTCACTACTGAACTTTGATCTAAAGCTTTGGGCAAAGATCCTAGCACTCCGTATGAAGTCCCTGATTCCCACATTGGTACATATAGAACAATCGGGTTTTGTAAATGGAAGAGAGGGAAGAGACAACACGGCGAGACTACTCCCCCTGATACAGAAAGCGCAAACTACCAGTCAATCCTTAATCTTGTTGGGAGTAGATGCAGAGAAAGCATTTGACAGAGTCGACTGGGACTTCCTACGAGCCACTCTACAAAAATTTGGGTTCCCGACTCCATTTGTTACAGCAATTTTCACTCTCTCTGCCAAGCCGCATGCCAAACTAAGAATTAACGGAACTCTATCCGACACTTTTTACATCTCCAATGGCACAAGACAGGGATGCCCGCTGTCTCCCACGCTATTCATCTTGGTACTAGAAACGCTATTACAGGGAGTTAGGCAAGATCCCAGGGTTAGAGGGGCTACAGTGGGAGAGTCTGCCCTGCAGGCCACAGCTTTTGCAGACGATGTACTATTCATTATCTCAAACCCAGAAGAAGGACTACCGGCGATCACGGAACTCCTGCTTCACTTTGGCAAAGTATCTAGATACAAGGCGAATTTTTCCAAGTCGGAGGTGCTGAACATAAACCTATCGAACGCAAGAGTTAATAAATTGCAAAAGAGCACTCCGTTCCAATGGACTAAAGGGTCGATAAAATATCTAGGGGTCAAGCTAACTCCTGACTTGAATGATCTATACGCTAGCAACTTCATACCCCTTTTAGGTGAACTGAAACGAGATCTTATCGCATATGAAAAGTTGCCACTCTCTTGGTTTGGTAGGAAGAATCTGATTCAAACTTATTTAATCCCTAAGGTGCTCTATAAAATGACTATGTTGCCAATCTATATCCCCAAGGCGTTCTTTGCATCTCTTCGTAGCATCTTCACGAAATTTATATGGAAGAAACGTGCCCCTAGAATCGCTTGGTCACTACTTATCAAACACAAGTCTGCGGGAGGAGTAGGCCTGCCCGACATCCGGCTGTACTATCAGGCAATTCAACTGGGATGGTGGACGTCACTGGCAAGACCCTTGGATAAAAGGACTTCGGAGAAATCAGGACCAGCACTCTTGGAGCTTTGGCTACCTTCTGTGACACAGAAAACAACCCGAGCAACCTGTCCCTTGACACGGGGAGCATTGGAGATCTGGAAGGAACTTGGCCCTAGATTGGCTCCTTCACCTTCGCCTCTCCTACCAGTGGGCCTAATACCGCACTTATTACATGACGCTTCAGAGTTATACCCATCAGTTTGGAATGCTCTAAGTCACCTCTCCCTAAAAGACATCTCAGATGGCGGCTTGTTGAGGCCATGGGAGAACTGCGCCATCATGTTCCCGCAACTCAAGCTGACCTTCCTTCATAAGGAGCACTTAAAGCACTATTTCAACCGCTTCAATGCAACCTTTCGAATAAGGAAGGAACTAACACCCTTTGAAAAATTATTGCTCTCAAACACTAAACTGCTGAGGAAAACGTCAAACTTTTTGCACAATTATATAGCTCCAGCAACACCTTACAAACCAGCCTTTATCACCAGCTGGGAAAAGGAACTAAAAATTTATTTGGAAGATAGCGAGGTGAAAGCGGTTTTGCGTTTGTCTCATGGCTTCTCAACCTGTATACGGATGAAGGAAAATCACTACAAGCTCCTCTCAAGGTGGTATAGAACGCCAGAGTGGCTATTTAACAAACATCTCTCCACAGAAGACACATGCTGGCGATGTTCCGCTCACATTGGAACGTACTTACATATATGGTGGACCTGTCCTGTCATTAAACAATATTGGTCAGAAATACAAGAGTGTATGAGAAGAGCTCTGAAATCCGCAATAACCCTCAAGCCGACAATCATATTCTTAGCTCTCCCAGAGAAAAGTTACAAACCCAAAAGAGACCTTCTAGCCACTCATCTCATCTCGGTAGCAAAATTATTAATTCCTCAATTTTGGCTCCAGACCAACGGACCACCTATCACACTGTGGAAGTCTAAGGTCCAAGAAATTATGAGGTTCGAGGAACTCATGAGCTGGAAGAACAGGACCCATGACCACTTCTCAAAGGTATGGGCCCCTTGGATACGCTACACTAAAGCTATAAAAGCACAAGATACCCAGCTACCACAGAAGTAATCCCTGTACACACCTGTGAAGCCAGGACCGAGCCTCTATGGTGCCCTCACCCTCCCCCCTCCCCCCTTTCTCCCTTCCCCTCTCCCTTTCCTTTCTTCTCATCCTCAGCATCTCAACATTCTTTACACCTCTTGGAAAACACTTATCCGCATACACACTCACATTGCACCGTCCTCATACATCCCACTCCAACACTAGGACCCTCAAATCACTCCTCTACTAACTAAATCCTACTAACCACCCCGAATCCCAAACTTCCTACACGCTCAGCTACTCAAGATTTAGGGGCAGCAACAGGAACCGCTACTCCTACGCAACATCACCCAGAATAAACGGGAAGCAAGAATACGCACTCCTAAGTTACGTGCACACTCACCTGTAAACAGTGTTTATCCTGCAATATGGTGATAGAGATCTAACACTGCCTGTAGTTGAATGTATTAGATGGAATGTTTACTTCTACTGTTAATATGAAAACCAATAAAAAACTTTGAATTAAAAAAATATATATATTTTGGTAGAATTTAAAATCAAAGTAAATCTAAATAATTACCTTTTAAAACCAAAGTTTGCTACTGAAAAGTAAAAAGATAAAAGTGGACCTAAAGGAAAGAGCTGCTAATATTCACACATATGTATGTACACTGTGCTGTGAAGTTAATGGAGGTTTTCATGATTTTAGATATGTCAGAGAAAAGTAGTCATCATTGATGGGGCAAAAGGGTGGCAAAAAATTTTTGGACTACCTGCCAGTCATCCCAATGCAAAACCTTAGTCATCCTAAATTGATACCTAAGAACAACTGCACAACAAATGTCTATCATTTACGTTTAGTCCCTTTAATAACCCGTTGCTGTTTTTTGTTACTTCTAGACCACTGGTCACATCTTTTACTGGCAGATATGGCAGGGTACAGTATCAACTCACTGCTGTTTTGGAAAGACCACTCGTGCCTAATTACAGCGTTGACTGTGAGCTGCGAATCACCAACCGCATAGACGTCAACTCTCCTCCACTACTTGTAAGAATCCTGTTAGCAACAAGAAAGTTGTTGTGTATTGTATTTTTTTTTTTTTTTCTGAAAACCTTACTTCTCTCTGGATGACTCCATTTTATTTGTGTTTACCTTCCAATAGCAAGTACTTTTTATCTGTCTACATTTGGTATCAGCACTGGTAATGTATGCAGGTGTGCCAATTTGTTTTATTAGCTCTACATCACGCAGCCCCATTTACCGCAGATCCTGCATTTGTAAGGCTCGCTGTCCTAAACGTGAATAATGACAGCTGCAGAAGACATAATTATGGAAGACTTATTATTAATCATTGCAGGTCTGCTATCTAACGCAGACCATTATATGTCACGTATCCATCCATTTTTCATGCCATTTTCTACCACTAAGTAAGTGTATGCAGCTGCTGGCGGAATCCTTTCAGCTATCATGCCCTAATGGCAAATTGGATCACATTAAAGCATTGAACTCCATAATGACTGCAAATACATAGTATGGCAGGGAGGATCAGAGCATGAGTAACAACACAGTGGCGAGATGTAGAGCTAATGAGCTTTATTCTTTTATCTGCACCCATTTTATCAAAATAATATACAATTATACCTTGCACTTTCATGACAGCTATACAGGAGCCTAATGGTTCGGTATTTAAATATGAATGATATCATCACAGGAAAATACTCTGCCAGTTGAAGACGATTTTAAACAACACCAATTTGACATAAAATATCATGGAATTTTTTTCTTTTTTTGGAAAGGAAAAATACTAAACTTTATAAACTTTCAGCTATTGAACAGGCTTGATTAAAAATTATTTATCGCCTTCACTTTTTTAATTTAGTACTATGTTAAAGAATAGGATTCAATAATGTGTATTTATTGTTTTACGTTCTGTAAGGGGGAGGCTGGTCCAGCTCTTGAAAGCTGTGGTTTGCCATAAATCTCCCTTGCAGAAGAGGAAATGTAGCATTACTTGCTGGCCATTCATGTAATAAATAAATAAAAGTAGTACCCCCTGGAGATTTAGGGAAAGGGATATGTGAGGTCTGCAAACAATGGATCTCCCTTCTTGGGAGCTGACCTAGACTTGGTGAACACTGTAAGTGGCTGTCCAAGTGGAAGGTGGGAAGTAGATAGGTTCTACTTAAGCTCTAGTGAAGGGAAACCATAGATCCATAAACCTTGTGGGGACTTCTGGCTTGGAGAAATGGGGTAGGTCATTGTGGGATCATCTCCCTTTGGAGAGGGCTGTTTATAGACCACACCCTTGAGCCGTTTTTATGTCTGGCACTCTGCACTTATTTTTAGTAGCACTCCGGGGAAAAAAGGCTAGGTTCACACATATGTCTGGATTCCGTTCGGGTTTTCCATCCCCCACGAATGGAAAGCCGAATGCAAGTGTGAACCTTGTGTCAGGCTAAAACAAAAAGAAAATAAAAACAAATCTCTATAGGGAGTCTGTCACCAGAACCCTGCTTATCAACTCCGCAGATAGAGAAGTTAGGGACACCTGAATCAAATGGTGTTTTCTTCATGTGAATTGGTGCCTCTGTTGCAGAGATCCCTGTTTTTGTTCATATGCAAATAATCTCATATGCAATGAGGGTGTTGTCATTGCTCCAAAGTGACAATGCCCTCATTGCTCCAAAGAGCTCATTTCCATATTGACAAAAACGGCAACATCTCGGCAAGACAGGCGCTAATTCACAAGGGAAAACATTGTTTGATTCACATGACCCTAATCTATCTATCTGCAGGGCTGGGTTGATATAATTCCCTTTAATAACAAAATTTAAACATACAAATAACTATTGCAAAACTGTATACAGTGTGGGCTATGTTAATGATTACATAATACTGTGGGGGCATATTCAGGGGGACATTATATTGTGTGGGGGCACAAAGGGTCATGGATAGGAATGGGCAGAAACAAAGTATAAATGGGCGGGTCTGGAGGTGGAGCTTACTGCACCTAAATTCACTATGCAGATTAGGTCCCTCTTTCAGTCCTTTGAAATAATTAAACAATCCAGAATTTGCATGATAAAGATGGAGAAAGTCAAACATACAGTACGTAAGGTATGCCTCCCAACTTTCAAAGTAAAATGTATTCTTATTTTTTCATAGACTCCAGACTATTTGGTGTAGTGTTATTTTGACATCCATATTTATAGTAGCTTCTTCAGTATAAGTTAACATAATATACATATTAGTATGTTAGGTCTAATTATATCATATACTTTGAAGTCTCAGCTGTTTTCACAGAATACAGTAACCACATCTGAGTAATGTTTCTCCCATAGTGTATTGTGTTTTTACCTAAGCATGCTCTCCTGCATAATGTTATCATGTTGAAAGGGTAGGCCATTAGCACTGCAGGTGATGAATGCTGTATAAACATTGTAAACTGTGACCATGTGGTAGACGTAATCTTGTGTGTGCCTTTTATATGATACTCCAGCTATGTTCCTATCTGGATAACCTATTTTCTATCTAGTAATTGCACCTTTTAATCACAACAGATTTCCCTTAATGTGTGTGTGTTTTCAGCATCACCATGCTTATGTTGTAAGGGTGTTTATATTTTATCAATGCAATAAGAGAACTGTTTGTTTTGTTTTTTGTTTTTTTTGTGCCTAGTCATCTGTAGAAAGGTCCAAAGAGAAAATGGTTGGCTGCTGGCTGTGTACCTCAGGACCAATTTCTTTAAGTGCCAAAATTGGAAGAAAAGGTTATTGTAATGGTAAGTTTAATATTTTATACCACTTAAAGGGAGTCGATCACCAAGTTTTTAAACCACTTGCTGAAGCATCCATTTTCACCCATGGCCTTCACACATCAGGCCCTGTCAATCTTTATGTAGGGGGCAGTGCTAGGAGGCAACCACTGTTTATAGGGAGAGTTCTGGCAGGCATGACCAAGTCCCATGTTTATTGAACAGCTCATTTTCTTTTAAATTAAAAGTAGATTTTTTTTTTTTTTTTTTTTTGGTAACAAGATTGCACTATGACACAAAAAAAGATATGTTCACTATACAGCTAGCATCTAAATGGTTTAGTGAATTTGGTGGTGGTAGAATTCCTTTAACATATTTAAGATAGATGTGACTGTCACAGAAGAGTCTAGTACTCTTCAGGCAATAGGATCACGTGCTCCTAGATGAATGACATCATGACGGGAGTTAGATGCAATGATACAATACACACATTGTTAGGTCATGTCCAACTCAGCCTGATGGTGGGCAAGCCCTTTATTTAAGCAAAATCTTATCACACTGAAGAAGGTATAGAACATGAAAAATGTCCAGATGGCGTCAACTTTATGTTCTTTGTGGTCATCCACTTCTTGGAATCAGCAGGACATCTTCATCTAGGTGTAGTCTCTCTTCTTGGACATGCCACACAATTTCATTAGTCATGAAGATTCATGACTCAGGCGCCATCTTAGGTATACAAAAATTCAAACACATCAAAATGGAGTCCATAGTCCAGCAATTGAGGGTCTTCCATTTCATGACCTAGATAGATTAGATTATTTGATAAATATTTAGACCCAAGAGATGAAAGTTTTGTCTTAAGTTAATTTTTTTTTTAGCAATTTCTAATACATAAATGCTGACAGTCTCATGTAGAGAAACTCTCCTCCCACACCTTGTGGCAAAAGTACAAAACCTCTAGCCCTGTGCAACGTACTGCCCCTGCATTCTTGCTTTTATCAACACTCATTCAGTGATAGGGTTCCTTGCTAATTTGTACAGAATAATTACTGGTGACCACAGATATTGGAGGAGATTCATTAAAGGGGTTTTCCTGTTCTGGATACTTGTCCACAGAACAGAGAATAAGTATCTGATCACTGGGGGTCCGATCACCAGGTTCCCTAGTGATCAGGAGGACGGTGAACCAAAAACCCCCCTAAGGCCTCCTTGTGAATGGAGTGCTAGTGTGCTTGCATGTCTGGCACTCTATTCACTTCTATTGGGCTGCTGGGACTGTAATGAAACCACAGCCTCATAGAAGTGAATAGAGCACTGGTCACTCAAGCGCATTGGTGCTCAATTCACAAGGAGGCTTTAGTGGGACTTTCGGTCCCCTGTCCTCCTGATCACTGGGAAACCCGATGATTGGGCCCCGATAGGGGATAAGTGTCCATAACGGGACAACCCCTTTAAGTAAAGTGTGCCAGAAGGCCACGACAAATTGCTATCTCAACCTGTCAGGTTTCTGTTCCTCAACCTTCCATCTCCTTGGCAATCCATTTTCCATGGCACAGCATAACTTCTTGTTGCCTTCCCAACTAATCAACCTAGTCATTGTTTCAATATCAAAATGCCTAGCCTATTAAAAATAAAATTTAATCCCAATTAATCCATCTGTCGTCTCTTCTGATATGTATATGTCTGAATTACAGTTTTTGGAATAAACCATTGGTCTGAAGTAAGGAAACCAAATGGTGGTAATAGGATAGACAGTAGTGTCTAAAGATGCACCAAATAGCTCATCCAGCATAACCAGTGTGATGAATGTGACACATCTAAGTTTAGTACAGTATTAATAAGAAAATCCTATATACTTTGAACACTTTTTACAGAAACTTCAATAGCTTTAAAAAGTGGCTAGAATGTGGCCCTGACCCACAGAATACGTATAATGTTTTTGTACGAAATATTGATGTATGTGGACATCACCATGAGGTGGCATAGTGAAATGTGTCTAATCTGACTAGCCAATTGCAACAAAGCTGTCATGCAATAGTACATTGTGTATACTAGTTTTATAAATTTGGTACAGTATCCTCTATTTTACTCTACTACTAAAGGTTGGCCATTCACATGGCAATTGTGTCACAGTAAATACCACACAACAAAAACAACAAAACACACATGCACCTTACCATGAATTACTGCTCTTTCTCACCAATTACAAGTATAGCACATAAATATCACACGGCAATTGGTGGCTAACCAAAATCACCATAGGACAGCTGCTACATGTACAGGCACCCTAAATGTAAATTGCGCCAATATTGCTAAATCTTCCCCCTTATCTTATCAATATAAAGACATTTGTAATAACTATCTTTCTTTTTAAAATCTATTCATATTTGTCTCTATAGGGGAGGCCATACCAATCTATGCAGAAATTGAAAATGGGTCATCACGTTTAGTGGTTCCCAAAGCTGCTATATTCCAAATCCAAAGTTTCATAGTCCATGGAAAGATGAAAACTCATAGACAAATGCTTGCTAAAGTGCGTGGAACTCATATAGCATCTGGAAGCACTGAAACCTGGAGTGGAAAAATGTTGAAAATACCTCCAGTTACACCCACAATTGCAGACTGTCACATCATCCGGGTGGAGTATGTTCTAGCAGTACGTATGTATTTGGCACTTTAGACACTTTACAGGAAGGTTTCTGTCATCCTAACAATGGCCCCCAGGACTGCCATGTACGTAAGACTACTAGCCTCTGCCAGAGGCAAGACCTAATAGGCTGCCTAACATGGTAACATTTCATACAGTATATTTCTAGGAACCTCTTTCTTCAACTCGAGGAATGATGGGGCCTTTTTCACTAAACCAAACATTTAACAATAGTTTTTTGGCAGCATATATATATAATTTCACTTTATTTATTGGATCAGTGTCCCATCATGACACTTAGATTTAATGTAAAGTGGATCATTGTGCCACTTCATTTTGTAAAATTTTACTTGGGGTTAAATAAAGTTAATGCAAAATAAAAATTGCGTAAATTTGTGATATAGTCTCTGTAGGGATCTCTTGATAGATTAGAAACACTGTCCTACTGCTGATGTTAATGTTACAATATCTCAAGCCAACCTATCAATGCTCTTGCTCTTTACACTGGAAGCCCATTTCTTAAAGGGGACCACATCACATCCATCAAGTCCATCATTTAATAGGCTCTGCTCCACTGATTTTGGAATAGCTGGAATTTTTTCTCTAGCACTCAACGTCTACACAGTGTTACACTTAATACACTGGTATACAAAAAAAATTGCAATATTTTTGTATTGCAGTGTATTACACAATGATAAATAAAAGCAATCTAAAGATAACAGGGCCAAGCTCCCTAGTGCCAAATATAAGTCTCAACAAAGTCAATAAAGTTTAAAGAAAAAATCTAAGGGAAAAAAATGAAACCCACTTTTTTCCCTTACAAAATGCTTTAAAATTTGAAAATTAAAAAAAAATCTACACATAATTGGTATTGCTCCTGCAAAGTAAACCTTGTACGAACAGCATTGATAAAAACTAAAGTTATAGCTCCTAGAATGTGGGAAACTTAAGACCAAATAATTGAAAAAACTGTGTATTGCACAAAAGAAGTAAAAAAAATAAAACAAAATACATTTGGTATTGCCATAGTCACAAAGACCCGCAGAAAATATTATATTTTTTTTAATCCTTAAAAATAAGTTTTGAAATCTTAAATATTAAAAAATAAATCACTGCACCCTAAAGCTAAGGCCCCATGTAGCAAAACGCAGCAAACAAAAATCTGCAGAAAAACTGCAGTGGAAATGCACAGTGTTTTTTTCTGCAGCATTTTTCATTACGTTTTCGCAGTTGTCCTCAGCGGACTTTTTGCCCTTATTATATTTATACGGAAAACACTAGCGTTTCCGCAGGTATAATTGACATGCTGCAATTTCCAAAAATGCAGGTGCTTTTAAAAACACAGCTTTTCCGCTGCTGATTTTTTTTTCTGTAATGTATGGATGGGATTAGCCAGAATCCCATTCACTTTGCAGGTACTGTGAAATGCCACAGCAGCAAAAACAATTTTCACAATGTTTGGCTTCAGCCTAAAAGTGGTTTTCTCATCTCACATTTTTTGCTTCTGTTACTTCCTAATTTGCAAGAGTAGGATCCTTTTGTCTATTCAAATCATTTGGCCACTGGAGGCATTGCATCACTACAGAGTCCCCCGTCTTCGTTCATGGATCTTTTTTGCAAATTGATTACCCCTTCCCCCCAGTTCATAACTATGCTCTACAAGTTGATCACCCAGTGCAGTTTTACATGTAGATCACTTCATGGTTCTGTGCACATGCTCTGGAGCCAACCATAGCCGGCAGCAGTAGTGAACGTATATGGGACAAGAGCTAATGTGCATGCGCTGAAATGCACGCTCCCATGAGCCTGGTCACACTTTATATTAAATAAGTGGAAGATAATACAGAAGTACATCCCCGCTGCTTTATTGCAAGCAAGCAGTAAACAATGAAACTCAGTAGGAAAGGATTTCTCCAGAACAAAGCAAGAGCACTTGGCCAAGGTAATTGGCAAATTATTAATTGGGCACAGGGCAGGCATTTTAGATATGAACATTGAGATGGGAATACCCCTTTAAGGCTGACTAGGAAACATCTAGACACTAGAAGAACAACAATGGTGAATGTCTAGCATAGTCCCTTTAGGATCTGTGAAAGGTATTACACAGGGTATCCGTTTTTCATATACCAAATACAGTTGATTTTTTTTTTTTTTTTTTTTTTTTTTTTACTTTTTATTTTTCAAATGGGGAGAAGTTCAGTAGGGTAGTGGGGTACAAAACAAAACCACTTCTTTAAAGGGGACCATTCATTACCTCCTACAACTCCAGTTGTTAGCATCCATTAACCGTACAGAGCATGTCAGCATAGCATATCAGGCACCAAAACTAACTGCATGGTTGCTAAGGAATGTAGCAGAGTGGAGGCTAGAGAAAAAACTCCAACTGTGCTAGCTGGACTTGTAGGAGATGGTGAAAGGTCCCTCTTTAAACCATACTCTTCTGTTCAACCTCATGTTGCCTCTTTGCGTTCCACCAGACAATGAGCCTGCCATCAGTTGCAAAATTAATATCTAATTTTGTTTGTACATATATTCTATGAATTGTAAAATTTTGTGGATATCTTGTCTGCTTTTACAAAAGTAAAAGACAGGATATTCAACAAAATCAAGAAAATATATTTTTGGTGGAGTTTAGTTCTTTGTTTGCTCCGATTAGATGACACTATCTTTCTTGCAGGTCTACATACATATTCCTGGTACAAAAAAGCTGATAGTGGAGCTACCTCTAGTTATTGGCACAGTCCCATTTAATGGATTCTTGTACAGGAACTCTACTGCTACCAGCCAGTTTACTGTCGATATGAGCTGGCTTGCCTTAACCTTGCCAGAGCAACCAGAAGGTAAGAAGTATTACAGAATAGTATTATAGGTGATGTAAGAATTTGTTTCATAGAACATGGGAGTTACATGGCGACTGAACTGTAGGAGCAAACAGTGCCCTGGCTTATAACACATTTACTGGCTGATCCAGGGTGTGCACTGATCAACAAGGAACACCCTGTTGATAGCGCTCATTTGCATGGGCCTATTTACACAGGCCAATGCAAAGTGAATGGAGGGGGATGATCCCTAGTGCAATCATTTCTCCCCCATTTAGCTGACTTGATCCTGTCCCAAATCTAAAGTGTGTGGCCAGCCTTCCACTCAACAAGAACTGGTTGAATCTCTCCCTCCTGATACACCTTTGTTACTTCATTGATGGACATGTGTTCTGTCTACCATTAATCCTGGCCTTCAGTCCTTCATGTCTTAAGCATTTACAGGTGAGTTGACAGGTTCTCTTTGAGTATGGCGTCTTTTCTTAAAACTTTGCTTTGCGATGTTCCTCTGTTGTTCCTGATAGAAATTTTTAAATAAATTGAGAACTGGATTTGTCCATACAGTCCCATACTTTCAGTATAAGACTGTGTAGGAATACAAGGGGAATAGCAACACTGTTTCGTCATAATTTTCTAAGATAAATAATAGGGGAACAGAAGAAACTCTATATATTTTTTATAATGAATACTGTATTTGCTAATACAGACTTCTCACAAGTAGTGACAGGTTCTCTTTAAATGAAAGTAATGCTAAAACAACATCATGTAACTATAATAAGTCAGCACACATTTTAGTATGTTTATTTTTAATAGCACCACCAAATTATGCTGATATTGTGTCAGAAGAAGACCTTTCTTGGAGAGCTCCTCTAGTCATCAACCAAAGTGACTTAATTGAAGGACTTCACTATCCACCATTTTCTGTAATCCAGGAGTTCAGGTTCCAACCGCCACCACTGTATTCAGAGGTAAAAGTGACTATGCAAGAGTTAAAATATAATGCGAAAATATGGAGATCACCAGATAGATGATGGATAGTGGGGAAATACAGTATATGAAGGGAAAAATATTTAATCCACTATAACTAGTAACTAGTATGAAAAGTACAGTAGAGAGTCTCGGGGAGGGTGGGGGCACGGCGCCATATTTATAAACCAACCTAGACATGGCATTGGTTGTGATATACTAGCATAAGCTGTAGTAGACATTTGAGAATTTAGACCTGGTCAAACCTAGTGCAATACTATAACCCAGTCCTACAATAAATCTACCAGGATTTAATGAAATAGCTACTTGTTAGATGATGTCTGTATAAATAAAAATCACCATCGCACTACAGTCTATATTTCAGTGTATTTATCAAGGCTGTTTTAGTAGCCAAAGGTAACGAGGTTTTAGTCATACTTTTATACTATACGATATATATATATATATATATATATATATATATATATATATATAGGTATATTATCAATTCCTTACAGACATCAAGAGTTCTCCTGGAATTCATTGAATGAGAACACATATAGTTTACATCTAGAGCATGGAAATCTGTCCTGGATATATGAAATTTACTGTGCATTGTTCATTATACTACAGTAGTAAAAACCTTGTCTTATATAATTGTCATTGCCAGCACTCTGTAAGGTCTGGCAGACATTGGGGCCCACTTGCTAAGGAGGGGCCACTGCTGCGCTGTGCTGTAGGGAATCATTCACAGTGCAGGGAGATGTTCTTGGGAAGGAATCCTAGCAGTTGAGGGTGCAGGGAAGGTGCTCTCCAGCATTCATTAGTAACATTAATGTATGTAACTTATTCTGTCTCTCTTTACAGTATGCCTGCTGGGTCTCCGACCTGTTGTATGGTAGACATAAACATTAACAATAATCCATAGGCTCAACTATTGTCTATTGGAGGACTTTCTCTTATTAAAAACCTCAATAGACTCCGACTTCTTTACTTGCATAATCTATTGGTGTATATATACTGTAGATATTTCTCTGTATATTTTCTATGCATCTTAAAAAAATAAGTAAAAGTATAATTTATGTTAGTAATCATAAAATTGAATCATGAATACAATTAACCCATTTTTATAAAGCACTTTATTAAATGAATGTCACAAAGCAGTGAGTGATTTAGGAGTATTGGGTATCAGTGTAACAACGCATAGTCTACAGTAAACCAATATATATAGTGATCTGTGAATTATGTAAACATAAATGCCACATTTGATTCTTCTATTTAACCTGAAGCCAGCCCTATGTGTGAGATCACATTTTTATCACCTACAATTACATTTTGAAAACAACGAAAAATTTATACCAAAAATTTAGTGGAAAATTGGATAACATTTCATTGGACAAAAAAATAACATGAATCATTTCTGTATAACACAAATAAAAATCCCATTGGCTTCTGAGTAATTTCTCCACTTTTATATTTTATCTACACAGGTAGATCCCCATACCAACAGCCATACAACAGAACAGAGGACTACTACATTCACCCTGGAGGGCTGAAGCCAAAATTATATGCCCTAAAATATTAACAGAGTTTACATTTAATCTCATGGATTGTTTCAAGCACATGGGGAATAGATTCCCCTGAAAAAAATTGCAAAAGTTATAAAAATTGTAGAAATTGTAAACGTTTCTTGTTCAGGGAGTACTGTAGACACTTAAGGGGTTAAGTGCCTTATCACAAGGGAATTGACTGCTCTGACACCAAAAATTTAGGAGAGCGGGGCCTGCATGTTCCCAAGTTTGCTCAAATGAATGGAGCAATGACATTTATGTATGATCACCACTGCGTTCATGACTATTGAGATGCTGGAGATCACTATCCCAGCACTCACATAGTAGTAAATAGAACGCTGGTCACACATACAGTACATACCACCGTTCCACTTTCAAGGAGCATGCAGTGGAAGTTTCAAGTCCCTATTCTTGTGATCACTAGGGGTCAGAGATTTGTTCCCTATGCTGTGGATAAGAAATTAATTTTCGTGATGGAAATCCCTGTAAGCATTTTATTTTACTTGAAAATAGTAAAAATCAGGACATGTTAATAGTAAAAGTGCAGCTGTGTTGTAGCAGCAGCTGCTGTACTTATCAGGGAAAATGTAGCATACAGCTTCTGATCTGCTGTAAAGTAAAGGGAAGTTGTACAACATATCAACAGTTTGGGTTTTTTTGTTACTTTTTGTTTTTTTGTTGTAAATTCTACAGCAGAAACTTTAATGTGACTATATTGTCATCAAGATTTAAAGTGAAGAACGTGAGGTGCTACCTTCACTGAAATATGTGATGTCCCCAATGTTGTGAATATAGTGATGGCAATAAGGCTGAAGGTCTTCAGTTACAGCCGAAGCATCTTGGGATATGGAGAACTTTACTTGCTCCACTTTCCACTCCCTTGATTAAAACACTTCATTTTTATATGTAATAAAAGTTCAATTTCGGAGGACAGCGTTTGACGACATGAGCATGTGCACTGTGAGGTACTGGTTTGGTGGTTATATCAAGCTGATAGGGTTTCAATGAGGGCCAATTTCTCACGAATGTGATAGAGCTAAGAAATACTTGTGTCAAACACACTTCTGCTCCAACTGTGGCTATTCCAAACAGAATCCTAGTGATTTAGCGGCACTACTGTACAATACTCACAGCATCATGTGAATAGTGTATAGTACCTGTAGTGCCACTCTTACTTGGAAGCTCACAGCAACATAAATTACTGATTCTGTGAGTTTTGTTCACACTTACATTGGAAAGGTTCTGAACAAACAGACTGTTTCTTGGCCCATTCAAGTTTGTGTGAAAGGTCTTGTCCTGTGTTTTCAAACAAGCCATAAATAATAAAAATAATACCATAATATAACCTGTTAGCAACAACTAACCTAAAAAAGAAAAAAATATGTGAAAACACATAAATGGGGTAATGAAAATAAAAATTTTAGATTTTACATTTCTGGACTGAATAGCCAAAGCTACAGTAGTACAGTACATGAAATATAGAGTCTCACTTTAATTTACCAATGTATAACCAAAAAACATTCTTTTTATTAGTACAGGTTTTATGTATTATATATCTGTGTTCACTTCAACTTCTGGAGTATACTTTAAGAACCTTTACAAGTAAGGTTGATATATGATAGATACTGTACATATGAGAAGAGCACATTGGAGAAGGCTGAGCTCAGACCACCAGAATGAAAGGCATCTATACTCTAAAGGTCCTATTACGCAGCCCGATATATAGACAAAATACATGAGAGAAACGATCACCAGTGCGATCATTCTAACCTCATATAGTTTTATTGACGCTTGGCACCAGTTTACAAAGAACTATGTTCTCAAATAGCCTCATCTTTAATACTATAGAAAAGCTGAAGTCAGACATGGATGATTAGGAGGAAGTTTACATGGGTCAGTTATGGGGAATGAGTTCCTATGAGTGCTTGTTCCCAATAGACAGGCCATGTAATAGGCCCTTAGCCTCTATATGATTGATTTTGAATGATCCTTTATCTACAATGTTGTGTCGGGTATCCAGTAGCACAAATATCTCAGCAGTGCCAACAGGGTTTGATCTAAAGCCCTAATTCTGCAAGTCCGTGACAGTCTCCAATCTCAGACTTCACTATCATGATCTTGATGTCTGCTTGAATTCAGTGTTGGATATTGTATATGTCTTTATCTTGGATATTATTGGGAACAGTATAGTCGGTAGTATTTCATACAGTAGGAGCCACATCCTAACTATCCATCTGTACATGACTGCAGGGTTGCTAAAGAAATGAAATGATTATTATAGTATGTGGAATACAGCAACATGGACAATACTGTTGGTGTCAAAGTTTAAAGGGGTTTTCCAGGCTTAAAAGTATTGACTATATTCAAACAGGTCATCAATATCCGATCAGTCTGACACATGGCACCACCACCAATTAGCAATTCTCAGCAGTTGATACACAGAGAATGGAGGAAGAAGTAGACTTATCCATTCGGGGTATAGTGGCCGAACTGAGTTACTGCAGTTTATGTATATATTTCCCATTCAGGTAAATGAAAGTTGAACTGCAGTACCTGCTCTGGCCACTATACAGAAAATGCTCCTTCCTGCTCTATTCACTGCTGATTGGTGAGAGTGCCAGGTGTCTGACTCCTACCAATCTATTATGGATGACCTATTCTTAGGATCAATCATCCATTTGTTTATCCCAGAAAAACCCTTTCAACTTACAAGTTTAATGTCATAGATGGCACATACTGTATAGCAGGGATACCTGCTGTCAGGATGTATTTAGCAATGTATCCCAGGGGGACGTTATGTAGTTATTTTTACTATACTTTGTTATGCTGGTTGACTGGACAAACTGGAATATTAGGTGTATGAACATGTTGGCTAATTATCTGTAGGAAACACAAGTTGGTGCATAATATGTGGGTGAATATATCAGTGGACAGTCGGATGGGGACATGGGTTGCACCCTATTTAGCTAAGATCGTAACCATTTGGGTAGTATGATTGACAAGTGATCTGTTTTTCTAAAGATAATATTAAATTCAGACAAAGGGGCTATTTTGGGTGGAAATATAGTAAGTTACAATAAAAAAGAGAACATGTAAAGATAGGAAACATTGATTGCTGATAGAAGTCAAGTGCTGTACTCTCTCGTAAGGCCTCCTTTAGATAGTTGTCGTAATGCGGCTGTATTTTACTGTCCATATAATGTCTGCCTGAACATGGGTCTATTGGCACAGTGTTACAGCAGCATAGAGCTGTATGATTCTATTGGTTTTGTGTCATTTAACTCGCAGATGGGGTGGAATTTGCAGACTTAATGCAGACTGGAATGGCCATGTTAAGTTGTCTAGATGAGGCCTAAATGTGGAGATCCAAGCCTAATATCTATGTATAAAGGGTTGTACATACATCATTGACATTCATCTATGCCCTTTGAATATTTTAAGTGTCTCTGAAATATAAATGATAGTCATTTCTTTCTGTAGATGTGAATTTAAGATACTTATCTAAGGGTCTTATTTCCACATATAAATGGACCAGCAGTCAAGTATGCACACTGCTGCTCCCTTTCAACTCTATGGGACTGTGACAGATAGCTGAGTGCTATGTTTGGCTATATTTGGTAGTCTCTTAGACTTAAATTGGAGCATCCCCTAATAAAGGCGCCTACACAGCTCTATTATTGGTATAGTAGACATTTTGGACCTGATAAACTCCCTGTAAAGAGAGGTAGCTATAGACTTCCTTGGGGCCATACTCTACCACTCTATGCCTCCAATTTTATAGTTTTCAGGGAAGTATAACTTTTATATGCTTCTGTACAGGCATTGGCTGTACATGGGTTCTTATTCTGTATTGGTAGTATAGGCACATGATCGTGCACGTTAATGCTAAAAGTATTTTTTGTTTTTTAAAAGTAAAACCAACTTGCGAAACTTATTTTTCAATTTTTTTTTTTTTTTAAATGTCTTATTCTGTTTTTTCTACATGATTATAGAGGGCAGCCATCTCGCCTGAGGAGATCTTAACAGAATTTAGAGACCTGTTATTACAGCTTCACATTCACTATAAACAGCAATAGTCTAGAGATTCTGGAAGAGTTGTGACCATCACCAATTGTGAAGGGTGAATCCTATAATAGAGGTGCTATCTTACATTGTAATCCTGCCTGTGATGATCATGAGATGACTGCTGAATAGTGAACAGAATACAAGTACAATGTACAGAACAGAAATGATCAGACTATTAGACTTGTTGGGCAGTGTGAAAACTACAGGATTTTTGGATTTCTTTATAAAGGGGTTATGCCACGAAAAATTGTTTATCCCCTATCCATAGCTGATCAGTAGGGGTCTAACTGCTGAGACTCTCATTAGTCCCATGAATGGGAGTGTTTTATTTACATTCTAAATGCAGCATTGAATGTAAAATGGGCACCTCTCCATTGATATCAGTGGGAGCAGTATTTTGGGTATTTCTCCCATTGAAGTGAATGGAGCAGAGGTGTGCATTCTGCATCCACCACTACATTCAGAACGGAGTAACACCCCCCCCCATTCTTTGTATCAGTGGAGGTCCCAGTGTTCGGAGTCAGCAATGTATTTCCTGTCCTATGGATAAGGCATACATATTTTTATGGTATAACTGCTTTAAATATAAATAATTTCCTGGAAAATTAAAATAAACTTAACAAAAATTCTATCAAAACATGTTTAACACAAAAACCTGATTTAAACAGCAGGTGACATTACCTAAAGGGACCCACATCACATTGCTTAAAGGGACACATTCCCTTTAATCAATTTCCAGTTTACCTACTTGAACTTTGCAACTTAATATTGAACCTTGCATTGGATATGTGATACAAGGAAAAAGTGTTGTCTGAAATCTGCAACATTTTAAATCTGTCAAAGGGTCTTATTACTGTTTTCTCAGGTCCTTGTGTATTCTGTGTTGTGTTTTTATCTGTGAACATGTAATACTGCAGAACAAAAAAAAAAATTAAACCTGTTGTATAACTGAATTACGTTAGGTTCACACACTTGTTCTCCGGGTCCTATCCGCTTAAAAAGCGGTTACCCACGCAAATCCGCAGACCCCATGAACTATAATGGGGTCCACCCGGCTTCGCCCGAAATCGCATATTTTAAGCAGAATGGGGGGCGGAGTCCCCGAATGGTGTCACAACGCTAGTGTGACCGTAGCCTTAGGGTAACTACATGGATATCCCAGTCATGGTGGCCAATGAATGTTGTAGATTAAACTGATGTATTGCACGGAACATTGTGTGGCCACTGGCCACTGCAGTTGGGGGGATTTCACTTGCATGAATGTGAACAACTGCTATGTGCGCTGTTATACTTGAGCTCCATTCACACTATGGCTGTGTGATTGTCATATTAAAATAAATTTATGAGGATGGGGCTAATCACATGCCCATTTTAATTTTTTCTCCTATTTTTGCCCGTTTTCACAGATCTCTCAATAGAATCAAATCTATGAGGGATCCATTAAAATGGGTGCCCCACAGAAGCAGCATGGCTGTGAAAATGTCCCTTTTTAGCGGCTATTTTGCCCTATGGTCGTCAGAATAGAGTCTTGGGCTGTCTTCTGACAAAACCTGTATGGTGCAGGTTTTGATTTTGCTTTTTTTTTTTTTCCTTTAAATTCAAAGTCAAGAGTGGATCCTATAAAAAGGAAGAGTATAAAGGAAAACTTATATATTTTCTCTGTTCGTTTTCCGCTCCTGTGTTTGGCTAAAACCGCATTAGAAAGCGTCATGAAAATCTGGCATAAAACTAGTTAAAAACTGATCATGAATTGAAAGCAGTTTGCAACATTTTTTCAGTCTGTCATCCATTGACCTCAATGAGATCATTCGATCTTTCATTGTCAGTAATACAAAAAAAAATATACAGGAAAAGATTTTACGATTTCTAAAGTTATCTTTTAGTATTTTTTGCTTCTATGAAATGAACCTCTCGGTGCTTAAAGTTACCTTGCCTTGAAATGTTTTAAATGATCTCAAGAATAATCTTAACTAAATGTAGCACTTTAATTTTTTTATGCTCTCTCAGGGTAATACCAAAGTGCTTCAAGGGGAATTCTTTTCAGGGTACATTTGTGTTAGTTTGACAAACTTAACATTAAAAACAAAAAAAAATTAAGGTAATGTGGAACCAAATTTAAGCTCATTTTGGAATGACTGATGTGATGTCCTTACTTACGTCTATCCACTAATAAAAACACTTCATAAGAGTGGTTAGTTAGGGACTATGGATGTATGCACACTCTCCTTACTCAAGCCTAGAGGAAAGTTAAGGGAGGACACATCTGTAAATGAAATGGTTTTTTCAAGTTTACATATTGATAACCTATCCTAAGGATAGGCTATCAATATTAAGATGAGATTGGTTGAGTGTCAGGTTTCAAAACTCAACCAATCAGCCTGAAGACAGCTCTGTACTCTGTGTAGTGGCTGAGGACCTTTCACGTGCTCTCCGTTGTCAGGTGGGCGGTCTCTGTCTGTCTACTCCAACCCAGGACCACCCACCTGACCATAGAGAGCATGACTGCACAGAAAATAACAGTAACAATTGCTCAGGAATGGTAGACTAGAGAAAAAAATTCCAATTACGCCAGAAACAATGGAGCGGTATCTATTAAGGATGCAAAGAGGTGAAAGTGGTGAAAGGTCATCTTTAAACTCAGTTCTATAGTACATATCAACTGAACTCCAAAAACACAGCACAGCCACTACACAGCGTACAGAGATGTCGAAGCCCTGCCAATCTCATATTAATAACCTATCCTAAGAATGTGCCATCAATATGTAGTTGTAGACAACTGCTTTAATGCTTTATTTCATATGTTAAAATTGTAGTGACTGGATTTCAGCCTCAATACTTGAACACAATGCGGTTTCATTGCATCAAACTTAGGTCATATTTAAATCCTCCAGATTTTGTGCCTGTATTATAGTTGTTTGATACCTACCTAAAGCTGATGAGCTTTATTGGTTATAAATGGTCATTTAGTAAGAGCAAGACTGACACATATAAATGTGTCTATATGTATGGGTCTGTGTAGACATGTATGCGAGGTATATACATTTCTTGTGTATAAAAAGAACACATATTGCACAAATTTAACTCATCACAAAGTCTTATATTAGTTGCATACTATTACATTATCTTCTTGTGCAAGCTAGACCATACAGAACTTCAAACTCGTACCATGTAGGCTTGGAAACTATTTTCTATATGAAAGTAGTCCCAATTATCAGGTGATTCTGTTTTCATATTCCACCAGAGACCAGCCTGGGGGGTCAATTTCCCCAGCAACAGGAGTAAAATGGTATTGCCAAGGGTAGCCATTCAATATGAAAAATTGTTAGCTTGTTTGTCCCAAACAAAGAACCACACTATCTGTCCTAATAGTGAATATTGTATAGAAAGTGGTTGTATGGAAGAGATGACTCTCTTAATATACCCTGAACTCTAACATACACACTCTCACTTATACACAGACCTGTCAATGAAGAAGCACAGTCCAAAAAGTCTAGTTTTTACAATATGACTTGAAAACTCGAACGATTATACCATCATTTACAATGGAAATTAAAGAGCAAATATAAAATACTTTATAGTTACATGTGATATTTCCATTCATTTACTGTAGAGAATTCTGCTTACTGTGATTTTTTTTTTTATTGTATTTGTACTTTAAGTGGAATTATGTTCATATACAGTATGAAGTTTTCTGATATGAGCCAAAGATGCTTGAAATCAAATGCAGACCTTCAATTTACTAACTAAAGCTTTAACGGAGATCAACTGCATATATATAATAAAAATTATCTATATCTATATATACATAAACACACATAAACACATAAAACAGACAAATATATGCCAGAGTCAATATATGTATTGTTTTCTACAGTACTGTATATTCTATTCACAGTATGGAGAGGCATACAGGGAACGTACAAAAGCTCCTGGCCTCTCACAATGTGGAATTCGGAGCTGTCCAACAGCACTATATCTGCTCAGTGATCTTTAAGACTGCTTTAATTCAGCGATCTTATAGAATATATAAATTGTGATTTAACAAATGTTGCCAATGTGACTGTATTAAAAGTGTTACTAATGTGATTGTTTTTTGTATGTCTTTAAAATAAACCTAATGTTGAGTATAACAGATCACTGTGGTTTGTCTACTGTATACAGCATATCTCATTATTATCCATTATTAAGAACTATACAATCATTTTCTATGGGGCAGAAGTATCCATTTAAGGCTTTTTAGCTTTGGCGATGCTTATTCTTCCTGGTACTAAGAGTTAAAGAGAAGCCATCAAGTTGAACATGTAGACAACATGTTATAGAACAGGAGGAGCATTTAAATCTCCTTTCTATGCCTTGGAGTCTAGTGGGCGAGGTCAGTGGTTTGCAGTAATCTCTGTATGTAGAGGTTTAAAGCATGTCTAACCTTAAAACAAACTTACGTCAATAGTACAGTGTGGGTACATGGGGAGTGAACACAATTTTCGACCATTTTATGACTTACAGTCATATGAAAAAGTTTGGGCACCCCTATTAATCTTAATCATTTTTAGTTCTAAATATTTGGGTGTTTGCAACAGCCATTTCAATTTGATATATCTAATAACTGATATACACAGTAATATTTCAGGATTGAAATGAGGTTTATTGTACTAACAGAAAATGTGCAATATGCATTAAACCAAAATTTGACCTGTGCAAAAGTATGGGCACCTCAACAGAAAAGTGACATTAATATTTAGCAGATCCTCCTTTTGCAAAAATAACAGCCTCTAGTCGCTTCCTGTAGCTTTTAATCAGTTCCTGGATCCTGGATGAAGGTATTTTTGACCATTCCTCTTTACAAAACAATTCCAGTTCAGTTAAGTTTGATGGTCGCCGAGCATGGACAGCTCGCTTCAAATGATCCCACAGATGTTCAATGATATTCAGGTCTGGGGACTGGGATGGCCATTCCAGAACATTGTAATTGTTCCTCTGCATGAATGCCTGAGTAGATTTGGATCATTGTCTTGCTGAAATATCCATCCCCGGCGTAACTTCAAATTCGTCACTGATTCTTGTACATTATTCTCAAGAATCTGCTGATACTGAGTTGAATCCATGCGACCCTCAACTTTAACAAGATTCCCGGTGCCGGCATTGGCCACACAGCCCCAAAGCATGATGGAACCTCCACCAAATTTTACAGTGGGTAGCAAGGGTTTTTCTTGGAATGCTGTGTTTTTTGGACGCCATGCATAACGCCTTTTTGTATGACCAAACAACTCAATCTTTGTTTCATCAGTCCACAGGACCTTCTTCCAAAATGAAGCTGGCTTGTCCAAATGTGCTTTTGCATACCTCAGGCGACTCTGTTTGTGGCGTGCTTTCAGAAACGGCTTCTTTCGCATCACTCTCCCATACAGCTTCTCCTTGTGCAAAGTGTGCTGTATTGTTGACCGATGCACAGTGACACCATCTGCAGCAAGATGATGCTGCAGCTCTTTGGAGGTGGTCTGTGGATTGTCCTTGACTGTTCTCACCATTCTTCTTCTCTGCCTTTCTGATATTTTTCTTGGCCTGCCACTTCTGGGCTTAACAAGAACTGTCCCTGTGGTCTTCCATTTCCTTACTATGTTCCTCACAGTGGAAACTGACAGGTTAAATCTCTAAGACAACTTTTTGTATCCTTCCCCTGAACAACTATGTTGAACAATCTTTGTTTTCAGATCATTTGAGAGTTGTTTTGAGGAGCCCATGATGCCACTCTTCAGAGGAGATTCAAATAGGAGAACAACTTGCAATTGGCCACCTTAAATACCTTTTCTCATGATTGGATACACCTGGCTATGAAGTTCAAAGCTCAGTGAGGTTACAAAACCAATTTTGTGCTTCAGTAAGTCAGTAAAAAGTAGTTAGGAGTATTCAAATCAATAAAATGATAAGGGTACCCAAATTTTTGCACCGGTCAAATTTTGGTTTAATGCATATTGCACATTTTCTGTTAGTACAATAAACCTCATTTCAATCCTGAAATATTACTGTGTCCATCAGTTATTAGATATATCAAATTGAAATGGCTGTTGCAAACACCCAAATATTTAGAACTAAAAATGATTAAGATTAATAGGGGTGCCCAAACTTTTTCATATGACTGTATGTTTGGTTTTTAGCAGTTGTCCCCTTTGCTGGCTATATCTGCATTCCTCACTGAGCTGGTGGGTGGAGACTAGCTGCCCTTCACTACACAGGGAAAGTAGTGGAGAATATGCTGCATAATTGTCTCTCACTCACTCACTCTCTTTCACTCTTTCTGTCACAGCCAAGCATGACATATATAGAAAAGTGTCCTGATGTCAGTAAATCACTTTGGAAGAGTGAAGAAATCAGGCGATACCTTTTAGAGGCTAACTGAGTATATTTATAAGTAAGCTTTCAGGAGTACTAGCTAGCTCCCTTCATCAGACATGGTGTTATACAAGAACTGAAAATTCACAGATTTTTATACACATGATCTTCAAAGGATTTTAGAGTCCTTAAAAAAACCAAAACAAAATGCAATCTAAGTAGAGAAGTTATTTACAACAGGTCAAAAAACAATCTGGAAAGTTGTGGTGCGTGACAGAGGGATCTGTTATCTGTTTGCTATCAGGTGGTGATTTGTGACCCTCACAGGTCATACATAGTGTGACATGAAGCTGACATGAATATTAAGTCCAAATTGCAGAGTTTGAAATTTTTGCATAAATTTATACTCCCATTCTTTTCTTTTTTCCTGCGTCTTAAAATGTCCCATTAAAACCACAACCCGCAAATCTTCGATAGAGTGGTTTTCTCCGGAGAAATGTGCGGCCACTGGGAGATCGGTTCTGCTGTTATTAATATTGGATCTATGTGAGTTCATTCGTTGACTGAGTCTCTGCCCTGTTTCTCCCACATAGAGGCCTGTGGTGGGACATTGCACACACATTATGAGGTACACCACATTGGAAGACCTGCAGGAGAATGTCCCCCTAATTCTGTGCACCTGTTGTGACTGTGGGACAGGTACACTGTCAGCGGTGTGGATGTGCTTGCAGGTCATGCACCTTTTATGTAGGCAAGGTGAGGTGCCATTTTCAGTTGGGGCCTTCAGGGCACTCCGGACAATACGCTTCAGGTTTGGTGGTTGTCGAAAGGAAAGGAGAGGGGGGACTGGAAATATGTCCTTGAGTCTGTTGTCCCTATGTAGCACAGGTTGGAGATCCTTGGCAATCCTTCGTAGGATCTCCAGCTGTGGGTTGTAGGTGACAACTAGGGGCACTCGGGATTCTTTCTGGGTCTCTCTATATGTGAGCAGACTGTCTCTGTTAATGGCTGCCGCTTTGTTTAGTTGGTTGTCCGTCACTTTTGGTTTGTATCCCAATCGGAGAAATTTCATCCTCAGATCCAGGAGGTGCTTGTCCAGGTCTGCTTTGTCGGAACAAATACGATTGTATCGTATAGCCTGGCTGTAGATAATAGATTGTCTTGTGTGCTTGGGGTGGAAGCTGTCGTTTCTCAGGTAGGCCGTTCTGTCTGTGGGTTTGTGGTATATCGATGTGAGTAGCCGGTGGTCTTTGGTTGTGATAGAAAGCTCTTATTTAGCTCCAGCATCAGACTAAAGCTGTGTTTAAAAAGTTAGTGACCATTTAAACAAATGAAATATAAGTTATACTGACTCTCTCTGACAGAACTCAATCTAGTAGAAGAGTGAAGAAATCAGGCGATACCTTTTAGAGGCTAACTGAGTATATTTGATAAGTTTTGATAAGTAAGCTTTCAAGAGTCTAGCTCTCTTCTTCAGACATGGTGTTATACAAGAACTGAAAATTCACAGATTATTTATACTCTATACACATGATCTTCAAAGGATTTTAGAGTCCTTAAAAAAAACAAAAAAACAAAATGCAATCTAAGTAGAGAAGTTACCGCAAAAGAACTCAATCTACTCAACTCCTCCTGCTCTATAACCTGTTGCCCTCTGACTGAACAGCCTTTTCACCTTACCTGTGCTGCATAACCCAGGGGAGGGGATTAGATAAGCTGTGACATAACAAAATATTGTCAGTAGATGATGTAGTTGTCAGTATGGGTGTTATCTGTAGAGGTGTGATCTTCTATTATGTTATCAGTCTTGTCTGTGATATCAAGACTGAAAATCCATACAGAATTGGCAAGTGTTAGGCTCTTTTAGCCAAATTGAAAATTGCATAGTACTTTCTTAAAATATAGATAGTGACTGAGAAAACGAAAATCATAAAAAAAAATTCTCAAAAAAATATGTTTAACATAAAAACTTTGTTTAAATTTTGGCCATTTTTGATGACCCCTTCCCTTTGGGGTCTGACAACCCTAAAACAAAAATTGAACAATCATCTTGGTGGTGGCCAGAAGGAGGGGAACATCACTAGAGAACAGACAGATTAGTATGAGACAATTCATCTATGAACAAGGCATACAATATGTAAACTATCACTTCATCTTTCCTGCAGCTACAGGATCAGGGCTGTGCAAAGTGAAATAAGTTTTATTTACTTCTGTAAAGCCCCACAGCTGATCTTTTTGTATACCTGTGACCTCTTTTCCTATTGACTTGGGAAGAGTTAAAAGATGATCTAGTTTCACTATGCAGACAAAACGGCTCTTGTCAGAGATGTCACCCTACGTGCGGGGCAAGCCTCTGTTTTTAGTTTTGAGTATTTGTTTTTAATAGCGTGTGTCTTTCTTGGTAGAGCTAATTATCCCGCTGTCTCCTGGAACCATTGCTGGGCCTAATTCTCATTAACTGCAGTGACATTGTTCTGTATGCACCTTCCTGTTTCAGCCACTGGCTGTGTTATTAATCAGAAAGAACAAAGTGCTATCATCAGGAAATCTCATTATGCCTATTTACAGAGTGGAATGAAAGACTGAAATAAATTGGGCAGAGATTATTCTTGTACTTATGAAATCTACTCAATACGTGCACTTCACCGCTGCAGAGGACCATGTGGAGCTTATTGAAAAGGATTTGACAATTTATCTTGAGGAGGGGGTAAAAGTGACAAATCTTATTTTCCATGCAGAGTGTATTGGTACCATTCAAGATCAGCTTTTGGTCAAAAAACAAAACAAAAACAAATCCAGGGTATCCTTCTTATTTAAGAATCCATTATTGATTATAGACTGACAATTTATACATCTAACCTTTTCAAAATTTGATTCATCACCCCTGTTCAAAAAAAGCAACCTATACACTACATGGATCCCTTTATACTAGAGTGAATGTGAATGGTGCCCTTTCCTCCCCTTTCTCGATTACTATTGGATCCTGCCTGGGTTACCCCTATCATCCACTCTATTTCTCAACAACAAGATATATAAGGCTTAAAGGTTAGACAATAGGAGCATCACATAGCTGGTTTTGCTGATGATATGCTGCTATTAATTGCCAACCCCACTAGTTCTTTCCAGGTCCTATTGGACATTTTTTTTTTTTTTTGATCGGTAAGGGTATATTCACATATTAAACTAGACCTGAATAAATGTGAAGCCCTTGGTATCAATGTTCCTTGAATAAATAATCTAGCTAGTGGCTACCAAATTTCTATTTACTTGGTCCTCATCACGCATCATCTATTTAGATGTTAAAGTGTCCAACTCCCTTCATAACACTTAATGAATTACCTGCCCCTACTGGACAAAACAGCTTAAAGATCTTGACATACCGCTCACCTCACACATAGGTGAGAAGAACTTAATCAAATTTTACATAACGCCACAGTTTCTCTATCTTTTACAGACTGCTCCCATATACCTTCCACCAGCTTATGTCTACCAGGCACAATTTTTTTCTAGTTTTCTCTGAAAACAAGCTAGATCTATTTGGTGTATAATCAGTTTCCCAAGAAATTTCGAAGGTTCAGCCTCCCTGATATAAGCACCTATTACCAGCCAATAACTTATGAGTGCTATGAGTAAGGGGCCAATGTCTTGAAACGCGTAAGACAGGTTTTTTTTGCGTTTGTTTTTTGTCATGTGTTTTTCTGGACCTTGGATTTTTTTCTTTTTTTGGTTTCTTTGAGATTCCAGATATGTTTGTTCGTGCCATTTATTTATATATCATTAAAAGTTAAGTTTTATGCAATTTTAACAAGTCTCCGTAGTGCTGGATAAGAAAATTGCTTTTTTGAATAACTTATGAAACTTTCATTTTTTTCAAATAATCAGAAGCTAGCTAGAAACATAGCTCAAGCCAACTTAAAAACAGTATACTGGGTTCAGCTATGGGGTCCAAACAACCAAAATGAGAATTTATCAACACTTGGCACATACTGTAACTAATAAGGCGCAGTCTGTCATGCCATTCCGATCCAGCTAGTTTAATATCATATGTCAATAACAGCAAATACAAAGGACCTTTGGGGATATGGTCCTCCCTATTCAGAGATACAAATATATGACCTGTTCAAGAGACAAACTATTCACATTCTGCCCTCTCTGTATATCCTAAAATTGGGTACTACACTGTCCTCTATACAATAAACGCATTTTTGATAAAAATTGGGAAGTTTTCCTAGGTTCTAGTCGTGCTAAACTCTGACATAGTTTGAGACACTTTTGAATTTCTCTATCCAACATAGTCATAAGGTCATCAAAAAAAAAATAGAGAGCTGGAAATGAATAATGCTCTGGCCAAACTGCATTTCATTTCCTCTTGGGAAAGGAAATTGAAGATCTCTTTTTCTCCCTCAGAAGTCAGACAGATTCTTAAACGCTACAGCTTTTCCAGATGTATACAGACTCAAGAGAACTCAACTTAGTGTCTAGGTACTATCGATTCCCTGATATATTTTTGAGATATGAGCACCACCCAGGCTTTCCCTCATTTGGTGGGAATTCCCAAATATACTTTTCTTCTGAAGAGCAAGTGAAGCACATATTTGTAAAATATACACCTCTAACTTTTCCTTAACCCCCGAACTAGAACTGCTGAATAACTCCTCACCAGACTGCAGTCTTTCCAATAGAACTAAGCTGTTCATTCCTCTTTATTTGCTTAATTAGAGACCCACCAACAATTTCCATGTTAAAAAATAACTTTATCGACTAGAGGCATTGTCTAGCGTGGTGTCTAATACACAAGAAAAATTTGCAGAACTTCGACAATCTTGGGTAGACTGGACAAGGTTTCACTCTCCATAAGTCTCATTTTCTATAGTAAATTCTTGTGGGATGTTCTTTCAGATTTTCATGAATACTCTGAATGCCCTAAGTGTTTTGCAGAAAGCATCAGGCCCATGATGTATTTCCACCTAATGATATTTCACCAACTATGTTGACTTTGCCCCTGGCTTCTACTTCCACTCTCCTTATAATAATAATAATTAATTTTTTTTTTTTTTTGAATAAAAGCTTTTATTTGCATCCAAGTCTCAAGCAAAAATAACAAAGGTACTGCGACGCAGCGCATAACTGTATTACAATACCACAATTCAGACTATATCATTCATCCTTAAGGGATGCGGCGCGGCATACGGCGACAGGAAATACATCCTAACACTACATGCTGCACTACAAACCTAACTGACATACTTTTTGGTCAATACAATAAACACAGTCAAGTGACAATACAGGGGGGGGGAGGTCACAGGCCCGAAGCTTTATTGATTGACCACAACACACATTAGGGGAGGACAGGTAATACAAGAAATAATATACTCCCTATACTACCACTACTTCCTACCCTGGCAATAAATAACACATGAAGAGAGGACAGAATGTGTCAGAATATGGTGACTCCAAGAAATTTTTTTTCCAAAGTTTTCTTAAGGTGCTAAGACAAAATAAAAAGTATATAAATTTGATATCGTCGTAATTGAAATGACCTGCAGAATACAGGTAACATGTAATTTTGGTTGCATAATGAATGCCTTAAAAACAAAACCCATAAGAATGTGGCGCAAATGCAGTTTTTCTCTAATTCCACCCCATTCTAAAGTTTTTCCTACTGCTCAGTACTTCGTATGGAATACTAAATGGTATCATTACTTACACTTACAATCTGTCCCACACAAAATAAGCCTTCATATAACTCTGTGAATGGAAAAATAAAAAAGTGAAGGCTTTTGGAATGCAGGTAGTAAAAAACTAAATAATCGAATGAATGGCTCTTAATGTTAATGTCCCTTTGTTATATTTTCAATTTATGTTCTAGCTCACTGCTGTTATTGAACAAAACTGTTGAAACTTTGTTGATCAGTGAAAAAATGTGCATTTATTAACAGTATCCGAAATTCACAGTCTCACAGCATGTATACTCTTCAACATATTAAAAAGTGATTTAAAAAAATCACTGCACATGTGAGTTTGCATTGTGGGTTTTAGCTGCAGCATGTGGATGTTACCTCCAAGCCTTTGTAGCTAGTAAACAGGACAGTCAGGAGCCTGGGGCTTGTTCCTTATAACCTGGGTGATACAAAAGGACAGTAAGTAAATATTTCTTTTTAGTGCCTATAATTAGCCATAATTAGCTATGACATTTACTGTGTTTACAGTAACAAAACCAGTGTCTAAAGCAATTAAGGGGTTAATGTCTGTACCCCTGGTGGTATATATCGTAAAGAAAGGGATAATACAGCGATCCATGGTGTTCTTGGGCTGTGTAGGGAGTATTGATTGGCACCTTTGGTGGTCTAAGGGGAGGTGAAGAGGGGTTATTATCAGCAGCACTAATGTTTAGAGCAGAAAAAGGGTAGATGACACCATCCTAACACCTAAAGTAAGTATGGACAACAATGGAGACCACCCACCTCAGGTGTACAGCAAGACAATAAAAACAACTAATAGTTTAAAAAAAGGTTGTTTCTAACATTGAGACCATGTGGGACAACTATATGAAGCTTGTAATTTCAATATCCTTCTCTATTAAGTAAAACTCTTCTATGATCACCTCCTCTGACAGGTCTATTAACCCTCTCTATACCTGAAAAGGGCAACCCCACTAACATGTTGTTTAATTCTAACTTAAGAGGACGAGATGTACAGCCAATATATGACAAATTACATACAACACATTCTGTACGATACACCACAAATATGGTGTTGCAATTGATGAACTGTTTGATTGTGTGAACAGACCCATCAATTGGAGATCCCAACTCCTGAATTGGATGAGCATATTTACAACACAAGCAGACATCAGCTGCACGCTTGTAGAAACCTTTGCTGGCAAGCCATGTAGGCCTATTAGAACAACGCAACATGCTAGGAGACAACATCATCCTCAAAGTAGGGGCTCTGAGAGGGGAACACCTGCAGCCCATCTGCAGAATCCTCTGCAAGCCCTCATCTTGTGAAAGCATAGGTAAATATGTATTGATAATAGATTGCATTTGTGTGAACTCTTTACTATATGTGGTTACAAAGATCCTATCATAAAGTAAAGATGGCGGCTGCAGCCATGCACAGGCATTTACCCTTGGTGGTGGGGGGAAGTGGTTCTCAGCCACAGCGTGTACGCCTGGGGACAGAGGGGCATTCCCCCTGGGGTATGAGAACCACTGGATTTGATAGTCATAACTGCACCAGATTTTTCCAAAGTGTCTAATGCTGTTTGAAAATCTGGTGTACCTTTACACTGTCTAGTCTAACTTTACATCACTTATTAGTTGGCTTTGCTGTACTGACACAACAGACCCCCGTAGTACAAATTTCAACACACAAAAAGTTTTTCTTCCTTCGTTGTCACCATCTTATGTTACACTATGTAAGCATGTTCCACATTTGGCTGTTGAAAAATTAAAGATGTGCTGAGATTGGTTGCTATGGGCTGTGATTCGTTGCTATGGGCAACTAAACCATTTTGAGTCACTGACCACTTACCTCTGATGCTACCATAACTACATTCTGCTGCTATTGCACCATGCTTTTTGAATCAGACTGTATAAGTCATATAATAACCAGAAAAAGTGCTAGGACTTATTCACACTTCCGCATATCATGTACTTACTGTGTCTGCATTTTTTGCTGCTGTCAAACATATCCATTAATTTAAATATGTTTATTCAGAATTCTGTGTACATCCAGAAGCAGGTCCTTTTTTTTACTGCTGCTGATACATCACAGACGCATCATACCAGTGAATGTCTATGGGTTCATGAAAAAAAAAATGGATGACATTCATGTGTCATCCGTTTTTCACGGATTGGCAGACATATAAACTATTTTTTTATTTTTATTTTTATTTTTTTTATTTTTTTATTTTTTTTTTTAGCTTTTGTCCCTTAAAAAGCTTTTAGACTAAAGCCCCATGTAGCAGGCCGCAGCAAAAAAAAGCGCTGTGGGAAAAACTGCGGCAGTAACACATCACGGTTTTTCCTGCAGCGCTTTTCACAGAAAGTCCGCTTCAATTATACCTATAGGTAAACCGCCGGTGTTTCTGTAGGTATAATTGACATGCTGCGATTTCCAAAACCGCAACAGTTTTGGAAATTGCAGCATGTCTGCTGTGCTTATTTTTCCGCAAAGTGTTGATGGACTTCGCTAGAATCCCATCCACATCCAGTGACTGTAAAATGTTGCGTTTTTTTTCCCCGACGTTTACGCCACGTGGGGCCCCGGCCTTAAGATGTCACTATTGCTTTGAGTTTTTTGCCACTTCAGGCCTTTTTTTTTTTTTTTTTTTTTTTTTAAGCAAAATGAAACAAAAAAAGTTTGATGTGCTTTTCACAGAAGTACAGTATACCACCTGTAAATGAGCAGGGCGGGGTACTATCCATGAATAGCATGGACCTCAGGTTGCATATGTATGAATGAGGCCGTACTCTTCATGTACACACGGCAGCTTATCCTGAAAAGTCAAATGAACAGATCCAGAATAGCTTACATGATTCTATTATGAACAGAATGTATGACACTAATATGAACAGAGCCTAAATACCACAAACAATGAATTGTGAGAAATGTTTCATAAACAGGGCTCGTGTTTTATGGAGTCGATAGTCTTTCCAGGAGCTAATAGTCTTTTTTGTTTTACAAGCTTCTCTGTTTCACATATTTTGCTACTTTAGCAGATATGTGACACCAGTCTCTGTAGAGAAGTGCACAGACCTCAAATAGAGAGGAACATAGTGTCGCTGTGGAATCAAGTAGCTTGTGTCAACAGGTTGTGTGCTTCGGAAAGACTCATGGTGTGTGGAAAAAATAGAGTAGATACAGTACTGAGCGACAGCATGTTGTGATTCCATGTACTCATGTCTCTCGGTATTAAATATAACACTGCCAAATCTTCTGTGGCAAACCTGTTATTATATAACACAGAGAGAAAGTGACTGCGAGTACTACTTTAAATGTAAATGAATGAATAGAAGCTACGGAAAGCTCTATATAAAATAATGTAATGTCCAGCAGGAGACGTCAGTATTTCATAATATATGTAGTTCAGGACATGGGTGGTGTCACTAAGTGTAGATCAGAAGGGCTGGCATTGTAACAAACTATTGGTAACCTACATAGGACTAGGACTACTCAGTATTAACAAACTGGGCCTTGGCGTAACTAGCACAGCAGTTTTTGTTGACTGAACGCATCTATATGATTTCATAGGTAAACAGATGTAAAGCATAGTCACATAGACTGCTATGGCTGTAGTATTACAACTAGAAACTTGTTCTGAAATCTAATAATCCAAGTTCATGATGGACCCTTAGGCTATTTTTTCTGGCTTATTTCCATAAATATAGTCTTTAAAATGTCACTGTTGCTTCGGGTTTTTTGGCACTTGTGGCCATTTTTTTGGCATTTTTATGCACACATAAAAATGGCAAATTGTTGCACAATGTTTGATAAATTTGCCAAATGATTAAGTCTAACACTACTGTCCTTTAGGCTAAGGCCCCACGTAGTGGGCCACAACGAAAAAGCACTGCGAGCAAAACCACGACGGAAAAGCATCGCAGTTTTTACTGCAGAGCTTTTCACAGAAAGGAAACCTCTGCGGCTTTCTGCTTCAATTATACCTATAGGGAAACCGCCGGCGTTTTTGTAGGTATAATTGACATGCTGCTATTCTAAAACCGCTATGCAATTTCCTGAAATGTGTGAATGGGATTCACAGAGACCCTGCCTTAGTTACTCCAACTTCTATGCCACACTTCTATGACTTAAATATGGAGTCATTCACTAGATATACTGAACCCCTTACCCAGACTGATAAGATCACCATTAATATAAGGAGAAATGTGATATATCCAACTTAGTCCCCAGAACGATGACCCTCAGGAACAGGGATATACTATATCCAATAATTATTCTGTCCTAGTATATAAAGTATAAAGAAGAGGAGGTCTCCCAAAAGATACATAGGGGCCCCCAATATAGGGGGTAAAAAAGACACTGCAGTAATAATCACATAGTGTGACAAATCCTTATTATAAACCTCTTACTATACACGTTTCACCCATGTATTATGGGCTCATCAGGAGTCTAAAAGCTATAGAGACACAGAGGAGGATTAAGAAAATGAATAAATGCAGTGAAAACTGCACTTCTCATCGCAGTTGCCAAATGCTGTGTGGCCGCGGGTTTATATAGACCTGACTTCCCTTCTTAACTACGCTCCTTTAGAGACATCATGATGGTCCACCCTCAAGCTGATTCGGAGGGCGGTGCAACTAATCGACGTCACACTGATGGGGGAAGTCACTATGGTTACATGGATGCTATTAAGATCCTCAGGATTAATAGCATCCATGTAACCATAGTGACATTGATAAGATCAGCTGGGAGGTGGACTGCCATGACATCTCTGATAGGGCATGTTTAAGAAGGGAAGTCAGGTCTATATAAACACCATCAGTTTTCACTGCATTTACTCATTTTCTTAATCCTCCTGCAGTTCTTCCATCTGGCATGAATAAAAGGTATCAGGCTGTAAGGCAAAAAGACTGTATGTTGAGCTGTCAACGTACCTGTGTGTCGAGAGGAACCAGTATGTAAACCTAGTGGGGAACATTGGAAGTATCAGAATAGGAGCAGCAGGGGATCAGACAGGTCTTTTTTGCTTCTTTATTTTTAATCCATTCTGAGCCCTTTGTCAAATACTTTTTGCAGCCGGACAACCCCTTTAATCCTTGTAATCTTATTCATTTCCTATATCTCTTGGATTACAATTTTATGATTTAAAATTAGGAAATTATAGATAAAGGTGGGAATTTATTAAAACTGGCGTTCTGTACTGATGAAGATCCCGACTAAAGTGGGATGCACCTGAATTATTAAGAGGCTCTTTTTTACTTTTTGAATTGACTTTTTCTTCTGTTAGAAAGTAAACACATGAAGACAGAAAGCTTCCGTCATGTTTTTTACATTACAGTCAATGGGAATGGACTCAGACAGTGGGGGCTCCACCTGCATCCATCACTATAACCATTAGTGTCCAGTGCATTCATCCTATAATGGATGAGAGTAACCAACGTTCAAAATGGTAGCGTGAATGTCCCCTTAGTTTGCAGTTTTCCCACTCATGCCTATAACTTTTGCAGAATACTTTATATTTTTTGCCCAAACTGGAATTCAATTCCTGCACAAGTATAAAAAAGTTTCCCTCCTATTCTGTTTCTGGCACAACTATCAGATTCCGCATTGCCTTCATTACGATGATAGCCACATTCCTCTGAAGCATTCCTGATGTACTTAGAAAAGCCCCTGTGGTCGCATTGTTTTCTCAGAACACTCCGTTTGACTCCTGGGCTGCAAGTTGGTTGTCACTCATAAGGAATAACATTATGGTCTGAAACTTACAGATTTTGAACAGTATTTCACTAAAGTCTTATTTACGTTCTAAGACACATAACCATTTAACAAGGTAGTAATCCTGCAGAGAATTAAGCATGATACAATTAGAGAGAATGGATACAGAAAGTAGACTGAAGTCAAGTCTTTGCTCACAAGATGCTTTCTTATGCCTTAAAGTCAAAGCCAATTAAGCTTTGGTGACAATTTCATCACAAAACTGTGTCTCCAACTACAGGTCATAATTTGCCTTGACCCAGAAATTAAGAAAGGCTCCATTTATTCAGTGTGCTGCAATGAGGCGCAGAGGAGGGTGACATATTAAGCTCTTTAATTATATTAAAAATTGTTGGCTAAGAGATGTGCTGTCTCGGTTCTGGAGATGTCCTCCTAAGATGAATGTAATGTAGACCATGAGCAGAGAATTTCACAGTGGGGAGCAGTCAGTGTGAACTCCAAGCTACAAAACACATTGAAACAGAGGGATGAAGGGAGGCTGCAGGTATTCAATTAAATTCTTCCCTCTATCATATTAACTATATAAAGTGCATGCTTCAGCATTTTTTGACAACCGATTCAATGCCCCCTGAAAGCAAAAAAAAAAAAAAAAAAAAGGACATATTTGCATAGTCTTGTGCACTCTGTGAATATTTTTTAATTAAATGTAAATTTCTGAGTTCAGTGTTAATATTAGTACATGGATATAGGATAGAGTTATACCTGAAATCCTGAATACAGAGCCCTTGGAGGTTCAGACATACCCCCATTGCACTTGAACTTTATTTGCATATTTATAACAATGTCTGTTTAAAGAAAATGATGCAACTATTGAACTATCTAAAGGTATAATAGTGCTCGGAATAAAGTCCTCTATAATGTAGTCCCTGTGACTGGTTTGATATTGAGTTTCCATGTGACAGACAACCTTTAACATTATTATACTATGAAACTTATTCTACAGTTTGTTTTGTAATCCCATTAGCTGCACAAATTCTTACGGGCTACATGGTGTGTAGAGATATTAACAATTTCCGATAACAGCAAATCTTAAAAAATGGCGGAGAAAAAAAACACCTTGAAAAATCCACCAAATTGTTGTGTGTGAATCCGGCCAAAGTGTTTTTTTTTCTGTTGATTGTTTCTGTGCTTCACTTGAATGTAACAAAATAGTATTGAATGAGTTTTGCCATCATGTTGAGATTTCAGTTTCACAGATATCTGCTATTTTTGTTATTTGCATGGTCGGTTTCATATTTCAATGATCTTTTCACATGGTTCAGTAGTAGTTTCTGATCATACAAATGTCTCAAATTCTCAGAAAAAGACGTTTATCAAAACACCCCTTTGCATATTGAAGCCGGAGGAACTGCGACTAGCCATACATTTCATTCATATGTATATAATAAATGGACAGGGAAGGTCCTTGAGATATTCTTTTTGTTAGTAGTTGTCTGTTCTGACTATAACGGCAGGTCAATGAGAGAACACTTAATGGCCTTATGCACACCAACATTGAAAAAAATGGACGTTAAAAAAGGATGAAACAGACCATTTTTAAAAAACACTAAAATAGGACATGTCCTATTATATAACAGATGTGGTTCAGTGGACATTAAAAAATGGACATGTTTATGTACCCATTGACTTCTATGGTTCTACAAATAGACATGTGATGGATGTTAAAAATAAGTCCATCACACGTCCGTTTTTCACAGTCGTGTGCATGAGGCCTAAGGCTATAGTTTTGAGTTGTTAGGAATAGTTCACTTTCAGTATTGTTTGGGTGTTCTTCCTTACCATTTCTCTTGGTTTAATCACAAAAGGTGTGATGCAAGATGACCATCTTTATATAGACATATTTCTGTCACACAATGTTGAGAGTGGCTTATTCTATATGTGTGGAAACTCTGTGGTTGTGGTTTTCCATTGCAGGATAGCAGGGGTTTTGCTAGTATTATTTATGGTATTTTATTTTGTGAGAAACTGGAGTCCTTAAAGGGGTTGTCCAGGTACCGGGGTCAGTGAAAAGAATGAAAAAAAAGAATCATATTCAACTTTTCCCCGTGCTCTGGTGCCTCCCAGCGTCCTCCCGCTCCATTGTTGTCTTCCATCAGAAGTCCCTGCTGCACATGACCGCTGAGGCCAATCAGCATCACTACCTGTTACGTCCCGGGGTCTTCTGCTGAGGCCTCTGATTGGCCTTAGTGGTCACATGACCATGGCCAATCAGTGGCTTCAGTGAAATGGATCTGGGACATCATAGCCGGCAAGCAGTTTCACTTTGAGAAGTCGCTGGAGCAAGAGTACCGGACCACGCTGGGAGGACACCAGAGTACCGGGGATTTCTAGTTTACTTTTTTCACCTCCCCCAGCCAATTTTAAAAAATAATTGATTTGCCTGGACAACCTCTTTAACCAAATCTAAGAATGGGCACATCTGAATATTCTAGTTGTTGAAAAATATTAACTTGATATCTTATAAATAGGATATTACATGGGAATTTTTTGCTAATGCTGGCATGTATCTACATGCAATGGTCATATGCAGGTGCAATGGATGACTGGCCTGGAAGCACCTGCAATACAGGAGTAACAGCTTTCTAACCCAGTGGCTATTGAAGGAATGTACCATACAAATGTATCTATGTTATTGTTTAAATTAAGTTTTATGTCAAAGATATTTAAAAAAAAAAAATTGCGATGCATTGGTGCCACGTTTTTTCCTACAGCACTTTTTTGCTGTGGCCTGCTACGTGAGGCCTTAGCCTAAAATGGTTAGAAAAAATAAAAAAGACATAACTCACCAATCCCCCACACTGCTCTGCTTTAGACATTACCTGGTTTCCCTGCTGGTCTCTGCTTCCTGCTGCTGTGATGTCGTGAAGGAGGAATGACATGTGACCAATCAATGACTGCGACACTGTAGGGGTGCGGGATTGGTGAGTTGAGTATGGCTTAATTTTATTTTTGTACACTAATCTGTTTTGCTAAATATTTTGTATCTGGGCAACATCTATAATGAAAAGAGAATGGATGTCACATTTAATGGATGAATAAATATTATAGTTTTATAGCATAGTTCTTTTCATGGATACCCCACCTTCCTTTATTTTCTGTTTACTTTCACTCTGGGCAATGTTGGAATAAAATCTGTTGTTACCTGGAAACAATCAACAAGTTGCTGCTAACAAACGTGTTATCATTCTCTCTATATACAGTGGGGAAAAAAAAGTATTTAGTCAGCCACCAATTGTGCAAGTTCTCCCACTTAAAAAGATGAGGCCGGCCTGTAATTGTCATCATAGGTAGACCTCAACTATGAGAGACAAAATGAGAAAACATATCTAGAAAATCACGTTGTCTGATTTCTAAAGAATGTATTTGCAAATTATGGTGGAAAATAAGTATTTGGTCAATAACAAAAGTTCATCTCAATACTTTGTTATATATCCTTTGTTGGCAATGACAGAGGTCAAACGTTTTCTGTAAGTCTTCACAAGGTTGGCACACACTGTTGCTGGTATGTTGGCCCATTCCTCCATGCAGATCTCCTCTAGAGCAGTGATGTTTTGGGGCTGTCGCTGGGCAACACGGACTTTCAACTCCCTCCAAAGGTTTTCTATGAGGTTGAGATCTGGAGACTGGCTTGGCCACTCAAGGACCTTGAAATGCTTCTTACGAAGCCACTCCTTCGTTGCCCTGGCGGTGTGCTTGGGATCATTGTCATACTGAAAGACCCAGCCACGTTTCATCTTCAATGCCCTTGCTGATGGAAGGAGGTTTGCACTCAAAATCTCACAATACATGGCCCCATTCATTCTTTCATGTATACGGATCAGTCGTCCTGGTCCCTTTGCAGAGAAACAGCCCCAAAGCATGATGTTGCCACCCCCATGCTTCACAGTAGGTATGGTGTTCTTTGGATGCAACTCAGCATTCACTCTCCTCCAAACACGATGAGTTGCGTTTCTACCAAACAGTTCTACTTTAGTTTCATCTGACCATATGACATTCTCCCAATACTCTTCTGGAACATCCCAATGCTCTCTAGCAAACTTCAGACGGGCTCGGATATGTACCAGCTTAAGCAGGGGGACACGTCTGGCACTGCAGGATATTAGTCCCTGGCAGTGTAATGTGTTACTGACGGTAGCCTTTTGTTATGTTAGTCCCAGCTTTCTGCAGGTCATTCACTAGGTCCCCCCGTGTGGTTCTGGGATTTTTGCTCACCTTCTTGTAATCATTTTGACCCCACGGGGTGAGATCTTGCGTGGAGCCCCTGATCGAGAGAGATTATCAGTGGTCTTGTATGTCTTCCATTTTCTAGTTATTGCTCCCACAGTTGATTTCTTCACACCAAGTTGCTTGCCTATTGCAGATTCAGTCTTCCCAGCCTGGTGCAGGTCTACAATTTTGTTTCTGGTGTCCTTCCACAGCTCTTTGGTCTTCACCATAGTGGAGTTTGGAGTGTGACTGTTTGAGGTTGTGGACAGGTGTCTTTTATACTGATAACAATTTCAAACAGATGCCATTACTACAGGTAATGAGTAGAGGACAGAGGAGCATCTTAAAGAAGAAGTTACAGGTCTGTGAGAGCCAGAAATCTTGCTTGTTTGTAGGTGACCAAATACTTATTTTCCACCAAAATTTGCAAATAAATTCTTAAAAAATCAGCCAATGTGATTTTCTGGATTTGTTTTCTCATTTTGTCTCTCATAGTTGAGGTCTACCTATGATGACAATTTCAGGCCTCTCTCATCTTTTTAAGTGGTAGAACTTGCACAATTGGTGGCTGACTAAATACTTTTTTCCCCACTGTAGTACTTTGATTGTACCCAACTGTAAATGGCAAGTGAGTCTGATTTTCACATGTATTAACACTTTATGGTGTTTAAATATTTATACCTGCTGTTTATTATGGAATCTTTCATGCAAGTTTTCCAGTTACTGCAAACATGTTTTCAGCAATTTGAACTTAAGTATGGGAAAATAATGAAGATATATTATTTATTGACTGATTACCCTATTTAGGGCAATTGTTGCAGAGGGATAAAAGCCAAAACCCCTACAATTTTGGGTCAGAAACATGTAGGTTTTTTTGGCCCTTTTTCTGTAGTCTCTTAGCCCCCCGCCTAACTTCTAACTAATTTACTCTACCAAAAATGTATATTTACCCTGATCGCAGAGGCGGTCAACCCAGGCACATTTTCTGATTTTCTGGAGACGTTCCATTTCACTGTTTCCAGAAACGGAACATCACTAATACTACCCCCACAGCCCATCATACTTACCTGTCTTCCTGTCCGTATCTTCTGGCCATGGAATGTCATTTCCTTCAGGGGGGCCGGCTCCTCCTCTTCTTTCTGCCGGACTCCCATGCTTGCGCAATAGAGCCAAAGTGCCAGCATATCGCACAGGCGCCAGCAGACATCAAGAGGAGAAGTAGCCGGCTGCACAGACGAAAGGGATCTCCCATGCCCAGAAGATCCGGACAGGAAGACAATATCTGGTGCCAATGGTATCCATTGTACTATGTATTCAGCAGAATATATAATGAGATGTGAATGGAATCATATTATTGATTTTTTTTCCATTAAAGATCTTTATTATTACTTGTATGCATAGTACCAACATATTCCAAAGAACTGCACAGATATTGTCAGCCACTGTTCCATATAGGAACAATCTACATTCCCTATCAGTGTGTTTTTGGAATGTGAGTGGAAACAAACACAAACATGGGAAGAACATAGAAAATCCTTGCAAATGTTGTCCTTGGTTGGATTCAAAACTAGGACTCTAGTCCTACAAGGCTACAGTGCTAACCACTGAGCCACTATGCTGCTCTCTCATCTATCTATCTATTTATCTATCTATCTTATTTGCTCTTAAAGAACTTTATTTTTTATTTTTTTCGTTTACTTGTACTGTGCACATAATATATAAAAACACATATATTATTAAACACATTATATATAGGATCCCAATCTAAATTCCTTATCGGTATGTCTTTGGAGTGTGGGAGGAAACTGGAGAACCTGGACGAAACCAATGCAAACATGGGGAGAACATACAAAACTCCTGCAAATGTCTTCCTTAGATAGATTATGCAAGATTCCAGTGCTGCAAGGCCACCATGCTGTTTTGACCTTAGTTATAGCTTTAAAAATATTCTTTTAATTTTTACATTTGCTACATTTATCTCTACAGTTAAAAATCCATTCATGAGTCAGGGAAAAATGAGTGACAACCCCTGTGGGATAGTAAAGGCTGCCATATAAGTTGACACTCAGCTTTTTCAAAACAGATATAATAAAGAAATCCCTAAATAATTTTTTTTAATAAATGTATTTTTTTAAAGAATTATAGAATATAACATATTTGGTGTGATGGTCCAAAGTCTGCAAGTTCTTCTAACAATTGGACATGCAAAAAAGCAGATTTGGATGCAAAGTCTACTCTTCGTTTCATGTTGTATAAATGGTAACTCCGCACTGAAACGACCTCTGAGCATCACTAACCCACTGACGGTCATTTTTTTGCCATGATGTTTCAAGTTTCTTATGGCGCAGACAATGTTTTATTTATGACAAGCTGGACAAACTCTGAAGACGTTGCTTAGATTTACGTTCTCCTTTGGTTTAAAGCTCGTTATTCTCCTCTGTATCACAAATGACTCCTGCAGACAGAGGAGACTGCCGGGAGGTGTAATGGGACACAGACTCTTTATTTGTCAAATCTAAGTGTTCCACTGAATATTGCCCATCTATCTGCGGCGCTATAATATGACCATCGGGTCTATTGTGTCTTCAGAAACATCCTTCGAGTCTATCCGGTATCTTTATAGGGTTATTATTTTGTTTCCAGATTTAGTGAAAGAATAAGGATCATCAAAAAATGATCTGGAATAGAAAAATGTGACATGTCTCATTGAATCCTACTTTGCAGGGTACGTTTCTATAATTGGAACGTCCTGTGTCTGCGCTAGCCTGTCACTGTGGGCACCAAAGGCTGTAACTGTGTTTTATAGCAACCACTGTTTTCTCTACTTTGCCGGAGTTGAAGAAAGTCTATTGAACACAAGTTCTTGTTATTTCCTAGCAGACTGCCTAATTGGTTCAAATGATGCACTCTTGACAGAGCACTATACA
Organism: Leptodactylus fallax; assembly: GCA_947044405.1. Lineage (NCBI taxonomy): Eukaryota > Metazoa > Chordata > Amphibia > Anura > Leptodactylidae > Leptodactylus > Leptodactylus fallax. The sequence continues at coordinate 5,234,437 of CAMRHE010000081.1, read as the reverse complement.
AATTTGCATGTTGCCCTGAGGAATGAAGGAAGAGCTGGCAGCGAGCACACCTTCTATTGCATTATGCAAATGCCAGGCAGCGTGCACTTGTTAAGTTTTTAACTTTTCATGTGCTGTCATCTGAGCTTATAAGACAATTGTCTAAATGCTGGTGTTTCAGATGTTCTCACAATGCATAAATATAACTCTCACAGATAAAGGCTGCGATCTGCCAATCTCAGATTTTTGTACCGTTAGATGTGGACAGCAACTGTGCCCTAATGGCCACCCAAGGACAAACCTGCCTTAAAAATCAGCACAAATTGAATCAGATTATCAGTATGTGTCACTTTTGCTACAGTTTCCCAACTTCTTGGGTCCTTAATATATACATTCCACTTCCAGTTTAGAGCCAGTTTATTTATTGTATCAGAAGATGATATCCCTGATTTAGGGTTCATACACACGGCATTGGTGTGTGCCTGGACCCAGCAATGGTTTAGGATACAAGTTAGGATGAAACATGCCACTATCATTTCTGAAAGATTATACATAAATCTGCTCCTTCATAAGTCAGAGGCATACAAACCTACAGTATAGGCCTATTGCAAACTATGGGTGTTATATTATGGAGCCATACAACATGGTCAACACCATGAGTCTTAAAAGGGATTTCCAGGACTTTTGTATCGATGACCTATCCTTAGTGGAGGTCCAATTTCTGGCACCCTTGCCAATCAGCTAAAGCTCGGGAATACGCAATATGTAATGGGAAAGAGCTGCAGTACCATGCTGGAACCCTGCACAGTGGACTGAGCTTTTAGAATTCGGTCCGCTCATCAGGTCATCGGTGGAGGTTCTATGAGCTGGATGATGACTTACTATATTCTAAAGAACTGAAAACCCTCTTTTAGGCTACTTTGGCTCTATTCTGAGACTCCCCTGTAGCCTATCAACGTTACATGGTGTCTGTACTCCACAAAATATACAACACTCTATAGTTTGTTATAGTTATGGCATCCATAGGAGTGATTCTTGAAAATAATATTTTAGGGATCTGTGATTATTTCTATAAGAGTTATACTTTAAGCCTTCACTTCCATGTTGACATGGGCTTATACTTTTACTCCTTATTCAGATAGATTATGGATCTGTGTGGGATTCATGCATTTAGTCCACAAAATAAACTGGAGCAAGTGGAACACCATCCTGTTTTTAACACATAAAATATGACTGAACAAAGTGTCATACTCTCATCGGTCCATATGAGCAATGTCCATTTACAGCAAAACACAGTTTGAAGTATGCACATTCTCCCATCTTCATCTTAAAAAATCTAAGCTATTTTTTAGTTATATTTTTATGAGAAATGTAAACTATATCTGATTTTGTGTGGCCTCATAGAAATGCATAGTGTGGTGTACACTCACATTAGTGCAGCAATCCCAAGCGTTTTCTCAACCTGAAGCCATAGCCTAAAGTATACAAAATGCCATGACTAGTATTTAATATCATTGCCAAGATTTATAGTTTGTATTTTATTGCTATATATAACATCAGGTGGAGGAATTTGATATTAAATAATGTCAAAAAGACTTTCTACTGCTCCGGAGTCATTGAAATTTGTTAATAAAATGGTGCCATCTAGTGATGAAACCAGGGCCTGTAGCTGGCCAATACTTGTGAGTAGTCTGAGTGTAATGGAATATTATTACTACTCAGTGTTCACACACATGATTTATTATCAGGGATGAACGGTGGGACAGTAAGAGCATGAAAGGAGGTACAAACATAATTTACTATTCTCCTACAAGATACTTTTGTCTTCTACAAACCTGAACAAATCTGAATTTCCCCATTGTGGGACTATTAAAGGACTATTATTATTATTATTATTATTATTATTATTATTATTATTATTATTATTATTAAGTATTTCCTTGAAATGAGTTCCTAATGAATCATAGCTGATATTCCAGATATATAGGACCTTGTTACAAATTTTGGACAGTTTTGTATTATACATAAATTTATATGAAAAATAGCTTTTAGGCTGGGCCCTATGTGGCGTAAACGCCGCGGATTGGCCGTGTCGGAAACACCGCAAAAAAAAAAGACAGGGCATTTTACAGTCACTGCAAAGTGGATGGGACTCTAGTGAATCTCATTCACACAATATGAAAAAATATGTGCAGCAGACACACTGCGATTTCCAAAACCGTCGCGGTTTTGGAAATCACAGCATGTCAGTTATACCTACGGAAACGCCGGCGGTTTCCCTATAGGTATAATGGAAGCAGAAAGTCCACAGAGATAACCTCTGTAGACTTTCTGTGGAAAGCTGCGGGAAAAACCGCAATGCGTTGTCACCACGGTTTTTCCCACAGCGTTTTTTTTGCTGTGAACTGCTACATGGGGCCTTAGCCTTAAACAAAAATTTGCCTTCCGAATCATTTTAATGTGTTAAAAGTGACAGTGATATCAACTGTACAATGCATTTACCAAATCTTGTATGACATATATTTTAGAATCCTAACATGAAAATAGGCCCAAAGAGACAATTAACATATTGACATGACAAGAATAGATATATTAATGATACTTGGGTCACAAATATAAATTGTAGTGGTAGTGGACCATAGTCTGGCACTAAGTATGGCTGGAAGTCACCAGGCTCAGTAGAAAGTAATCTGTCATACTGGAAACTTCAGACAAGTCCTCAACTAATGTCTGGACCAGTTGCCCTATCACTCAGTACAAAGCTAGTTACAGGGTTTGGAGTTGTGTCCAGTCATTTTGCAGTCTCGGGGCTCAAGTACATGACTGTATAGAGAGCTATTATTTTTCTGTGGTTGTGTACATGTAAAATTACAACATGCCCTAGCCTCAGATACTATATATGAACCAAGTGCTTCTAGATATTATGTCATTCACATAGAGCCCTATGGGATAACTACACTACATCATGGAATACGGTTTGACCTGTTCTTGGGAATATCATCTGATACCCATATACTGTAGAACAATATAGAGATGTACTGATGTGTATTGGTGTGAGATGCAAAGCGTACTGTTTTCTGCAGCAGTCTCTGTTTCTTTCCTTTCATTCTCCACAGATTTCTAATGTGACCTCTCACCTGACATCTCTGCGATCTTCTGTCTGTCTTGCTAAAAACTAAATTCAGCAGAGAAATTAGAGTGAGGCTAAGGCCCCACGTAGTGAGCTGCAGCCAAAAAGCACTGCGGAAAAGACTGCGGCGGAAACGCATCATGTTTTTTTTTTTCCGCAGCACTTTTCACAGAAAGTCCACAGAATTTTTTTCTGTCCCTATTATGCCTATACGGAAACTGCCAGCATTTCCATAGGTATAATTGACATGCTGTGATTTACAAAAGCGAAACGTTTTTTGAAATCCAGCATTTCTACTATGGATTTTTTTCTGCAATGTGTGGTTGGGATTAGACAGAACCCCATTCACTTTGTAGGTACTGTAATACGCTGCGTTTTTGCAACGTGGGGCCATGTCTTAAATGTCAATTTAGTGGGTGGGTGGGGTATGAAAAGAGCCTGAGAAGTAGAGCAAGAGGAATTTTAATCTAAAAAGATATATTACACAGTTTCTTACATTCGCTCATATTATTGATTTATGCAAAATGTGTTGAAAAGTTAGTGACCATTTAAGAAGTATATCTCAGAATTTACAATTCTTAGGATTGTACTGCAATTAGTAATATATGTATAAATTAATACAGTTGCTGTTGAGTTGTATAGCTATACATCAGATATTATACATCACTACACCAGCAGAATCCGTGGCAAGATGGAGCAGAATGCTGATTTTTTTTTCAGCGTCCTAGTGCGATTTCTACCTCCCATTGAAAACAGTGGGTAGCCGATTCGGGATCGGAACCGCCCCCAAATCTGCAGCAGATTTCTACATGTGAATGTACCCTCGTGACTTCTCTGCCCAATAAAACATCAGTGGAGCTACTGTATAAAAGACACCAGATTGTTGGGGAAGTAGCTGTTATAGACTTTTCATTAGAACCTGCTCCTGTTGCTAAATACTATACCTTCTGAATGTCTGGAATAGAAGATGGACCCTCCGATGTAAAATACCTTCCCATTTGTTTCTACCAGTCCAATTCTCTGAGTACATCCAATAATCATTTCCACTAATTATATTCACTAATCTCTCCGCACTTCACTCCGGCTTCATGCTTTCTTCCTGAGCTATTTTTTTAATTTCTAAATGAAATGATCTGATTGAATACAAATGATTTCAGATAGAAGTGTTCTGTAACATTCATGATTTCATTAGGCCAGATAAGTAACTGGCGGTTGATAAATATGTGAGTATTAAAGGGTATATACATTAGTGTTATGTGAATTATTTACTATTTTCTAAATGTTAGTATGAATACATTTTTAGAACTCATTTTTTTTTACCCTTGAATGAGCCACATTATACTGTATTTTACTACATTATATTTGGAAGCTCCATACATTATAATTTCCTAATATATTGCTACTCAAAAGATTCCCTTTATGTGTAGTGGCAATGTAAAATTAGGTCACTACATTTTAAGTAACAATATAAAATCTGTCTAACATATTATTAGGCCGCAGGGTTACCATTAGAGGACATTCATTTGGTTCCTCTTCTATAAACTATAGTGAAAGACAACTGCAGATCACTGGCGTAACTACAGAAGTTGCAGTGGTGGCAGCTACGACAGGGTCCATATGCCAGGGACCCACAAATCATCCTTACCACTTTAAAGGTGCTACTACACATATGTGCTTAACACATTTTTTGAAGCCACACATGTGTTTTGCATGTTTGATCATTGTTAGTGATTTTCATTGGTATAAAAAAACTTTTTTGGTCTCCTTTCTGATTTCCTTTAATGGCTGTGAATCTGGGAACTGTAAATTTATTACCCCTACCCACTGGTGCACTAAAGCGAGACAGGTGAAGAGGATTTATGGTACACAACACAACATATCATTGCCAGAAAGGGGGGAAATTAACCTTAGGTCAGCATATAGGTAAGAGGAGCTTCTGTGGAGGGAGGCTGTGGCACAAAAGGGGGGGCACTGTCAGGAGATAGGAAGCTTGTGTGCAAAGACATGTTGTAAATAAGTCTTTATATTGGTCTAGGACCAGAAAGAGAAGGAATGGGAAATGTAAATGCAGCTTAAAAGTACGTACAGATGGGATGCAGCTTACAGAGAAGGCCTAAACTTAACTTTTGCACCAGGGTCCATGAGACTTTTCTTGCACCCCTAATGCAGAGACCTTAGCATGTTCATGTATTATATGGGTGCTCATTTATTTAATTGGGCACAGGAAATACTACATTTTACCACCAGGAAGTAGAGGCTTGTGATTTACCCCAACCTCAGTGGTGTCAGTCAAGCCAGACTTAGAGTGTTTAGGGTATGGGCACCGGGATTATTCTGTTGAACAGATACTATAAGATAATTTTCATGCAGCGTGTGCAAGGATAAAACTGATACAAAAACGAACATATTTAAAAAGTTAAAAAATACAGTATAAGCCAGTAGTAATGGTTTAGGGACATAAAATGTAATGAATAGTTTTGTTTCACCTTGTTCCTATTTGAATACCAGAGAACTTCATTGAATCTCCATTGGCAAAGAATGATCCTATTGCTATTTTGTCTGGAAAAAAATATATTTTGTCTTACTCTGTGTTATTTCAGTCCAAATTGGCCAGTTGGCAGAATATAGATGAATTATACAGTAGACTATATTTTGTGACTGGTGGGAGGAGATCATGTTTTAGTGTGCTTACAGAAGAAAATCTGATAATGGGTGTTTATTAGGAAATGCTGCAGTTCTCTAATATATTATTAAAGTGTCCCCCAAAAATAGGTCTTCACCCTAAAAGATTTCTGAAATGACATTTAGTAAGCTATGAAAAAAATCATGGTATTAAATGGTTACTCTGTTTCAGAATACAAGTTTTTTTTATTACAGAAATATTATAGTTTCAGAAAAAATGTCTTGTTAGCTTCTCTCTTCATCGGATATTTCTATTAAGGCTCCTATTTTTCCGTTTCCCGTGTAAAACAGGAGGATAATTGCAGATGCATAATTGATGCGTGCAGTGACAGAATATGGAAAAGCGTTCCATTAGGAAGGTCACCTCATTAGCATACATTACATTCAACAAGATTGCTCTTTGACCTGCAATTTATTAACGGGTTAGACCGGCCTCACCACTTGCCGGCTGAGCACATCGCTGCACCAAGACTTCTGTGAGAAGATTACAACTTTTTTATGAGTGCAGTGGAAAGTATCCAGGGCCGCAAAAACCACTTGACTACATGTATCAGAAAGTCATTTGCCTCTTTATTCATCTAATGGAAACAGACATTTGGAAAGGAAAGTCATGTTAATTGACTATTTCAAGGCTTTCCTGAACAAGTGAAAATGCATTGCAAGCAAATATACTATAAGTGAAATTTAAGTAGTAGACTGTGTGTTTGCAAAATTTTCATTAAAGATTACAAAAAGGTATATTTTGAGAAAGGTTTTCTTATTTTCCGCTGATGGTATCAGTTTCTGCATTTTTTTAGAAACATGTTCATGCAATATGCATCCTTCATATCTACCATGTATTGTCAGATGCATGCACTCTCTAACGTGACATACCTACAGCTTCATATTACAGACTGATGGACATTACATGTGCTGCTATGATACCTTTGTGAGAAACTATTCTCTCTTCAATAATATGTTATAATACAGTTGACAAAGTCCATTGGATAAAGATTTCATTTTTAACATTTAGGAGTCTGTGAAAACTGCACAACAGTTCTCGAGGGAACTGTGCTGAATTGGTTGCCATTTTTCCTAAAACAGGTATAAGTCAACGGAAGCTGACAAATCATAGGCTTAAAGGATGGTCCAGGCTACATTAAAAACTCACAGGGGGCAGGGGTAAAGTCAAAAACACGATACTCACCTACCCCATGTCCTCAGTTTGGGTGAAGTGTTGCTCATTCTTTCCAGTCCATGGAATTCCAGGGTCAGAAGTACTGAGGGTCAGGTGACTGTTGCAGCCAATCACCGCTACCCAGCATGTGGTCGCTGAGTCCAGTGATTGGCCATAGTGGTCATCTTCAATCTTTGACCCTTTGGCTGTCCATGGACTGGAGGAAACGGGGGAAGCACAACCTGAACCAAAGATCCAGGGTAAGTATCATTTATTTTTTCATTTTACCCCAGCTCCAGTGAGATTGTAAGTTAGCTCAGACAACATCTTTAAATCATTTACTGATTTTATTCTGATTTTAAAGACCATTACACAATGTTTGTAAAATAAGCGTATCATGGAGGCCCTAGAGCTTAAATCATAACTTACCTTTCAACAAACTTTGTATAACTCTATTTTCCATTGCATTTTTAGCAGCATTCCCCTCAGTAGGCTCTATCTCCATAGACCAAACACGACAAGCAGAGAAGAATTTGCTCATCTAAGTCTCTTAGAAGCACTTAGAAGCATCAGAAGGATCATATTGGACATAATAGAAAAGTATTGATTCTGATTTGGAAAAAGCACTTGGAAGGAGATAGAAGCTATATAGACAATTGCAGTCTCTTCTGTGCCTATGCCTTCTCTCTCTCTCTCAGCTCCTGCTCACTCCTCTTCCTCACCTCTCCATAGACATCTGTTGTTAGCTGTAATCTTGTAATGCAACAAAATGGTATTCACTAGAAATTCAGGACAAAAGTCAGTTTCTAAATAAGTTTGGCACAAGAAGTACATGATAGAAAATAACAAAATAACCAACAACCATTATTTCAATCTTCCACTTCCCCCACCATTTTAGCAATACTGTTTTGGTGGTTCCCATCAAAACTTCATATACATTATTCATGTGACCACTGCAGGGGTTATTTGGAACTATGATATTTATCGCTGTGGCCTCTTTAGCACTTACCCAGCTCAACGCCATACATTGTGTAGTAACTATGCATGGTATTGCAGCTCAGCCACACTCATGAGCTGTGGGACTGAGCTGCAGCATGGTCATGTGATCAATGAACACAACATCTCTGCCTGGGAAGAGGAAGTGGAGCAAAATATCATAGCCTTGAATAACCCCTATAAGGTGATAATAGACATAGGATCAGCAGTTTTTAGTTTAAATAACAGTTTAAACTGTTGTTTAATTCCATTGAAATCTATAGGATTAAGTGTATTGGGCACCTTTACTTTGAGTCTACTTTAAGGGAATGTACCACCACTAATATCTCTCCTGAACCACTTATATGCTGTTGTAGAGGTGGTTAGTGGCATAGTGAACATAACCAGATACAGATAATTAACCTTTGATCCATATGTAAATTAGTTGTTTGGTGCAACCAGGGCATGGCTATATTTGCTGGAGCACCCTTTTTCACATTGGAACCTGTCAATCTTTATGTTAGGGGGTGGTTCTGGGTAGCAACCACAGGTGAAAATGTGTGCTCCAGTAAATGCAGTCACTTCCCAGCAGCTCATTTGGATATGGATTAAAAGTTGATTATCTGGGCAACAAGATTACACATTAAAGATATGTTCCATTTGCCTATAGCCAATCCTACAACACATATAGGTGGGTTTAGAAGCAATTCTGTTGGTGGGAGACTCCCTTTAAAAAGGTTGTATAGAATAAAACATGAACATGTCTGTCTTCTGTCAAGATCAGAACCGCACCTACCACAGGTTTTATTTAATATCGCAGCTCAGTCCCATTCACTTCAATAGAGCTGATGTACAAGAGAATAGGCATGTTAATGTACTTCTAAACTTGTACAATCCCTTTAAGTCCACTTTTGTCTCATTGCGATGAATATATACTTATTGAAAAGTAACCATAGGTATACATAAAAGAACATCTGGAAAAGACACCTTCTGTAAACTCTGTGAGCTTAATATGGGATAATTTCTCCCTTCACCAATGTACAGTGAAATGGCCCTTGCAAACAACATTAATATGCATACGGATCTGCATAATTAGCTGCCACAGGTAACCCCTCTCTGACTGCATGAACTGAGTTAATGCACAAATACTGGATTGGAAACGCTGCAAGCACATATCTCCGGTTCATAAAAGGAAATATTTGAATAATATGCAAATGAGCTGCAAGTTATTAACAGAGTGTCAAGGTTTGACAGTCTGTGTTATTGTGGAAATAAATGAGTTTTGACACAAATAATTTAGGTATGCATTGATTCTTAAGCAAACGTTATAATGAGATGTTATGCGGAAGAGCTAAAAGGGTTTGAAGACTATTAGTAAGAAAAAAAAAACACTGTATCAATTATTAATTTATTCATTAACATGGTTCAAAGTGTAAAACGTATGTCAGTATGAAGATATATATATCTATACATATGTTTATATATATATCTATATATATCTATATATATACATATATCATGAAAAACTGAATATGCCCTCTTTGAAGATAGGAGGTAATATCAGGACATTTAAAAAAAAAAAAGTCTAGCCCTTAGAAGGTCTAAAATGTCGGTAAATACAACCTCAGATACAACACATGATAAATTACATTGAGTCATTATTTATTTAAAAAAAACTACTCCAAACAGAAGCAGTTTATGAATATTTACGTACTTTCTTACTGCTTCGATAGATTTAGGAGGGTAAGTAGCAGCCAAGTGTTAGTAATCAAATGTCCCTGATTAATTGATCATAATCAAGTGTGATCATCTCGATAAAAGCAGATGTTTTGGCAGTCTGCTGGTCTGGAGCACTGAGGCACATTCTTACATAATGACAAGGTGTTAAGTCATCAGCAATGATCTTAGAGAAGCCATTGTTGCTGCCCATCAATCTGGGAAGGAATATAAGGCCATTTCCAAGCAGTTTGAAGTCCATCATTCTACAGTGAGAAAGCTTATTCACAATCGCAAAACACTGAAGACATGTTCTCATGAGTGGATGTCCCCACAAATTCACCCCAACATCAGTATAATGCTTAGAGAAACTGCTAAAACTGCTAAAGACTAGCAGCCTCGGTTAGCATGTGAAATGTTCAAGTTCATGACTGTACAATTAGAAAGTGACTGAACAAGGCTGGCTTGCCTAGAAGGGTTGCCAGGAGAAAGCCTATTCATAATTTAAACAGTAAGGGCTGGTTCACATCTGCGTTTGGTTTCCATTCGGGGAGTTCGCTTGGGGAGCCCTCCTAACGGAAACCTATACGCATGAAAAGCGGTTTACCTGTGAAACCACACGGACCCCATAGACTATAATGGGGTCCATGTGGTTTCCGCTTGGTTTCAACACGAAACATGCGGAGAGGAAAGTGCTGGTTTCGGCTGACCGCGGCGAAAACTCTGGGGGCGGAAAATTTTCCACCGTGTGAACACAACCTTACAAAGTTAGCAAACACAATTTACCATTAGAACACTGGAGTGATGGTTGCTGGAAATGGGCCTCTATACTGTACACCTATGTAGATATTGCATTAAAAACCAGATGTTTGCAGCTAGAATAGTCATTTACCACATTAACAATGTATAGAGTGTATTTCTGATTCATTTAATGTTATCTTCATTGAAAAAAACTGTGCTTTTCTTTCAAAAATAAGGACATTTTTAAGTGACCCTAAACTTTTGAACAGTAGTGTATATGTGCTGGTAGAATGTTTGTATATCCCCCAGCAGCCTTTCTGGTCAATAAGAGAAACAGCACTGAATATGTTGAGATCTGGTATTGATGCTTGAAGGCCATGTCCCTTGTTACTGGTAAGAGCATACAGCATCTGGGCAGAGCACAAAAATACAGTACAGTGCCCAACACAATACAGAAATACATTACCCAGATAGAAAGTTCCATACAAATGACCATAAGGTGCCACACATTGTCAAACCAATACCAATGAAGCGTCAGAAAGTGCCTAGATATGTCATATAGACAGTTCCCAGACAGAGCAATACCATGTACAGGTACATCTCAATAAATTAGAATATCTTTGAAACGTTTATTTATTTCAGTAATTAAAGTAAAAAAGTGACCTGCTATATTTTCTAGATTCTTTACACACAGAGTGTTCTATTTCAAGTGTTTTATTTCTGTAAATGTTGATTATGGATTACAGGTAATGAAAACCAAAATCTAAGAAAATTAAAATATTGTAAAAAAGTTCAGTATTGTAAATTCAGTGTGTCACCTGCCAAGGTTTTCTAAGCCTTTAAATGTTCCCTCAGTCTGGTTCAGTAGGACACACAGTCATGGAAGACGCTGATGTATTGTATTACTGAATCACTGAAATGATTGAACGTTCCAAAAATATTCTAATTTATTGAGATACACCTGTATATTAACATAGTACACACATTGCCCAGATAATTCTGTATCAATACACATATTACACTACACACTATCCAATCAAATACTGTATTATAACACACAATATTTTCAGCATATATTATTTATTAAGGTATATGTTTTGCAGGCAGTGATAGCATTGATATTAATATCAGCCTCATATCCATAACAAAAGAGTTCATTATGTATACTGGTTCAGCGAAGACTAAACTGCGCAACTGTGGCAGCACATGGGACTGTCAAACCCCATGGGTTCTCCCTTTTGACAACTGTAAAAAACCTAAAAAGACTACAGAATTCCATTTACATGTGAAAACATCATCTCATCTCACAGGGGCAACTGACTGGGGACAACTGTGGTAACATACAGATTATGTTACACGTCACATACAGAGTATGTTACATGTCTGAAGTCATCTATTATAGGCTTTATTACACATCCAGTGCTAAAATATGATTAAACTTTTATAGCAATGATGCATGGAATCGAGAAAAGAGATTCAGAGATAACAGAAGGCAAAATGGCACCTGATGCAATAGTCTTACATTGGCATTATGCCATTCTTAGTTAGTAAGCCACACTTTAAGAGACCACTGATAGTATATTTCTATGATGCTATAGTAGTTTGAAGGTGACAAATCAAAGTACCGAGATTACATACTCCTACAGTGCCTCCGACACAGATGTCAATGTAGCCTTACTGATGAATTATAAATGTTACATTTTAGGGTATAATTATTTTGGAACTGGCTCTTGCGTGAAAAAAAAAACTTCAGGTTTCCATCTTTCTTATCTCAAAACAGCTAAACATTTACAAGTGATGTGCCCCTTCTTAGTGTTTGTCTCTGCAAATTTTTCCTATGTTTTCTGGTTAAAATCTACAATCCATCTACCTCTTCTCTCACATATGTATTCACCTATAGTTTACAGTGTGTGGAATCAGAGTTGAGACAATTTTATCAAATAACAGAGATAAAATGCTGGTACTTTAAATATGTGCTATACATTTCCCCAGTTATTTATAGAATAAGTTATGTTCCTTTCTTCGGCAGCATCTCTAATCTTGCGTCCTACAGATACACATGCAAAGCCAACAGCTGAACATAAACCTTTCTTTAGTGCCCTTAAGGAATCCATCTGCATCATTCTGTACTGGGACACAGACTTAAGAGATTCAGGAGACCAAACAGCAGATCAACTGTTCCAGGAGACAGTTGAGATAAAGTTCACATACATTATTTCCCAGGATATATTTCCTTTAAATGAAAATACCACAATTATTATTCTTATTAATATTATTATTATGCAGATCATCTGACCACACAGGGGCATAGCTATAAGGGGTGCAGAGGTAGCAATAATAATAATAATAACTTTATATAGCGCCAACATATTAAGCAGGACTTTAAAAATCAGAGGACACATGAACAGACAATATGAGACATTACAATGTGACAAAGAATTTAACATATCAAACAGTAGGAGTGAGGGCCCTGCTCGCAAGAGCTTACATTCTATGAGGAGATAGCGGGACACAAGAGGTCAGAGGGCTTGTTTGCTACAATGGTCCAGCCATCTTTTAATAAATAAGGTCATATAACTGAAGCTGTATGAGCCTGTCACCAGCCGGTATCTGTGAATATACAAATACTAAGTGCAGGGAGTACAGTGTAATTTCTAGATGGAGGGATCAGGATCTAAGGAATAGAGGAGGAAGGATAGAATAGAATAAGAAATGTTAGTGTAGTGTACAGAGGTGAAGAACAATGTGATCAGGTCATGTGATAAGCTGCCTAAACATATGTAATTTTAGGGCAGTTTTGAAGCTGCTGCAGTTGGGTATTAATCGGATTTTCCAGGGTAAAGCATTCCAGAGCACCGCTGCAGCTCGAGAAAAGTCTTGGAGATGGGAATGGGATGTTTGGATAACAGAGGATGCAAGTCTATGATCATTTCAGAACGGAGAGGTTGGTTAGGACGTTAGACAGTTACGATGTAGGAGATATAGAGAGGTGCAGCACTATGAATGGATTTGTGGGTCAATGTGATAATTTTATATTGTATTCTGTGATGGATGGGCAACCAGTACCTTGACTGACACAAGGTAGATGCGTCTGTGTACCGGTTTGACAGAAAGATGAGTCTGGCGGCTGCATTCAGGACAGATTGTAGAGGGGAGAGTTTAGTAAGAGGAAGCCCAATTAGAAGAGAATTGCAATAGTGAAGACGAGAGAGAATCAGAGCGACAATGAGGGTATTTGATGTTTCCACGGTGAGAAAAGGGCAAATTTTAGAGATGTTTTTGAGGTGCAGGTGGCAAGAGTGTGCAAATACCTGAATATGTGGGGTGAAGGCGAGATCTGAATTAAATACACCCCCAAGACAGTGGGCATGCCGCCTCGGGGTAATAGTAAGGCCACAGACAGAAATGGAGATATCAGGGTTAGGTCGGTTATTGGATGGAGGGAACACAAGAAGTTCAGTTTCACTTCAGGGGGCCCAAAGGCCTCTCTACTACATAAGAAGATACCAGTATTATAGACAGCATATCGTAAGTACGAGCCCCATTACATATTTTATACTTGGTCTCTGGAGTTTCAAGTACCGCCTCTGTGAACATATTAGAGCTATGTGATATATACTGTAGTATAAGTGATGATAGCTAGAGAGGCTACATGATCTTCTTTGATGCCAATTGATAAACCACTAGTTGTATTAACCACTTTCAGACTTCCTGCTAGTTGTATTATACATCCATCGCACTGTTAACCCTGCAAGGACATACCTGTACTTCCTTGCAGTATTAGGATTCCCCTGACTCTCCCACAGAGAAGGCAGAGATTAGTTATTGCCATTGTCTATTATGATCTTTAAATAAAATGTTATAGTCCTCAAAACTGCATGTATAAAAGAACCCAAAAATGTGTCTGGTCCTGAACCAAGAAAAATGGCCTGGTTCTAAAGTGGTTAAAGGGACAGTCTCACTAAGACAACACCTTTCCATATGGCTAATTAGGGCACAATAGAAGGAGATCTTTCTGTCAAGATCTCCCCCAATGATCTGATCTGCCTACAGCCTCTGCTTATAATACGTGCACACACGCTGCCTGCCTGTCTTGTAGAGGACCAGGGCATGACCCCAGTAATCTGTCTTCAGCTATCCCCTACACTCCTGGATTATGTAAGGCACCTTTTCCTATGTGAAGGTGCCTGTGCAAAAAGCCTCCTACCGATTCTGTAAAGTTAGATTATCTATTCATTTACAGTGCCTTGCGAAAGTATTCGGCCCCCTTGAACTTTTCAACCTTTTGCCACATTTCAGGCTTCAAACATAAGGATATAAAATTTTAATTTTTTGGTGAAGAATGAACAAGTGGGACACAATCGTGAAGTGGAACGAAATTTATTGTATATTTTAAACTTTTGTAAAAAATAAAAAACTGAAAAGTGGGGAGTGCCAAATTATTCGGCCCCCTTAAGTTAATACTTTGTAGCGCCACCTTTTGTTGCGATTACAGCTGCAAGTCTCTTGGGGTATGTCTCTATCAGTTTTGCACATCGAGAGACTGAAATTCTTGCCCATTCTTCCTTGGAAAACAGCTCGAGCTCAGTGAGGTTGGATGGAGAGCGTTTGTGAACAGCAGTTTTCAGCTCTTTCCACAGATTCTCGATTGGATTCAGGTCTGGACTTTGACTTGGCCATTCTAACACCTAGATATGTTTATTTGTGAACCATTCCATTGTAGATTTTGCTTTATGTTTGGGATCATTGTCTTGTTGGAAGATAAATCTCCGTCCCAGTCTCAGGTCTTTTGCAGACTCCAACAGGTTTTCTTCCAGAATGGTCCTGTATTTGGCTCCATCCATCTTCCCATCAATTTTAACCATCTTCCCTGTACCTGCTGAAGAAAAGCAGGCCCAAACCATGATGCTGCCACCACCATGTTTGACAGTGGGGATGGTGTGTTCAGGGTGATGAGCTGTGTTGCTTTTACGCCAAACATATCGTTTTGCATTGTGGCCAAAAAGTTAGATTTTGGTTTCATCTGACCAGAGCACCTTCTTCCACATGTTTGGTGTGTCTCCCAGGTGGCTTGTGGCAAACTTTAAACGATACTTTTTATGGATATCTTTGAGAAATGGCTTTCTTCTTGCCGCTCTTCCATAAAGGCCAGATTTGTGCAGTGTACGACTGATTGTTGTCCTATGGACAGACTCTCCCACCTCAGCTGTAGATCTCTGCAGTTCATCCAGAGTGATCATGGGCCTCTTGGCTGCATCTCTGATCAGTCTTCTCCTTGTTTGAGATGAAAGTTTGGAGGGACGGCCGGGTCTTGGTAGATTTGCAGTGGTCTGATACTCCTTCCATTTCAATATGATCGCTTGCACAGTGTTCCTTGGGATGTTTAAATTTTGGGAAATCTTTTTGTATCCAAATCCGGCTTTAAATTTCTCCATAACAGTATCACGGACCTGCCTGGTGTGTTCCTTGGTCTTCATGATGCTCTCTGCGCTTTAAACTGAACCCTGAGACTATCACAGAGCAGGTGCATTTATACAGAGACTTGATTACACACAGGTGGATTATATTTATCATCATTAGTCATTTAGAACAACATTGGATCATTCAGAGATCCTCACTGAACTTCTGGAGTGAGTTTGCTGCACTGAAAATAAAGGGGCCGAATAATATTGCATGCCCCACTTTTCAGTTTTTTATTTTTTACAAAAGTTTAAAATAATCAATAAATTTCGTTCCACTTTACAATTGTGTTCCACTTGTTGTTGATTCTTCGCCAAAAAATTAAAATTTTATATCCTTATGTTTGAAGCCTGAAATGTGGCAAAAGGTTGAAAAGTTCAAGGGGGCCGAATACTTTCGCAAGGCACTGTATGTCCTCCACCTGTATACTCATGCCTGACCCTGTTCTGCTGCCCTGAGCTCTGCTAGTTGTATCGTTACGACAGAATTCCACCTGCCCCTACCTTTTCTTGTCCACGTCCCTATCCCATTCAGTGCCACACACTGGTGTCTCTTGACCCTTCCAGGTCACTAAACTGGGACTTTTGAGGTAGAAACCTGATTTCTGCAGCGAAGACTGGATCCCCATATATGTGCTAAAGGGTGATCATTTAGACAAAATCCTCAGGAGCAGCACCAAGCCAAACAGTTTACGCTAGGTTCACACCTGCGCCTGGGTTTCATAAGAACGGAAGCCTAACTTGCTTAAAAAACGATTACCCGTGGAAACTCGCGAACCCCATAGACTATAATGGAGTCTGCTAGGTTTCCACCCGATTTCCGCCTGAAAAATGCAGAGTGAAAAGTCCTGCTTGCAGGACTTTTCTCTCCACATTTTTTAAGCGGGATCGGGGATGGAATACAGACGCAGGTGTGAACCTAGCCTTGGTGGCACAGTAATCCACATCGGCTGCATTACACTCAGTAGTTACAAAAAGTGAAACACAAACAAAACATGCTCTAACCTGCTGACAGTCCATTCACTCTATTCACTCCATTCACTCCATTCCAGGCATCTACTGCCAGTTGCAGGCTTAGCCTATGTTTACATCTGAATTGCAATCTCTGGTAGCAGCCTACATCGAAGATCCCATAAAAAAGTGCCAGACAAAATAGCACACTATGCTGTGTGCTATTTTAGCTATTAAAATATGGGGTCCCATGATAGCAACCCATCACATGTCAGACGGTGGGGTCTGCTGGTCTCTGTTCATGTATGTCATGCAGCTGATCCAGGGCATCTGTTATTTTTGTTGTTCTGATCCTATAACAGTGCAAAACAATGGAAATAACAACACAGATATGAACAAAGCCTTATGATGACACATACTGTCAATTATAAGCAATGATATTACAGCGAAGTAGAAGTTTACTTCTGCGCTTTTCTCTCTTGCCATCTTTCACATACAGTGACCAGCTAATGAATCGAATACCTTGATATTAAATTCCTAGCTCTAAAATATACTTCCTGTAACTAGGAATCCTAAAGGATCCTCAAGTCATACAATAAGCAGCAAAAATTATGATTAAGTAGTGAAAAACATGAAGGTCACAAATGGTCTGGTCTCTGAAGTGCAATATAAAATGGAAACAAAACAACGGACCTCATCCTCATGAAAAGGCTTGTAAAAATCCACCTATTATTTCTGACTGGCTTCCCAGGGGGCTCTCGGGCTGTGCAGAATTGATTTTTTTTTATGTTTTCTTTTAAATAATTTTGCCCAAATGAGCACTTTTATTCCCTGTTATTGCCTGTCCTGATTAGCCGCTTTCTGGAAACTAAAATGAGCAAAGCTAAAGCAACACTTCATGAGTTAGCAGACGGAATAACACACAATTAGCTGCTCTCTGGGACAGTTTAGCAGAATTTATTTCACTTGAATTAATATGGCTTAAGAATTTTGAAGACTTATTAAATATGCAATAAAGCAAAACCATTAAGAAATTAGCTGCTTTATATACCAGATTATTTCAAGAGTAAAAGTTACTTAACACCTGGCTCATGACTCATTCACTTTTATTGGATTGTGGGTTTTATTCATCTGAGAGCAAGACGACAACACAGGAGCGGCTCTCATGATAAGACAAGCACACAAATATCTCCTATGGTTTATTCATCCAGAAATGTGTCATCTAAGTAACACAGCCCAACCACATATTCTAATCTGAAATAGAGCAATATTCCAAATTTTAGCAGAGTGGAAGCCAAAATTCAAGCATTACATGGTGTCAGAAAGAAGTAGGAACCATGCAGACAGCAGGAAGTCTAGAGATTACTACATTACAGAACTATAGGTACGTAAAATTGTGGGGGACAAGATATCAGCTGTTTTCTTTGCAAAAAAAAATTGCCTTTTACAACAAGAAATTTATTCTAAATACATTTGCTTATTGTTGATAGCAGACCCACAAACAAATAAAAATGTATCATTATACATCTAGAACAAGTTAAAAAAGAATGCTCACTGTGTTGGAATCTAAATTATAAAAGTTCTCCACCAAAGGGGCTGTAAATAACCCTAGGTAAAATCCAGGGTTGTTTAAATGTGTGTTCTATAATAGTCACAACCTGTTCAGTCAACCCTATGTATTGACTGGTACATTATACTGTGTGCAGGGGCCACTATGGGGCATTATACTGTGTGGAGGGGCCACTATGGGACATTATACTGTATGGGGGCTGCTATTGGACATTATACTGTGTGTAGGGCCACTATGGGACATTATTCTGCCACAGGGATCTTTGACATGAAAGGGGGTGAGCTTTCTGAACAGTCCAGGGCCCATGGAACCCTTAACCCGCCCCTGGTCATACACCTGCATCACAATGTCAGCTGTCTGTTAAAGCTAATATTTGAGAGAGCTGGCATTGCTTCTCAGCAATAAATGGGTTAAAGCATTTCTTCTAGATGAAGATATCTCCATACTATGGTACCATATGTAACATGCAGAATAGTTTTCAACTTTTTGCGCCTTGTGCACTGTAAGTCATTTCCATAATGGTTAGTAGCCCCCGTCTTCTATAAACCTTTGTTAAGTAGAACATACAGTTTATGATCTCTTAGATATTACTGGTCAACAGCACAAGCCAAAGGCTGCAGAGTGAAGTTCACAAGTGAAACCGCTATGATAGGAAAAGGACAAAAGATACATAGAGATACATTCTGTGCCGCTACCCAATGCACTACAAGAGCATTCATCAAATTAATTACTAGAAGAGGACTAACACCTCGGCTTGGGAGACAGTAAATGAGAGACTGGGGCAGCCTGACAGGACCTGACGCAGTCTGAGCTGTTTGCTTGTGTAATTAATTGGAATCTCGCCAGCTTGACAAATTGGGATGATGAATCTATCTGGGGTGAAGAGATAGGGGGAAAAATGCATAATCAGTCAAAGATTTAGTCCAGACAGTTTTCTACCTGACTCCACACGACAGCAAATCCATTAAATCTGGGAAGCATCACTTACTTAAAAGACAGTGTCCTTTCTGCCTGTTTATTTAACCCTTTCCACGCCAGGGAAGGCATTTTATTCAAGAATCGTACCATTTACGATAAACTTGAACGTTTGGCCTTAATTCAGACATCTATTGTACCAAGTCTTCAATTTCTTGAACTGAAACGGTTAATGGTAGAACAGGCGTTTTGCTGGGCTGCATAACAAGCGTGCAGGTGAATTTTTGGTTACTCTCACCGTCAGTGACACTGAGTGGGTTAATCATATTAAAACGATAAAGCAGACAAAATATATTGTAAACTTTTGGTAGAGTCTTTCCAGCCTTTGAGCTTTTTCCAAAGTGAGTTTAGACAAGGCCACCTGCGGTTTAGGGAGTTTGTAAAGCAAAATGTTCTGTAGATATTGAAATACAGAAAGTAAAATAAAGGAACGTGAGACGAGGGAACCTCTTGGCAAGGTTATTAGCTTTATCTTTGATCCATAGCTCAGTGTCTGGTTCATCGCGTAGAAAGTAGTTTATTATTATACTATTTGCCCTGTCTACTTTTAGAGATGGTGTCGGCCAAGATCTGTACTATACACTTGCCAATGGTTTAAAATAGAGGCCCTGCTGAGAAAAAAAAGGGAAATTGCACATTTGGAGGTTAGGTCATTCTTTGGAAAATGATTCTCATATTTTTGTGTTTAAAATACCCAGAACTGTAGTCTTTCAATGAACTACAGATCAGAAGTTTATCTTAAACCTCCTAGTACCTAATACATAAAATCTAAAAGATACTCACATACTTATATGCCTTCTTTTATGGCACAGAGGCATATGGGCTTTCTCAGGTAC
Organism: Leptodactylus fallax; assembly: GCA_947044405.1. Lineage (NCBI taxonomy): Eukaryota > Metazoa > Chordata > Amphibia > Anura > Leptodactylidae > Leptodactylus > Leptodactylus fallax. Next base: position 5,214,267 of record CAMRHE010000081.1, on the reverse strand, counting down.
CAGGGTCCAGGTGTGACTGTACTCTCTATAGCTATGCAACAGCTAAAGCCTGGCTTGTGCTTATCTCGTTGAAGGTTCCATTGGGAGCCTCCATTGCAAGTCCGGTCAGACAAAATAGCAGATATTTTGCTATTTTGCCTAGTAGAATGCCAATCCCCATGACAGAAACCCTATGGGCCCCAATATAGTCAATGGAGTCCATTGGGTTCCACTGCTGTCCCCGATGTGCTAGATCTGCCACTTCCATGATTTTCAATGTTCTGTTACGGAGCAGAACAAATCATTAGCGTAGATGTAAACAGAGCCTTAGCACATACAGTGAATAGAAAAAAACTTTATGATCGGATTAGCCTTTTGCATTTGGTTGTGCAGAGGCAAATGTTGGAACAACCACTACATGCGGAGTACCACATAAGTTTTCCTTTATGTTAATAAGAACTAAAAGATTAATTCCTAAAATGCTTACTGGTTGGAAGAATGATATAACCAATTCCAAGAATCTGAAGACTATAGTCTTGCTGCTCTTACTGTAAAGAATCCCCATTGATGGTGAAACTTTCTTTCCTCTAGAAGAGAGGATGAACACTAGTCATGGCTACAGACCAAGGTGCAAAAAGAAGAGTAAAAAGATCTCTGTATTGTCCATTCACATATTTGCCACCATGCCTTTTTTTCTGATCAGTACTGTTCTGCCCTGGTGCCAGCGATCAATAGTGGGCATGGTGGACAGTCAATTCCCCATTGATCATCAGAACCAGATATAAACAATACTCAGGATTATTAGGGGTTCTAGCTGCTGGATCCCCTTCTGAAATGTCAAGTTTTTTTAAAGGATTGTCTCAAAAAACTGATCAGGCAATGCCCTTTGTGGTTTTCATAAGGTGTATCATAGGATATTTGAAGTTGGCTCCAGACTCTACCCCTGTCCACTCCCCATACTTGCTTTCATGTAATCTCTTTCCCCAAAAAGCATAACTTTTTAGTCAGGTATGGAAAAATTCTGCATAGTAAGAATGCCTTTAAAAATAGTTGTCAAAGAGTCAATACTTTATGTTCATTAACAAAATGAAGCAAATGAACAAAAGACAAATGTATCAGTTCAATATTTGGTGGAGGAGGCATCCTGGAAATGAAGATATGGACACTACAGAGCCCTGATCTCTACATCATCCAATATATCTGGGATTACATGAAAAGACAGAAGAATTTGAGCAAGTCTACATCCACAGAAGATCTGTGCTCATTCCTCCAAGATGTTTAGAACAACTTCCATGTCAAGTTTCTGCAAAAACTATGTCAGAGTGTACATAGAAGAACTGATGCTGTTTTGAAGACAAAGGGAGGTCACACCAAATATTGATGGGATTTAGTTCATTCACTTAGTTTTGTTAATTGACAAAAATAAACTATTGACACTTCTATTTTTGAAAGCATTCTTTTCTATATGCAGAATGGTGAGTACATATGTTGTAAAGTCAGGGTTAAATACTGCTGTTCCTATAGCTGACAAGATACAAATATATTTTAAAACTAGAAAAAAAGATTTGTGAGACCCCGCAATGAGTTCTTCTTTAATTGGATCTGATGTAGAACCATGGACTGGATACAAATTATCTGACAGAAAAAAAATAAAAAATAATATAAAATAAGAGAGATTCATTATATGAAGGACACAGTATCCTTCGTCTCTGCTATGATTCAGCATGGTAAGTACTCATTCCTAATAGGTTCTGAGCAGAGCATGAAATATTTGTATGCCACATCATCTAATGAGTGCCTGTACTCCTGAGGGAGGATGCTGGGGTATCCAAGGAGGAAAACGGCAGAAGAACAGCTCTCTATACGATGACACTTGAGACTCCTGCTCATAACCCACTCTCTCTAACTGATAGGGACAACCCTGAAGTTGAGAAAGTCAAGTCTGTTTAGAAATGTGTCCTGAAACAAATGAATCCATATGGGTGATACTTTAATTAGATTGATGCTACGAATTCATGGACCTTGGCGTACTGCTAGAAAAGGAGTAGGGTGCTAACATCATTCATTAGAGGGGGTTACTCTTACTGTTTCACAGGATCCACCACCCATGACGTCTGCATTCAGGTCATAAATATGCCCTACTGTATAAGTAAAGCAATTTTATTATTAGAGAAAATATGAAATATGTTTCTCAGCATATAAATGTATATACGACAGTTATACAACATATAGTGTAGTACTGCATGTATATTTATTAGGGTTATTTCTGTTCAGTATTGTTACCGAAATTACAGGCTTGAATCTAATGAATTCTAGTAAAAAGCCCCAGGCGATGAAAAAGTTTATATTCTGTTTGATGTGGAGATATGAAATTTTGGGGAAACATGTTATACAACTATATGAACTATTATGCCTTTGCAAGGAGCCAGGGCCCTAACCAACAACACCAACCGATTGTGCCTGGCTAAGAATGTCCCTTAGTCCAATCTACCTAATGACAGAGCAGCCAGATCCCCATTACTTGAGTGCATGTAAAGTTGTGGCCAAAAAAACCCAAAACACTCAACTTCCACAGGGTTTGTTGAGACCAGCGCTTTACCGAGGTAGAAGTTGTTCAACCATAATAGGCACATCTGGGTTCAGCCAGTTTTGTTACAATCTCCGTACCGCCCTCTTTCCAGAAAGTGAAAGCTCAAAAAAGGTACAATGACTCAGCAGCAAATACAATTAAACTGTGAGTCATAATGATTCATTGTCTTAAGCCATCAGTATACACAGTGAAATAGACATCACAAGATGCACAATAAGGGTGGGTTCACACTTGCGGCGGCACTCCATCCGCAGCGAATCTGACCTAAATGTTGGAAAACTGGATAGGCAATGGATAGGGAAAGGTTTGCGACACTTTACTTAAACCCCATTCACTTGAATGGGTTTTTAACCCCTTAGCGACCCAGGGCATAATAGTACTTCCTGAGTCGCATGACGATGTATGGAGAGCACTCAGGAGCTGAGCGCTCTCCATACATGGCGGGCGCTGGCTCTATAATACAGCCAGGACCCGCCGCTAACAGCAGCGATCGGTGCCTGCGCCGATCGCGGCTGTCAACCCTTTAGATGTGTTGGTCAAACGGGACCGCCGCGTCTAAATTGCGCAGCCACTACGGGCACCGCCATTTTTCCCCCGATCGCCGCCCAGAACGTCATCGGAGGTCAGTGATCAGTTGCCATGACAGCCGGGAGCCAGAGGCATCGTCTAATAGAAGTAAAGGCATTTTGCTATTCACTGCAATACAGTAGTATTGCAGTGCATAGTATGATCGATCAGACCCCCTAGGTTTCAAGGTCCCTAGGGGGTCTGATCATACAAGTAAAAGTATTAAAAAAAAAAAGTTTTTAAAAGTATAAAAAAAATAAAAAAAAATCACAAAAGTTCAAATCACCCCCCTTTCCCTAGATCAGATAAAAGGGGGTAATCAACTGTATGAGGACCATAAATGGGGATCATATGCTGTGTGGGGGCGTAAAAAAAAGGGAGTCATATACTGTGTGAGGACCATAACAATGTATCTGATACTGTGTGGTGGCCATTAAAAAGGGGTCATATACTGTGTGGGGGTAAAAAAGGGGTCATATATTGTGGGGGGGCCATATTGTCCATACTGTGGGGTTGACATAAAAAAGGGGTGATATACTGTGGGAGGCCATAAAAAGTGGGGTCATATATTGTGGGGGGCAAAAAAGGGGGTTATATACCATGTGGGGGGGCAAGAAAGGGGGTCATATACCGTGTGGGGGCAAAAAAAAGGGGTCATATCCCGTGTGGTGGGCCAGAAATTGGGGTCATATACCGCGTAGTTAGCCAGAAAAAGGGGGCAATTTATCATGTTGTGGGCAAAAAATGGGGTCATGTATTGTGTGGGAGCCAAAAAAAGGGGTGTTATACTATGTGAGAGCCATATAAGGGGATTTTTTGATCTACCAATGGGGGACGTGTCCATATAAGTGGGGCCCCATCATTCATTCAGAGATAGGTGGATGGGTATCTTTTTTGGGTGTGTGCCTTTCTATAGTCTGCCTCAGGCAGCAGATAGGCTAGGTTCATCCTTGCTTTTTAGAGAGGGGTCCACATATAGGTGATTCTCCTTTATGAAACCCATATGTCCATATCAATCAACCCAATTAATTTCTCTCCTTTCAGAGTCTCCTGTCACAAATAATAGATTTCTTAACCTCTTCAAGGTCCCAGATTGATCAGAAGTTAAAGCCCAAAAGCAGAAAAATGCCAAACCTATGAGCAAGAACTTTTATATTATATCATGTAGATTACCAAATAGCTCTAGAAATAGAAATAAAGAAACAATAAAAAGTGTTATAAAATAAGAGTGATATGGTTGATACTTGCCTGAACAACTCAACGTTTGCTCTGTATTGATTTTGTATAAATTTCCTCCACCCACAAGACAAAAAACATTAGAATGACTTACATAAAGAGATTGAAACTGTTACAGCAGAAGCTAAAAATTATTTTTATTATGTTTCTTTTGCTCACATTGCATAAGAAACCAAAGGAAGTGCGGCCATATTAGTTCTCGCTTTTGAATTTTCTCCAAAACCGATGGTGATAACTCGATGATCATCCGGTCACCATGTTAAACCAATGGCTAACCATTTTAAACATTTTACCACCAGTTTCTAAACTGTAGGTTGTTAGATATGTGACTGACTGAGCACAGAGGCAAAAGCATTCATGTGAGAAAAGTCATAGCAGAGCTGACAGCAGCCATAGTAATACATGGATTGGGGGGTATGCAGTACCTGAACATAGGATTAAAACTGGAAAGGGGAAAACATATGTATCTATCTGTGCCTTATCTATCATGGCATAGCATGAATTCTGCCAGCATTGACCACAAATTTTCTTGAACACATTTAATTTTGTTTCTGGTACCCTGAGATATAAATGCCATCTGCAAGATGTCAGCATCTGCTCATAGAAGCAAGTCTGAGGATGTGTGGATTCTATGTGCATAATCCATACCCCTTAAATATGCAAGATTTGCATTCTGAGGACAAGCCACAAAATCACTTAGATTTTTCTCTCTGATTTAGCTATAAACCAACCGTCATAGTGATATCGCGGGTCCATGCTCCTCTCCAGAGGCTAAAGCTGGCCTTACACTTTGTTTTTTTTCATTCTTCCGAAGTCCCAAACAGTCTGAAGGGGGCTTCATTATAGAAAATAACTTTACCACATTCCTCTGCAGTCCGATCTTTATATGTCTTGCAGAATGTCAGATTGTCCTTGACGTTTTTCTTAAAAAGAAGTATCTTCTGGAAGAATGATTGTCTGGAGAAGAAAAGGTGAGCCCTACTGATAGAGAGAAATAATCACTATTGTCTTTACTGATAATCAATTGCTAATAATCAATTGCTAATATATTATATTGCAGATAATAATTTAAATGTGTGCCCTACCAACAATAAAGCATCCCTAGACCATTCATACAGTATGTGGGGTTGCTTTTCATTCCAAACAATTGGGATAATCGGGTTGAACCCAGCTTGTCCCAAAGCAGTTTACCCATTTTAGTGATGAACAATGCTTTTTCCAGCATGATGGAGCACCATGACACAAGACAAAAGTGATAACTAAGTGGCCCAGTAAACAAAACATTGAAATTTTGGGTCCATGGCCAGGAAACTCTCCAGATCTCAATCCCATTGAAAACCTGTGGTCAATCCTCAAAAAGCAGGTTAACAAAGAAAAACACAGAATTGTATATGCTGGCTGAGCCTTTTCCAGTGGGGGGTCCGATGCTCTGTTCCATTTCAATAATTATAGAACATGTCTTATCTAGTGTTACAGAAAGGAATCCCACACTGAAGTCAGAGGGAAAGTACTTGAATAACAAACATATGTCATTTAAGTGTCATCTGAGTGCATTCCGATATAAAATGCCCCCCCCCCCCGCCTGTACATGAAGCCTAAAAGATCGAAAAACATACAGCAAACTTTGTGAGAACCAAAATTTGGGTTAGTTTGGCGGTTTTAGTTAAAAAAAAAAAACAACCGACAGACCCCATTATAGTCTATGGGGCCTTTTGGGCTCCATTCGTGCCTATTCATGCCATTTAACAGATCTGATTGTCCATTTTTCCTTCTTCTGGTCCTCCAATGGACCAGAAGATTGGAAACAACAATGCTGATGTGAGCCTAGTATAATTTGATTCATATATTTTTTCACTCACATACCAATACAGAAGAAAAGTTGTAATACAGTCTCTCAATGGAAATGAAAGTGTTAAGTATAACTACCGTGTGTAATGTTGTGCATACATGGCTGCTCTTTTCATCTTTAGTATGATACAAGCTTTTTCTGGCATTCTGTCATTGGTGACAAAAATTAACCCTTGCACAGCTAGAATGACCTGCAAACAACTCTTTCCTTTTTGCATTTGTTTAAACACAACAAAAAAAGGCAAACAGCATGAAATTCAGTGTTTCATGCATTAGTAATCATTGCCAAGTGCATTGCTTGACCCTTTAAACTCTGTGAAATTAATATAAGTAGACAACCCAAATGCACTTGGCCCCTGAAGACGTTGGGAAGTTCACTTAAGCTTCCAAATCCCTTTAAAGTTTTATAAGGCGGCTTTTAAAGCAAGTTCTTTGTACTTATTAATGGTGACAGGCAGCAATGCTGCAACTACCGAACCTTTGCTGACCTCTGACCTCAGAACAGTGAAGTACAGTCATCCAGGGAAATATCACAATCACAACTTGTATATTACACTGAGGTCCTGACTCTTGAAAAAGGCCCCTGAAGGCTTCTCAGAGGATGTTAGTGAAACACGGCGCAGATACCATGAAGTATTCCCCGGATAACTCCCTTCTGTCCCACTCAAAGCATTTAGCTGAATTCGCCCTAAATTCCAAGCATACAACATGTTGTGCTTTCAGCCTCTCTGTGCGCTACATCTTCTCATGGGCTTCTGATTACTCCAGTCATCTACCTAAAGAGGACCTTTCACTTTGCATTTCATTCATGTGCCATGCAATACCAGGTTCATAAGGACATAAATGTGACTCTCCTTGTGTCACCTTATTTGCACTGCCTTACGAAATGAATGTGGTGTGAAAACTAAAATGACAACGCTTGCTTCCTTCTGCACAATTTCTTTAAGATAAGACCTGCTATCAAGGCTAGGGCTACACGGCAACTTCAGCTGCGACTACTAATCATGTTAGCGAATGGAGTCGCATTGTGACCCAAGGGTGCCATAACCGTCGCAAAAAAGTCAAGCAATGTTCAGCTTTTTTGTGAGTTGAAGTTGCGGTCGTGGCACCCTCGGAGTCGCAATGTGAATCCTTTCACTAACATGAGTTAAAGAGTTGCAAAGTGACACAGCGATCAATGGTCGCGCAATGGCAGTCATGGACAAAGATGCCGTGTAACCCTAGACTAAAGGTCAAACGCAGGGTCTCTTCTAGAAATAAATGGTCACTTCCTCTGTAGGGAGCAAAGAGCAGCTACAGAATCTTGTCCATGCATTACACAGACAGTCCTTTCACTGCAGTAGGCACAATGGAATCCTTTATATATCCAATGGTGGTGCTGTAGGGAAACTGCACACTTAGGCCCCATGCAAAAACTGTAGTCATGCGTTCATGGAAAACAGAACAGATGGCATACGGATGGTATCTGTGTGCAGTCCATGTTTTCGACAGACCCTATCAATAGAATAGACAGACCAAGTTGCAAGAATAGAACCTGCTCCATATTTTGCAGCTCAGTCCTACATGCCCCACAAGGATGCATACAAAATACAGATATTTGAATGGGCCCAAAGAAATGAATGGGTCCATACAGTATGCTATATGTTATTACAAATCCATAATAACGAATAACACGTAGACCAAAATTATATTTGTGTGTATGGAGCCTTATTGATGGGTTCCCCTGCAGATGATAGTACAGGCCCCCATGTATATTAGAGCACAGTCAAACCTCCCAATTTTAGCAGGATTGGTTAACTATCTTATGTGTATGGGGACCTTCCAATTCTCCCATGACTGATAATGAAGAATCAGGGATGTTGAACTTAAAAACTTAATCCCTTTGTTCTCAGAGGAGATAAACTACTGCCAGATGTGTTTGTTAGCAGTTTACTCCCCTCTCCCCAATGAAAACACATGCAAGCTCAGCTGAACTGATCATGTATATGGAGAGGTTAGGATGAATAGCTGTCAGACAAATACTGTTCACTACCTGTGATCATCTGTTAACTATACTGTGAGGAATTAAAAAATAGATAAGGCCCTGTTCACATCTTCTTTTGAGGCTCCTTTAGAAACCTCCATTGCAGATTCCATCAAAAATTTTAAAAATACTCAAAAAAAGGCACATCTAAACTAACATATGCACAACATTTAACAAGGAGGTACGCCTAAATCATAAATAAGGACCACAGTAAAACTAGTCTAAAAAAAGGCGCACCTGCAAAAAAAGTATAGCCAAAAAAGCGGCAGATGATAAATAACCCCCAATGATTTTAGGGTTCAGTCATGTGATAGAACAAATATAAAAAATGTCCGAAGCAGATGTGATGCACTATTTGTCCAGCATCAAAAGAAACAGTCATAGAGAGTAACTAGTACTCATTGTTACATTATCAATATCCCTGAAGAACTTACACTAGGTTTACACTAGCGCTGCAATGTATCCGTAAAGCGAAAGACGGACCGCTAAAACAGTGGTTATACTCGGAGCCTGGGGAATCCCATTATTTATAATGGGGTCTATTGGGTGTCCGCCATTTTGAAACTGAAAGCAGCAGAGAAAGAATTCCTCCGTGCAAGACTTTTTTCTCTGCTGAATTTCAACAGTCTCTGCGACAGAGTCTCCAATGCAGATGTGAACCCATCCTGACATACAAAATGTCTCGTCTTCATCTCTTCTCCTTCACCTCAACATATTCCATTCCCTTTTTCTGCAGTTACCACTACTACATCCATGATCCTCAGTTCCCTATAGTACATGATTGCCCATATGTCCCCTTTTTGCTAGCAGTCACTAATGTCCACTTCCATGCTATTGTACATGCCAGGTACAGGTAGGTTCTCCTTAATTGCCTTTGCCTGGCTCCCTATCTCTTTCTTGCTATGCTATCCAAGGAGATGTCTCAATTAGCGTGCCTTCTCTGACTACCTTGTCACATCTCCACTAGAAGGTGGGTCTGACTCAGACTGAATCCATGCAGAAAATAAATGAGCTTGCATTCTTGGAAGGTAGTATGATTTTACAAACTGGTGCACTTTTAATAGATGATAAATGCACTGGAAAGGACCCTTATTAATGCAGCAAGAGTTGATTTGTTTGGCAGGAGGGCGGCGTGCCTTCATTACAGTAGGATTCACTTTTCAGATGCCATGCTTCCCTACAGGCAATGAGTATAGGCTAATTAGCATTGCCTTGGTCAGAAACGAAGAATTAACTCTTGTCTTCAAGGCCAGTACTCATGGATATAATTTGCTTTTGTCTGCAATTACATTTGTAGGTAATTATAGTTACCTTTAGGAGAGGGTTTTTTTAATTTTTTTATAATAAAACGTTGAGCGACATTTTGCAATATCCAAACATTCTGGCACCAGAGTTGTGTGAATCATTTCCCACATTGGTGGCAAAGGTCAACAAAACTCACCAAGAGCCATTAATTAGTATAATACCAAGCAATTACATTGACATTAAAATTGGACAAATTTAGGAAAGGCGTGCTAAAAGTTTTATCACCTTGCATACTAGTGGATTTGTGATTATCTAAGCATCTTCAATATAAATGGAACTGATATCCACAGAGGTTATAAGGTAAGTTGAAATGCATATAAAATGTTATTACCTATGCTAACAGGTCAGTATTAGTGGGATTTTAAGAACATGATTTTATTTTTTATTAAATAAAAGGAAGTTACGTCTTTATTTAAGCTGCACAGTGAATGGTGTAAAGTTTATACTTTCACAGAAAGAGTTAATAAAAGTAAATCAATGAGATATATTTACCCAAAATAGTACAATTAACACTACCATTTGTCATTTATCCCTTATACAGTTACATTGATGGAAAAATAAAAAAAAGCTATAGGTTTTGGTATGTGACAAAGGAAAACTGCAAAAAATAGTTTGGTCATTAAGGCCTTAAATAGGTCAGTCACTAAAGGGTTAAAGAGGACCTGTCACCACCTTTACCAACCCCAATTCCTAATATCTGTTAATAAGTGCTGTTCCACTAATTCCAGCACAGTTGGCATTTTTTTTCTCTAGCTCCCACCATTCTCAAGCAAGTGCTGTTAGTTTTTGGTGCCTGATATACTATTTAGGCTTTGTACTGTCAGGTGGGTGGTCTTAGACTAAAGCAGGCAAGGGGGCGTGATTCAGAGCTCTAATCAGAGGTGAATAATGTCAGAGATCAGAATCACACCCCTTGCCTGTTCCAGTCTAACATTACCCACCTGACAGTACAGAACCTAAATGGTATATCAAGCACCAAAACTAACAGCACTTATTGCTCATGAATAATGGGGACTAAGGAAAAAATTCCAACATTCTTGGAATCAGTGGAGCAGTGCATATTAAATGATTCAAAGAACTGGACTTGGCGGAGGTGGTGAAAGATCTTTTTTAGGCTAATTGAATTGTTTTACCCAAAACAATGATTTATCTATCTTGCTCTGTTTACCAAATATAACTAAATATTCCTCCTCAGTGTTTTTCAGCTGATTGATTAGGTTGGAAACTACTTCTCTGGTTGGGCTGATGACCCTGCATGCATATTCTTTTCTCTCCCTCTCTCTTCATGTTGGTTTCAGTTTCTGAGCCCTGACAGGTGCTAGAACAGTTTCTTGATCAGTACTCCTGTTATCTCTGTACATAAACCCAGAGATAATTGTGCAGTTTACAACTACCAGCACACTGCTGGACTGAGCTGAAAACCTGGAATTTGGGGAGAGGAGACAGGAAGACAGCTGAAATCCTGAGATTGGAAATCACCTTTAACAGAAGCGGTAAATATGCTCACTAAGATGTATGCCTATAGAAAGAACGTCCATTATCATTTATAAATTTAATGCAATTTATATTAAAGAGTTATCTAGTCCCTAGCGACATGGAAGTGTGACCACTCCACCAATCACTGGCAGGGTTAGTGTAGTGACTGGCAGAAGGAGATCAGTGAGGAGAGTATAACTTTTAATTATTTTAAAGTCATTCTAACCCTGTTTAACAACATTATACATCACCCTTCAGAGCTAACGTGTAACTATAGCAAATCTGATAAGTTTATCTGAAATGCTATTAACTTTATAAAGATTACCCTAGTAAAAGTAAGGGTTATCATGAGATGACACACATTAACCAAAGTGGACTATCCCTTTAATTTATGAACAATGTCTCAAAATGTCAAAAGCAAGAAATTGGGGCCCATAGTAGGCAAATTTAATTTTTGTTTGTACTAAACAGAAGATACAGCCCCCTAAAGTCTTTTTGGGCACGTAGAGTATTTAGAGAAATTCATTTTTCTATATATGAAATGTGGATTTTAATATTTGAATCTATTGAAAGCTCATAGACAGAGATGTGTGAATCTCCTCCATAGATTCTGCAAAAGTGCAATAACTTTGATGCACGCCATCACAATCTTAACAAAAATGTGATAAATCAGATTTAGCATGAATCTCAGACCTGGCAGATCCATTTTACTAATTTTAAACTATCAGCAGAGATGCCCATAGTGTTTTTGATTATATGCATGCTCTGGGTCACTGTGCCATTGAACTAATTTGACTTTGAACTTCTCCTAAAGGCAATGTCTAGGTAGTCCCCTGGTATTCACTCTTTAACCTCCATACAGGATTCTGGACTTGCTGCAGAAACACCAAGTCACTATCTCTAGAAGTAGTGTCAAGTCAGTGACTTCTGAACCAGGAATGTCAATAGATGCCATTGCATGGCACTGAAGAGAAAGATAGAGAAATGGTCAGTGGACAAGCTGAGGTCAGGACAGGCAAAGTTCGTTTGTCATGATGTTCAGGCAAGAGATCAGGGTAGGCTGAATCAATATGGTTATCAGGCATAATTCAGGGCAAATGTAATAAGCTGAGTTGAGTAAACAGGCAGAAGTCAGATGAACAGTAGTAGAATACATCTTCAAAGGAACCAGCAAGCTAGGAACCTTGTTGTTCAGATGCCTTTCTGTGGCCGAAGGTACCTTTAATAGATCACAGGTGCACGGGAGTGTCTGGGATTAGAAAGAAGAGCTTACAGTTTTCTAAAGTGCCAACCCACGCACCCTATGGGCAGTGACTGGAGCACAACATACACCACCTGCGGGTGAAATTGGTGGGCAGATAGAGAAGACAGACGGCTGTGACCTGTCACTGCTACAGATCTGTATAGCAATATAAGACCCGGACTGGAATATGTAAAGTCACACAACTGTATTATTTGAGTCACACTCCAAAACAGCTTGATGTAAATATTTTTAAACAAATAACATTTGTTTTTTGAATTATACAATTTTCTAATTGGAGGGTGGAGTATTTTTAATAATTAGTTATAAATTGGGGCCATTTTTCCCTCTTTTAATGGATAGAGCTGGTCATGTATATCTATTGTCATGTCCATTGATTGTCATGTATAAACCTTCAGGGTGAGACCACAAGGTGGAGCTGAATACACATGGGTAATACATGCAGTGACGTAAATACCGGGGCAGCAGCGGGAGTGGCTGCCACAGGGCCCGGGACATTAGGGGGCCCGGAAGGCCCCTGATGATTTTTTATTTTTTTTAATAGTCCGTTACCTGCTGAGGATCGGTAAGTAAGGCAGCGGGCCAGCGAACCCCACAAACACTGCTATCATTATACTCTGGGGTCTTTTCAAACACCAGAGTATAATGATCGGAGGCCACGGGGAGGTGAGGGTACATAAAAAAACACTGTTACTTACCTCTCCTGTGCTCCAGCAGACTTCGAGGCTCTTTGGTGACGTCCAGGCCGACGTCATTATGTGTTGCGACGCATACCTGGCTCAAGTGATGTCTGGTTCAACATTGGAGAAGGCCGAAAATAGCGGGGGAGTGCACCGGAGCCAGGGAGCAGTAAGTAACACAGTTTTTTATGTTTTCATCCTACCCTGGGTCTCCGATCATTATACTCTGGGGTCTGAAAAGTCCCAAGAGTATAATAATTGTTCATGGGTGGTCCACTATGGGGCATAATACTGTGTGCAGGGGCCACTATGGGGCATAATAGTGTGGGCAGGGGCCACTACTGCGCATTATAGTGTGTGCAGGGGCCACTACGGCGCATTATAGTGTGTGCAGGAATGCGGTTTGTGCGGGAGGGGGGTGGGGGGTGGTTGCCGGGGGAACGGTGCTTTTGCTGGGGAGGGCCCCATGTTAAATATTTGCCTGGTGGGCCCAGCCATTCCTAGTTACGTCACTGAATACTTGCCTGCATGCAATGATGAATGGTCAAAATGTGGTCACTGGCCACAGTGGTTGGAAGGGCTTTTGGCCATGTGTGGCACAAGAGTGTGTGACATTATCATAAACATGCTCAACAATGATTATATAGAAGACCTCACCCAAGTTTTTACAGTATTCACTATGCAGGGATGGAGTGTTGCAACCTCTGTAACTGCACAGGGGTCCAGTAGGTCAGAGGGCCTATAACCTTAACAGCAGCATCCTACTGTCTAGTTGATAGTGGGTAAATGCTTAAGCTAATGAACATAATAGCTAACAATTACTAATGGATTGTTGGAGAGACATAAGGTGGTGCTTCATGCTAAAGTATTGGAAAACAAGGGATCCATAACTGTTCTTGCACAGGGGCCCTCATTTGTCCGTGTCCACCACTGATTTCATAATACACTTAACAGACACTAATAATATCTGCATAATGTAGAGTCAAGCAAACTGGTCTGGATCAAACCAGATTCAACCTGGGTTTTCCATAAGTTTCATGTTTGACCTGAACCCAAATCTTTGGGGGTTCGACACCCTGGAGGCATGCCCCCTGTGACTCCTGAGACCAAATCACATGCTTCAGCGATGAACCCTCAGGAGGCCGATAAAGGACCCAGAGGGAGCACCAGCCAGGAGGTGAGGGAAGGCGAGTATAACTGTTTGTTATGTTTTTGCACCTCCTTTGGGCCTCCACTGATTATACTCTTGGGCCTGAAGAGACCCAGAATACAACAATTTCACTTCGAGATTGTGACAAACTTGGGCTAAACCATCTGAACCCAAAATTAAACAAATTCTAAGAGGTTTGCCCTCTCTAATTACAAAGTATCCAGTTTATTCAAACATATTTGAGATGAAAATAACGGAAGTATCATCTATATGCCTCCTTTACACAGAGACCAATAGCTACATGTTCCCTAAGTCAGTGATATCTGTGTTGTTCTTACAAGCACCTTCATTAATATGAGCTGTCAATTGAAACTATGAAATTAAGTAGAAGAAAGCCAATTTCAGGAATTTCACACTTTTGTTTCTTGATGAACCACATCATGTGATCATCATTGGAAATGTTACAACTTTGTTGCTGAAGATTGCTGTTCTATCAACCTGTTCTGGAGAAATCATTTCTACACAAAGCAGTTCATGTATTGCGCTGTAATGCTGAGCCTTGCAATGCTGCCTCTGCCCTCAGGATCCATGTGCAATAATTCCAGCAATTGTGGCCATTTATTCCAGGCTTCAAATCGCCTCTGCAAACCTTGCAGCTGTCTCTGGGTAATTCATTCCATAATGTAATTGTTCCATGCTGTCCCCAGCTCTTTGCATAAACTGTAAGCACTTGGATCTGCCTCTTTGGTTTTAGGCAATCTCGTCTGCTTTTGTAAGACTGTTTAGTGTATCTCCAAGATTATGTATTCCCCATAGTAGTAAGGAGACTTTCCAGCGAATATAAATAATTTATTTTACTATATTACACTTATAAGTATCATTGAGGTTGGCGTTCTACACAGCATTGAATTTAACAGTTTTTTTTTGGTGATAACATGACTATGGGTCATACTGTACATGGACTGCCTGTAGCTGTGTGACCTACTTATAGGTCATGTACACTGCTGTGTGGTTGCCCACAATGTCTTCCACTGTTACCAGCCCGACTGTTGTTCCTGTCCACTGAACTGACAGCCTCATACTGATTTATGATGGTTTGAGCCTCAGAACTACCGAGGACCTAATGTCCAGCACTCACAGTATCATCTGAGTGTCAGTAGAGCTGTCGATGGAGCATATGAAAGTAAAAATCTCTCTTTGGCTTTGTATAAAATCAAAGCATGCAGAGGTACGATAGGTAAGTTTACAAGTGCTCAACGACATCAACACATGACCCAGATGTTGTGAAGACATTACTGTAAGTCCTCATGTTCATCAACGTTTGAAAAAAACAGATGTTAAAAATGGATAAAACAGTCTGTTTTCAATACAGTTTTCCATCTGTGTGTAACGTATTTCTCATACATTTTCCAACCATCTGCCCATTTGTAAGGTCCATTTGGCATCAGTTTGGCATCCATTTTTAACTGTCCATTACAAAAACGGATGAAGTTTATTGATCTTTTATCCAACCCACTGATCCGTTTTTAACATCAGTCACTGGGATGCAAATCTGTTTTGATGGATGTTAAAAACAGACCTGTTGACTTGGCCATGAGAAAGGCCAAAAATTAGACATGTCCTATTTTTTGATGATAGTAGTATAATGTTGTACCGTGTTAGCCATTGAAAGTAGTGGAAGAGTGAAGAAATCAGGCGATACCTTTTAGAGGCTAACTGAGTATATTTATAAGTAAGCTTTCAGGAGTACTAGCTAGCTCCCTTCATCAGACATGGTGTGATACAAGAACTGAAAATTCACAGATTTTTATACACATGGTTTTCAAAGCATTTTAGAGTCCTTAAAACAGGCCTCTATGTGGGGGAAACAGGACAGAGACTCAGTCAACGAATGAACTCACACAGATCCAATATTAATAACAGCAGAACCGATCTCCCAGTGGCCGCACATTTCTCCGGAGAAAACCACTCTATTGAAGATTTGCGGGTTGTGGTTTTAATGGGACATTTTAAGACGCAGGAGAAAAGGAAAGAATCGGAGTACAAATTTATGCAAAAATTTCAAACTCTGCAATTTGGACTTAATATTCATGCCAGCTTCATGTCACACTATGTATGAACCATGAACTGAACTCAATATTCATGCCAGCTTCAAATCACACTATGTATGAACTGTGAGGGACACAAATCACCTCCTGATAGCAAACAGATAACAGCAAGAATTACTGATCCCTCCGTCACGCACCACAAGTTTCCAGACTGTTTTTTTGACCTGTTGTAAATAACTTCTCTACTTAGATTGCATTTTTTTTAAGGACTCTAAAATGCTTTTAAAACCATGTGTATAAAAATCTGTGAATTTTCAGTTCTTGTATCACACCATGTCTGATGAAGGGAGCTAGCTAGTACTCCTGAAAGCTTACTTATAAATATACTCAGTTAGCCTCTAAAAGGTATCGCCTGATTTCTTCACTCTTCCACTATTTTTTGATGGACATTATTCATGAATGTGTGAATAAACCCATAGGCTGGGTGCAGTTTTTCTCTATTGTGTGCATGAGGCCTAAGTTTTTGTTAAGGTATTTTGGGGAAAAAGCTGTAGTTTTTGTGCCAGTTTTTCATGTAGTTTTTTAAATTGAAGTAGATTAAACAGAACTTAGAAACATAAGTGAAGCACTTAGGTTGGCTGCACACTAATGTTTTGGAACATTTTTTTCTCTGAAATATAATTTAATATATACATATATTATTCTAATATATAACATATATCTAATAATAGATACATGTAGATATACAGTATATATATATATATTTTTTTTTTCCAATATATTCCTCAGCATCCAGACTTTACATGTTCTTCAATAGTTTTTATGGAATTTCATACTAAACTTTTTTTTTGCTTCCCTAGTGTTTTTTTTTTTTTCCAAAATGCATCATGCTCTGGGTCTGGCATTTTTATTCAGCATTCGTCCTATAGACTTCGTTATAGTAAAAAAAAATGTCCTCACACAGTATAATATGTTCCCCACAGTGGCCCCACACCATATAATTCTCCTCAGTGGCCCTACACAGTATAATATGCTAATAAGAGCCCCCCAGAGTATAATATGTTCCCCACAGTGGTCCTACACAGTATAATGTTAAAAAACAACCGAAACTGGGTGTTTTTTTGTTGAGGCAGACCTACGGGAGTGGATTGTAATACAGTCCATACCATTCAAGTAGATTGAACCTTTTCAGACGTTGGAAAGTAAAGAGGAATTTGAGGCGGACATCTGCCCCAGATTCCTCTTTATTTTCTCCCCCCATCTGACGGTGGTGGAATGTCATTGCAGAGCATCAGCATTCTGCTGCGGCTTTCCACTGCTGATTAGGCCCAAATGAATGAGTCTAACCAGTGGGGAGTCTTAAGCTGCAGCCTCTGAATCAGCTGCAGAATCTGCGGCAAGATCAAGCAGGACGCATTTTTTTCCATCGTTCTGCTCCAATTGTTTTCAATGGGAATCAGAACAAGGGAAGAATCTGTCACTGATTTAGGGGCAAAATTCGCCACAAAATCAGCACCAGATTCCACCATGTGAACAGAGCCTGATACTGTCAACAGTGTAATGAACACTTTCATCTGTATTAATGGAAGTGCGCAATGCAGGAACTGAGTGGGCCCCAGATACTACAAATACACACACACACATATATATATATATATATATATATATATATATATATATATATATATATAACACACACACACACACAGTGGGGGGAAAAAAGTATTTAGTCAGCCACCAATTGTGCAAGTTCTCCCACTTAAAAAGATGAGAGAGGCCTGTAATTGACATCATAGGTAGATCTCAACTATGAGAGACAAAATGAGAAAACATATCTAGAAAATCACATTGTCTGATTTTTTAAAAATGTATTTGCAAATTATGGTGGAAAATAAGTATTTGGTCACCTACAAACAAGCAAGATTTCTGGCTCTCACAGACCTGTAACTTCTTCTTTAAGAGGCTCCTCTGTCCTCCACTCATTACCTGTAGTAATGGATCCTGTTTGACATTGTTATCAGTATAAAAGACACCTGTCCACAACCTCAGTCACACTCCAAACTCCACTATGGTGAAGACCAAAGAGCTGTGGAAGGACACCAGAAACAAAATTGTAGACCTGCACCAGGCTGGGAAGACTGAATCTGCAATAGGCAAGCAGCTTGGTGTGAAGAAATCAACTGTGGGAGCAATAATTAAAAAATGGAAGACATACAAGACCACTGATAATCTCCCTCCATCAGGGGCTCCACGCAAGATCTCACCCCGTGGGGTCAAAATGATCACAAGAACGGTGAGCAAAAATCCCAGAACCAGATGGGGGACCTAGTGAATGACCTGCAGAAAGCTGGGACTAACGTAACAAAGGCTACCGTCAGTAACACACTTTGCTGCCAGGGACTCAGATCCTGCAGTGCCAGATGTGTCCCCCTGCTTAAGCCAGTACATATCCGAGCCCATCTGAAGTTTGCTAGAGAGCATTTGGATGTTCCAGAAGAGTATTGGGAGAATGTCATACGGTCAGATGAAACCAAAGTAGAACAGTTTGGTAGAAACATGGAGGAATGGGCCAACATACCAGCAACAGTGTGTGCCAACCTTGTGAAGACTTACAGAAAACGTTTGACCTCTGTCATTGCCAACAAAGGATATATAACAAAGTATTGAGATGAACTTTTGTTATTGACCAAATACTTATTTTCCACCATAATTTTCAAATAAAGTCTTTAAAAATCAGACAATGTGATTTTCTGGATTTGTTTTCTCATTTTGTCTCTCATAGTTGAGGTCTACCTATGATGTCAATTACAGGCCTCTCTCATCTTTTTAAGTGGGAGAACTTGCACAATTGGTGGATGACTAAATACTTTTTTTCACCACTGTATATGTAACTAACACTGGGCCCTATAGCCACAACATAGTGCCCCCATTCCTGCCCTCCAGATGGTATAATGCCCCATTTACACACACTATAATGTCTCACAGTGGCCCGTCCACATACTATAATACCCCAGAAGAAGAAGTCCCATCCCATGCATGAGACTGTGATCGCGCTGAGCAGTACTGTCAGTGACCGACTGCTCCACCCTAGGTGTGAGAAGGAGCGCTATCGGAAGTCTTTCCTCCCCACCGCGGTTAGGCTGTACAACCAACACCGACCTAAGCGGAGATCATTACACACAGAGAACTGAAATATCTCTCTGCCTGTTAAATCCCCCCCCCCCTCTGCTACGCCCTATCTGTCTGTCTGCTATTAATGTAATGCCTCTCACCTTGGAACATTCCTGTACATGTTGTATTTGTATTTGTATCTGCTTATCTTATCTTATCTTTGCTGCTGTAACACACTGAATTTCCCCATTGTGGGACTATTAAAGGATTATTATTATTATTATTATTATTATTATAGTGGCCCCATACAGTTTAATTTCCCAAAGTGTCTTCCACGCAATATAATGTCCCATAGCGGCCTTTCCACTCAGTATAATGTCCCATAGCGGCCACTTCACACAGTATAATGTCCCATAGCGGCGCCTATAAACAGTATAGAGGTGCTCAACAAATACCCTTGCCACAGGCCCACTGCCCTACTTACCAATCTCCGCTCCTGCCCATGGCCACCTTCGTTTCCACTTCAGCCCTCCAAGGGGCCCCGTGTGTTGCATATCATGTCACTGTCAGTGACATCCTGATGCTGTTCAGCATCAGCGTCAGGATGTCACTCCAGCAGTCACAATCAGCACCTGGCAGCCAAATGGGCCCTCTCAGGAGCTTGGGGCCCGGCACTTGCCCGGGTTTTTAGGGTGCTAACACTGGCCCTGTCCATACAGTATAATATGCTCCCAAGATCCCCCCTCCCCCCAGTATAATATGCTCAGGAAAATCTCGAGCCGCTTCAGGTGAACCCCACAAAATTTGTTTTCACAAATATTTGCGGGGTTCAGACCTCCAGTTTGTTTCAGTGCTATTATTATACACTGGAGTCTCCTCAGTCCCCAGAATATAATAAGGGGAAGGCCCAGGGGACGTGAGTAAAAATAACAAACACATATACTCACTTTGCTTCACTTCTCCTGGGCATCCTTGCTCTGTCTGGCTCTCTCCAGCATCCTCTTCAGCCCTCTCCTGCCTGCGACTGACGTCACATGCCCCAAGGGTGATCCCTGTGGTGCATGACGCCAGTTGCAGGCTGGAAGAACCCCGAAGAGAACACTGGGAACTGTCAGAAGCCCGGGATGGGTGAGTATAAGTGTTTGTTATTTTTACTCACCTCCCCTGGACAGGCTTCTATTGGAAAGGGGCCCAGCGGCATGTACATACATCACATAATTCTGGGCCCCTTTCCATTAATGGCACTGTTCACACGGAGAAGAGATGAGTGCAGATCTGAGATATATAGTGGTCAGGAAACCAGACTTCCCCTGACCGCTATCATGGTGCTACAGGACCCTGGCCATCTCCAGGTTATGCCCTCCCCTTAGTCGAGTTTTTTCCTGCTGTGCCAAACACTTGGACAAAATGGAAATATTGCTATATTTCTTCTCAATGTTTTAGTTTAGTAAAACAATTCCAGAAATACTGTGAATGAAAATGATTCTGCATTTACTGTATGGTATATAACTTGTATTCTTTAAAGCCTACAGAGCGAGGTGTATTAATCTATGTAGGTCAACAAGGGTCTTGTATCTCACAGCCAGGGAGCACATTACCAAGACATTGTATGGATGCACAGAAAGGTTTCAGACACATGCAACATTCATCTTTCTGTCAATGGAATTGATTGACTTCAGTCGACACCTGTATAAAATGATTTGCAATCAATGACGCCCAGACTGACCTCAGTTTTTCTCCTGCCTGGGGCCACAACAGTCCCACCAGTAGAGTAATAAGCTGCCAATAGCAGAAAGTGAGATATAGGTATTACTTAATGCAAACACCTAGTGCAAGTTCAACTTTCACATGGATGTCCTGGAGAGACTCACAGCTGATCACTTAATTTACCTAGAGATTTTTAAGCCGCTAAATGATCTATTTTTTTCTGAAATATTATGAATTATTTATTTGACATCACTTTTATGAGAGATACATTATTGGCATTTGTAATTTTCAGCTTCACAAACACGATAAATAATGTACACAATCAATAAACACAGTGTTGGCGTAAAGCAGAAATGACTTGGTTAGTTTCCCACCGATGTGATAGCCTGCATTTTATTGAAGTCATACTATTCAGAGATTTGCACTTGTAAGCCAGTAAGCCATTTCTATTTTAGCAAAGGTACACCTTTATATTAGCGAACTGCATTTGCTGCCTAATCCCAGAGAGCAAGTAGTTAAAAATTCAGCCCCCTGGGACTTCTGTAGTGTTGTCAGTAGGATACAGGTGCCATTTCCATGATGTTCTACAATAACCCCTCTTCTCAGTCAATTGACAGAATTCAGTCACCAAAAGGGCCTATACATCCGACAGAGCTCAATGCATGGACCCATATAGACCTGTATTAAGCCATGAAAAGAAAGTGTCGTGTGCCTATGTATTAAAATGGAGACTTACAGAGGAACAGTATGGAACCTTATAGATCATAGGTTTCAAACTCTGGCCCGTGGGCCCACAATGTAATTATATTTGGCCCACAAGAACATACCAAATGTCTACTAGAGCGTCTAGTATAGATCAGAGTGTAGCAAACTATATTAGGTTTTGCTTATTCCAGATTCTATATTTAAGAAAAACTTAAGTTTTTTTCTGTATGAAAAGGTTCATCCTTATATATGATGATTAGAAAAAACTTCCTCATTTGTAGACATTTTTTTCAAAAAATAATAAGGTTGGCCCTCAACTTTGTCCAAGTTTTTAATTTTGGCTGTGTATTTGAGTTTGACACCTCTGTCATAGATGCTACATTAAGGTTCTGTAAAATATGGATCTGTAATACAGCACTGAACATGGGCTTTAAAGGGAATCTGTAAGGTCAATCTGGGACACTACACCACCCACAGGTCCTTATAGACCTGGGGTTTAGTGTCCTAGATCGCCCTGTTGTAATGCAATCCACAGGCGCATTAAAAATAAAAAACCTAGCTAAGGATTCGATCAACGCTGTTTGGTGAGAACGGTCCGGCTTATTAATGAGGCACGCCTCCCGGGGTCTGCCCTGTTCTTCAGTGAAGCCAAAGATGGACACCACAGCTTCACTGTGTAATTGCGGGACATGCGCACTGAAGCCGAGCTGTACTCCTCTGACTTCATTGAAGAACTGCGCAGGTGCAGGGAGTACAGCGGCAGGGTGAGTATAAAGCTTTTTTATTTTTAATGCGGCCATGGATTGCATTATAACAGGGTGATTTGGGACCCCAAACCCCAGGTCCATATGGACGTGTGGGTGGTTTAGTGTCTCAAATTGCCCTGACAGATTCCCTTTAAGTGGTGCCCTAAACAGCACCTTCCTTGTCCACTGGTTGCATCTGTTACTGCAATTGCTCAATTCAAGCGAAAATATCTTTAAAATATTGGTTGCAAAAGTGCACATTGCCATATAGCTGGCTCACACAATAATGGGACTCTTTAAGTTGAAGCTCCTGGGTCCCAATACAAAATTTGTAGTGGGGAGCCTTCCCACCTTGTGCCATTTAGAATCGTGGTATATTTTATGTGGCATGTATGTATGTATGTTTTGTTACCTCTGCACCCTCTATAACTACAGCTCTGATGGGATTTTTGTTATATCATAATACTGTATTATTACTATATGAAAACGTCTCATCACACAGTCACATACAGGGGCTACAGTAGTATATTACTTAAAATAACCTGCTATGTATTATACAGATGTTGCCCCAGGGTGAACTTTCCACATCAGTAGTGCTGGTCAAGCCTTTTTGTAATCTGTTCTCCACAGCTCTGTTGGGTTAAGTAAATGGTTACACAGATTCAATATACTGTACTGATATGTCATGAGTCACAGTAGTGAATACACAAGTGAACATATGTTGAGTCCTGTTGTAGCCAGAAATTTCTCCCACTAATGGAACACAATCAAAGTCCTATAGTGACCATATCATTTGGACAGGGAGACGTTATCAATCAGTATATTACATTAGATAACTTGCGGATCTAAAATGTTTGATTTTATTTCTTTAAAAATTCTGACCTGTAAAAAGCATCTTCTATATATCACTTATCCTACAGAGACATCTAGTGTTCAAATAATCTAGATTTTAGACTGTAAGTGAAACATGATCATATCAGATTCACCATGCTAAACTTTATTTTGTGTGGTATTCAATGGTCTATGTATGGTCTATGATCCCAATTATATTCAGCATAACTTGCTAAACAAATGGCAGAAAATTATAAAAAAAAACAACAAAAAAACTTTACTGTATATAACCTGGTCCTGAGATACTCAGAAGAATACTGAACCAAACATTCTACGTATTGCAAACTCTTTTCTCGGAGGGTGTTATCACTCTTTTGGACCCAGGAATTCAGTGCATGTTTGTTTTGTCAACTTCGTGGATAACATATAAAGGAGCCAAGGTAAGGGGAATATAACAGAGCAGGTGTTTGCTGATGTCAGCTACAGATTTTATAGTCCTCTACTGTAGCTGGGAGAGAAACCGCACAGACAGGTGCAGCACAAAAGGATATGAGAAACACATAGTCACAAACATGCCAGATTTAGTAGACAAGCCAAATGAGATCCAGGGGGGACTAATAAATACAAAGTATTCTAGAATGAGATCTTTAACATTGTATCACATTGATATTCGCCTTAACAGAAACTGACCTAACCAAAAGTTGCTTCTCAAAAGTGGAGAGATGGGGCAAATTTACCAAGAATGGCATTCCAAATGCCAGTCTTAGTCCTTATCCACATGTCTGTTTTCATGTAATATTCCATCCGTATTTTTTACTAACAGAACACGGGCACATTGTGGTGAATTTTTTAAGACTGACTTTCTGTATGCCAGTCTTAATAAAGTTCCCGGCTGGTGCGAGGTCATGCCTGAATTATTAAGAAGCTCTGGCCGTGTGCAAGATTTGCAATCTACTTCATAATATCTCTGTAAAACCTTGCATAATCTGATGGCGGTATATAAGTAAGCAAAATACATAAATAGATCCTTTAGGCTGCAGCTGACGCCATCATCTTCTGCCAAACATGACTCATTTTTTGGAAAAGTGTGAAGATGCGGAAAAAGTCACAAATATTTGTGCAAAGTATGGCTCGCTCAAAAATGTTTGACACCAGATAATGATGAGCACAGAGGGCAGATAAATTGCAGTCTAGATATTCCGCAACATAAACATCTTATTAAGGCTTTATGCACACGACCATAATTTTTATCTGCAATTGCGGATAAAAGTACAGTCGCGTTCATGTCTATGGGCCCAGGCACATGACTGCAACTTTTGCCATGTGTTTGTGCTGCATTCAAAGGTCGCAAATTATGAAGCGTGTCCTATTTTTGGCTGCATTTGCTGCACAGACCAGTGTAGGGAATCATACAGGATCCGTGATTGCGGATGACATTCTGATACAATGTGTATTTGCAGACCATGAATCCACTATGGTCATGTGCAGGAAGCCTAAGGCTTCATTCACATTTCATTTTCCATCTTGGTTATACATTTGATGGTGGCATAAGAATATTGTAATGTTAACATTTTATTGATGAAAATGGAATATCCCTTTAAGTTATCAATCAATACCTTCACTTCACCCAAGCATCCCTGGTCCTCCAAATCAGTGCTCAGTAACTGGAATGTAACATACAATATATGAAGAAGGAAGAGCATGAAAGAGCAAGTAATTCAGAAATCTTCAATGGTGTGCTGTGAAAAAAATGAAAAAGATCAAATCTTGTTTAAACTGTATATAACATTACCGATCAGAGAAAAGAATCCTATTTCATGTCAGTCAGCTGCTACACATAAAGCATGTAGTGACCCTGGTCTGACCTGAGCGAGATCTATAATTCTCTCAGTTTCTGCCACCATGCTGCACTGGAACCTGCTCTCGAGTTCACTGACAACAGATTGACCACAGCTTTGATTCCACTGATC
This sequence comes from Leptodactylus fallax, assembly GCA_947044405.1. Lineage (NCBI taxonomy): Eukaryota > Metazoa > Chordata > Amphibia > Anura > Leptodactylidae > Leptodactylus > Leptodactylus fallax. The sequence goes on along the minus strand of CAMRHE010000081.1, from coordinate 5,189,034 downwards.
TTTATATCGAGAGACAACACTCCCTTGTTAGGTTCTCAGCTCTAATACGGGGGGACAAGTGTGAGGGAAATGTCACAACGTGGGGAGCTACGGAGTGGAAAGAGCGGCCTTTGGACGGGAAGCTCAGAGCCCCTGGTAAAATGATCTAAGTGGTTTTGGACTGTGGCCATGAGCCTCCTCCTTTGGTTAATGTGTGAGGGGATGTGTGAGAGGGTCACAGAAGACTTGCTGGCGTCCTGTACAAACAGCGCCTTGTCAGACTTAGCTCATAGAATATACTCTAAGTAGGTTTAGAGAAACAACACTAAAATTTACCTTAAAAAGCAGCTAAAAGATAAAAGATCAATGTGCCTGAAATACATAACATAAAAGAATATAAGTAATAAAGGTAAATAGCCATGTAGAAAAGTGTATTGTTCAAGGATCCCAGGAACTCCCAGATTTGTAGCAACTAATAATCTTTGTGTCCATTGGAGCATTAGCCTAAATTCACACCACTGAGTTTCACCCCTGAAACTCAGTCCATGTGTTCACCGGATTTACCAGCCTGAACTTCAAGCCGGCAGAGGGACTCCTAGCATTATAGTTATCTATGCTGCTAGGAGCCCCTGCCTTCCAGCGACATACTGTCTCGTACCAATTACAGTACGGAACAGTATATTGCTGGGAGACAAGGACTAGCATCATTGATAACTATAATGCTAATAGTCCCGCTCCCAGCATGAAGTTTAGGCCAGTAAATCCGGTGAACACATGGACCAAGTTTCATGGGGAAAACTTGGTCATGTGAATCTAGCCTTAGGCTGATGCCCCAGGTGGCGTCCTGCAATAAAAAAAGTGCTGCTGGAAAATCTGCGGTTCTTCCCGCAGCGCTTTGCACAGCAAGTTCGCAGAGATTTCCTCTGCGGACTTTCTGCTTCAACTATATCTATAGGGAACCGTCGGCATTTCTGTAGATATAATTGACATGTTGCGATTTCCAAAACTTTTGGAAATCACCGCATGTCCGCACCGTGTATTTTCCCGCAAAGTGGGGATGGGATTTGCTAAGGCCCCGGCCTTAGAGTTTCTGTGAAGAGTCTGAATAATATTCTCAAGACTGTTGTTTTAGAAAAGCACCATCTAGAAAGAGATGTAATACTCTATCTAGCTAGCATTGCTCCACAGTTGGCCATAAATATCAGATTAATGTCAGCCAAACCAGCAGATTTTAGAGCACAGATGTCAAACACAAGGCCCGCGGGCCGAATCCGGCCCGCTGCCTTTTGTTATCCGGCCCGGCACTTATCTGGCCCGCAGGGCCGCGGCATTTTTTATTGTCTATGTAATGTAAACCAGCCCAGGACAGGCCGCTTAAAAAAACAAAAAAAACAAAGCTGCGCGATACCTGTCCTGGACTGGTTTACAAGACCTCTGCAGGTCAGCGCAGGCGGCGATACAATGACGTCATCGCGCCTCCTACGCTGACACGCAGACGTCGGGGACAAGAAGAGGAGGAGGCGGCGGCTGCATCAAGGCATCGGAGGTAGGTGAAATAAGTTTTTTTTTATATATATATAAATAGGCCGTTGCCTGCTGGAGTATCCCCGGCACGTAACGGCCTATTTACTTACCGATCCCCGCTGCTGGTCGTGGCCGCCCCCGCTTCCCCTTCTGCTATGGGACGCAGAAGCGGCTGTGTGCAGGAGCGGGGATGGTAAGTGAGGCCGCGGCCGGCGAACCCCATCAAATACTACTATTATTATACTCCGGGGTCTTTTCAGACCCCGGAGTATAATAATCGGAGACCCAGGGGAGGTGATAAACATAAAAACCTGTGTTACTCACCTCTCCGGCGATCCGATGTTGCTCCCAGCCGGCTTCGGCCTTCTTTGGTGACGTCCCAGGCGTCACGTGAGCCAGGCCGACGTCATTATGTCGCGACGCCGGTCTGTGCGACATTGAAGAAGGCTGAACGCAGGGAGCGCAATGGAGCCCAGGTAAGTAACACTGGTTTTATGTTTGTCACCACCTGGGTCTCCGATCATTATACTCTGGGGTCTGAAAAGACCCCAGAGTATAATAATAGTTCATGGGTGGGGGGTCACTATGGGACATAATACCGTGTGCAGGGGCCACTATGGGGTATAATACCAATGCAGGGGCCACTAAGGAGCATAATACCGATTGCAGGGGCCACTATGGAGCATAATAACGTGTGCAGTGGCCACTATGGAGCATAATACAGTGTTCAGGGGCCACTATGGAACATAATACCGTGTTCAGGGGCAACTATTGAGCATAATACCGTATGCAGGGGCAACTATGGAGCATAATACCGTGTGCAGGGGCCGCTGTGGGGCATAATACCGTGTGCAGAGGCAACTATAGAGCATAATACCGTTTGCAGGGGTAAACAGTATTTGTATAGTGCTTAATTTTTGATATATTCAGAAAAGGATGAGGATAGTATGTAACATGCCAATGTCTTAGGTTTTAACAATACATTATGTTCTTCCTGGTTGACCTCAAAGGGCTGATTGTAACAGTAGTAATGTACAAATGTAACTACTGCTTAATAGCTCGCTTATCTGTTAAGGAGAAGTTACTTTTATACACGTGTAAAATAATCTTGGCCCTTCAAGGTACCCCGTGAGGCTGAAGTGGCCCCCGAAGAAAATGAGTTTGACACCCCTGTTTTAGAGGGACCAACTATTTCCTGATGATGTTGTGAGGTGTCATAATTTTTTCCTACCAGGTGATGTGAAGAAAAGAAGAATTCGGCATGTTAAATTTTAAAGCCCAAATCTTTTGTTGGCAAGACAGATAAGCCACCTCCAAAGTGTCTGACAGCAACTTATTCCTCTGCTCTCATTGAAATCACATGCACACTTAGCTTGCACATGTTGAAAGATTAGCTGTCAGCAAAACAACAATTCGATTGAGAGCTATTGATGGTGTATGGCACATTTAGGCTAAGGCTCCACATTGCAAAATCGCAGCGTTTTACTGCAGAAACAAATATTGCGTTTCAAAGTACCAGCAAAGTGAATGAAAATTTTTTTAATCTGATCCACTCACAACGGAAAAAGAAAAGCCTAGAACAGTAGAAATATCCCACAACCCACTGATCTTTTCAGTGAAACATCCCACATTATTCTTCTATAGTGTACTGTCCACATTTTCTATAAATCCATAAAGTAGAATATAAGAACTAGGCTAGGGCTACTCTGTGAATTTGGTCGTGACTCCCATTGCGTAACCAATGATTACCATGTGGCGCTGCGACTCCTTCACCACTGTATGTGAATGACGCTGCATTGAAACCCTGATGGTGCTGAGTTTGCGACTTCTAGTCACAAAAAAATCCATCAGTGCTCAATATTTCTACAAGTCACAGTCACGAATTGGGAGTTGCAGCCAAAGTCCATGTGTAGAACTGACCTAAGGCCTTATTCACACGTACGCCTTTTGCAAACATGTTAGGTCCGTGATAACCTCGGACAGTACTCCACCCTACTCATTTGCAGTGTGATGGATCAGCATCAGTAAAAAAAAAAAAAAAAAAAAACTAACATGCTGTAGGTGTCTGAATTAGTACATTGAAGTGAATAGATACTCGTACATATGCCTTCTGTGAAAACCAGGGACGACATACATACGTGAATATGTGGACATGTGAATATGTCCTACTGAATGGAGTGTTAGAATTTGTATTATGGAAAGAAAAAAGCAGCTAAGTAAAGAAAAACATGTGGCCATCATTACTTTAAGAAATGAAGGTCAGTCCAAAAAATTGGGAAAACTTTGAAAGTGTCCCCAAAACCATCAAGCGCTACAAAGAAACTGGCTCACATGAGGACCGCCCCAGGAAAGGAAGACCAAGAGTCACCTCTGCTGCAGAGGATAAGTTCATCCGAGTCACCAGCCTCAGAAATCGCAGGTTAACAGCAGCTCAGATTAGAGACCAGGTCAATGCCACACAGAGTTCTAGCAGCAGACACATCTCTACAACAACTGTTAAGAGGGGACTGTGTGCAGCAGGCCTTCATGGTAAAATAGCTGCTAGGAAACCACTGCTAAGGACAGGCAACAAGCAGAAGAGACTTGTTTGGGCTAAAGAACACAAGGAATGGACATTAGACCTGTGAAAATCTGTGCTTTGGTCTGATGAGTCCAAATTGGAGATCTTTGGTTCCAACCACCGTGTCTTTGTGCGATGCAGAAAAGGTGAACAAATGGACTCTACATGCCTGGTTCCCACCGTGAAGCATGGAGGAGGAGGTGTGATGGTGTGGGGGTGCTTTGCTGGTGACACTGTTGGGGATTGATTCAAAATTGAAGGAATACTGAACCAGCATGGTTACCAATTCATTTCACATGTATGTGCAACAAGTTCATGTCTGATTCAGAAGCGTCTTGTAAGAGTCTTACTGTGTACAGACTACATTGTTTTCTGTCCTGCTGCATTGGTGATTGCTAGCGTGACAGAAACACAGGAGATCTCAGCGGCATATGTGTGGAAGGTGTGACATTTTCCCTGCAGGTACACAGCTGAGTCACTATTTGCTCATCTTCATCAGTATTTTTATATATATGACAGTCTGGGTTGAAATTGTCATTTAACCCATTTAAAGCTGAAGGATGAATAATTCTATTAAGAATCCGATACTGTGCATTTTGAAAATCGTATTTTAACCCCCAGATGCCTGGGTAAAATCTAGAATTAATACTTGCCTCCAATATGAAGCTTGCTTGTGGTACAACTAAACTCAGCACACCTAACAACAAACATGGAGGTGTTAGAAAATCCTGCCTTGATATATGATAATTTTCCCTACAACTAAATATAGGTTCCAACGTATGGATTTTGGGTTTTGTGTTCGTTTTGTTTTTCTTTTTTTCTTTCTTGTCTTTTCTGTTTACCTGTGTTCAGGGAAGGTTTTGTTCCCTTTTTGGGGAATGAATATTGTACTTTTTGTTGTTTGTTGTTGTCATTGTTTTGTTTCAGGAAAAATAAATAAGAAAAAAAAAAAAAAGAATCAGATACCATGCTTTCCATGTGTCCGGAGACATAAGCACTGATTGGATAGAATCTGGATATGTACTGTATGTCTCGAGGAAAATTAAAGGAGTATTTCCATCTCAAGCATCCTATCTATACTGCTAGCTTATGTACATTCAAGAGTTTTCCTAAATACATTGCTTTGTCAATGCTGCTTTGTTTGCCTGCTGTGTGAATTTATTCTTCCCATTGTTTACATATCGTTTCCATGGAGCATGGCCTATGTGAGAAGCAGGATGGATGACGTCAGTCACTGTTCTATGGGGGGGCTGAGTGCTCCCACTGTTATGTACAGCTCTGCCTGCAGGACAATCAGGTCAGCTAATTGCAGTTTTCTCATAAAGGCCCTGGAAGCCCTGTCTGTTATCTATCTATGTAAACACAAAGATAACACTGAGTCTGTTCTCTAGAAGCATGGTAAGTGTTCTATACAAACATGTGTAATATAATATACATTTACTGTGCATTTATATTAGATTTCTAGTAATCATAATAAATATTCTCTCATGGTAAAGGCAAAATCTATATTGTGATGCTTCATAGTGTCCTATTCAACAAACAGTCAAAGCCATATCCCCCCAGCTAGCTGAAAAATACAGGAAATAAGAAGAAGAGACAGAGGCAAAGCTGTTGAGACAGGGAGATGGGAAAACTCCTTTAATCTTTTCTCAGTGTTCCTTTCTGCCAGAAAATGCAACCAACGTACAGAGGATCAGTTGAAGTACATATAGGGTTTAGATGTCTGTGCAATTTTGTAGATTGCAAATAGTGTAATTAAAAAAAAAACTTACCATTTACAGCTCCCTCATACAAGTGGCAGTAACCCACTCAGTGCTATTGCTGGTACTAGATCTTGTGATTTTCCGTTACGGTTCAGATCGCCACTGTAGCATAAACACTGGACTGTACATAAAAGACACATGACCAGCAAGATTCAGATATGTCATATGTGAAAGGTCACTGCACACAGACTATTTTTTACAGACAGGACTCGGTCATCTGAATCTGACCTTAGACAGGTATGTGACATTGTGTGGCTTGCTTAATGGCGAGTGTAACCAACATCAATGTAGCAGATTCTTTATCTGATGCACTCTTTGATAGTCCACATTTTTATAGTCAGGCACATAGCAATTTCTTTCTGAACATGTCTTGAAAAAATCTATAGTGTTTACAAAGAAAGACTTAAGTGTCAATTTTATTATAAATAGATTACATAAATACATTATATTAGTATGTGAATTTACTAATATAGTCCATTAGGAATGTAAACACTAATCCCAAGCGGTTTTACCTGTAGTGATAGGAACTGCTATTTTGTATATGAAGCTTTCATCTATATAGGACCTATTGATAAAGAACCCCTGCAGAACGGAAACCTAGAATGGAAAACTAAAGCCCAACCGGTAATATATGTACCTTAAAGGGTATATGCCATATCTCTAAAGGGTACTGTCACTTTGTACATTCTGTGCTTTTTTAACAAGCATAACAGCGTACTATCATAGCCTTGATGGTAGTTGAGGGTAATTTATTTGAGTAGGGGGCATTTAGTTTAGGAACATTTAGAAACACTAGATCTAGAGCACTACATACAGCATGTTCAGCTAGTCGGTCATATTTATGTAGGCTCAATGTAATGTCCCCAAAAAGTTATGACTTTGTGATTGAAATAGAACATGGGTCCAGTTATATCTTGAGCTTTTGGGTACTATTGCTCCTAGCATTTACAGTAAAATATGCCTAAATCCTTCCACTTACAGGTTATATAAACTGTCATGTAACAGCAAAAATCCTGGCTAATATTTCCATTGGCTTTATACCAATTAGCTAAGACCAGCACTAAAGATAATCTAGAAGTGGTTAAACTGGTGCTAAGTGAAATGTATCCCTGCGAGTATTAACATGGCTTGTCACAGCTCTATTATTTGGACTGCCAAGTACAATAAACCCAGTGTTCAAGGTGGGGAAATTGTCGTCTAGGGAATTGAGGAGCTTTGGTAGGAAACAGCTAATTATGTCACCTGCAAAAACTTTATAGGAACAGTCCCCAAGAGGGAGGTCAGTCGGACCATGAATGTGAACTCTTCCTGCCAGGCTGCGCTTATGCTAACACAGAAGATCTGGACCTTTTCAGTAAGTAACCAAAATAAATCTGTGATTCGGCTTCAGGACCTTTTCTTAAGTTTTTAATTAATTGACTTCCTTTTCATTACATCTGTCTAGAAATTGGAGGAATGGTTAAACTTTCTGCAATAATTAGGAAGTGTGGGACTGATAGTTAGGCCTCATGCACACGACCTGTACCATGCCATATAGAGTCTCATATGGTGCTGTACCATGGAGCCATATGGGTCTCTGAGTGCTGTCATACAGTTTTCCATTGGGGTTGATGAAGAAGTTGATGAAGAAGAATGGGGTTGATGAAGGAGTATGCTCTGTATATACAGCAGCTAGCCAACCTGTGAATTATATTGACACATTTGGATTAAAAATGAAGTCTCTCAAGTACCCTAAGTGGGATATTGATTATATGCTGGTCAATATGTTGCATTGTAAGTGTAAGGCCAGTGCTACACCATGCATTTGGCCGCAGCGTCTATCTCGCTACCAAAGATCACCAGGTTTCCCTGCAACTCCTTCACTAATGTTAGTAAATGGAGTCACATTTCAACCTCTAGGGTACTATGGCCCCATGTGTACATAACCCATGGTGCTCTATGCTTATCTATTAAAAAGCAACAAGCCTATATTATGTTCCTACACAAGGGTCAAGCCACAAGTTATAAGTTATATGTGTGTATACTATACATGAAGAGTAAGGTTATATTCACCCGACCAGCCATGAAAAACATATGAAATAGTATGTTTTTTCATGGCCATTTTGCAAGCATATGGGACCCTTTTTTAAGGATCATTCATAGAATTGAGTGTCGAGGGGAATCCAAGAAAATGGACAAAATAGGGCATGTTATATTTTTTGACAGTCCATTAAAATGGACCATCAAAAAACTGGACGGGTGAATATCCAATTTCAATTAATGTATTCTAAAAACAGCCTTATGAAGGCCATTACAAAATGCTAAGTCATTTATGTGAATAAATTATAACACTATTTCTGGACATTATATGACTGCATTTTTAGCAATTTACCCCTTTGCAGGCTATGCACTGCACACAGTAAGTAGAGGAGAATCTGCTCCCTAACTTTCTCACTCAGAAACAGCCCCAGGATGTACAGTATATACAGAAGAACTGATCTATATTGATGTGAATAAAGCACTGTAAGTATGTGAGCCAGAGGGCACTGTTGAGCGACCCAGGCCAGCCAGAAAAGGCTCTCAGCCACGCCTTTGGGTGGTGGCACGTAACTCCAGGAGGGCTGGAGTGTCCTGCAGGAAGCAGGAAGTGGTGGACCAGCTAGGACAGAGAGAGAGGCTCTGTCCCAGAGGGCTGGCGTCCACAGAGGACTGTTGCTAGAGCTGAGTAACAGTCAGGACTAACTTTGGCATACGTTTTTTGTTGTTTTGTTGTGTTGCAGTTAAGCTGAATAAAGGCACTTTTATTTTACACTTGGACCGTCTGAAAGCTATCTTTCCGGTGCCAAGTACCATGAACCACCGCTGTCCGGACCAGGAAAAGCCGCCATTTTGAGTTTAATTCCCCAAATTATCACAGCGCTTAGACCGTGATAGAAAGTTCTAATTTAGCTGCAGCATGAGCCTAAACCACTGTCTCTGTTTTTGCCTCCCTCTGCTCCTTCGGACTCCTATCCCTTCCATAGACTTCTATAGAAATAAGTAATCTGATACATGTGAACTTAAGTTTGTCTTGAAAGAGATATAGTAGAGATTTCAGAATAAGTCAATTTAACAGGACAGAGGTGAAAATAGCCTGATAAGTGGAGAGAGAAGCATTTTTTCTTATAAAATATATATTTTATTATGCTTTTTTTATTAGTTTATTATGTTTGTGTGTACTATCGATTTATGTAAAGTATGTTGAAATGACCGTGACCATTAAAATTTATATATAGAAGCGTATATTTTAATTCTGACATGGTGGTCAAGAGTTTAAAGCCTACATTGTTTTTCTAGTATGAATCGATCTATTTCTTCTGCCTTTATTATATAATAAGTAATATTTAGATCATGCTCACAGCACGCACAGTGATTTCAAAGAAGTGAAGTCGTAGTTGTCATTATAGTAAGCGTTGTTGTTACCTAGGTTTTTACTCATCTGCACGTAACTTGTAATTGTTAGTTTATTACTCTAAAACAGTGAGTGGGTGGAATTATATACGATATAAGAATACAGCCCACTTACTCTGCATGAACAGACTTCTTTAGTTTTACCCCTTCTCAAATATTATCCCAAAAGTGTCTGTCTTTTAAAAAGGAAAAAGTCTAAAAAGAAATATTGATCAATGAATATTTGCAACCATATACTAAACTTTCAGTTATCTCATATCTTACAGGAACAGGGATCAGCAGCATAAGCAGTAAGGGTAAGTTCATGTGGTGGAAAGTGAGGAGGAAGTTGAGGAAGACTTCCACCCCAAATTCCTCTCCAGCTTCCAGGCTTATTTTTTCAGTATCCTGCTCAGGTCTCTGCCCTCCATTGAATACAATGAACAGCGGATTTAGGACAGTATTTGGCAGAATCCACCCCAAAATCAACTCAAAATTCCTCTATGTGATTATATGCTAAGGGTAGAGATGAGCGAAGTTTTCAAAAATTCGATTCGGCAACTTCGCCAAATTTTCTGATACGATTCTATTCGATCCGAATTAAATCGCAGTGAGTAAACAGCTATTTCCTGTCTGCAGTGAGCCGGGGTGGGCGGCAAAATGGCTGTCAGTTACAGCTAACACCCTGCTCCATAACCGATCGGGGGTTTTAACACCTTGGATGCAGCGGTCAAACATGCCATGGGCGCTTGCGACGGTGTAAAAGGGCTGTGACATCACAGGGCTGGCTGCTGATAGGCTGCTCGCATGGCATTGTGGGTGATCCCGCGTTCCCAGAGTTCCTTGCCCCATGTCCTAAAATGTACAGCAGCCATTTTGAACAAAATGCGATTCGTTACCACGAAGCGTGAGGAAATCCGGATTCAATGCGAATCAAATATTTTCTGAAATTCGGATCGAATTCCACTTAGTCAGCTTTGATTCGCTCATCTCTAGCTAAGGGTTGTTTTAAAGTATGTCAATTTATGTCGCAGACTGATCAAATGTGTTGCAAATTTCCCCATTAAGGCTAAATCCTCACATTTCAAAGGAAAAAACAATGGTCAAAGAAAAAATTCTAAATAATATTATATAAAAATATATATTTATTAATAAAAAGTAATAAATAGTACATAAAGGGTAATAAATCCAATAAGACAAATGGTACAGAAAAGACACAGATGACAGAGAACACAAGGAATATGTGTCACAAAAAGGGGGTCATCAAAATTTGCATAAAAATATAAAGATGACAATATATATGGCTAGGAAATTTGACCAAAATCAAAAAAACTGGTCCAAGGCCTGAAATAATCTATATATAAAGTGTCTAGACAAAAATCACCCAAACTGCAAGCAGTATCCTATATCATATAAATGTCAAGACATAAGCCACATGCCCCTAAGTACTGGTATATAACATATATAATTAAATATTTAACAAGAGCAGTGCGTAGTACCTGATGTTAAAAGGACCAATAGATAAATGCATAATAGCAATAATTACCTGAAGCCATGAAGGTAGCAAAGTTGAGCCCCAGTGACACAAGAAGGTATGTATAAGGAACGCACCTCAACGCGTTTTGCTTAGAAAAGCTTCCTCAGGAGGTCACTGAGCATGGGGGGGGGGGGGGTGGAGGGGAAGAGTCAAGGGATGGCTCTAAAACAAAATTAAAGTCGCCCCCAAGTATCACTACTCCCTCGCTAAAGTCTGCCAGCCTGCCAACTAAGGTCTTGCAATACAGTAGCTGCCCCTGGTTCGGGAGATAACAGTCAGCTACAGTGAGCACAGTGCCCGCAAGGCGCAATTTAAGAAACAAAAATCTGCCCTCGGGGTCAATCAAGGTGTCCATTACCTCGTGTTGTAGGGATCGATGAAGAGCGACGGAAACTCCCTTGGACTTGGCGACCGGGTTGACGCTGTGGAACCAGACCGGGTAGTGACGGTTGTGAATGTCCGGAACGTGGTCCTTCTTAAAGTGAGTCTCCTGTAAGATAAGGACATGAGAGCGTTTCTTATGAAGTTGATACAGAATTTGGTTACGCTTTTGAGGGACATTAAGCCCCCAAGCGTTGAGAGTACAGAAGTTAAAGGAGGTCATAGTCAAGAGGAGGGAAGGGGGGGAGGACGACACAAGGGGAACAAACAATAGGAGAGGAAAGGCAAGTACAGGGAAACTAAAACAAACTAAGACTACAAATAACAAAGAATTAACCAAAATTATGGGGTGGAGGGAACAACCTCCACTCAAGGAAGGTGGGGTAAAGGCAGATTATAAATGCCAAAACACGTGCTACACAGCAGCACGGAGACCCCGGTGGGTAACGGACTTTCTAACAAAGGAGTCGTCTCCCCTCCCGGGCCCCTGGGCCACGCTACTGCATAATCAACAAGAACAGTTTGCAATTGCTGACCGGCTAAAAAAAAGAAAAAACAACAAAAAACACAAGCAACCTGGAGGAAATCGGAACCAGAATGAGGGAAGGGGCGGAAAATAGAGAATTGGGAGAAAGGGAAAGGGGGAAAGCAAGAGAGGAAGAGAAAAAGAGGAGGAGGAGAAAGGAAAAAGAGAAGAGAAAAAAAAAGGGGGGGGAGGAAGGGGGGCACATGGGTTCAGTTCCTGGTGGTGGTGGGGAGGCACGGAGATCATACAAACTGACCACACCAGTGGCACTCCGCGGCCCCGCAGGGGAGGACCACAACCACAGAGGTTGTAAGAAAACAAAGACTGTATACTAGAACATCAAAAGTTCACAGCATCAAGTTGGAAAAGCCAGGCTAGGCCGAGCATCTGGAGCAGGGGCCCGGTCCCGTCCGTGTCTCCTAGAGCAACGCTGGGGTCGGGCTGAGGAAACCGGTGGAGGAATGCCAGGCGGGGAGGGCCTATCCAAGGCAGCCGCCGAGGGGAGTCCAAGAGCCACCGTGAAGGCTGGGATGTCAAGAAAAGGACACGGCCCCCGTGACGAACCTGCAGGCGGAAGGGGAAGCCCCAGGAGTATGGCATGTGGTATTGAACCAGCAAGTCCAGGAGCGGCTTCAGGGCGTGCCGCTTGGCAAGCGTAAGCCAGGATAAGTCAGGGAGTAAATTGATGGGAATGTCCTGAAACATAACCTGACGAGACTCTCTGGCTTTGCACATGATGGCCTCTTTCAACTGATACCTGTGCACTCTGCAGATGACATCTCTGGGGTTCGCAGAATCAGGAGGGCACGGGCCCAAGGAGCGATGTGCACGGTCAAGTTCAAGTGGAGAGCCCTGTGGAGCGCCCAACAGTGAGTTGAAAATTAGACATAATGTAGCGTCCAGTTGCTGGGGATCAATAGACTCAGGAAGGCCCAAAAGGTCTGCCAGATACTGTAGCTGGTGAGTGTGAGAGGAAATAGCAGAATCATGCGCAGACAGTTGGGTCACACAGGTGGCAGATGAAGACTCGAGATTATCAACCCTCACCTCCAGATGTTGCACAGTAGAACGAACAGCAGAGAGTTCAGACTTGTTGGACTGTTCCAGCCGGGACACATATGCCTCCATGTCAGACTTAGTCGGAATGGCAGCGAGATGGGCGCTCAGGCGTCGAAGCTCCTCTAGTGTATCAGAAGTAGAGGCAGAGGGCGAGAAGGCACCAATGGGAGAGGCCCTAGGGCTGCTAGAATGAGAGGAGTCTAAGACACCGCCCCAGGAGGCACCAGGCCCGCGCCAGGAGGAGTTACCTGAGGAGCGCGAGGGCGCGAAGGCTGGCAGGAGTGCAACGGGAGTGCAGGATCTTCCGGTTGGGATGCGCCGAACAGTGAAGCAGCCAGGGTCACACCAGAGTCACAGACGGAGGCAGATCCAGGCATGGTGGCAGAAGAGAGTCCCCCTGTGCCAGGAGGAGCAGACTGAGGATCTGCCATCAGAAGATGCAAGCTGGCAGATGGAGAGGAAGCAGGAGCCCTCCAGGGGAGGGGAGAGCTGTGCAGAGGCTGGAGAGGTCCACTTCTGGCCTGCGCAAAGGGCTGGGAGGCTCCCAGCGCAGGCCCCAGCTGTGGGAGCGCTGGTGAGGATGCAGGAGATGGCGGCATGGAACACCAGCACATGTCTGATTCCCCGGTTGAGAGAGGGGAGGAGGGGGGCCAGATCCTCCGGTGGCCCACAGCGCAGGAGGACTAGGAAGGAAGGAGACTTCATTCGGAGGGAGGGGTGCCACTCCGGAGCCCACAGAGGAAACAGGCACCGCTGCAGGAGCTTCTGCAGTTGAAGAGCAGGCCGAGGAGCTGTGTGGAGGGAGAGCAGCGTCGGGCACCATTTTGGAGGCCGCCATGTCGGGATCTGCTGTGCGCGGGCCGCGGAGGAACCGCTCGATGAAGGCGTCTTGTGGGACCCCTGGAGGGGTGGAAGAGGATCGTGGAGGGATCCTACGGGACTTGCTCATAGTCAGGTATGCAGGTAAGTCGCCGGTCAGCGCTGTAGTCGTGCACCCAGGAGGCCCAAGGAAGGAGCTGAGGCAAAACACAACCTCACTCCTCTGTAGTCAGGCCATGCCCCTTCCCTATAGGTTTAATAAGGGAAGAAAATCTGCAGAGCAAAACTAAGCAAAAACGCTGCAGAAAAAAACAATGCGTTTCTGCTGCGTTTTTAGCTGCATTTCGCTACGTGAGGCCTTAGCCTAAAGGGGTTGGCCACTTTCAGACCAATATTAAGAGACAAAAGTGAGGCCGGACCGAGGATGAAGGATGGAAGGGGAGGCCTGCATGACAGGAGTTTAGCCAGGAGCATAAGCTGAGGGTACAGGAAAGGGTTAAGTTGGCCATTTAGAGGAAGCGTAGGGGAGGGAACTGGGAAAGGGGGGGGTTGGGGGAGGGAGTATTTAAAGTGAAGGCGGGAAGATTCCCGCCACTTTAGAGAAAGCAGGGAGTGAGTGAAGCCAACACACCTCTGCGGTTTTCTTGCTTGCCCAGGATGTCTGAGGTTGAAGATATGCTGGCCCAGCTCAGGGCTGAAGCGGATCGTAGGGGGCCGCAATCCCAGCTGCAGGGATTGATACAGGGGTCTGGAGAGTCGGCTAGCCGCCCCTCTCCTTCTGGAACACAGCCGCGGAGGACCAGGCCTCCGGCGCGCCTCAGCCCCTAGGAGACCCCTCGGGTCCGGCGCCGAATTAGGAGCCCCTCACGGGACCCTCCGGTCCAGGGCACCGCTCGGCGCGCTGCTGAGCGGCAGTCCCGGGCCGGGAGGAATCCGTGGCGACGGCGGGACCCGCAGCGGGGGAGGGGGAGTCGCCCCTCCTGCATCACTGACCTCGATGGAGTCGGGATTGGAAGCGATGGGCCTTCCGGCGGCGGCGGTGACTCCGGCTCGGCCTGTGGTGCGCAGGAGGATCTCCGGTGCAGCCCCTGTGCGCGGGGGAGAAGAGGGGCTGGCACCTTCAGCGTCAGAGCAGCAGGCTGGGCCTAGCGCAACATCAGCCCAAGATGGCGCCCACAGCGCGGGCGCTGGGGGGCGGAGCGTCGCGGAGGCCTTGTCCAGGAGGCCCGACGTGGATAGCGGCGAGGAGGGCCCCAGTGAGACGGCTACAGGACGATAGGACCAGGATTCAGCGGCCGCTGGGTTCACAGCACCCAGGCGCCCAGGTGAGCGTTCATCTACTGTAACAGGGCCCTTGTTAGCGGTTTCAGGGGGGAGGGGTTTAGAGGGGGAACCGCGAGGAGCTAAGCAGGGGTATGTTAGCCTTTATGGGGGTGTTGGCGGAAATGGTGCGGGGAGCGGGTAGCGGCGGGGGGACGTCGTCCCCCCCAGCGATGGCGTGGGGGGCGGGAAGTTCGCCGGCGGTATCGCTAGGGGGGGCTTCCTCTGCGTCGGGGGTGTCTGTGTCGGTGCAAACGCAGAGTGAGGACAAAGGGGACGCGCCACGGTTAGACGATGCGGCGAAGGGGGAAGTATATGTCTGCTTTGAGGGGCCTTTAGGGGCTCACTTGAAGCAGGAGGTGAGGGAGCGCATTTGGAAAGGCGAATATGTTGATATATTTTCGCTTTTGCCTTTGGAGCGCTTTAATTTGGACAAGCCTAGGAAGGAAGAGAAGAAGGAGGAGGAGGAGAAGAGGCGGTACCGCCTTATTCCTCGGACGTTTGCTAATTGGCTGCAAGCGTTCGCCATAATGGCAAGTGTCATAGGGGAGAAGGCGCCGGAAAATTGTTCGGCGCTTTTCTGTTATTTGGACGCAATAGGGGAGGCGCATAGGACGTATGGGGGGCAGGCATGGCTCCGGTATGACGAACAATTTCGTCAGCGGAAAGCGGTTCGGTCCAGCATTCGCTGGGACCATAAAGACATTGGGTTATGGCTGAGGATTATGGCGCAAGCGAGGGTGGGGCCGTCCTTTCCAGGGGGGACCGGGGGCCCCGAGTCTTCGGGGCGCTCGGTCGCCGCACAGAAGGGACTCTGTTTCTCATTTAATGAAGGGGGGTGTAAGTTCGGCTCCAAGTGTAAGTTTAAGCATGAGTGCTCCTCTTGTGGGGGCACCCATGGAGCCAACCGGTGCTTCCGCTCCAAGCAGAAGGGTTCAGATGGGGCTGGGAAGGGGGGCGACTCCGGTGCGGCTGGAAAGGATGGCGCCATTTCTAAATAGGTACCCAGATAGGGAGGCGGCGGCCTTGTTGTCGGAGGGGTTCGAGTCGGGTTTTCGGATACCGTTTGTTGAGGCGGCGGTTTCAGGGGTGGCTAGGAATTTGAGGTCGGCACGGGAGCATCCGGAGGTGGTCTCAGAAAAGCTGAGGAAGGAGGTGGACCTGGGGCACATGGCGGGACCGTTTCCGGAGCCTCCCTTGCCGAACTTGCGGGTATCTCCTTTGGGGGTGGTCCCAAAGAAGGAGCCGAATAAGTTTCGGCTTATTCACCATCTGTCATTCCCAAAGGGGGCGTCTGTTAATGACGGGATCGACCCCGAGTTGTGTTCGGTGGAGTATACTTCATTTGATGCGGCGATTTTCTGGGTCCTGCGTTTTGGCCGGGGGGGCGTTGTTGGCGAAGACTGACATCGAGGCGGCATTTAGGCTGCTGCCGGTGCATCCAGATAGTCAGCACTTGTTGGGTTGTTTTTGGGGGGGCGGGTTTTTTGTCGACTGTTGCTTGCCAATGGGCTGTTCATTGTCGTGTTCCTATTTCGAAAAGTTTAGTTCGTTTTTGGAATGGGTCATCCGGGACGTTTCTGGGTGGGCCTCGGTCATTCACTACTTGGATGACTTTCTTTGCATTGGTCCGGGGGATTCCTCCGTTTGCTCGGTCTTGCTGCATTCGGTGGAACGGGTGGCGGCAGATTTTGGGGTGCCACTAGCGCGTGAAAAAACTGAGGGTCCGGCGACGGTTCTCAGTTTTTTGGGTATTACCATTGACACGGTCCGTATGGAGTGTCATCTTCCAGAGGATAAGTTATGTGGGTTGCGGACGGAGGTTCAGAGGGCATGTCGGCTAAAAAAGCTGCGATTAAGGGAATTGCAGTCTCTTTTAGGCAAATTGAACTTCGCGTGCCGGATTATACCGATGGGGAGGGTGTTTTCTCGACGGTTGGCAGCGGCAACGGCTGGTGTGTCCATTCCCGCGCATTTTATCCGGTTGGGGTGGGAGTTGAGAGAAGATTTGCGGGTTTGGGATTCGTTTTTAGAACAATATAATGGGCGGTCACTGTGGATGGAGGAGGCAGTGGTAGCAGGGCAATGGGATCTTTTTACGGACGCGGCCGGGAGCGTAGGGTTTGGGGCATATTTTAAGGTAGTTGGTGCGTAGGTTCTTGGCCGGACGAGTGGGTTTCGGGGGGGCTGGTCAGGAACCTGGCTTTGTTAGAATTATTTCCTATTCTGGTGTCGGTGGTAGTGTGGGGGGGAAATTTTCCGTAATAAGAAGATTCGCTTTCATTGCGACAACTTGGGGGTGGTGCAGGCGATAAATCGGTTGTCCGCTGCGTCGCCGCCGGTGGTTCGGGTTTTGCAGCGCTTGGTGTTGGAATGTTTGAGGTTGAATGTTTGGATTGTAGCTTTCCATGTCCCAGGGGTGCAGAATGATGTGGCTGACGCTCTCTCTCGTTTGCAGTGGGATCGTTTCAGGAGGTTGGTGCCGGAGGCAGACGAGAACGGCACGCGGTGGCCGACGGAGTTGTGGACCGTGCCGGTCGGGCGCCGGAGTGTTTGATTCGGGCATCTTTGGTGGACGGTACATGGGCGGCCTATACGAAAGCCTGGGAACAGTGGGAGCAGTGGTTGGGTTCTTTGGGGGTGGAGACAGAGGATTTCGAGATGCCGTTATTATTATTCGTGGGGCATTGTAAGGAGTCGGGGTGGACAGTTTCTAGGTTGAATACGTGTTTAGCGGGTTTAACCTTCGGGTTTAAGAGTAGGGGAATGCCGGACTTTACGAAGTCATTTCTGGTGCGGCAGGCGGTAAAAGGTTGGCGCCGTTTAAAGGCGGCGAAGGACACGCGCAGACCGGTGTCCTTTTCCATACTGCTGGGCTTGGGCTCCGCTTTGGGGACGGTGGGGGCGAGCCCGTGGGAGGTCTTGCTGTTCAGGGCGGCGTTTTCGCTCGCCTTTTTTGGAGCCTTGCGGTTGGGGGAATTGGTGAGTGGATCCCGGACTCGTCCGGGGGGTGTGTTTTGGGAGGATGTGAGCCTGTACGAGGACAGGGTGGAGTTTAGGTTAAGGCGTTCGAAGACGGACCAGGAAGGCCGGGGGTGTGCGGTGCGGCTGTTTGCGGTGCCAGGGTGTTTGATGTGTCCTGTTAGTTGCATGAGGTCTTATTGTTCGGACAAGGGTCGGGCGACAGGCCCCCTCCTGGTCCATGAGGATGGGTCGTTTTTGTCCAGGTTTCAATTCTTGGGAGTTTTTCGTCGATGTTTGTGTTATCTGGGTTTGGGGGAGGAGTATTTTAGTGGTCACTCCTTCCGTATTGGGCAGCTACGGATGGGAATCAGTGCGTTTTAGGTCATATGTCCGTTTGGGGGGGGCTGGTCTGAACAAAAACACATTTTGTATAGGGGGAGGTCCGCAGGTAGGTGGGTTAGGAAGGGGGGGTTTTTGTTCGAGCGGGTGTGTTAGTGCCTGGGGCCTGTTATTGTTATGTTGCTTTTGATGTTTTACAGGTGCTGAGCCGTGCTTGGTTTGGTTGATGGGCCATTCCTTTGTGTTCTGGGGCGCAGTGCAGGCGGCGGTGCGACCAGACGGTAGGCAGTTGGGTTTTGCGCGAGGGGAGGTGCGGTTGCGCTGGTTAGGCTTAAGGGGGATGGTGTGGGGCAGGGTGCTCGCGGAGTTTCATCGCTTCGTGAGGCTCGATAGACCTCCAGACATACTGGTACTGCATGTTGGAGGTAACGATTTGGGGGTCCGCCCTTTTCGGGAGCTGATTAACGATATCAAATTCGACTTATTGCGGCTCTGGGTGATGTTTCCGGGATTGGTAACAGTATGGTCGGATATTGTGCCAAGGAAAGTGTGGAGGGCGGCCCGGTCGGTGGAACGTGTGAACAAAGCCCGTATTAAGGTGAATAGGGCAATTGGGAGGTTTATGGCACGGAATGGAGCGGTCTCAGTGCGCCATAGTGAATTGGAATCTGGGGAGGGTGCATTTTGGAGAAGGGACGGGGTTCATTTGAACGCCGTGGGTATTGACATGTGGTGCCTGGGATTGCAGCAGGGCATTGAGACGGCTCTAGGGGTGTGGTGGGACGCCCGCCAATAAGGAGGTCATCGGTGGGCGTTGTGGCGGTGGGGGTCCTCGAGGCTGGGATATCGGAAATGGTCGTGGTGGGGAGGGCCCCGCGGTAGGGGCTGGACTCCCCAGACCATTTGGACTGTGGCTGGATGGCTCCGGTAGGGTTAAAGGGTATTAAGGGCTTTATGGCCTTAGGAAATAGAGCACCGAGCAGATTTATTTAAATAGGTGCCCATGAGCTGGTGTGGAACGGCTAGGGGTAACAGCTGGTGCTCAGGAAGTATGGGGTTAACATTTTGGGTTTTGGGGCCTCGAGGTCCTCCGTCGTCGGGTCGGGTTATTTACTGTGTTTTGGGGAATATTTGTTGTGGCATTTAAATGGTTAAATTATTTTATTTAATAAACTGGCTGCTGTGGCCAATTTAATCCAACATCGGTGTCGAGTATTTATTTTAGGTAAAGAAAACAGAGAAGAGCGGGCGACTTGGCAATACCCTGGTCATGTTATTGTTTGTATAATAAAAAGCTGTACAATTTTCCAATATACTTTCTATATTAATTCCTCATGGTTTTCTAGATTTCTGCTTGTTGTCATTCATTCTGCTTACCTCTAGTGAATGAAATTTTGACCATGGTCATGTGATATACAGTCCATGCAGTGGTGTAACTAAAGTCTTGTGGGCCCCGGTGCAAACTTTTGTCCAGGGCCCCCTACCTCATCCCTACAGCAAATTCTTGATAGTGGTGATGGTTACAGCTGCTAAGGAGTTTAATCAACCTTAGTGTGGTTAGGGTAATCTGTGGGTCTCCTTGGTTTATGGGCCAGATGGAAGCTGCAATCTCAATACTGATGTCAGTGCATATGGGCCCCCTACGGTTCCTGGGCCTCGGTGCGACTGCACCCTCTGCACCCCTTCAAGTTACGCCCCTGAGTCCATGGTCATGTGATGGACACACAGGTGCACAGCTCGTTACAGCCACAGCACAGTAATCAGATGTCTGCCTGGTGATGAGCTGTGCACCTGTGTGCTCATCACATGACCATGGACTGTACATCACATGACCATGAACTGATTTTAATCCACTGGGACTAAGTAGAATGAATGACAACAAGCAAATCTAAAAATAACATGAAGAATTGATACAGAAAGTATATTGAAAAATTGTACAACTTTTTATTATACAAACAATAACATTTGTCTCTCAATATTGGTCTGAAAGTGGCCAAACCCTTTAAGTCCTGGTTGTAAAACTTAGTAAAATATGTGTGGTCAGTATAGTGTTTTTGTTGATTGGCTTATTTTGAAGTCAAACAAGTAATACACACCAAAATCCACACAATTTAGTGAAAATTTGGCAATATTGATTTTCCTGTGGCGTTCTCCAGATTTTCTATTGAAATTTCATGAGCCACATCTGGAACATGTGAACCCATCCTTAAAAATTGAGATTGTGTTTAAGAGTAATAGTACCTTATACGCTCGAGCATAATGTGCAATGTACTTTGCCAGACTTGTGAACGTCTTGTGATTCTTCAACCTCCTTGCTGATTGTTATCACAGACAGGAAGCAAAGGATGGTACAGGTGAGCCATTCATCAAACACATATTCATATGCAAACACACTAAACTGGCCACAACCTGTAATCCAGCAGGTGTGGACCATCTGTGCCACTGAACTGATTTAACCTGGGTCTACTCTTAAGGGTGTTCTCCCTGTTTTTCACTCTTTAATATACAATATACTGTACATACAGTGCCTTGCGAAAGTATTCGGCCCCCTTGAACTTTTCAACCTTTTGCCACATTTCAGGCTTCAAACATAAGGATATAAAATTTTAATTTTTTGGTGAAGAATCAACAAGTGAGACACAATTGTGAAGTGGAACGATTCTTCACCAAAAAATTTTAATTTTATATCCTTATGTTTGAAGCCTGAAATGTGGCAAAAGGTTGAAAAGTTCAAGGCACTGTACATAACATACAATATACTTCTCTGGATTCCTCTGTGGGGAACCACTTGGTAGCTTTGTCTATGAGTAGTTGCAGTTTAATGATGATTAAAACAGGCAAGTTGAGAGATGTTAGCACAGAATATAGAAGAAAACAGGCAGAGACATGGTCAGTTGACAAGCTGAGGTCAGGGCAACAGAGTTTGTCAGGGTAAACAGGCCAAATGTCAGGGCAAGCAGCACAGAATACAGTTACCAGTCTAAAGTCAGGACAGGCAGAACAGGTTCAGAGGTGAAAAGAAGTCAAAACATGGGCAATCAGAATAACAGAAGCAATATGCACATTCACCAGAACTAGCAAGCTAGGAATTCTAGACTCAGGCACCTTCCAGTGAAGGAATGTGCCATAAATAGGCCACAGATACAGGGAAGGGGCTGGAAACAGATTACAAGATTTCACAGTCTCTTAAAAGGTCAGTACTCACAGCCTGGGCAGGGACTAGAGCACAGCACCCGCAGTGAGGTAGGAAGAGTGAGGACGCTTGTGCTGTAGCCAGATGTCATCACAGTGTATAAGGTGCTAATTATATTAAAGGGGATGTGTCATCAGAAAATTACCTACTGTCGTTCTCATTTCATTATCATCACAGGCAAAATTACAATACCTATAAATATCACATCGTGCACAATAGGTGACAGTCACAGGTTACATATTCTATCTTTCTATATAATGACCTCTCCACAGGTCACAGAGATGGACGCAGCAGACTACCATAGACAGAAATGAACATCTCCAGTCTAGGTTTCTGTGGTCCAAGCAGCTGCTGTAAGGTATCTCTGAATGCTGATACCAGCAGCTAAGTTAAATTAAAATGTCCACAAAAACAAATTAAAATGTCTGGATCAGAGCTCCAAAACATCAGTTTTTGTCGGGTGTTTCTAGTATGCTTTGGTTAGCACAGACCAAAAGTGGCCCAGAACAAATCCATTGGCAAACTGACAGGATGCCCAAGGCTATTGCATAATAAATTGCTGAAAAAGTTAAAGATGGCTATGATAGAAAGGTGTCAGAAAACACAGGAAACCACATCATAGGTGCAGTATATCATACAAGTATATCATGTAGATGGCTGGGTGGGGAAAGGACGGGTCCTAGGATGCAGTAATGAAAGAAGACAAGTCAGCAGAGGGAGTGTATTGACAATGTTCTTATGCCCCTTGCCTTCCACAAGTATGAAAGGTAGAACACCTTGACTTGAGTCCTCACCCATGATGTGCCAGTTGTGCCTCAAGTGCTATTTATATGCTGTCTTTGTGTTCTGTTAATACATTGCAACTGTGGTTAGTACTGTTGCCTTGCAGCCCTGGGATCCTGGGTTCAAATCTGACCAAGGGCAACATCTGCATGGAGTTTGTATGTTCTCCCTGCTAAGTTTATTAGAAAGTTAGTTTTCATTTTACATACCATTGGACAAGCATCTTAATAGAAACAAACTCAATGCATATACTATATTCTTCTTTTCTTTGGCTGAATTTGATCTCAGGACCCGGTGTTGCAAGGCAACAACGTAAACTACTGAGCCATCATGAATAGTCACGTAAGTATGTCTTGTATGTTAGTAACACTAGTATAAAATAAAGCCATATCACTTGGTAACTGTATATTTAGCACGTTGCAATCCATAACACCTTAATTCTTGCATGATTTCTGATATGTTTGACTGATAAAAAGAATTAGTGTCCAGAATGTTTTTATATATTTAATACCAAAGAGAAAAATAGAAGACTTTGTTATCTTCTAGGCCCAGTGGTAGATTAATTCAGTAGTTCTGTAGAACCGAGAGTAGTAGTTACTTTCTATCAGCCATAACTCTTACAGATCTAATTGGTTCATTACACAGAACATGGAGATTCCTCTTTCCGCCTTCACCTATCATTGGCAGTTAAACTCATTTAGAGAAACCACCCATTCCTAATCATGCTACGGAAAACAAGGCTGTGAAGTTGGAGTCCTAGAGTTGGGGTCGGTTTTGGGTGGAGTCAGAGTTGGAATTGGGAAAAAAGTTAACAAAGTTTTCAGCTTCAAAAGTTAATTGTTAATTATTGTATCCACATCTAACTAGTCTCCAGTTTGGTAAGGAACACAAAATCTCATAAAACCAATATAACACAATATCACTACATGCTAACAAAAGCCTTTAAAGGCTGAAATTCTCACCTTCCTTTCCCCAACAGAATAGCTACACAGAGATACATATAGGATAGCTAGCATATTAATTTATGATAAGTTGTCAGAAACTATAATGGAGAGGAATTCATGATTCTTGTTGTGCCACTTTTTTGCGTCGGCCTTGACACTTTCCCAAAAGTAGTAGGGGAAGGAGGGCATAACCCAAGCCACATTCATCATTATTTATTCCTCAAAAGTAGCATAAAGGGGCTAGAGTAGGACACTGGGAGGACGCACGTAACTCATGATAAGGCACAGCCTCATCAGGAATTAAGTGCACCCTTCACTGGTGCATGGGACATTAAGACCATACAATACACAGATGTTGATGAGTCCCCCTAGTGTGTTTAGAAAGGCTGCTTAACTTGTGATACTCATAGCTAAACATGTCCAACCATGAGCACCGGCAAAGTAGGACAAGTCTGTATATTATACAGTTATTAATAGAGATGAGTGAACCTCAGAAGAGTTTGTTTTGACTTGTTTTGTTCTGCACCTGTTTGGATAGAACCGGAAGTGAAATTATTATAGTCTGGGGTCTCTTTAGACTACAGAGTATAATAGGTGGAGCCCCAGGGGAGGTATAAAAAATAACAAACATTTATATTCTCCTTCCGAAACCTCTTCTGGTCCTGCTCTGTGACATCTGGTGCTCTCTCCTGGCCTTTACCGGCCTCCTGAGTGACTTCATGGCCTGGGGTCATCTGCTGAGGCCTGTGATCGAGCCTCTGTGATCACATGGGGCTTGCACAGTTCAGATCTTCTTTGGACTCTTCTGTCTTAGCATTGATGGACTCTTTTTTTTCCTGAATTAGAGAATCTTTCCCTGCTTCTGTCTCAGCCTTCTCTCTAAACCTCCTCACTTCCTTGGAATTGATCTGAAATCTTGTTCTCAAACTAAGCCTGAGGTGTTTCTGTAAAATGGCTTCCGCACTTGACTCATCTTTGCCATAATTCTCACTTATTAGAAGCAGCAGATGTTGTTTCAGCCATAATTCCGCATTATTAGTCCTGTGTAATCTCTAGCCAGTACTTTTTTTGTCCTATTCCCAAAGTGCCAGACAGTGTGCTTGGATATCATCAGTCATTTTCTGGATAGATGTCTGGTGTGTCTATGTCAACTGGCACACTTCTTCCCTTTTTCTAACTACTTTGGTCATAATAGATTGGTGGATAATATCTCTGCTTCTAAGGCTTCTTGCTTTGGTGCAGATAAGTTTCTTTGCTATAGATGACCAGAAACAATCAGCCATTTATAAAGTTGCAGGTTTAGCTAGTTGGGTTGGGGAAAAATAGAGAAGTCTGAGTTAGAGCTGGAACCTTGGCTTACCAATTCCATATCTATGTCTGTAAGTAAGTACTCCAACTTAGATTTCAACGTAGCAGATTGGAACTTAAAGAGCTGAGATTTTTGCAAAACAAATCCAGAAACAACCTAAACAGTTTTGGTTCATATCTCCGAAAAATATACTTGAAGATGTATAATATTTATAAAACTTATTCTGCTTCATATATAGATGAGCAAAGCTTTATATAGCTGTATTCAAACAAGCCAATTTTGTGACTGTTTTTTTTTCTGGCATGATTTTGTAAAATCCCAGAGGAAAAAAAAAATACAGTTTTGCAAACCTGTAGCAACAATGACAAAGATACAGTTTTGCAAACCTGTAGCAACAATGACAAAACAGTGGCAAGAAATGGCATAAAACCATAATGTGTGAATGCAGGTTTGCTTGCTACTTTAACCCCTTTTGGATATTTATATCACCCATACTGCATCAGTGTCCATCACACATATACATCATTGCCATTGTATTATTCATCAGATTTTTAAAGCACTAAAACAAATCATCTGAGCGAAGACACCTGGAAGAAATATCATTTTATAGCCTAATGTTGTATTCACACTTAACATGGCTGCTTGGGAAGAATTACAGAAAAGTCATCAATGTAACACGAGTGACTGAATATAAAGAAGAAGAATAAACGATAGACGAGAAGAAGAAAAAACACTAGCTTATGTGCCCAGCTTATCACTGTGGCAGGGTAATAAGGTCAATATGAAAAGAGCTGCAAGGCACATACCCCCCTAAACATGTGGGGAGTGGAAACGGCCCGACCTTCTGTTGTAGAATCCGAACCCATTGAGTCAATTGCCAGAAAACATGACATGACCTTTCGGATTCAGTGAGCATCAGTTTCCAGAGCAGACTGCCGTGCACTTTTCCATTCACTGCTGCCCCCTCAGGGTCTCAACTCACCGGAAATAATAGCTTGCTTTAAAATCTGCACTCCTTTAATGAAAAAAAAAAGAATCACACACACATACACATGGCACCCAACTTGACCCGGGCAGCAAATTTCACGAATCTGTTTAGTTTTTGTACTTTTTTTTTAACTGACCATATTTAACACCGCATAATCTCTTTCTATTCTTTTGTACATCTGTTTCATTATATGTGACAATGCCAGGTCAGTAGATGACAGTGTTTAAGGATTTTAGCTGAAATATAGCTAAAATCGGCAGCAGATTATATCCGTGTGATCAAACATTATATACCAAAGCTAAATAATAATTTATTATTGTACATTGTCATTACCTCTATTACTGTATTTACTAGACTGAACAGTCTCCATGTAATGTATGCATCATTTAATGTGGCACTGAACAGCAATAAATATTACATGAGAGGATGCCATAGAATATTTAAAGTATTGAAAAGTGCTTTACACAAATGCTTGTGGATTTCTGCGGCAGTCTCATTACACATGGCCGGCTCGATAACAGCAATCTACAACGGCAAGGGAAGACATTGAGATCATTCTGGCTCAGAACTGGTATTAGCTCTCTATAAAGGTGATAAAAAGGAAAGCTGAGGTTTTATACTATTGATTTATTTATACAACTTCCAGTATATTAAGTTTGCTATTAGAGACAATTTTGCTTTTATCTGGTAAATTGTTTCTTTTTTTCCTGTCCACATATTAAACTAAGAGCAAGACTAATAATCCCAGTAGCCCCTGAGAGCAAATGACCAGAGGAAAAGATTGATTGAACGGTATGGCAAATAAATATAGCTGTGATATGAAACTTCTGGACCCTTTTCTGCTTAAAGGTCTATGGGGGGTAGTAAAGAAAGTGTAATAAAGAACCACAACAAATCAGATTCCAACTCTTACCACATTGGGGATACATGTAAAATACAGTGCAAGTCTAGAGAATCTATGTATAGAAAGTAATTTCCAATGTGTCTTGGAAAAGGCTACAAGTTGCAGAAATGCAGGTAAAAAAATGCTGCAGAAAAAAAGACAGCAGAAAAAAATGCAGCAAAGATTCTTGCATTTTTCATTTTTACCTTCCCCGCCCCCAAATCTATGGGAAAAAAAAACACATCTATTATTGGGAACATAGCATTTTTTTCTGCGATGTGTGGATGATATAACACAAAATCCCAATAATTTTGCTGGTACTGTAAAATACAGCATTTCTTTCCGTTGCGTTTCTGTGACAGACAAAAAAGGTGCACAACATGTGGTCTTAACCTTAGAAGAATTATAACTGAACTTTGTTTGCTTGAAGCTAGGGCTACACACTGACTTTGAATTACTTGTTACCCTACAAGTAATGTAAGTGAATGAGGTTGCATCGCAACCCAGGGGTTGTCACAGCAACTACACTCGCAAAGAATAGATCAACACAAAGATTTTATGTGACCGAGAGTTGTGGTCACAACAACCTCGGGGTCGTAATGTAATCCCATTCATATAAATTAGTTGTGAGTAGCACAACAGCCATTGGTCAAGTGATGGATGTCGTGTAGCACCTGCCTTAATGAATACAATGGAGCTACCATGATGATTTCATAGGCATACTTAGTTATTTTATCCTGGTCTCTAAAATAAAAGTTTCCAAGGTGCTATACAGGAGATCCTTAAAGTGGATCTTACAGTTTAAGCAGTGCTAGTAGCCATAATGGCATAGAAAAGACTGTGCCATTTGGTTGCTAGCAATGCTCAAACAATACACTGGTCTCATACATCTAAGCACTTTTTCTGCTTTCCCCCACCCCTTAAGACACCTGCTATGTAAGCACACAAGCTATAAGACTTCAATAGGGCAGCGTATTAAGGCTAAGACCCCACATTGCAGAAAAGCTGCTTAAGACATAAGACAGATGAATGCAATGTCACAGGCCGGTGAAGTGGAACTGCCACCCACCTAAGCTAAGAACTGATCAACAGGTGTGCTGGGGGTCGGACTCCACCAATTTACTATTTAAGACCTAGCCTAAAGTTTTTAGTCACTAAATTCCGACAGATCTGTTTAAACATCCCATTAAATAATAACTACTGCCACATGTCACTGGGATATACAAAAGAAGTTGCCAAAACAATACTGCCTTCTCTGACATCACTTTGCTGCTATTGGCCTGTGCTGCACTTCACAGACTTCCTGCTCCTCAGTTATAGGCTAAAGCATTTCCTCACAGACTTCCTGTTCTGCCCATCTCCTGCATGTCCTTTTGGATTACAAAGGGTCAGGGGTAATTGTAAGAGAAGAGAGCTCTCAGCAGAGGCTTGAATTTCCTGGGCCTTGTGTCATTTAGAACTGTGGTATATTTTATGGGGCAGAGGAACTTTTGAGGAAACCCCAAGGTCCATTGCCATTTAGTGACTGCTACTGCTGCTCCCCCTATAGTTACACCCCTGGCTCTCAGTAATACCAGTGTTATGTGCAGAGTGATTTTAGAGAGGGGTATGTCTTTTGACCAATAATCCTGTACATTCTAGTAACATGCAGCTGTAGTTGTCATTGCCCTTGTTGTTAAGGACATATTGGGGGAATTCATCATTCCCTCTGCACCAGTTTTCTGGCATAGAGGGATAATGTTGAGGCGATTGTTTGGCGCAAAGCCCTTTCTTGTGCCAAAGTGCACTTTAAGCCCCGGAGGAACGCCTTGGCCTGACTGATTTATTTTAACTCACGCTAGTTTTCTGGCGTAATTTAGAATACAAATCTAACCAGTTCCTAGAGTTACATTTTGGCAACAGGACATCCAACAGATTTATGAAGCGGTCGTAGCCTCTTCGGAAATCTCTCTGCCAGTCTGGCTGTTTATTAACACTGGCGTACAATACACCAGTCTTAATAAATTTGCCCCATTGTGTACTACACATTGAAAGCTTGCATCTGAAGGAACAGAAATAACTATTAGATCTGGTAAGTTTAAGGATCCTAGTAGCTCCATATTACAAATTAGGAAAGTTATCTACTCGCCATATACCCCTTCCCCCAGAATCTCCAACTGATTGTGAAGCCTGACATTTAATAGGGGTAGCATGTCTGCTTCATGTACAATAAGGTACTTAGTAAGCGACCTAGACTGTCAATTGCAAGATAAAATAGACGGCTCCTTGTCAATGTCACAGTACAGTGGTTATACACTGGTTTTGATCAGTGATCTGTAACCCATTGTTCTGTTGGGAAACTACAAATCTCAGTATGCCCCCACAACCTAGAGATGTCAAGGTATGCTGGGAGTTTTTTTTTATACAAAGTTTTATTGTTTTCCAAAGTAAATACCTACAATATAGTGACAAATACAATAAATACGTAAAGTACAATAAAATACAATACAATGCAATATATAGAACCTACAGAGGTTGGAAAAGGAGCCAGTCCATCAAATTCAGAAGTATGCGATGTATGGTAATCTTATTGGAGAATGTGCACTTAAGTGCAGAGATCCAAGCACGCGAAAAAACATTGATATAAATAAATTCAGTAAAGTTCTGAATCTAATAGGCATTAGAGTAGCATAACATTAATTGGCAAGAGTATAATAATTCATGCATCTCCAGCGTGTATATAAAAAGGTCAGGGAGAAGGGAGATTGGCCCGTCACGAATAACATGCAACAATAAGCGTACTGTAAGTATGTGAACCAGAGGGCGCTGTTGAGCGACCCAGGCCAGACCAGAAAAGGCTCTCAGCCACGCCTTTGGGTGGCACGTAACTCCAGAGGGGCTGGAGTATCCTGCAGGAAGCAGGAAATGGTGGACCAGCTAAGGACAGAGAGAGACGGTCTGTCCCAGAAGGGCTGGGGTCCACAGGGGACTGTTGCTGGAGCTGAGCAATAGTCAGGACAGTTAGGGGCTCAAGGAGTGAGTTAGGACCCTAACTGTGGTCTAGGTTTTTGTTGTTTTGCTATGTTGCAGTTAAGCTGAATAAAGCCACTTTTATTTTACGCTTGGACCATCTGAAAGCTATCTTTCCGGTGCCCAGTACCACGAACCACCGTTGTCCGGACTAGGAGTCTGCCGCCATTTTGAGTCTAATTCCCCAAGTTGTCACAGTACGTAGAACAAGTATAGGACAAGGGACAACCACAACAACAACGAGTACCCGAATAACATGCTGGGAGTTTTTGTTCCACAACAGCCTAAGGTCCACAAGTTGCAAACCACTGGGTCAGATGATGTCACTTGTCAGGATAGGCAATCCTAAAGAGTAAAGGAACCTGGTGCATAGGTTGTCACCACAACTAATATGACATTCATCACAAGTCAATCAGACATTGACATCCAAGGGGTTATCTAAATCCTCTCCCAAGGATTGTGCACACTAAAAAGTTCTCTGTTAATGGCTATCAATTAATGTTTATTATAATCCCTGAACTTGGATGTTCTTTGTATTATATACTGTACCTGAAGAGAAATGGTGTATCCAACAGAAAACTCACTGTTAGTAAAGTCATGGTTTTGAGTGGGTTAAATTAAAATAGTGTTGGTGAATATGCTACAGAACACTAGCTCCAATGCTTTGACACCTGCACATAGCCCGCGGAGATCCAGCACCATGTTTATTTATTTATACACTCAATGGCTATGTTCTCTCTGCAGTCAGTGAGGTAATGGGTCTCTATCTACATGCAGCAAATACATAGGTAGTATAATCACTGACCTGATACCTCCCTTTGTTTATCTCCCAATTCAGGAGCCACTACAGAATAACAATAGAGCCCCCAGGCTGGGCATTAAGGAAAATTGCTGTTCTACACTGGATGCTGAGAAGACACATTACTCGCACTGCTCCTCACAGCTTACACTGTGTTTTAACATCTTTTTATATACACTGATATTGCACCTTCAGAAAGTATTTATGTGAAGCATGGGTCATAAAAAATGAATTCTTTATCTTGTAACATATGATGTAGGGTACAATATTTAGGTAGACTACTAAATGGCTAGACCTCTTCAGTGCTATATTTGGTACTTGACCATTACTAAACTATATTGCTAAGAGAGTTCTGGATAGGTTAACCTGAATTCAAAGGTGTAACATGAAACTCCTGGGCCCCAGTCAGGGCCATTTTAATACATTGGTGGGCCCAGTGCAAAGGTTTCATAAGTGCCCCTCCCCCCCCCCCCGCCATCACCTACACTTAGACATACCTGACCTGCCCAAATTATAATAACTCCTCAGTGACCTCCACATAGTATAATACTTCCTTAGTGGCCCTATACAATATAATGTCCCTTAGCGGCCCATCACACAGTGAAATACCTATATAGCGGTCCCATATAATAAAATTGCCCATCATACATTAACCTGTCTCACCCCAGTGGCCCCTCAGACATTAACCTGTACACTCACGTGGCTCCTCAGGCATTAATCTGTCCCCCTCAAGTAGACCCTCAGACATTAACCAGTTCCCCCATGGCCCTTCAGACATTAACCCATTCCCCCAAGTGGCCCCCCCCTGACATTTATATTATAATGTCCCTCTCCACTTTCCCCCACAATATATATTGTCCCCCTCCAGTTGCCCCGCAGTTTTTGTCCCCTTCAGTATATTTTATCCACCTCTGCTACCCACAGTTTCGTGTCCCACCTCAGGTGCCCCCAGAGTATATATTGTTCGCCTCCAGTTGACCCTGGTTTTTTGTTCTCCTGAGTATATATTTTCCCCCTCCGATAACCCTCACAGTTTTTTTGTCCCCCTCTAGTTGCTTCCATAGTATACACTGTCCCCCTCCAGCTGCCTCTAGTACAATGGATCAAAGAAATAAAGAAAAACCTAATATTCACCTTTCCCCATTTCCCTGTTCTCGTCTGTCTTTGGTCTGTCTCAGAGTCTTCAGGGAGCAACAGGTACAATGTAAATGACATCACTACATCCCATCTCCTGCTCTCAAGACACCGACAGTAGAGACAGGGGCCGAATGGTGAAGCAGGGAGTGGACAGCTCTCTCCTCTCTTGCCTTTTCTAAAAAATGCTACACTGTGATCAAGTCCTTTAAGAGGTTATCAAAGACCCAACATGAATATCATATCCTTAGAATAGGTCATTCATTTGAGATCATTGGGGTTCTGACACCCTGTTTGGCTGTTCTGAACATAGTGTCCAGAGTCAGAAGGAAACAGCTCAGTACACTATGCACCGATCCTATTGTACTATTACAGTTCAATCCCATTCAAATAACACCCACCAATCTCAAAGACAGGTCATTATTTTGGGCTCTTGGATAGCCCCTTTATAATATAACCAGCCTAATTACATTCAACCGTCTAAATGAATTTAACATTTAAGATCAAAATATAGTTCATTATCTGCACAATTCCAGAAATCTCAATGATGATCATCAGATTTCCTTACTTTTAATCAGTCTAATCAGAATTATATTTTATAGTGGATTGCAGCATATATTTCTAGCATTTAAAGGGAGTCTGTCACCCAAACAAAGCATATAAAGATATCAGGATTTATATGCAGATTGCAGAGTGTTCTTGTCACTATGCAAATGAGCTCTTTGGAGCAATGAGGGTGTTCTCGTTGACCACTTTGGAGCAATGGCAATACCGTCATTGCTCCAAAGAGTTAATTTGCATATTGACAAAAAGCCATATCTCAGCAACAAAGGCAACGATTCACCAGGGGAAAACACTGTTTGATTCAGGTGATTCTATTCTATCTACCTGCGGGGCTCAGTTGATATGCTGGGTTCTGGTGACAGACTCCCTTTAATGCAATTGATATTGCAATATAAACGCAACTGGCATTGGAACTGTTGATCTGATTTGTCCAGTCATATACATGGTCAAAGTATGTCAAAACCCAAACATCCTATTTGCCAGCTGAACATCTTATTCCAGAACCATAGACATTGAGTATAGTGGACTGGAGTATAGCTTTGATTCATCTAGTAAAGCTTTCCACTGGGTCATGACTGTAGGGATCCCTGCCCATTCATACACAAGAGGTCAAGCCCTGATGATGGGCAATGAGATATGGTTCACAGTCAGCGAGGTTCTTCCATATCACAGACATTGAGCTCTACAGTACAGTATGAGCCATTCTACTTCTGGTTTTTATTCATAGGTATTGTCTAATTTAATGATAGGAATGATCTGACTTACTATTAAATGGCAGAGGCCACTTGCTAATATAGTGATAGACAGCTTTCTCCCTATACCGTATATAGGGAGAAAGCTGTCCATGATCAGCTAGTGAGTGGGGGAAGCCCACTACTCCTGAATACAAGGACTCCTGCTCTTGGTTACTGCAAGAAAAAAGCAATGTATGCTGCTCTCAGATAGGTCAGCATAAACCTAGTAGAGACATACGCCCATTAAATTTACACTTTTTGCTTCATACAAGAGGTGAGCCATAGCCTTAGCCAAATGCTGTATATGACCTGTATTAAAATGCATATGATATATCCTTTATACTACTGAGCAGATCCAGTCCAGTTAACTTATATTACTATCATAAACTGAGAATATAATGTTGCATGTTGTAAGACATTAGTGTTTGGTTGTGAAAGGGTTAATGTGCTCAGATTAAAAAGGAGGCAGATAACCTTTTCAGGATTTAAGAAAAATAAATAAGGTTAATTGGAGCTAAAAATGTCAATGCTGTGCCGTGCATAGCCCCTGGCAAGCGTCCTAATGTGTGTATGAGAGAGCAAGTGAAAGAGACAAGTGAGTATGTGAGAGGATTGTGAGCACCCAGCTCTGAGTGCATCTCTGTATTTAAGAGGTTAATGTGAGCAAAAGGAAGAAAGCAAGCCCTTGTATTTAATACATCTTAGTTTATTGTAAGGCTGCTGTAACGACAAGGACAAGATGGTAATCTATTAGTAGAAGTATGATCTGTACACTTTTACTAAATATATGTCATGCAGGTGTAGGGAACTGCCATTTCTACTAGTGTATAATGTATCT
This sequence comes from Leptodactylus fallax, assembly GCA_947044405.1. Lineage (NCBI taxonomy): Eukaryota > Metazoa > Chordata > Amphibia > Anura > Leptodactylidae > Leptodactylus > Leptodactylus fallax. Next base: position 5,155,677 of record CAMRHE010000081.1, on the reverse strand, counting down.
GGCTTCTTTGCCCCTGCAGTTTGGCTTCAGAGACCCCAGGCATTTAGTGCAAGTTTTGTTTTGTAAATACAGTGAGTCAGACACATGTGAGGCAGAGCTGCTGGGGGGAGAGATGTGAGCAGAGCTGCTGAGACAGACATGTTATGTCTGGGGGAGTCTAAGAGCCACGTGTTCCTCTTTACTTCACAGTATATAGTTAGGTATGTGTTACCCCCTATATACTCACAGGACCTAGCTAGTAACCGTAGTTAGGGATCCATATATATATATATAGTTCAGGGCAGTGATAGGTTAGGCTTCCGAAGGCCAACTAGCTAGTTAGAGGCCCGGTGGCACTAGTAGTTTAGCTGGCAGGTTAAGGACTCAGTGTTAGGGTAGTCAGGCCTGCATCTACTGCCGTCACCGTCGCCCTGTTTGCTGCCTGTGAAGAATCTCACCATCATCATCATCTCCTGATCGGCTGTCTGTCATCTCCTGGAAGAATCCGAGGATCCACAGTCATCCACAGGGGCCCCTGCATCTCTTCTGTTGCCTGGAGGTATTGTGCACTGGACTCTTGCTATATATTTATATATATACCCGGGTATATAACCTAAGACGGTTGAGGACTTGCTGGTTGTTGTAGTATTGCTGTGTTCTGAGTATATTTTATGTATGTATTATTACCCTGTTGATTCTTATAAAGCTACTGTTATAACCTTATGTGGTATCTGTATGTATTCTTCAGACTGTGAGATTAGTACAGTGATCCTTGTTAAGGCTACTAACTGTACTTCATGGGTAAGTCCCAGGAAGAGATCCTCCCTGTAATACAGAGGCTCTATCCTGGGTGGAGGCACTGATATATTTCATATATGTTCCCACTCTTCCCTTCAGCGAAGGCTTCAGGTCCCATTATACACACAGGTCAGCGCCAGAGTCTGTTGCGGGAGGGATAATACTCATACCCCCCCCCCCCAAATAGGGCTACACAGGATTTTGGTTGACACAATAGATTCTATCTGGGTCCAATAAATTGTAAGATAAGCAGTTTCCGTGGCAGAGATTATATGATTCTAAAGGAAAAGGATGAATGTCATAATATAGTCTTCACAAGCATTTTTTATATTAAAGCATTTTTCTATTATTGAACACAATCCTGAAAATTTACTTAAGTATGTACAGCTATAAGGGCCACTAACATGGAACTATAGGCCCAGGCATGGCTTACTTCAGCCCCATTGCTGCTGGGTGACGGGTGACGGGTACCCATGCAGGACTTCTCTCTACAGGGAACTGCTCTGTTTGCAAACAAGGAAGAGGGGCACTGGTACAAGGGTCATGGAAAGGGTATGGGAGAGGAAACAAAAACCAGGACCGAATCTAACTTATCTGCTATCTGAGGCAAAAAATAAAATACCCTCTATTCATTAGCCTGAGGCTAATAAACAACTGAAAGGCAGGTAGCTGGAGGGTCAGAAAATAAAGAAGGCCCCCCCCCCACCCAAATAATAGCTACACCCCACATTGAATAATAGTCCCCAACCACATTCGGAAATAGGCCTCCCCCTATATACAGTGGGTACGGAAAGTATTCAGACCCCTTTAAATTTTTCACTCTTTGTTTCATTGCAGCCATTTGTTAAAAGCAAAAAAGTTCATTTTATTTCTTATTAATGTACACTCAGCACAACATCTTTACAGAAAAAAACCAGAAATGTAGATATTTTTGCAAATTTATTAAAAAAGAAAAACTGAAATATCACATGGTCATAAGTATTCAGACCCTTTTCTCAGTACTGAGTAGAAGCACCCTTTTGAGCTAGTACAGCCATGAGTCTTCTTGGGAATGATGCAACAAGTTTTTCACATCTGGATTTGGGGATCCTCTGCCATTCTTCCTTGCAGATCCTCTCCAGTTCCGTCAGGTTGGATGGGGAACGTTGGTGGACAGCCATTTTCAGGTCTCTCCAGAGATGCTTAGTTGGGTTGAGGTTAGGGCTTTGGCTGGGCCAGTCAAGAATGGTCACAGAGTTGTTCCGAAGCCACTCCTTTGTTATTTTAGCTGTGTGCTTAGGGTCATTGTCTTGTTGGAAGGTAAACCTTCAGTCCAGTCTGAGGTCCAGAGCACTCTGGAAGAGGTTTTCTTCCAGGATATCTCTGTACTTGGCCGCATTCATCTTTCCTTCAATTGCAACCAGTCGTCCTGTCCCTGCAGCTGAAAAACACCCCCATAGCATGATGCTGCCACCACCATGTTTCACTGTTGGGATTGTATTGGGCAGGTGATGAGCAGTGCCTGGTTTTCTCCACACATACTGCTTAAAATTAACTCCAAAAAGTTCAATCTTCATCTCATCAGACCAGAGAATCTTATTTCTCATAGTCTGGGAGTCCTTCATGTGTTTTTTGGCAAACTCTATGCAGTCTTTCATATGTCTTGCACTGACGAGAGGCTTCCTTTGGGCCACTCTGCCATAAAGCCCTGACCAGTGGAGGGCTGCAACGATAGTTGACTTTGTGGAACTTTCTCCCATCTCCCTACTGCATCTCTGGAGCTCAGCCACAGTGATATTTGAGTTGTTCTTTACCTCTCTCACCAAGGCTCTTCTCCCATGATTGTTCAGTTTGGCTGGACGGCCAGGTCTAGGAAGAGTTCTGGTCGTCCCAAACTTCTTCCATTTAAGGATTATGGAGGCCACTGTGCTCTTAGGAACCTTGAGTGCTGCCGAAATTCTTTTGTGACCCTTGGCCAGATCTGTGCCTTGCCACAATTCTGTCTCTGAGCTCCTTGGGCAGTTCCTTTGACCTCATGATTCTCATTTGCTCTGACATGCACTGTGAGCTGTGAGATCTTATATAGACAGGTGTGTGCCTTTCCTAATCAAATCCAATCAGTTTAATTAAACACAGTTGGACTCCATTGAAGGAGTAGAACCATCTCAAGGAGGATCAGAAGGAAATGGAGAGCATGTGAGTTAAATGTGAGTGTCACAGCAAAGGGTCTGAATACTTATGACCATGTTATATTTCAGTTTTTCTTTTTTAAAGAGGACCTTTCACGTCCTCATGTATATGCTGTTTTACATACCACTAGAAAGCAGACAGCGCGCTGAGCTATCGGTGCCGGTAGTTCTGTGCCCCATCGTCAGAAGGGCATTTCTGACAGTCTAGCTGCGCTGTGAAGAACTCCCTCCCTGACAGTATTCCTCCATAGCACTGTACTGAGGGGGCGTTCCTCACAGCTCAACGTCATCACTGGGCGGTAAGGAACTCCCCCTCTGACTGTACAGGCTATGGATGAGTACTGTCAGGGAGGGCATTCCTTACCGCCCAGTGATGATACTGAGCTGTGAGGAACGCCCCCTCAGTACAGTGCTATGGAGGAATACTGTCAGGGAGGGCGTTCCTCACAGCGCAGCTAGACTGTCAGAAACACCCTTCTGACGATGGGGCACAGAACTACTGGCACCGATAGCTCCAGCCCCGGGCCACATAACGGGAAAGCAGAATTCAGCTCGCTGTCTGCTTTCTAGTGGTATATAAAACAGCACATACATGAGGATGTGAAAGGTCCTCTTTAATAAATTTGCTAGAACTTGTTTGGATGTTAGTCGAGGTTCTTTAGCCACCATCCGCACAATCTTTCGTTGAAATCTCTTGTCAATTTTTCTTTTCCGTCCACATCTAGGGAGGTTAGCCAGAGTGCCATGGGCTTTAAACTTCTTGATGACACTGCGCACGGTAGACACAGGAACATTCAGGTCTTTGGAGATGGACTTGTAGCTTTGTGATTGCTCATGCTTCCTCGCAATTTTGCTTCTCAAGTCCTCAGACAGTTCTTTGGTCTTCTTTCTTTTCTCCATGCTCAATGTGGTATACACAAGGACACAGGACAGAGGTTGAGTCAACTTTAATCCATTTCAACTGGCTGCAAGTGCGATTTAGTTATTGCCACCACCTGTTATGTGCCACAGGTAAGTAACAGGTGCTGTTAATTACACAAATTAGAGAAGCATCACATGATTTTTCAAAGGGTGCCAATATTTTTGTCCACCCCCTTTTTTATGTTTGGTGTGGAATTATATCCAATTTGGCTTTTTGACAATTCTTTTTGTGGTTCTCCATTGACGACAAATTAAATGAAGATATTATTACCAATTTGTGATTGCAATCATTTTCTGGAAGAAATTGAGTATTATCTGACAGAATTGCAGGGGTGCCAATACTTTTGGCCAGCACTGTATCTGTGGCACGTGGCTATTGGATAACACACAATAGGAGCTGAATCTCATTAAAACTTTCAAGGGAGGATGTGGTCTCTAATGAGACAAGGACACAAGCTGACATCCCCCACACTATGTATATATACATATATATATATACAGTGCCTTGCGAAAGTATTCGGCCCCCTTGAACTTTTCAACCTTTTGCCACATTTCAGGCTTCAAACATAAGGATATAAAATTTAAATTTTTTGGTGAAGAATCAACAACAAGTGGGACACAATCGTGAAGTGGAACAAAATTTATTGGATATTTTAAACTTTTGTAAAAAATAAAAAACTGAAAAGTGGGGCGTGCCAAATTATTCGGTGCCCTTAAGTTAATACTTTGTAGCGCCACCTTTTGCTGCGATTACAGCTGCAAGTCGCTTGGGGTATGTCTCTATCAGTTTTGCACATCGAGAGACTGAAATTCTTGCCCATTCTTCCTTGGAAAACAGCTCGAGCTCATTGAGGTTGGATGGAGAGCGTTTGTGAACAGCAGTTTTCAGCTCTTTCCACAGATTCTCGATTGGATTCAGGTCTGGACTTTGACTTGGCCATTCTAACACCTAGATACGTTTATTTGTGAACCATTCCACATGTTTGGTGTGTCTCCCAGGGGGCTTGTGGTAAACTTTAAATGAGACTTTTTATGGATATCTTTGAGAAATGGCTTTCTTCTTGCCACTCTTCCATAAAGGCCAGATTTGTGCAGTGTACGACTGATTGTTGTCCTATGGACAGACTCTCCCACCTCAGCTGTAGATCTCTGCAGTTCATCCAGAGTTATCATGGGCCTCTTTGCTGCATCTCTGATCAGTCTTCTCATTGTTTGAGATGAAAGTTTAGAGGGACAGCTGGGTCTTGGTAGATTTGCAATGGTCTGATACTCATTCCATTTCAATATGATCGCTTGCACGGTGCTCCTTGGGATGTTTAAAGTTTGGGAAATCTTTATGTATCCAAATCCGGCTTTAAACTTCTGCACAACAGTATCACGGACCTGCCTGGTGTGTTCCTTGGTCTTCATGATGCTCTCTGCGCTTTAAACAGAACCCTGAGACTATCACAGAGCAGGTGCATTTATACGGAGACTTGATTACACACAGGTGGATTATATTTATCATCATCAGTCATTTAGGACAACATTGGATCATTCAGAGATCCTCACTGAACTTCTGGAGTGAGTTTGCTGCACTGAAAGTAAAGGGGCCGAATAATATTGCACGCTCCACTTTTCAGTTTTTTATTTTTTACAAAAGTTTAAAATAACCAATAAATTTCGTTCCACTTCACAATTGTGTCCCACTTGTTGATTCTTCACCAAAAAATTAAAATTTTATATCCTTATGTTTGAAGGCTGAAATGTGGCAAAAGGTTGAAAAGTTCAAGGGGGTCGAATACTTTCGCAAGGCACTGTACACTTATCATTTTTATCTTATAGTAGCAAGGATCTGTTCACACTGTTGTCATGCTTTCTATTTCCACAGCAAACATGTAGGATATGACAGATCTGTTATGATCTATCATAATTAGTTATTACCCACTCAATGGATCCTTCATCAGTTTTGCTCAATTTTTTTTTTTTTTTTTTTTTTTACTCATCATCAGTGTGTCAGGTGTCTGTACCATGCTTTTTATAAGGCCCATATACTAGTCAATAAATAGAAAAAACAGCAGGGAAATTCTTATATCAGTAAAGTTAAAAAAATTGTATACTGTAAGTCCAAAAATACTGAATATATACAGTACAGACCAAAAGTCCAAACTGCCAAGAATGCCAAGAGTGTGCAAAGCAGTAATCAAAGCAAAAGGTGGCTACTCTGAAGAACCTAGAATATAAGGCATATTTTCAGTTGTTTCACACTTTTTTGTTAAGTATATAATTCCACGTGTTAATTCATAGTTTTGATGCCTTCAGTGTGAATCTACAATTTTTATAGTCATGAAAATACAGAAAACTCTTGGAATGAGAAGGTGTGTCCAAACTTTTGGTCTGTACTGTATATATATATATATATATATATATATATATCTTTGGTATATCTTATATTATTGCGATCAATAAGTGATGGATTAAAATACTGATGCAAAAACATTTCTATAAAAAATGACAGCTTCATTGGCTTCCCCAGTATTGGACTGGTCTCTATAGTACAAAAACATCTCTGGTGAGCTTTGGCTTTGTGACAATAATGGACACTTTGGTCCAGAAGAAGACAACCCTATTTGGAACTGTAACCATTCACTTGCCACCTTGGTCTATTTTTTCTTGTTGATATGTGCAATGTGCAATGGTAACTAAGTGAGTGTAGAAATTCAGAACAGCGATATAGATGTGTTATATAGATAAAGCGTGTCCCAACAGAATTCCAGTTTAACGCTGACCTGCGTCCATCTCCATTTATAAGTTCCATCCATTCATTAAATAAACAAAACATATACAATGAAAATAAAGAGAGACTTGGTTCATCTATAGAGGCCTCCCTGATGAAGAATGGGTTAATGTGCATGTATTAAGCAGAGAGCCTCCTTACAATCCTAACAATAATTGGAATTTTCTGTAATGTGTTGTCAGAGTAATGAGACGCAAAACGATTTTTGAACCCTGTGTGACTTTTAGCTACAATAAACACAATTTGTCAGTGATGTCTGTGGGATTTAAGCTGTTTGATGCAGATAAAAATAGCTGCAGAAATATAACACGGAAAAGGCTTTTGGCAAAGGGCTGTCCAGTTTAATTCATACATTAAGTATTTGCTAGTTAGGGTCAAAATCGGAGTGCTTAAGATATTTTGCCCTCTGAATGAACCTGGTTGGAGCAGACAGACTTCTGCTGAAACTTGCAGCTTACAAGATCAAGCCCAACATCAAAGACTCTCTTCGTTCCAATCACTGAATTGGTTTAGCTCACACAGAAGGACAGATGTATCATCGGAGATAATTAGTGCCTGGATTCATTTACCTACTCCACTATCTGGACTGGTGGCAGAGACATAAAGGGCTATAGTAGAAAGGCTTGGAGGAAAGAGAAGATGCTGAATTACAGACAGAGTGCAGACCCAAACCAAGAGTTTCTCTTCAATATAAAGATTAAGCATGGAGTTCCATTCTGATATATAGATCTATATGTATACAATGTATCACATATGCCTTTACTGACACATGGTTCTGAAGAGCAGTGCAACAGAGGAACATGTGAATTCATTTTGAGTTGATCTGAGGTCTGAATTCATGTTGGGGTCTGGTCTGAAGCCTGAATGAATCAAGGAATGTATTCATTTAGGGTATGAGGTCTAAATTTTTTATGGGTTTGGTCTGGGGTCTAAATTCATTTTGGGTTCTGATATGACATATTTTTCTTCTGCTGCTATATCCTACATTTTCTACTTTTTGGCTCATAGTGTATGTGATACCGCTGTTTGTGTTTTTTCTGCCCCTTCCAGAGTTTGTTCCTGAATTGGCCCTTGGAGCAGCATCTAACAGCAAAGAGGGAGGCAGTCATCAGAACAGAGAAGAGGAATGGAACCCACCAGCACAGACAGAGAGAGAGTCTGAGAAGAATGAGTCAGGATCAACGGTGTCTCTTCATCTTATAAGAGGTAGATGTGTGTAACACAGTACCATATTACAGTAATGTCGCAGCCAGCTATAGGCCTGCTGACCAGAACTTCTGCACAGACATATATAGCGTAATGTAGTCATAACAGGTACCAAGGAGCGGTCACCAACACAGTGGCAATATGGCAGCTCAACACGGCCAGCCAATGTGTCCTGTCTGTCTCCTCACAAGCTGCTGCCCAGACACTGCCCCCTAAAAGTCACCTGGAGTCTCACACTGGTAGAGTAAGGAAACACTTGACTCTTGGCTTCTCACTGTGGTTTCCTCTTTACAGCATCGGATATTGGTAATACAACAGGTCTTCAACAGGGTTGGCAATGACAGTGTAGTAAAGTAACTAAGCAGGTCTCCAGGTCTCACCATTATAAGATCCCTATTTCTGATTAACGGATGTACAATAGAGGTGCGATGACTTGCTTGATGCCTCTCTTCTCCTACAAACTACCTACTTGGCTCCTCTAGATGTTCCCCTCACAAGCAGTCCTCCAGCAGCAAGTTACCCTCCTACTCCTGTAAGCTGTCTTTCCAAGCCATCTTCCCCACGGGCTTTTAAATACAGAGCCATTTCCCACCTTTGGGTAGCCTGGATAATGCCTAACGTCAGCATATAACACCATGGGAAAGCAACAACTTCTCCCGTGGTGCAACTCTTGGGTACATCTTCATTTTGCCACTAGGGAGTCACCCCACGATACAGTCTCCATATACTACCTGAACACTGACCACACAATGACCTGCATCTCTTAAACCAACATCACACATGAAAATGCTAAACATACCAATTACTACATAATGCACTGGTCACTGCAAGATATACAGTGCACAATTTAACAATGCAAGATTTGTGTGTGATTATTGCATGTGATTATAGTGCATCACATGCAGCCTCCTCCTCCCCCTCCCCTCTCCATAGACTACTATGTAAAAAGTAACTCAGCTTGATAAATGGAGAAGGAAACATATTTATTAAATAAGATACAAAGTAACTTATATTCACCTGCACTTGTCATTTAGACCCCATTCACGAGATCAAATGTGTTTCTAATGTGGGGCAGAGTTTGCAGTTGAATGCGCACGAATGACACTTGGAGCGATATCCGAGTGTCATCCGAGTGGATTTCATTATGCATTCACGTTTGTGGGTATTCCGATCCATTCTGTTTCTGACACAGATGATTATAGAGCTCCTATCCTGCTCTGTGTCAACGGAACAGATTTAATCGGAAGCTCCGATAGATGTGAATGTATAACAGAATGCACTTGGATGTCACTCTGAGTGTCATCCAAGAGCATTCCGCTGCAAACTCGACCCCACATCAAAAGCAAACTTACTCATGTGCCTGGAGACTTATGGAAAGTTGTTTTATAATTGAAGATATGCTTTAACTCTTCTTGCACCTGGGCCAAGCAAGTCACATGTTCTAGCCGAGAAAATAGACAACTGTTCAAGTTGTGAGTCTGCACCATCTTACATCATAAGAGGAAAAAAAACTACAAGAAACTTTTTTATTATATTGGAACCAATGATTTAATAATATTGATTGCAGTTAAAAAGACAAGTAATGAATACACAGAACATAAGGCACACAATAGCCAATAACTTCAGTCACTCGGAGCTCACACACATAAGACGACGGGCATCACTCTTGTTCTCACATGTGATGCTTTCTGTTACCCTAATGGACCAGGTCTCTGATCTCTCATTATGCATTAGTTGCTTCTGGGGATGATGTGGACAGACAAGTCACAAATGGACTTGGCATGTCAGCTTCCTGGAAAAAACACAATGGGCATCTCATACAGCGTGCCTACGCCCAGGTGTACCTCAAGCATCACACATGCCTTGGGGCGTGCCATACAACTCCTTCCATGGTATAATACCTAGGCACAACCAACATTCACCTCCACATGTTGCACCTGCAAAGGAAACACATTACTATACTCTTTGTATCTCCAATGGTTATAAATCACATCCAGAGAATAGTCACAGTTGAATACAACCTTTAGCAAACACCATTTCTCAGGGGAGGCTAATCCATCTTGGATGAAGACACTGTGTATGGCCATCTACAGTCACACACCTAAGGGGTTGTCCGGGGGTTGAAGTCGGTGGGAGCTGAACTGCAGTGAAGGTACCCAATCTGCTTCTGGCCCTGCATTATGTATAAAATGGGTGCAAGAAGTGGCTCCGTACAGTTGATCGGGTATTTATGGTAACCGTGAGGATAGGCCATAAAAACCTTAACCTAGGACAATCCCTTTAACAGCCTGCGGTGTACCTGATGCTGGTGGTAGCTCCCTGGGGTACTTCCAGTTGTAGGAGTCCTCTACTCTCACAGGTGATGGTTGTTGGAAGGGCCATTGATGGTAAGAACAGGAATGACTTAGGAGACAGTAGTTGCAGGTGAACAAAATTATTTAACTTTACTAATGTAACGGCAACAGATGCAGCTTCCAGATGGGTGTAGTAGTGCAACAGGAGTTCCACTGTAGAAGATGGTACTAAGTCTGGTAATGGTATTCACAGAAAGGGGTAATAGCCATTAAATCCAGTGCCTAGACTCTTCATTAATATGTAACTATACTCCTGCCTCTCTCAAAGGATCTGGGGCTGTGAATGAGCAAGTTCCAGGTATTTCTGTCTACCTGAGGGGTGGCAGGGTCCAGACTGTGAGACTCTAGCAAACCTCAACTTCTCCTCCAAATTGGCACTCTCTCTCCTGCCTGTAGGCTGACAATGGGTATTTTCCTTGTCTCAGGGCTGCAGCAAAGGTAACACTGGGCTAAGGCTCTAAAGGCTCTAAATGGAACTCCTAAACACCACTTCACTCATTGGAGATGGTAAAGGATTCTCTCTCAGTTGACTGCTCTGCACGGCTGCTCACAGAAGACTCTCAGTCTCCTCCCCTTACTCCAGCCAACCATTGCTTTGGCTGGACCAAGTTCTCCCAAAAGGACGGATGTACTACCTACACAGTAAAACGCTCCCTAAAAGGGGGAAAACACACCTGGAAGCTGTAGAACTTATATACAGACAGTGGCACAAATCAAATAAAATCATGCAAACATTTTAAGCAGTGTCCATTGGGATGCTACAGCTAGTGGACTAGTTGGGCAGAGTAGGATTGGTAATCTATCAGGCACTCTACTTACTTGACTCACATTTTCATGATTTCTGGTGGTCCCAGCGGTTGGGACTCTTTTTGTGGGATAACCCTTTAAAAATTAATCAATAAGGAATCTTAGCTCTAAAATGGACATTCACTTTAATGTTACACCTTTTTAGAAGTCAGATACAAGAAATGATGCCACATTTTTGAAGCATCACTATGACTTAATAAAACTTTTTGTTACTGTACTGTATTGTATTATTTACCATTTATATTTATATTCTGGTCAGTTTATTATGACAACCTACAGAATACTTTTAAGACCACCTTTTCTCAATATCTGTATGTTGTAATACCCAGCATTGTCCTATAGATTGAGAGCCTGAGATCTGAGTTGGTCCCTGATTTACATTATCTGCTATTTGATTCTTGCTATTCTTACAACTCTCTGTTTATCTCCAGCATCTAATAGGTGTTTCCTCAAACATTGGAAGAAACTTTTTATAACTTTTTTTTGTACATTGTGCCAGAATTATATGTAGGGCACATTCCCGGGTTTTTAAATTTGATGTAGGTAATTGTTTACCTGGCATTGTTTCCGACACTCTTCTAGTTAGAATCCTCAGTGAAGCTTAGATTAGTGTGAATCTGAAGCTTTGTGCACTTTTTTACCAACACATATGGAAGTAGCACAGGGCTTATCTAAATATGTCATTCAGCTTTAGCGTAATAGTTTTCAATGTATTTTTACAAAAAGAAACCTGTTGCAATTACATTGAAATATCAAGTGAAACAGAGCAGTAACGTGATACAGCCACTAAACAGTGGATATGGCCATCTGCTTCCAGCTCTGTCCACTGTGTGCTTTTGCTTCTGGCGGCTGCTGAGGCAGCAGGTTGCTGGCGGTACCAGGTGTCAAATCCAACCGGTCTTATATTGATGATCTACCTAAGGATAGTCCATCAATAGTACAAGCCCAGAAAAGTATTATCACTAAAACTAATTTTTACTTGCAAAAAAATCTTGGAATTATCTGCTTGTAATAGTACCCCTGGTGTTCAAAATGTAGAGGTTTGCACATGTCATTCTAGTGAGGTTTTTATAGCTTATAGGGAAAGCAATGGGGCAGGAGCGAGTAATAGACTCCAGTGTCCCACCGTGGATATTGTCGAATGCGGATACAATTGATCATCAGGTCAGATTATAACGGGGACAATAATTTACAACCTCAAGCCTTGGGCTATAACCCAACTTGCCCTTATTATGATCTGCCCCTGAGTGGAAATGCCGCCTGGTTACAGATATTCAGTGATTGCTATGTGCCTGTTATATCATGAAGTGTATGCCATGGTATGTGTGCTACATAGCATGCTGCCATCAATTGTTGCTAAGCATTATTATGCCCTGTAGTTAGGGCTGTTATCTTAATGTCACTTTAATAAGGGTACGTTACAGCAACTGTTTGGAATGTTAATGTAAAATCCCTATTCAGGGCATGGATCAGGACTGCTGATTCCCAATAATTGTCCTTTCTACCTGTGTTTCCGATTAGCTTATATGTGTTGGTCATCTGAATACATCTTTTATGTAGTATACAAGATGTAGATTATCAGTCCGGCCAAATCGGGGTGGAACGTCGAAAGTGAGAGAGAATGCATATTCCAATAGGTAAAGTGATTTCAGAGGTGATGTGTAGACACACTGAAAGTCAGTGCTAAGACAAGTGCAAAACCAGAGACAACTGGAAGACTGAAAACTATGTATGAGGAACTGACCCACAGTGACCGAGAAAGTAGACCTTGAAGGGCGTATCACTGCAGTAGAAGTATAATGAGGCCAGACCAGATCAGTCCATTGCTGCCAAGCGGAGATGACCTAGAGAGAGGGACTATGAACTGCTTTCATAGAGACTAAGCTGTTGTGATAATGTTCAGCTGCTGAGATAGACTGTGCTAGACTGAGACCAGCAATGTGTCACACGTGAGAGTCAGCAAGGTTTTGCAAGTCCTAGTCACCTGTTGCCTCTTGTTCTGCCACCACCATGTTAGTTGCCTCGTTTGAGAACTCTGTAACTGCAAAGCTTGTTGCCTCCTTCTACGTAAAGGTCTCCAGTTACACCTGTGTCATTCTGCCACTCTTGAGTGGGAAACCACTCCAACGCCACATGGCCATAAGATCCTATAAATTTCAGGGGAAGAAGTAACATCACAACCAATTTCTGAGCCGTAAAGACTGAAAGACAAGGAGAAGGTTTTAAACCCATAACCAGCCTTGTGCATGTCCCTGGGCACACATTCCCTAGGTTGCACATACTACAACGTTATAACTGCATGGTGGCTCACTGGTTAGCACTGCAGTCTTGCAGCGCTGGAGTCCTGGGTTCGAATCCTGCCAAGGACAACATCTGCAAGGAATTTGTATGTTGTCTGCGTTGGTTTCCTCCGGTTTCCTCCCACACTCCAAAGACATACTGATAGGGAATGTAGATTGTGAGCCCTATATGGGACAGTGACTGACAATGTCTGTAAAGCGCTGCGGAATATGATGGCGCTATACAAGTAAGCATAATAAATAAATAACTGCTATGTGTAGTCATACCTCTGTGAGACTTCTGTTAGTATGTTCTGTTGCACATACTACAACGTTATAACTGCTATGTGTAGTCATGCCTCTGTGAGACTTCTGTTAGTTCTAGACTGTTTTTTTGGGGGGGGTTAGATCTGACTCCAGATTTCATTACATATCAGACAGTGTTTTTGCTATAACTTTGTACAGTCCTATTTGTACAAACTTATTTTTTGCTATTATTATCTGAAATGTCCTGTTCTTTTTTTATACATTACAAAAACATGTATGTATCATGGAAAGTATCGGCTACTTAATATTTTTCCTATTTAGCCCTTCTCTCTTTGAACATCTGTAAAATTTATGCTTTTGCCTTTTTACTTCTACTAAGTACGTCTTTATAGTATAGGTAGATTTCAGTTATATATAAACAATATTGCAAGTGCTCTATGCCCATTGCAGACTCAACAATCCTGGGAAAAAACTGTACAGAAAAGATTCCAACCTGATGTGTAGATTTTAAGATGAGATAAAGGGCATACAGGGTGAAATATATATTTTCATGTTTTCAGCTATTTGACCTTAAATCCTCTTCTGCCTGCAAAGGCTGGATCAGCATGTAGAAAGGTAGCGCTATCAGTGCAGAGGATAGCACAATTAGCTCGCAACTACTCCCTAAGCATTCAAATACAGGAGAGACATGTCTGAATCTTCCAGGCCATTGCTGCTGGAAAGTGAACTAGTCACACTGCTGTGACAGACTGGAGACAAGCGACTGGACTCCCTGCACTGTCTGCCATGTAACCCTAGAGGAATGAAGTTAAAATAACAAATCTTCACAATGTTTCCAGTTCAGTGAAGCCAGGTTGGGTCAGTTCACTCCACAACTGATGCAGAAGTCAGGGTTTCTGTGCTCTTCCAACTAGTCGCACAAAGCCACATAGGACACTCATTATAAGGCTGAAAATAATAAGTAGATAATACCCAGGGAACGTGTGACAACCAATTAGGCCATTTTACATATAACTAGATGCCAAAAGGGGCATCTTCACCTGTGTGCAGTCACCTTCTCAAGCCACTAATGGTGCTCGCTGAATGGATCCAGATATATAGGAAATTCAGGAGATTCCTGAACTGTAACATGCACTATAGATTATGTCTGTAACACCACATCACTATGATATAAAGGCCTAATGTAAGCACTTGGCTCTTTCTGATGGTCCTAATAACTTCTAAATACCTGCAAATTCTATAATGATGGAGGTCCTAGTAGTAAAGTCATAAACATGTGAAGGGAACCTGCCACCAGGTTTTACCACTATAAACTATTTCATGATTTATTCTAGGAAATCCCTTTATAAATTGATATCTGTCACCCAGTAGCACCAGAAATTTTGTAAAGTTAGACAAAAAGGCATGCTACATGTAATTGTTCCCCAAGTGTCTCTACACCATCCCAGGTATCTTGATGAGCCAGTCCTCAATCCAAAGACCTTTAGGACAGCACTGTACTGACAAATGCAATTAGTTCTACTGGTACAAGAACAATTTGGGACATACAGGTAGTAATCGCAATGGGTTAACTGGCACGAACTTGCTGCCAGCTACCCTGCATTAAACAAATCTCATCCACACACTGCAACTAATACCTGCAGCACAAAGTGACCTGTCCTGCGGGTTTTAGACCTGCAATTATTTCTGCTGTTTCCCTGCAGCTTTCCATCTTTACTATACAAGGAGACCTGCTGCATTTCTGGCAGGCGTGCTGCAGCAAAAATCACCTGATTTCTAGGGAAACACACTGCTCAATATCCCTGGCAGAAATTCTGCACAGTGTCTGTCTCACATGGCCTCAGCCAAAAGGGGTATAGTAGATTCAGTAAGTAAAAGTCACTGGGGGGTGAATTTATTAAGGCTCTCATTTCTTACTCCAGTCTTAATTCATTCCCTGACAGGTGCCAGAGTTATTTCGGCCTCTTAATAATTCTTGTGCATGTAGATGCAGCTGAACTGAAGTCAGGGACTGGCATAGATTTCTGGTATAACTCGCACCAGTTATAGTAAATCTGATGGACCATGGTAACTCTCATCCCTTTCCGTCCACTGTCTTAAAAAGCTATGATGTACCATTGTTGAAGCGCATATTTGGCCACTTTTTAGGGACAGCCATATAGTAAATCTGGGGTTTTATTTGTATAATGAAAAGCTATTTGGACCTACAACATATTTTCGGTATCAATGCCTTGCAGCTTCAAAATGTTGCACAATGAAACAAAGGTTTCCATCGAATTACATCAGGCCGAGATGAGGAATTGATATAGGAAGTATATTTAGTAACTATTTATTATAAAAAGAATACTCTTTTTTTTTGCTGAACTCGTGCTTCCCCTTTAAGCAGCTGTCCAATGTGAATATACTACATACAGCAGCCTACATCTCAGCTTCCTAGACCCCTTGGATTACTATTTTGTGAATAATTGCACTTAAGAATGCAATGTAAGGTTTGGCTACAGGTGCCCTTTAACGTCTTGATAATATTCCAGCTACATGTAATAGAGCAGTCAGTAGATGCCATGCAGAAAGCTGGGCACTGCTGTGCCTGGCGCTCTGATTAGAGATCTTCTTTGTAATAGATTATCTGAGCTGACTCTTCTATTCCACACACTATGTTCCAATATGAAAATGCTGACTTTAAACTTTTGCACTTGTGAGAATGTCTCGATGCTTTTTTTCAGCCTTTTTTTTCCCTGCGAGTTAGTACTATTGATTCCACACACCTGAGGGTCAGACATATAATCAATGCCCCCTCTGACCTCTCCCTGTGTCCGGGCCTGCAGGGGGCTGAGAAACAAGCAGTGAACGCAACAATTCCTGTCTCACCTTTCCTCACGACAATTCTTTACTGGGAAGAAAAAGCTGCATGCCTCAGAACGCCTTCATCTGACAGCACTGAGAATAACAAAGAGGACACAGATCAATGCTGTAATCTGCGGAGCACTACAAAGCACTGATTGCTTTACAGGTTCTATAGGAAAGGAGCTTGGCCATAGCGTTTGGTGGCTACAATAGAGATTCATGGACTGACTAGTGAAATTTCATTACTTACAACATACTCGCAACTAACTTTAATGTTTCTTTTAATCCTTCTTCAAGAAACAAGCACCTGAAACACCCAAAGCAAAACTCCAGGTCTGAAAATATTTTACATTATAACAAGTAAAATCTCCATAAATGTTGAAAAACTTTGCTTTACTTTTTTGTCCTGATTTTTGTGATATCTCCTTCTCCAGTCACATTCTAAGTGATATTCAGTATACCATGCTAATACCAGTGCCATGAAGACTCAAACAACAGAGATGGTGATTTTTTGTCAAGTCATATGACTATCTCCAGAATGTATATTAAAGCTGAGGTCCCACATTGCAGAAAAAGTAGCTTTTTATTGCAGATTTTGCTGCATTTTTTTCAGCCAAAGGCAGGAGTGGATTGAGCAGAAGGTAGAAGTATAAGAGCTTCCTAGATATTTCCCATTCCTATTGTAGCTATTCTTGGCTTTGGCTCAAAAAAGCAGCAGAATCTGCAACAAAAAACATTGCATTTCTGCAATGTGGGGCCTCAGCCTTAAAGATCTGTTTAGAGTTTTTGATAAAAGAATGATGACCCACTCTTTAGGACTATGGTGCTTCAGATTCTCACCAATGTTCTATGCAATACTTAATTAGTAGGTTAATATCCTAGGGATAGGACATCACTTGTAAAAGCCTAGATAACCCCTTTAGGCTACGCTCCCACATTGCACAAACGCAGCTTTTTTTGTTGCAGATTTTGCTGCGGTTTTTTGAGCCAAAGCCACGAGTGGCTACAAAAGGAATGGGAAATATATAGGAAGCTCTTATACTTCTACCTGCTGCTAAATCCACTCCTGGCTTTGGGTCAAAAAACCGCAGCAAAATCTGCAACAAAAAAGCTGAATTTCCACAATGTGGGGCCGTAGCCTCAGACTAATGCCCAACATAGCGAAATGCAGTTAAAAAAATGCTACAGGAAAAAGAAATTGCATCTTATTCCACAGCGTTTTTCATTGAGTTTTTGCAGTGTTTTTCAGTGCATTTTTTCTTTCCCCTATTAAATTTATGGGGTAAACGCTTGCATTTACACAGCTTAAATTAACATGCTGAGTTTTTTTGAAAAAGAAAAAAATCTTTTCCATAGCAATGTGTGGATGATATTAACCAAAATCTACTGGCTTCGTTGGTACTGTAAAACACTGTGTTTGTTCCACGGCAGCCAAAAAAGAAGCTTTTCCACTGCAATGTGTGGATGAGATTAGCCAAAATTGCAGAATAAAATCTGGAACGGAAATGCTGTGATTTAAAAAAAAACTCTGCGGACTTTCTGTGAAAACACTGCGGAAATAAAACACTATGCGTTTCCACGGCAGTCTTTTCCACAGCGTTTTTTTGCTATTGGTCACTACGCAGGGCCTTATACTAAAACACAGCATTTATTTCCACAGCAGCCAAAAATGCTGCATTTTTGCAACGCAGGGCCTTAGCCTTAGACTGAGTATGTACTATGGGAAAAAGGCAGGCAGAGGCAGTGAAATACTCTGGGCAATGTTCTGCTGAGAAACCTTGCACCCTGGCATGCATGTAGATACCACATTGTAGCAAACCAAGTACATCTCTTTCAAGAAGATAATGTGCCCTGCACTGCACAAAACTGTTCCGAAATACTGTACAAGGACTTGACTTGACCTCCACATTCCCCAGATCTCAACCCAACCGATCCACAGCCTACAGGAATTAAAGAGGACTGGTCATGTCCTTGCAGACCTGCAGCTGGCTGTATACAATTCCCTGACTTTGGCAGAGGTTCACTTTTTGTTTTAGTCTTGCCCATTCTCCTGCTGTTAGTATCAGCACCAGATCAGAGTATACTGTCAAGTGGGTAGTCTTCATTGTCAGCCACTGAGATTGACATCCCATAGACACTAAGCACTGGTGACTGCCCAATATGATTGGGTGAAAGAAAACTAATGGTACCGATTGCAGGCAAAAAGGGAAAGGCTACCACAAAAAGGAAACCTTCACTATAAGAAGTGAACATGGGGCTGCAAACATAGGCAGCCAGCAACATATCTGTGAGGAGTGACACGATCTGCTGTTAATGTGTTGATGCCCGCTACCATAGGATACCTTCAGAGGTCTTGTACAGGCCATGCCTTGAAGGGTTGAGCTCTGAAGAGGACCTAAACAATATTAGATTTTCTAATAAAGTTCAAAATGATTAAAACTGATGATAAATCTAAATTTTAGTTATTTACATATACAATACATTACAGTAAAACATATTTGTCTCCTACATAGGAATCCTTTGCTGTGAAGGAGAAACAAAAAACAGGCAGTCCCACCATTATTCTATTTAACAGCGTGGCTGCACAGCGACGTTCAGCATGGCTGTAGATATTACAAATTAAATATCCAGCCCTCAGGACAGCCATCTGACCCAGAAGAACTGGGGATGAAATTGCTGGATATTTCTCTGGGAGCTTGGATCAAGCCGTCTGAGAATTATCGCCTTCCTCATTTAGCACAGAATACAGTTTTATTGGTAGAAAGTGTTCCTGCTGGCAGAAACAGATATGAGGTGGAGGCATCAAGGCTTTACAGAAATGCCAAAATAACTCATTTATCGTGTTGCAGTGGAATGTTTGGTAGCCAAAGAGTTAAGAAGAAATTCCCAAAATATTCCATGTGCCTGATGTAGTCATTGACATCACCACCGATCGCTAATTATAAACTGGTATTATAAGATA
This sequence comes from Leptodactylus fallax, assembly GCA_947044405.1. Classification (NCBI taxonomy): domain Eukaryota; kingdom Metazoa; phylum Chordata; class Amphibia; order Anura; family Leptodactylidae; genus Leptodactylus; species Leptodactylus fallax. The sequence goes on along the minus strand of CAMRHE010000081.1, from coordinate 5,136,316 downwards.
ATAATGAGGGCTATTTATACATCATGTTCTTATTTGGAAAGATCCCAAATCTGTAAAGCAAGGCATTGAGGATGTTCGAGCTGCGATCATGAAAGGTGGAGGAGGTGTACCATGGATGAGTGCTTTGCTTTGATTGCCACTCCGCTACATGTCCATTACTTGGCCCATTTTAAATGCCAAATTGAGAACCGTGGAGATGCTGCAACCGTCGCATCCAGGTCTGCACCTTTGGGTGAACAGAGTGCTCTCTATTGCAGCTTCCTGGAGGGTGAAATAAGTGAACTAACCTCAAATTATGATGTCACCTCTGGAATTTTTTAATACTGAGAAGCTCAAAACCCATAAAGTAAGATCCTGAGAAAGAATGTGCTAAGACAATTTTACAGATAGTTACCTTATACAGGAAAGAGCAACACTGCCATCTACTGGGCACTTTACAGAACTGATTTTTCTTAAGGTGTGAGAAGGCAAGTTTTTTTTTTGTTTTTTTCCTGTAAATCGTGTAAGTGCTTATTCACACAATAGGCTTTCACGGCCGCGTGCTGTGAATTTTTGTAATGGACAGCACATGGTGCCATAGAAAATAATGGATTTATTCACACAACCATTTTTTAATGGTCAGTGTGACCAATTCGTTAAGTAATGGAACAGGTAATTTGTTGGACTGTTTTCACAGATCCCTCAGTAGACTCAAGTCTATGAAGGCCCTGTGAAAACGGATTACCCTCGGATGGACACTTAGCTGTGAAAAATGTACTGTTTCATGGCCAAATAAACAGCCCTGTCATGTGAATTAGGCTACGTTCACATCTGCGCTTGAGTCTCTGTTGTAGACTCCACCAAAGGGTCTGCTGAAAATTGGCAGAGGAAAAAGTCCTGCACGGAGGACTTTTTCCTCCGCCGGTTTCTGTTTAAAAATGCATCCCATTATATTCAATATGGGATCTGCTATGTGAAACCCATGTTCTAGTGGCCTGCATCTCCGTTGTTCGGGTCCTCTGACAGACCTGAACAACAGAGAAACAGTGCTAGTGTGAACCTAGCATCAGCGAGTACAATACACGGACTTGTGTACAAGGAGACCAGTATTATAAACAATACATTATATTCGGGGCTCCTGGTACAGATTTTGCACTGGGGTTTCATGTTATACCTTTGCACAATACATTACTCCATGAGCAGGAATTTCATCATTCTTAATATTTTCTTTTACCCTGACTCTAATATTTAAGAAATTAGAGCAGAGAAGGCCATAAAATAATTAAAAAAACAATACTTTCCATGCAATGTCCATTGCTATCTTTTTGGTCACTGGAATGGAATTGATGACGTTACATTTATTGTTCCCATGAAGCTGCAGTCACTGACCTCAACTGTCATCTGCCGTTCATGCACACAGTGACATTTCAGGGGTGAGAACCAGTGGCATTATGATCATGGTCGCAGGGAGAGCTGCACACATTTCTTCTGCCTCTTATGTTATGTATGTACAGTACAGACCAAAAGTTTGGACACACCTTCTCATTCCAAGAGTTTTCTGTATTTTCATGACTATAAAAATTGTAGATTCACACTGAAGGCATCAAAACTATGAATTAACACTTGTGGAATTATATACTTAACAAAAAAAGTGTGAAACAACTGAAAATATGTCTTATATTCTAGGTTCTTCAAAGTAGCCACCTTTTGCTTTGATTAGTGCTTTGCACACTCTTGGCATTCTCTTGATGAGCTTCAAGAGGTAGTCACCTGAAATGGTCTTCCAACAGTCTTGAAGGAGTTCCCAGAGATGCTTAGCACTTGTTGGCCCTTTTGCCTTCACTCTGCGGTCCAGCTCACCCCAAACCATCTCGATTGGGTTCAGGTCTGGTGACTGTGGAGGCCAGGTCATCTGGCGTAGCACCCCATCACTCTCCTTCTTGGTCAAATAGCCCTTACACAGTCTGGAGATGTGTTTGGGGTCATTGTCCTGTTGAAAAATAAATGATGGTCCAACTAAACGCAAACCGGATGGAATAGCATGCCGCTGCAAGATGCTGTGGTAACCATGCTGGTTCAGTAGTCCTTCAATTTTGAATAAATCCCCAACAGTGTCACCAGCAAAGCACCCCCACACCATCACACCTCCTCCTCCATGCTTCACGGTGGGAACCAGGCATGTAGAGTCCATTCGTTCACCTTTTCCTCGTCGCACAAAGACACGGTGGTTGGAACCAAAGATCTCAAATTTGGACTCATCAGACCAAAGCACAGATTTCCACAGGTCTAATGTACATTCCTTGTGTTCTTTAGCCCAAACAAGTCTCTTCTGCATGTTGCCTGTCCTTAGCAGTGGTTTCCTAGCAGCTATTTTACCATGAAGGCCTGCTGCACACAGTCTCCTCTTAACAGTTGTTGTAGAGATGTGTCTGCTGCTAGAACTCTGTGTGGCATTGACCTGGTCTCTAATCTGAGCTGCTGTTAACCTGCGATTTCTAAGGCTGGTGACTCGGATGAACTTATCCTCCGCAGCAGAGGTGACTCTTGGTCTTCCTTTCCTGGGGCGGTCCTCATGTGAGCCAGTTTCTTTGTAGCGCTTGATGGTTTTGGCCACTGCACTTGGGGACACTTTCAAAGTTTTCCCAATTTTTCGGACTGACTGACCTTCATTTCTTAAAGTAATGATGGCCACTCGTTTTTCTTTACTTAGCTGCTTTTTTCTTTCCATAATACAAATTCTAACAGTAGGACTATCAGCTGTGTATCCACCTGACTTCTGAACAACACAACTGATGGTTCCAACCCCATTTATAAGGCAAGAAATCCCACTTATTAAACCTGACAGGGCACACCTGTCAAGTGAAAACCATTTCAGGTGACTACCTCTTGAAGCTCATCAAGAGAATGCCAAGAGTGTGCAAAGCAGTAATCGAAGCAAAAGGTGGCTACTTTGAAGAACCTAGAATATAAGACATATTTTCAGTTGTTTCACACTTTTTTGTTAAGTATATAATTCCACATGTGTCAATTCATAGTTTTGATGCCTTCAGTGTGAATCTACAATTTTTATAGTCATGAAAATACAGAAAACTCTTGGAATGAGAAGGTGTGTCCAAACTTTTGGTCTGTACTTTCCAATAGTAGACTGTTCAGGGGAAACAACAAACACTTATGCTCCCCTCTCCTGGGCTTCCGGCAGTCCCCAGTGTGCTCTTCAGGGTTCTTCCGGCCTTCGATTGACGTCACGCACCCCAACGGTCATGTGGACATGTCCCACGTGATCACTGAGGCCCAATCACAGGCCCCAGTGGTGATCCCTGGGTAGCATGACATCAATCCCAGGCAGGACAGGACTGAAGAAGATGCTGGAGAGAGCCAGACCAAGCCTCTACTTATAATACCAGAGGGCTAAACCTCATGAATATTCAGCAAAATAAATTTTGTGTGGTAAGCCTGAAGTGGCTCAAGCTTCCATAACATATTATAGTGGGGGAGGGAGCTCTTGGAAGTATATTATACTGTGGGGCCACTGTGAAGCATATTATACTATGTGGGGGCCATTGTGGAGCATATAATACTGTGTAGGGCCACTACGGAGAATATTATACTGTGTGGGGCCATTGTGGAGCATATTATACTGTGTGGGGCCACTGTGGAGAGCATATTATACTGTGTGGGACCACTGTGGGGGGGGGCTGCAGAGTACTAGAGTGCTCCTACTTATATTGTCTTTGTCCCTCTGGGTTATGTTTGTATGTCCTGTCTATAAGATATGTGTTACATGTGAATTGTTTGCAGCTCTCCCCTTGATAATTCCTGTTAGTTTCCCCATTGTTCAACCCCTATACATGGTACAGCCCTGGCCTATCACAGGCCACTGCACGGGGTATGGGAGACTTAGGTCTCCAGAGGGACCGTTAAAGCCTCAGATTAGCAGTTTGAAGTGGAGTCAGAGCAAGCCAGCTCTAGACTCTGAGATCCAGTGGTTCCTATCCAGCCCCTGAGGAGGAAGAATTCAAGCCCAAGGCTCTTATTGAGATAGTTCTGAGATAGGGAGACCAACTGTCTACCCTTTGGACATTGTGCCAGGGGGAGTAGTGGAGTCTTGTGACAGGAGGTGTTATCCAGGGACCTTCTACAATGTAACGAGACCCCTGCCAGGACTACCCTGGAGTACAGCCCCCAGTAACTGCTACTGGAGGAGGCTGAAGAGTGGAGTTAGTTTTGGAGTGTAGTACGGCACTAGAGCCTGAACATCACTGGGCATCCTCTCAAGACCAAGACTGGGGGAGTTGAATAGTGGGAGACTACAACCCCCTTTTGGAATCTGTTTGTTTTCACTGTTCAGTTGCTGAGTAAAGTTCAAAACTGTTTCAACTGCACAACTGCTTTCCTGAGTCGTTCCTGCATTACCGTCAGGGCCCTTCCAAACACCATCACACCGACTCAGAGTAGAGGGGTCCCCTCTCCAACAGGAAGCACCCCGGCGGAACTACTACCACCACCATCAGGTAGCACAGCAGGCCCCCCTCATCGGTGTTCAGCCTAGGAGCTGAGCTGGGGAGATAGGCAGAGTATCCTCAACCAATCTGGTGGCACAGCTCCATCCACTACTACTCCCATCCTCTGGTTCCCTGCATCTGGGCTGCCACATGTGAGCATATTATAATCTGTGGGAACACTGTGGAGCATTATACTGTGGGGGGGGGAGCCACTGGGGAGCTTATTATACTGCTCAATTACCCACTGGTTAGTACCCCCTAATGCCTCCTTATATTGTGTTCCTGATGCCCCCATGCATACATACTGCTCACTCTTGCCCCCTTATATTAAATGGTTTGTGTGGGATTTAAAAAAAATGTATAGCAGACAGCAGAGGAAGTGTAAAAAATCAAAAAGCTTAGCTGCATTCTCCCCCTCTGTTCCTGCACTGGACTGGCTTTCTGTATGTATACAAAGTGGCTACAGTAGTGATGTCACATCAACAGTACCGCTATAGCCATTCACTGTGCTTATTGGCTGCACTGCTCCTGTCGATGTGACGTCACCGCTGCAACCAGCCCAGCACAGGAGTGGAGGGGAGGATACAGGTAAATATATATGCAGGTCTATCTTTACACTACCCCACTGCCTGCAGACATTTTTTTTTTAATTCTGGAATCCCCTTTAAAGAGGACCTTTCGTGTCCTCAATTCAGCATTGTCACTTTTGTCGGTTTTTGCTTCAGTTGCAGAGATATCCCTGCACTGTAAGAAGGGCTGGCCTCTTAGATCAGCATCACCCCCTTGATGGTACACTTCTATAGCCTTGTACAGTCAGGGGGCGTTACTCACCATCCAGTGATAACGCTGATCTGTGAGGCAGATATCGGCAAAAGGCTTACAGTCTATGAGGGAATGTGTGGGGGTCTACTTAAGGGCCATTTTCCGCACTGGGGTTAGTGTGGGCTGGCTTGGAGGACAGCTTGGAAGGAGGTTTGTTTGAAGGAGCGTCATCAGCCTGGACTGCTGGAAAAGTCAAAAGTCGCAATCTCGGTTCCAAGAACAGAATCGCCATCTACCTCAGTAAATCAGAGAGACACTATCTGTGTGTCTTTCAATGCGGGTTGGCGGCTTTGGTTAACTTGTAGGGTCGGTATCTGGACGTTAGCTTATAAGATCTGACACTGCAGTGCAGTGATCACAGAAACAGAAGAGCAGTCATGATGCCACAGTCCTGGTACTGGCAACTGCCTGCCAGTGCCTATTACACTACTATAGCGCCTCTGCTCATTCCTGACAAGCAGGGCGGAAAGCTATTTTAATTTGCATCTCTGCATTGAAGAGAGGATCACTATGCAAAGACTTAGTTGTGGGAAGAATGACTGTGCATGAGTGCTCACAAACACTCAGCTTAGTAAAGAACCTTTCAGCACCTCCACTAACTGTAATTCTTAGCAGTTGGAATTTTTTCTCTAGCTCACATCATTCCTGAGTAATAAGTACAGTTAGTATTGGTGCCTGATATGATATTTAGGTTCTGTACTGTCAGGTGGGCGGGGTCAGGCAGGAGCAGACAAGGAGCTCCAGTTCTAATTCAGAGCTCCAATCAGAGATAGATAGTGTCAAAGCTCAGAATCCCTCCTAGAGTTGGGCAAATCTCTCAGGATTAGTTTCAGGTTTGGGTAGCTTGGGTCCAAGATTTGTTTCGGTTCAAACATGTTTGGTACCACACCTTAAAATGGCCTAAAACATACTGTAGAACACTATTGGAGCCCCTATGAACCTATCTATCCAATTTCTAGCTCTTTAATTCAAACACAGCCTAAGTTATGTGAAAGTGAAAGCGTCATTATTATACTCGAGGTTCCTTCACAGCCCAGATTATAATAGGTGGAGGCCCAGGGGAGGTGTAAATAATAAAGAAAAGTTAATACTAACACTCTTTTTTGGGCCTCTTTGTGTTGTCCGGTACTCTCTCCCTGCCTCCTCAGTGACGTCACGCGCTTGGGCTCACCACTGTACTTCATAATGATACCATTTAATTTTCCATAAAATGCACTGTGAAGCTTGAAAAAAAATTCAGAATGGGGTGGAATTCCAGAAAGACTGCATTTGCACCATTTTGTTACAGGTTTCATTTTTATAGTGTTCACTGTGCACCAAAAATGACATTTTCCTTATATTCTTTGGGTTATCACGATCACAGCAATACCAAATTTATATAGTTTTTGATATGTTTTAATACCTTTACAAAAATCCAAAACTTGAAAAAAAAAAAATAAATTTTAGTTGTCACATTCTGACACCCATATCTTATTTATTTTTCTGTATACAGAGCTGTGCAAGGCCTTTTTTGTGGCACATGTTTTTATTTAGATCATTTTGGGAAATGTCCGATGTTTTGATCACTTTTTATTTCAATTTTTAGAGAGGCGAAACACTGCAAAAAAACGTGATATTGGTATTTTGCTTTTATTTTCTTTTTTAAACCACCGTGGTGTTGACCGTATGGCATATATATTTTTATATTTTATAGTTTGGGCATTTTTGAACACAGGGAAGCCTAATATGTTTATGTTGACGTTTCTTTATTTTTTATTTGCGATTTAGGGATGATTTGAATGTGTGCGTGTGTGTGTGTGTGTGTGTGTGTGTGTGTGTGTGTGTATACATATATATATATATATATATATATATATGTGTGTGTGTGTGTGTGTGGTTTTTTTTTTTTAAGTTTTTATTTTTTTTTTCCCTTTTCTAGTTTCCCTAGGGAATTTGAACCTGCGATCCTCAGATCACTTTTATTATTATTATTGTTATTTATTTATAGAGCACCAATAATTCCATGGTGCTGTA